>WPIO01000024.1:2455000-3177500 GCA_009760855.2 Cristatella mucedo
ATTTGCATTCACATTCTTTGTTGATGGCATCAATTTTTCCAAATACAAACTTTCCAGCATGATTGCGATGGATGAAATTGCAATGTTTATGGGCTAAGTTTCTCAAATGACAATTTGATGAAAAGAATGCCTGCACCTGTAATCATCTGTAAGGGCAAGCAAGATAAGATTGAACGTGTTTCATGCGTTTATGATCTTGAAACCAGAAAAGCCTAGTGCACGCAATCAGTTATAAGGAAGTGGGTCGATTTAATGCTGCCACTTGTTTTGTGAGGTGGCCAAAGAGGTCGTCTAGTATGGGATTCAGCCACCATTCACAGCGATCTAAATGGTATAAAGAACCTCCTTGAAGAGAGGGGAATAAATCAAATAACGAGTCCTACTGGAATGACTGCCTATTTCCAGACTCTTGATATTGAAATAAGCAAGCCATTCAGGGACCATTGGCACATGGAAATCAATGACTGCATCGAAAACAGAATGGAGATAAATCAGCTTGGAAACTTTGTGAAGCCTGGCCTGCACAAGGTCGTTACTTAGAAGAAGAACTCGCGGGATAAAAATCACTGACGGCTGCGTTTCAAATGCACTAAAAGCAGGTTCCATGGAAAAGAAGTGCTCATTTAAGGAGAGTTCTATTGCTAGATATGATAGATTGGGGCCAATAGTTCTACAGGAGATAATGTCGCCAGAAATTTAGGCAGGAATTAAGGCTTTGGAGATTTATGACGAACTTCCAGAAGATGACATGACTATATTTGAATAAAAAAAATTTATGAATAAACGCAAATTTATGTACATGAATATAATAGATTTTTGTACATGAATAGACATAGATTGTGTACATGAGAAAAATAAGACACCCCCTGAAAATAAGCCCTAATGGGATTTTCGGAGGTTAACTTAATAAGACCCTGTCTTACTTTCGAGGAAACACGGTAGGACTCAAACCCACGATCTAGGTCATGAAGTGCGAGTTTCTTACACCTGAGGACTAGTCTAGGTCACGGGAAGCCATAGCTGATCTCGTGATGCAGAGGCTCTGATCACATTCTTAGTTGAGCTGAAGTACAAGTTCATTATCAGATGGAATCACTTCTGATGCTCTCTAAAGTCCAACGGAAACTTACCAGCACAGCAATCGACTTTTCTGCTGTGCCCTCATTAGCAGTATTTTTATTAACTCTAAATTAATAATTATCAACGAAGAAACTATGCAACGGAGGAGAAAGTTCGGCCGCGTGAAACAGGCAACCACTAAGGCTTTTTCAGTGACAAACGCTCTTGAGATCAAATCGTGAAAGGTCAGTCATTAGATGCTATTTTTATTAATGTGGTTGTACCAGTCTTGCCCCCTCCTACCCTCACAGCTTTCCCATGCATAATGCTCGCTTGGCTTCAAATGGCCTCGTTGGCCTGTGTGTGTGCCATTGCGGCTTGTTCTTCGTGAAGCTCAGATGCCGAATGTAATCACTCCCCAAGGCTGGTACGTGTTAAAAAAATAAATATAATTCATTTGCATAGCATCCTAAGATAACTTAATCTCTATTCAGGGCTTCGCAAATACCACGGCACTCGAGCCCGAGACCTCAAGTCATCAAATACATTCATCTTGACCTTGATCTGGCAAGGATCTTGACTGCTGCATACAATTTTTGTTCACCCTACTGACAAGTCAATTACGACAACACTGTACAGAGGCACAACAGCTGATAATTCTAAATTGAAGGAGAAATCGCATAGCAATGCTTAAAGAAAACTCTTCCGACACAGCATCCCAAATGCCATAAACGTAATAACGGTTACAATAATCCATCTTAAAGCAGGAAGGGCAGGCCTTGGTTCTATTGGTTCAATCGTGAAGGGGCAGGCCGAGCGGCGTGGCTACCAGCCACACTATTTCAACTTTCCTATGATTTGCCACCCAGGGCAAGGTCAAGGTTTAGTCATTTTGCTGGTTTAGTCCTGGTAGGCCTTTGCAAATGACCAAGGAGACTGCTACCTGCAAGCAAACCTCACACAAGCTCGGTAACTTACGTTGACTTTTTCCAGGCGGTTGCAGGACTTGCCCTGCCAAATAAATATGCTTGTATCGAGATCAAGTATGTAGACGTCTCCATCGTTGAAAGACGACCAACTTTTCTCCACCTGTAACCGAATTGCACCAGCATATGAGCACCTAAAAATAATGCCTAGTCATCCTAAAGGCATGGCTGCTAGGTTGTCAGACAGGTACTTGCACTGTGCACATACATACTACATGCAATTCAGTCCGTAATTCTATACACAATTTGTAGCCGTGTCCTCACTTTTTCCTGTTTAATGTTGCCGCATACATAATGAACAATTTGCTATGCAGCCGAGCTTTCAAAGCTTCGATGAGCTGCTTTCTTAGACCAAGAATAAGGTTAGCATCGATCTAGTTGCTGCAATCGTGTGTGCCGAGTCCACTGCTGTATAGAACTAGGCTGCATACACAGCGCTCGTAACATTGCTAGTCTCAGCCGACGCCCGAGGCTACCGATAAAGCTCACACCATTAAAATCACGGCTAGCGACTTGTAGGTGAATCACTAATGCACACAGATGAGCTGAGAGTAGCGCACAATACAGCCGAGATGAAGAGCGCACATACCTCAACATAAAGAGTCAATATCCACAGCTAAAAGAAGTCCAATTGACTACGACAGAGGGTTGCAGGCGTTCAACAGCAGCCAAGACATGCACCAACATATCCCAGTACTAGAGCTCAAATGCTAAGGCCAGCTCCGGGAGCACAAATGCGGCCTAATACGATGCATCTAATTGTGTAGTGGCTTTGGCCATAGATGATTGCATAATCGATTCCTAGCCGTTACCACTCAGAAACCGTGAATAATGAAAATCAGTCATAATCTGGCTGATTTAGCACGTAGCATTGGGTTGCATAAGTGTGCAGTCTGCGCCTTGACCTAGTGATCTAGGTAGGCTGGAGACAAAATTATCACATCGGTCAGTGAGTAGACTCTATCATGGGGCCATGTACATGAGCAGTGCCTCCACAGTCGTATCTGCAACTAATTTCGTAGGATTGTATTTGTGTGACTGCTCCTTGGCGAAAAATGTAACCCGGTAAAAATCAGTTCGATTCACGGCCTAGGAAGGGGGATGTGAGGCTTAACTTAGTCCATGCTTACAGAAGAGCAAGCCAGTAATCCAGCACGTCCGGCTCGTGATGACATAGGTCGATGTCACTGTGCCACGGATCCAAAATGTAGGTGCAGGCTAAAAATCAGAGTTGCCGATCTTCCTTCCAAATGACTGAGATTCGTTTCCTGTTAGAAGTAAAACCTGTTTTGTCTCTACCCACCCCCCACTGAAGGCCTTCCGGTCCTGCGTTTGCATTTGCATGGCACGAATCCTTTGAGATTCCAAATTATGGCTTTGATCGGCTGCAGCTAGAACGGCTCGTCTAATCAATACAGATACCGCGTGGCTACTAAATGAGACACTCTGTAGCTCTATTCACTGCATCCCCTGCGACAACAAACTCGAAACCTCTCTCACGTAAAGGCCTGCAAGCTCACGCTGCTGTCATTTTCAAGCTGACAGAGACGACGATAAGCCGCAGGACGTCCTACATAGCACAAGAGCAGAATACCCTGCTCGATTTTTGGCGTTTTGGTGCAATTAAGGAAATAAACGAGTCGGGAGCATTGAGAACCTAGGGACAGCAAAATATGTACACTTTCCTGGCTTGCAAGACGTGTCTGGCATGACCTCCATGGTATCATAGCTCTCCTCCAGCAGCAGAGCCAGGGGGCATTTACCCACGGCCCCCTTTCAGTAGGGGAAGCGAAATGAGTAGCTCCCTATTCCAACGGCCCCCAACCGTCACAAACGATGAATTTATGTCCTACATCGAACATACATACACACAAAGTGCAACCGCCGAGCTAATGTATAATAAACACTATGAACGAACACTCTATAATTTTCATTACTCAGAGGTAGTGATGCGTAGATTTTTAATTTATTTTGAAATAGGAATTTTTGAAATTTAAAATACATCCAGATGTCCTAAGAATTCTTTATGTATTTTTTAAAGTCGAGTTACTGCTGTAGTGCAGGTACTGCTGTTCACTCTGCTCAGCTCAAGCGAGTTCTTTTCAAGAAGCAAGCATTCTCGTTTACCAACCTTTTGGCTTCCACCGGTCCATCGAATACGAAAACTCCCACGAGGGAGAAACTTTGGCAACAAGAAGAAGAAGGGAAAGATAATGAGAGAAGAAAGGACGAGGAGAAAGAAAATGACGGTGTTGGCGACGTCCAGGATCAACGCCAGCTTGCAGATGTACCGAGAACATTCTCGATCAATATTTGGGGGCCACGAGTTGAGGAGATTGTTATGAAAGAAGGCAACATCTCACTTGAATGAAAAACATTCTAAATATTTTAAAATTTGTTTTAAAATTCCGGCAATGCCCCGCGAATAAAATGCGAAACACTACTTGGGGGCTTGTCCTATAAGTAAAAATCTGCCGTATCTTTCCCGGGTCAACCCCAGATGAAAATCCGGGCTCTGCCTCTGCTTATTTTCTTTCCAGCATCTCACTGTCTTTCTCTTCCTTCTTCATCTGCTTCACCACTTAATCCCTCTCACTCTCCTCTGTACATCTGCTCTCTTCGGCTTTATCTCCGCCGTCGTCTCTCTCTCTCCCCCCCCTCTCTCTCTCTCTCTCTCTCTCTCTCTCTCTCTCTCTCTCTCTCTCATCTTTCTCTGTTCTTATCTCTGCATCACTCAAGCTACAAGTAAGTTGTACCTAAGGGCTTAATCCAACGATAGCCGAATAGGTTTGGTGGCACTCTCAATAAAAGCAGCTGAGAATTTGCAGGAGCGCCCCTGCAGTCAAGTGATTTACGTCACCCATTCCGGGCCAGAAGGTCCTAAGCTCGAGCACTGATTGTATGACTTTTTGCCTTTCAGTAAATACTTCTTTGACCGGTGGCCCACGGTGCCTTTTCGACATTTGGGGGAGAGACAGCATCTGGAAAGGTCTCGGCGACGGTTTCATCCCGGGAACAAAGGTCGGCACAGTACCTCTTTGCTATGAGCGACAGTGGACACGCTATTTTGCTATAAAATAAGTTCAGAGCTCCACATTGCAATCGCTGATGTGTAGGTGAGTCAGGGGCCACTCCCACATTCGGACAATCCGTACGGCCAGCGACCGTGTGTTCGTCAATGTGACCGTGCAATACAAGCCCTGCAGGCAGCCATCAACACTCGATTGTGGACATTACTCTCAGTGAGCTAGAATGAGGCACAGTGGGGAAACCTCTGCTGCTATTACCTCGACACAGCGGATCTGTGCTCGTCCCTTGACGTGCAACAGTCTCGCATGTGGTCCCGATCCTCTTGAAGCGCGGCTGGCCAATCCACTCTCGTCTTTGATGTACCTGAGGATGACAAGCAAGCATGAAAGCATTAATCAAGCATGCCCGTGGTGCTGTCTCACTTCGTTTGATTGACAAATTGAGAGCCGGGGATAAGCAGCTGCACCTCCCCCCCATAATAATAATAATAATAATATTGCACTTGATAAAGCGCCCTCAGAGAACTTAATCTCTTTCTAGGCGCTTTACATTTGCTGCAAAGTGATACGCAATAGAATAGTAAGTAAAATCATGCTTGAAAAACAAACAAAATGAATAACATGGTTAGGGGTTACATGCACAGGGTCAGCATGCAAATGTGGTTAGTGGCAGCATGCACAGTGTCAGCACGCATAAGCACATCGAGGACGAATCACAAGGACCCACTAAATGCTGTCCTAAATAGGTATGTTTTTAAGTTTCTTTTAAATGTGGTCAGGTCAGGGGATGTTCTGATGATGGTCGGGAGGGAGTTCCAGGCTGTGGGAGCATACGAGCTAAATGCACGGTCTCCAAAGGATTTGAGGTTTGTACGAGGTATTTCTAGACTGTTGGATTCCGAAAAGCGAGTGGTACGATGCTTTGCCTGATGGGGTAGTATATCTGACAGATAGGCTGGAACCATAGAATGAAGAGACCTAAAAGTGAGCGACAAAACCTTGAAGTCAATCCGTTGCTTGACTGGTAACCAGTGCAGGTCGGCGAGAAGTGGAGTAATGTGGCAACTGCGACGCTCACGACAGACAAGCCTAGCTGCAGAGTTTTGCACCAGCTGCAATCGCCTGATCGCACATGCTGGTAGGCCAGTAAGCAGTGAGTTGCAGAAGTCGAGACGAGATGTCACGAATGCATGGACCAACTTGGACGTGGTATCTTTATCTAAACAAGCCCTAATTTTAGCAATGTTATGAAGCTGAAAATAGGCTGATTTGACTGTGGAGCTGATGTGGTCGTCTAACGAGAGGTCGCTTTGGAATATGACACCTAGATTTCGAGCTGATGCAACTGGAGATATGCTGGCAGAGCCAATTTTGAAAGTCAGCCTTTCCAATTTCTGAATAACACTAGGTTTGCCCATAACTAGTAAGTTAGTTTTATCATCGTTTAGTTTTAGAAAATTTGCTGCCATCCATGATCGGATGTCATCAATGCATGCAGCAAGTGAGTTGAGAGAATTTGAGGTGCTCGAAGGCTGGGAGGGATCAAAGCAAAGGTACAACTGAGTGTCATCCGCATAGAAGTGAAAGCCTAGATTGTGCTTGGCAATCACATCAGCGAGAGGGAGAGTATAAACGGTGAAAAGGACCGGACCTAGCACAGAGCCCTGAGGTACTCCATATTTTAGAGGTACTTCAGATGATCTTTGTCCATTCACGTCAACACTCTGGAGTCTCCCACTGAGATAGGACCTGAACCACTGCAGAGCAGTGCCAGTGATGCCCAGGCGAGATGAGAGGCGCTCTAGAAGTACTTTGTGATCGATGGTATCAAAAGCTGCCGAAAGATCGAGCAAAACAAGAAGAGACACTCTACCCATGTCTGCATTCCTAAGTAGGTCGTTGTATACCCGAAGCAATGCTGACTCTGTGGAGTGATTAGCTCTAAAGCCAGACTGGAACTTACTAGCAAGGTGTGAGGTTTCGATATACGAGTTCAGCTGGTCTGCCACGACCCGTTCCAGTGTCTTTGATAGGAATGGTAGAAGGGAGACTGGGCGGTAGTTGCTTAAGTTCCCATCTAAATACTTGCCATTTAGCTCGTATCCCTATTTTAATCGGACAGTTTAAGTGTGCTAATTTAACTCGTAAACGCTTCGGAAGAGCCGGAGGCACCGTGCCGATGGCACAACGCAGCAGGCAGCGAGTATCTTTCGACACATGCAAAAGAAGTTGATACGTCCATTTACGAAGCCTGAAGCTGCTCCCTAAGTCTAATTGCTCTCATTGGCTTGGGGGGGTGTGTGCGCGTGAGGCAGAAGGCTCAATAAACAATCATGCTAAGGCCTCTGATAGCCCAGGAGGTAAAGGGCTCGCTCTTCATGACCGACATCGTGGTTTCGCATTCTGCTTTGGGCGATCCTTTGTTGCCAACTCCAAGCTGTGGCGATAGCCGTTAAGGCTCTCCTGCCGCTATATAAATGAGGCTGTTAAATCAGCTAGTAATGCTCATTTGAACCTACTATGGTCACATGCTACTGCAACAAGGACCGACAACGCTCAATGTCGGCCTCCTTGGGCGGCTTGCTAAAGCCGCTACTGAAGGTTGTCAATAATAGCAGTAAAGACAGCCTAAAAAAGAATGCTTTCTAGAAATCCTTAAGACGAAGATCCTAGACCTCTTTGGCTCCTGCCTCCAGCAGACAAACTCGGGAAGTAAGTGCTAAAGAGAGCAACATAAAATGCCTCTCAGAATCTCACTCGACCTGGCGGTCCCCGACCGAGACAGACCTCGAAGCTTGACATCAACGCGTCACCGCCTAGCGGCAGGTCTTATCAGCCCATGATCAGTGAACGTAGCTTGGCTTCCCGTAACAAGAATGCCGGTCCTGGAGGCCGACACTGACCCAGCTCATTGAAGGAGCTTCTACCAGAGTGGCTCATCAACCCCTTAAAACCAATGTAGAGATCGCTCGAGTCGCCGGAAGTAGGAATCTCCTCACCGAAGGAATACCGCCCGGAAGTCTCTTCAAACGTCTGTCAAAAACGAGACCAATAGCTTCCACGTGGAGACCCGGAAGCTGCACGTCAGAGGGCGCCCTACCGAGCAGAGATGTATGGTCTCATTAAAAGAAATTTGTTAGACTCCAACTGAGGAGACACCTTAAAGCTGCCTGCACCGCCCAGGAAAGGCAGCACTGAAGTTTTCCATTTTAGGACAGCCTAAAGTGCCGAAGGCAAACCGCCGCTGAGGCCTCCTCCTCAGACCGATCCGTGTAAAAGGAAGTTTTCTACCCCAAATTGGGAGAGAGAGAGAGAGAGAGAGAGAGAGAGAGAGAGCCTGAGCTTCGCACCGAAGGCTCGAGACGTTCGGCTCTTGTAGACAAATACGCGTCTTTTGATAGTCTTTAAAATCAAGTGACTAGCCTCTTATGAAGAAAAGCGTGAACAGCTGGAAACTCTGGAAACCAGCTGAATGCAATGAGTAGTGATGCAGCAGCCTTTTTAGCGGCATCTGAAGCGGACTTTCAAGGGAGCTTGCCAAAGCGATGGCATCCCAGCCAGCCCCCTTTCAGCCAGAACCGGGTGGCTGTAGCCCAGCACCAGCCCCCCTCTGTCCACGCCCTCGACATGCAAGAAGTTGAATGCGAGATCCAAACAGCGCTCACCGGCACCGGCAAAATCTCGGTCCAAGCATTAAAAATGGGCATTTTCGCCATTGATCAGTGCATGAGTTTCTGCCCTTTCAAAATTCGCCTCGAGGAAGGAGCAGAGAGCTGGAGCAGCTGTCCAGCACACAGCCATCTGCACCGTTGTGCGTCTACACGAATAGCCCAAGCTCAACATGCTCTACAGGCAACCACATGTAGAGAACAGCCAATCGTCAATGGAAACACGACTTTGACGTGTCTAGCTGAGCGTGGGTGGCAACGGCTGTGGGGGCATGCTCATTAGGGTCGGGCTCTGTGCCTGCTCACCTAGGCACGGCCTCGGGTGGGTGGGCATGTGCATTAGGGCAGCTCATACGGCATCGTTTGTTCATATGGCAGTGTCAGATCTGCTACGGACACTATGCTAATAGCAGGCTGTTCAACATGGTCGCCCGGGTATGTTTCTAATTACATTAAATAAACATGTTTTTAGTGATCTTTTAAGCTTGGGATTTAGGCCTTTGAGTTTCGTATGTAATGGTTGTATGTTCTGTTATTTACCGCTTATGGTTTACTGGTTAGATTGTGTATTTTTCTTTGCATTCGCATTTTTGGGCTTAGAGTTTAGGTCTTGGGGTGAGAAGTTAATGTTTGGATATTAGAGAGAACCTCTAAATGGGACAGATAACAAAGTCGTGCTCATTTAACTTAAATATAAGCATACGCTGGTGACCATGTGGAACTGTCTGGCATGAGCACTGTGCCAATAGCAGATCTGACATTTCTGTACGAACAAACGACACAGTATTAGCTGTTTAGGGATGGGGGCCTGCCCATCTGAGCAAAGCTCTGGCTAGGCAAGCAGTGCCTGCTCACCTGAGCACAGCTAACGGCAGGGTGGGTAGGCGGGGCATGCTAGATACGGTCGGGCTCACGGTTGCCTCACCTGAGCACGCCCCTGAAGTGACGCAGGAATGCCGCACTCTCCGAGCCCTCTGCCTCGCGGTGCTGCTTAGGCGAGCCGCCGAGAAAGTCGTCCAGCTCCACGGCCTTGCGAGCAGTTATGCCCTCTTCAATCTAAACGTGCAAGGCAAGATGACACGGAACGAGCTCTCAGCTGATACTCCGGCGCAGCTGTCCCTGCGGCTGTCTATCCAGATGGGGGGGGGGGTACCTTCGAACCATGCAGCCGCCAATGCAACGCTTGAGAGCTCACCTGCGATGCGTGCGATCCAATCCAATAGTGAATGTGAATGTCGGGCTCACAGTCTTCAGTCTCATGAATCTAAAAGGCAAGCACAAGGTGGCTATGCACAGTTAAAGCACTGCTGAAGGAAGGCAAAAGTTGGCATTGTGGCTGCTCTGAAGCCTAAAACGGTACTTCTCCCAGGCAGCTGAGGCCAGCAGACCCAATGGCTGCCTCCCAGACGGATACCCAACGCTCTGCACTAACAGCATCTGAGGGATATACTGACGGTAATATAACCTGCCTTCAAATGCCGATTATTTTGTTTGACTGGAAAGGCAGTCGTGTGCCGCCTTAGCTGAAGGAGCTTCGATAGCTCTCGGTTGATCAATGGACTCACACGAGCAAAATTTTTACTCAGTCCCATAAGGCCCGGCGAAATGGCTTGGTCCTTCACACCTAGCTGAAATGCTGCACCAGTTTCGGCACCCTCGTGGTCTCGGGTTCTCTCTCTCTCTCGACAATGAATTAGCTGCAATGTTCTTACACTTAAATACAGCTGGCGACAGATGCTTTTCTCTACAGGTGCTAGACTGTGGAACTCACTTCAACAATTCTCTTGCAATAGCCTCTCCTGCTGCCGTCTGTGGCTAGAACATTCTTTCCAGCTTTCCCGAGCTGGTATTTCCGTGCTTGTCACTTCCTCGACTGCCCTCCTGATTCAGCTATGCCTCTCACTTTCTATTTGTGGCACGAGGTGGTCTTTTTGATACTGTGTTCGCACCGAAACCTGCTCATAAAAAAGGTTAGATAACTTAATAGCTTCACTTATGTAGTGGCAGAAGAGTCTTGACAGCTACCGCTTGCAATGGGCATAAGAGGATTGCCCACTACAAGACTCGAATCCACCGCGACTCGGATCGTGAAAAGCGAGCACTTTAACCTCTGGGGTTAAGACCCAGGGGCGAAAGTTTTGAGTGCTTTATAGAAAACTCTCATGCAGCACCCACTTAGTCTCCGCGACTTTATGCTGTTACAAACGAAGATATATACAAGAATATATTGTGACATTTAGCACTATCATAAAAGCTGTTTTGCCGTTACTCTGAGCATTCAAAGGCTTTCAGAATACCGTATTGTACAACTGCTATGGCCATACTGTGCGAAATATCATATAGTAAATACTATATTAGTTAGTGGAGCTGTATTCGATAAGTTCGACACGTGTGCAAAACCCAACAGAGATTCATACACAGAATATGTAAAAAACAACCTCTTTCTGTGCATGGACTTCAATGCACGATTTCTCTAGAATGTCGTGAATTTTTCAGAACAGAATTAAGAAACGGCCAAGTGACCTGAACAATCGCGTGCATAAAATGACTTTCCCCTGTAAAGCTACAGAAACAAGAAGCTACTTGTGGTGAAAAAATGAAGCAAAGGAAAAACGTGCCGCTACAAGAGTTTAAAATCGCTAGATTTGGCACGTACCGATTAGGTTAAATCGAGATCAGCGTAATAACTTGGCTCATTTCTACTTGAATAAAAATTAATCTAAGAGATTCGCTCTTAGCATCTGTCGCCTCGAAGTACGACAGTACGTTTTGTTGATCTTATCCTAAGTTCGATAGATTACAGTCACTTGCCTAAATGGGAATGTGCGAGCACACACTAGGTAAGGTGGTTGCTTTCACGACCTCGGTCCCGAGGTCGTGGGTTCGATTCCTGCGGTGGGCGATTCTTTATCGCCACTGCAAGCGGTGGTGATAGCCGTAAAGGCTCTTCTGTCGCTATAAAAAAGAGGCTGTTTAATCAGCTAGGATTTTTTTTTTTACCCAAAAGTGTGGAACGATCGCTAGACGGTAGAAAGATAGTCAAAATGTCAGCGAGCAGTCGACTCCTTTCTAAAGAGCGAATACTGTAGTAATCACTCCTACATTTCCTAATGTAATCCACTAGGAAGTTCCTTCCCTACTATCGACTGGACTGTTCTGTGCCTCAAATCGTATTTATTTTTTACAATTGTGAATCATAGCCCTTATGTGTGCAAGCGTGTATCCGTCATTTTAACCACAGCGGCTGCTCATTCGCAAGCCCGCGATAACCAATGAGAAGATATACCGAGAAACTCATTTATATAAATGCGAGTAAAAACGCACTTGGCGCTGAAATTTAACAAAATTAATTGCGTGAAAAGTTCTTTAAGTTTTTGATTTTCATATTTAAGTCACCTGCAAGCGTGAAATGCACTGAAGTGAAAGTAAAAAGGAGTCAAGTTTAATTAAGGTACGTGTTTTACATCCTCATTTTTTCATTCAAGGTAGGGTTGTAAGGAAAATTAACGAGGACAGCATTAATTTTCGAACAGCAACTCTCTGTTAAAAAGAAATGAATACCCGAAAAAAATATGTAAACAGCCAAACATATATGAAACTATCGCACATAATAATGCAAGAGAAAAACAACAATGGATAGCAATAAGCTATTTAGAAACCCGGCGTAAGCACAACTTATGCCAAACGTAGCGACAGCAAGAGACCGAAGAGGAAGCTGACGAGCTACGAGATTATAACTCCAAATCCTTCAGCTTCACAGATTCAATTACAATATCTCGTGTATTCTTCCTGGTGTTCACTAATGTAAATAATAGCCCATTTTATACAGCAGGAAATGCATGTCCGTTACGTATTAAAATCCTATGTACGCACATGTACGAACCGCACACACAGTGGTTTAGCCTGAATTGTTTTTAGAGATCCGAACCTTGACTTGCCTAGGCCAATCAAACTTGGGAAAAGCCGAATTTGCTCAGCATATTACAGCATACACATAGAGCTACGTCAAGAGTGTGTGGTATAGAGGTATTTGCTTGCATAACCACTCAATTTCATAGGTATTTCCTAAATACCAAATGCCCATTGTAGTAAAGTCACGGATCTTGCTGAAACTGGGAATTAGGTTTTGAATTGGCTATCGCTACTGTCTGCACTAAAAGGCTTGCTGAATAATTGTACAAATACTCTACAAGATAACTTCAAAATTCGCTAAACGTGGCGACTTTTTTGCCAGTTTGAGACCAACAGGGGATTCACGGTTGAAGCACCATCCGTGCGATCCCAAGGGATACGCACAATGGGGTACGGGCACAACGGATAGCCAGAGCAACAACAACAGCACAACAGATAGTCTTCGCGAATCGAGTTAGCAGCATGCTTCACCGCCACTCGTCTACAGCCACATTTAGAAGATTGAACCATCAATCCTACGAAACAGTGGCGATTTGCATAGAATACATATAATTACATATATACATATATATATATATAATTTGCTTGTATAGCACCATACTATAACTCCATCTCTATTCAGGTGCTTCACATATACACGACTCTGCAGGTACGTATGTCTTGGGGCTCGAGCTCACTACCTCGGCCATCAAATACATTCGTCTTGAGCGAGCGGTCGGGGCGAGCACCTTAATCACTAGGCCAAACCAGCACAGCGAAAAGCAGTCACACGTTGATGGAAGTCTGACGCGAAGTCCTCTGTCGCAAGCACAACACTACAGGAATGGGGAGAGTAGAGCTCCAAAAATCTGCGAAGGCCAAGGCCAGCACTAGGCCAAGGGTGGAGGAGTGGTCTGTGATAATGCTAAATTTGATTTTGATTGTGTCCGATTTGCTTTAGCAGAAGGTTGCAGTAAATCCTCGTCAATGGGTGGGAAATGAATTGGCACTGACGACGGACGAGGAAGCAAACGAAAAGACCCGGCCAGCTTGCTTGCAGCCAAAAGTTGCTCTGTCGAAAGCATTGCTGTTGCTCCGTCGACAGCAACAAAGCTTCATGCGGCCAGCAACGACAGCAGATCGTCGGATTTTTCGAGCCGCAAACGGAAGTAAGTTGAGAATCGACGATCCAACACCCAATGAAAGCTATTCGTGTGAGTTAAAGTTGATCCCAAGACCGTTCGCTATTTGATCTTCAAAGACAAATAGTCCGTCTGGTACTATCAATACCAGCGTTGCCAACAAATCTAAGTTGCAACGACTGTTAGAAATTGATGTACCTATACCTTTTATAGTTTTCTTAGCATCCGTGGTCTCATACTCCTGCCGTGTTTATGAGCGATAAATAAAGCAGTATTACATTCTCTGTATTAATGCAGCTGGCGGTTTGGATTGGAAGCATGACATTAACCAAAATTCATGGCGGTGCAAGAATTTCACGATTGTTTTGACAATTTTTCAAGCTTCTGTTGCAGTCCAGTCTCTGATGCATGTTTGCATGCATCAGGCAAAGACCTTGAACCTGCAGGGAAATACGCAGAATGAAGAAGAACAAAACCTACGAACTGTTAGGTGTTAGTTTCACATCTGCAACTGTACTTCTTGCCCTACCTTCTCCCCCCCCCCGTGGAAGAAGCCTGAGCTGATATTGCTCCCTTTCCTATTGGTCAGCTTTCCTATCAGCTCAGCTGTAGGCTTCATCAAATCCGACATGGCATTGAAAGTAGCATCGAGATCCTTGGCAAGGGATCCTTGTGCTTGCAGTTATACCACCAACTGGCGTGCTTTCTTGTTAAGTCACTGGTGAAGTATTCTAAGGCAATTGTTTTACCTTCTCTGAGATGTGCCCTCTAAGCCGTAATAGCCGTGCTTGGTACTAATTCGACAACCAGATGAGCAGCTACAGATTGTAACTATGGGACAAGCGGACATGAATGAGCGCTTCTTCAACAAGGAGATTGTGGGCTCCTTCCACCATAATAGAGACCACACTCGTGCGTTCTGACTAACAATCACAGTGCCTATTTAGAGCTCTCAACATCAAGCAACAGTTAGCTCTGCGCTGGGCTTTTGGATTAAGCTTCGGAAGACGTACGAACGTGTACGGGAACTCAGATCTGCCTTTGCAAGTCAGCTCGCCCGATGCTGGACAAGTCCAGCACCGACTGACAGCATGACCTAAGGTCTACATCCCAAGCATCGAAACTCTTGCCCAAATTACAGGACAGAAGATTTGCCACCAGCAACCAGTCAAACTATGCTGTTGCCATACGGGAAGATTCGGCTGGCTTTTCCCAAAAATGTGTT
The DNA here is from genome assembly GCA_009760855.2 of Cristatella mucedo. NCBI lineage: Eukaryota > Metazoa > Bryozoa > Phylactolaemata > Cristatellidae > Cristatella > Cristatella mucedo. The sequence continues at coordinate 2,470,001 of WPIO01000024.1, forward strand.
CCCTCACTTTTGCAGTATCCTTCAAGACTTCGAATTGTCCTGACCACGTGCATTCACGTGGCACTAGCCATCTTTTGTTTCTTATTGCCCTAGCTAGCCAATTCGTTGCATGCTCATCCCCGTGATACACCTCCCTCTTCTGAGTATATGTCTGTGTCATGCTTGATTTCCTTGAAATTCCCAACGACTCTATCTAATTGCCTGGCAACTTCCGTGATGGCATCAAGTCATCTGGCCATAGATCCAATGCAATTGCTTTTCGACGGTTGTGCAGTCCATGACTCCGGTGGATCCGGCCGGTGATCGGTGTCCTCAGTAGACATGCTCCCAGATACAAATAAACAGAAACGCAGGCATGCAATCACAGACGTGCACGGGCACGCGTGCGCGCACACACACACACACTAATTTGCACACGTGCACACATGCTCACTTACATACACACTCCTCGACCAGATCTTTTATTTATCTTTCTTGTCTGGTTTCTGCTTTCCAGTACATGCCCTGTCTCTTTTTCTTCTCATTCTTGGACAGAACTCCCATGAGTATGGCAACAAATTCGAGGCAGAGCACGTAGATAAAGCTGCAGCCAGGCAGGACAACCCTATCGGCAAGCAGCTGCATGTGAACCAATTGCCAACGTCAGTTGGAAATAACTACTTCAAGCATCTCCCTTGCACAAAACCTACTGCCAGGATGTCATGTACAGCATCTAGGAAATCCTACAGCAGCAAACGTGTGCACCAACAGCTGCATTTCTAGCAAGCACACCAGCGTGGTCCATAAGCAAGATTTGCCTGATGGTGATTATGGCTGGGTGACACCTAAGCAGGTATTACCAAACTAGCAGATGCGTCTCGTGCTTGCTAATGCCTGCTAATTCAATCTGGAATAATTTAAAACAAGCCTATCTAAGTGCTGCGTTGTGCGTGCACACAGTATTGCTAGGGGGGAATAAGGAGGCCATATCGGAAAGGAAGCCAAGGGGTAATGCGGCGTCATTGCGTCAGCAGAACATTGGATAACACACGGGCACCAGCTTTTTGCCACCGAGCACACCCTAGCAGCAGCCACCGGCAACTCCTCCGAGTGGCCCATCTGCATTTGAACGACCCAAAACAGGTGAGGCTGAAGGCAAATCCACTCAGAGCCTTCAAGGGCAAGCCGAAGCAGATCGACTACTTTGTCCGAACTTCTGCTTGCCGTCTCAGATTATAATTGACAATCAAACAGTCGTCTCTTGCTTTGCAGGGAAGAAGGTTGTTAAGACTTCGGGACTAACTATTAACTTGTATACCGATGGCAGTTACGGATGCCGATGTGTGGCAGCTACTGCGAGCAGAATTTGCCAAACGCGCGTTCATGCGAATCTCCATTTGGCTTTTTTCTTCACTATCTATAAGAAATCTTAAGAAGAACCTTTTCATCGCCATGCAATTTCAGAACTGCCAAAGGAAGTCAATAAAGACAGGAAGTGAGCACTGTTTCTGAATAATTTTTATCTGTCTAGTGTCACGAGCTATAACACTAAGTTAGTGTTATAGCGTTAAGTCGTGACACTAGACAGATGAAAATTATTCAGAAACAGTGATCACTTCCTTTGTTTTTTAAATAATCATGCCTGCCATGAGTCGCTAATATGCAGCAGCAGGAGCAGTGGCAGAGGCAGCAGCATCAGAGCTAGCAGCAGTGGCAGAGGCAGGGGCAGCAGTGGCAGTGGCAGCAGCAGTGACAGAGGCAGCAGCAGTGATGAGTCCTATCGAGGTGAATGCCTTTATGAATGAGTAATGTATCAGATGAATGCTCACCCTGGACAGCAAAAGCAGGCGGTTTACAGCAGGCGGTTTGACTTTGCGATACGAGTCGGGGACTCTTTAAGAGCCGCTTGGTGGAAAGCTGCTGCATGTCCTCAATTCTACGACACTTGCAAGGCACGCGAAAAAGAAGCGGAAGGAAACAAAAACTCGGGGAAACTCCGGGACGTGGGGGTCAGGAGTCGAGCAAGAGACTAAGATACCGCAGGATAAAGACACACGGACGATCTTAAAACGAACCATTTCGCTTTGCTTTTTTGAGTGATTGGAGTACGACGGGGTTGAGCTCCGCGTGAAAAGCAACGGTGAACAGCAGCAGTACGAGGCTATGCTCGCGAGCACCTCGTTTTGGTTAGAGCTTCCTTTCAGCAGATGGAGCATGAGCATGGCCACCGAGGAGGAGTCACTAGTGGTCATAAAAGGTGTCACAGGTGCAATGGCACGTCAAAATTAGCTAGGCACTAATCCTTCATATAGCTACACAGTTTACAAACTATATACATGCTATTACCCTACCTTGCACTGTCATTTGCAGTTATATATATATATATATATATATATAATGCACTTGATATAGCGCCCTCAGAGAACTTAATCTCTCTGTAGGCGCTTTACATTTGCTGCAAAGGGAAATGCAATTGAATGGTGATATATATATATATATTCTTGGTCTCTTGATTATATTGCCAGTGCCTGTTTTTGTTCCCATAGGAAAACCCTGAGATGTTTACTAGAATATATAGCAAGCTTGTCCCATTTCCTTCCGGTTGCCTGGCAGCTATTTGATTTGGCAATACAGGTTGAACGAACTTTCTCGTGTGCAGCCACGTGGTCGACGAGCAAGACAAGCAGAAGCATGACCATGTTTTTTAAATAAAGATCATATGAAGAGCACGCGGGCTAGCGCAGTGACGCAGAAGTGTGGGATGCACCCAAGCATTGTCACTCTGCAGTGCACTGCATGCAACAACAGCCCCCTTTTCATTGGGCAATAAGGGAGCAACCGATGTACAGGTGTCAAGAGTGCTGCTTAGCTGCACTCTGGCCCGAATGTGTTCCTTCGCTCGGGAAGAGATGGTGCACAGTACAACCCGAACCCACAACCCATAAGCCTTTGTTCTGCCGCTGTACCCACCGGCAGCAGGCAGGTCAGCGGTGCTGTACGCTCCTCTGCAACCTTTGTCAAGTAGCCTGTAGTCTGCACTGCGATTTCGCCACCGCCTGGGTGCACCTGCAGCAAGCTCGCCGCTCGAAGCATCGGCTCTCGTCATCCACCCCTGCCAGTACCGCACCCCTTGCAGTGCTGGCAGGTGCCGGCTGTTATCAGTGTCTCTCGAGAACGCTTGAGTGGGCGTGGCCAGTGGCCTCTCATTGACCCGCCCCGGCATGCAGAGGTGGTCGCAAGCCGAAGCGAGCCGCAGCAGCAGCCGAGCACGTCGTCTGGAGAGAGGCACTTTTGAGTGCGAGGGGGAGGGTGAGTGCTGCCAGATCACGCAGAGGTAGGGCCACCCGGTGGCACAGATGGTCTGCACAGTCAACGGTTCACAGTCAGAGTGCAGCCTCGCTGGCTGCTCTCTACTTACAGAGAGTACGACGTAGCAGGAGTTGGTTCGGAACTGGCCCAGCTCTTCCCGAGGCACAAGAACTGCTCCGGCTTTCTACGACAAGAAATAGCGGTCGCTCATTTGTGCGCACTGTAACATCAAAGTATTTGTGCGCACTGTAACATCAAACATCAATTCAGGCGCTTCACTTATGCCTCGGGGCTCGAGCCCACGACCTCGGCTAGACCTTGGTCGGGCCGAGCACCTTAACCACTGGACCAAACCAGCTCCCCGCGACCACGGGCACTTGACACTTTCTGCAACTGCCGTGCTACTGTGCTTGCTACTGTGCCCAACCACTCGCAAGGGGTGGTGAGAGCCGTTAAGGTTCTTAGGCCTCTACGTAAATGAGGCTGCTAGATCAGCTGCCCTTTAACTTTAGCTCGACTGAAACTTCTTTGAAAGAGAGATCCAGATGCCATTTGACTCGACCTTGGTGGACTGTACCCAGCCGACCTACTGCAAGCCGATCGGCTAATTGGGAGCCTGCAGAACAGCCACAAGCTGAGGGGGGATGGACCCGAGGACGAGGTGGTGCACTCTTAGCTGTGTGTGCCACCTCGTCTGCTGCTACTGCTGCTACTGGCCTTCAGCAGAGATGTATCATAAAAGCACCGGTCCGTGGCTGGACTACAAGGCCTGCAAGACTGGCACATGCCGTCTAACAGCTCATGCACACTAGTATGTACGTCTACATCCCTGTGTGTAGTCCCCCCCACTATGTCTAAGTAGGTGCTATGCTGGTGAGAGTGCTCCAAGGGCAAGTTGCTTTTTGTGCACTTGCACTAGGCAGCAGACTTTATCCAGCACCAGCTGTTGAGGCTTAACGGCTTGCATCGGCATGGGTGACAATACCGACTTATTTAAAGCAGTCTAACTATGAGAAAGAACCAGGGAGCTATTAAGCTCTTTAGCCAGCCACAGTAGTAAGTAGTCCCTGATCCTGTACAGGAGTTGACATGGTGACCAGCTGTGGAGGTGGTCTTCTGGATAAAACTTTTTAAATTGTAGCATAAGACAAAGATGAAGCCTAAAATATGAGCACTCAAGAATGGTTGCACTATGGCCCCTCCAATTAGAGATGTAACCACACTTATTCCAGCCATACATTTAGGATTTCCTGAGAAGTTGATTTTATTTACCACTGAGTTACACAAATAAGCAGGTATCTAGGTAAACCATCAGCCCAGATTGATAGAGGCATCGCCCTCGGGAGCTAATAATACTAATAGCAATAATAATAATAACAATAATACATTTGTTTAGCACACTGAGAAGTAAATCTCTTTGTAAGCAGCTAACATATGCTGGTGTTAGTATGGCTCAGGGATTAAGGTGCCAGTCTTTATTGACCGATGTCCAGGTGAATGCATTTGATGACTGAGGTCGTGGGCTCGAGCCCCATGGCATATGTGAAGCACCTAAATATAGATGAAGTTCTCTTAAGGTGCCATACGAGTGAATCATATTATGTATACATATTGAAAGGAAGCACGTCGATTGATTAGTAATAACAAGCTCACTTTCGACACACGGAAGCATTCAAAGGCGATTCAGACGGACTGATCAAATGCTTTGAGGAACAGGTGAATTCTTTGCAGCCTGTTGCTAGCTTGGCAGCTACTGAGATCTGTTTGGTTTGTCGAGCAATTGGTAACACGCCACCATGCAGATAGACAACAAAGTAGACCCAGTTTTCAGTCGGTTCGAATTCGCAGAGCTGTCGAGACGTCACCCTTGGGCAGCAGAGAGCCGATTTAATGACCAGACATTTGCTCGGATACAGCAGGACAAAGCGCCCCAACAGTCTCTGAATTGCGCAAGCCAGGCCATGGTCTAGTCATATACTGCCATTCACACGAGGTGCACTCACGTTTCTGTTTATGACTATTGCATCCGACAAGAACCCGCAGGCAAAACCACTTTGTACATGAGCTAGGGTGCCTCGATTCCGAAGATGGCAAAATCTCAATCGCAAGCATCAGAACTTAGTACCGCATTGACATCATCCAGTGGTGAAGCCAGGGTACATCATTATCCAGTATGTGGTTTCGAATCATGTAGCAAGCAATTCTTTATTGCCTGGTCCAAGTGGAGTGATACCAAACAAGGTTCTTTGCAGCTATGTGTATATAAGTGAGGTTATTGCATCATCTGACCGCTACTTCTTTTAGGGGCAAGAGCTGGCACATGGTACACATGATAAGAGTGCAGAAACAGATTAGGCAACATTTGGGTCTGACCACAGCTACCAAACCGAAACAAAACTAGCTGCTGACATCCACCCTACCCATAATATTCCATGATTTATGAACCAGAGTGAGCCTTCAGCTGCCACCATACTCCTTCGTCCACCAACAAGTCAGTCTGGGGAGCAGTGACTTAAGACTAATCCAATAAGCAGCACAATAGTAGCCAGCTATGGAGATCAAGCACATGGCCGGCCTCTGCTGCAGACATAGCTGGAGTGCATCCTGTTGTATCATACGGGCACGTTTTGGCCATTATGCGGATTTTTCCAAAGCAATCTCATAGCCAGCTAATCTTATATGCTTGGTAGGTTCGATCGAAAAATCCGGTCAACGTACCTGCAGCAATCGAAGGATGGAGAGAAGCTAACATTACTGTAATGTTTGTAGCAATACAGGCAACACCTGAGATGGCTGATAACACATTCTATGACATGGCAACATATTCAAGCCCCCCCCCCAGGGTCTTAGCCCAGAGGTAAGGTGCTTGCTCCTCCCGACCCGGGTCGTGGGTCTGAGTCCTGCTGTGGACGGTCCTTTTTTTTTATTAATGGAAGCAATGACGGTGGCTGCGACGGCTCTTCTGCTGCTGTGTCAATGATGCTACTAAATCAGCTCACCTTGTTTGCACTCCGGCCTTAGGACTGATAATGCTACTCTGGATGTGTTTGATCCTCTGACTAAGCACAATGTACGACCTTGCCCAAATACACTGTGATTTATTGCAGGCATTGCACTATATAAGGCTACTAAGGGCAAGCTCGAAAAAAGCATTAAAAAGGATCAAGACGGAGTGCCCATCGATACGTTAATAATAATAATAATAATATTGCACTTGATAAAGCGCCCTCAGAGAACTTAATCTCTTTCTAGGCGCTTTACATTTGCTGCAAAGTGATACGCAATAGATTAGTAAGTAAAATCATGCTTGAAAAACAAACAAAATGAATAACATGGTTAGGGGTTACATGCACTGGGTCAGCATGCAAATGTGGTTAGTGGCAGCATGAACAGTGTCAGCACGCATAGGCACATCGAGGACGAATCACAAGGACCCACTAAATGCTGTCCTAAATAGGTATGTTTTTAAGTTTCTTTTAAATGTGGTCAGGTCAGGGGATGTTCTGATGCAGGTCGGGAGGGAGTTCCAGGCTGTGGGAGCATACGAGCTAAATGCACGGTCTCCAAAGGATTTAAGGTTTGTACGAGGTATTTCTAGACTGTTGGATTCCGAAAAGCGAGTGGTACGATGCTTGGCCTGATGGGGTAGTATATCTGACAGATAGGCTGGAGCCATAGAATGAAGGGACCTAAAAGTGAGCGACAAAACCTTGAAGTCAATCCGTTGCTTGACTGGTAACCAGTGCAGGTCGGCGAGAAGTGGAGTAATGTGGCAACTGCGACGCTCACGACAGACAAGCCTAGCTGCAGAGTTTTGCACCAGCTGCAATCGCCTGATCGCACATGCTGGTAGGCCAGTAAGCAGTGAGTTGCAGAAGTCGAGACGAGATGTCACGAATGCATGGACCAACTTGGACGTGGTATCCTTATCTAAACAAGCCCTAATTTTAGCAATGTTATGAAGCTGAAAATAGGCTGATTTGACTGTGGAACGTTGACTATTGTAGGCATCCTAGCTAAGGCCAAGTCCGGCCGATATGACAACGCAGTTGAATCGCATGCACAATATGAAACTACCGGCGTTGACAATCAATCTTCTTAGTTGCTCTAAGGTCACCACCATGTATAGCAATCCCCGTGTCGATCTAGCCAATCATTTTTCTAGTCTCTTTGTCAGCGAGTTAGAAGTGATCAGCTAGTTCACCAGGACTCGTTCTGGCTCAGTTCATTGACCGACCTCCATGTCCACCTTGGGTAAGCCTGTCTCTGCTGACCCCGTATCGACGTTGATCTCCCAGTCTTAGAACACAAGTAACCCTCGAGATCCCACGATTGTTCTCCTTCTGCGACACTTAAATTCTCTGCTGACCCACCTCCATAAATAAATCAAATACGGAGCTGGCCCGAAAAATAATCGCTCACCCTAGAAATCAACACAAATCTCAAATGCCTATGTTTAAAAAAATTAAGGCTTGAAATACTACCACGAGGTAGAATATGAGAAAGCAATAAATATAGCAGATTATGAATGCAGCCAGCTTGGTTTAGCCCGTAACTACTACGTTGTGGTTTTACGTGGAATCCGAAAGAGTTGGTGTTTTCGAAAGATTGCCTGCTGCAGGACTCGAACTCGTGACCAGGCTTGTGAAGCACGAGTATGCTAACCCTGGGCTAAGAACCAGTTCTGCTGGATCTCTCGGTAGCTTTTGATACCTTTGGCCACCACGTGCTTATTGAACGCCTATTGTTTCGCATAGACAGCAAGGCGTCACTGGCACTACCCTGAAATGATTTGGGTCCTATCTCAGGATGGGATAATTCAGGGCCTTGATGTCAATGGTCAACCGCTGAGCTTGTACATGGATCTGTTACTGGTCCACTTCTTTTCATGATTCATACTCTCCCTCTAGCCGATGGTGAGGACAATCAAGGCTTTCATTTGCATGCAGATGGCAAACAGTTTTTTCTGTGTTTCGATGACGCCTTGTTTTTCAGCAGCTCACTATGCCCCAGAAATCCCTTGCAGTACGTATTTCAGGCATTCACTTGGAAGCAAGAAAATCTTTTCAAATTGAACGACGATAAAACCAACTTATTGGTTATGGGCCAATCTAGTGTTACTCGGATATGGGAAAACCTAACCCTCAAAATGGGCTGGGCCAACATATCTTAGCCTCGGCACGGAATTTTAGGGTGTCGTGTTCCAAATACAGATTTCAGTAGGTGACCACATCAGCTCACAGTCATGTCTGCTAACTTTCGGCAACATAAAATTGCGAGTAATCAAACTGGCATAGATATCACAGCCAGGCTGGTCCGTACGTTTTTGGCATCCATTTATACTTCTAAAGCTCTAGTAACAGATTTAGTTCTATTGGGGAGCGATACAGATGCTTCATTATTGTTGTTAATAGTAACCCGAGAGCTTGAAGACAACTTGACTTTGAGCAGCGATAACTAAAGTTGGAACGGAAAAAGCCTGACTAGTAGGTGGACATTGATATAATATATTTGAAAACATTTCGCGAATGACACGAGTGTAGCGTGCCGCCATATGGGAAACATTTTGGGACGAGTTATCGCTGGGCTGAGTGCCAACTTTGCTCCCCTAGTTGGGGCAAGCAAGCATAAGAAGGCGCAAGGTGCGGTTAATTGCTTCGGGAGAAAACTCCCATCTTTGAAAAATGTGATGACAGCGTGATTTACTGGTTCGCAGAAAAGCCCAGTAGCTTTCAAGAAACAGGAACGAAGGAGCGTGTGTAGCTTTGGCTCGATTGCATTCAAAATTGAAAGGGTCAGCGTCAGCCTGCAATCCGCGCGAACCGTTGTTAAACGTTGGCCGGAGCGACGACCTTCTGCACAGCTATTGAAGAAGGCGATGCATTAGCCGAAGAGACAGCAGCAGCCGACGGTCAGCCGAAGAGTCCGCTGAAAAGCAGCCGGGAGTATAAAACCTTATTAAATAGGCCGCGTGAACTAATGAATTGCGTTAGCGGCTCGACGTTCAGCCGTCACAAGGAGTGCGAGAGTCTAGGAGTTTTATTATGCCTGCGGTTTTTCCAAGTCCGTCAGAGCGCGGAATGCTACACAGAGCGGATAGGGGCCTAGCCGTCCGATGCAGAATCCCCTTGGTTTGAGCTAAAATTGGCAAGTAAAGGAAGCTGCGGCGAGGTCAAGGCTCGCTATCTCTATCTTCAAGCACTATGGAAATACATAGGAAGCTCAAGACACGACAGGCTGCGCCCTTCGTCAAGAGCTCTGCGGTAGTCAGTAATGCGGCTGGACCGCAGTCCGGCAGGAGTTCAATCACTTCCGGCTCATGACCTCACTGGCGGCAATAGCGAACCCGGAAACGACGGCTCGTAGCTTGTTGTGTACCGGGCTTCCTACATCCAATCCGACGACCTTGGACAGACCAGACATTTAAAATCAAGGACAACTGTTGCAAGAACTTCCTGTGTCAAAGTTCCCCGTGGCCTCTTTCTCCTGATCGCGCTCCCCAAAGCCGTAAGGAAGCTGCGAAGTCCTGTAAGGTAACCAGCCACGGGGGGGGGGAGCGGCAGTAGGCGAGCGGGCGGGCGGTCGGTCGGCCGGCGGGCTCGCGTAGCACCTTTTTCGGCCGCACCGAGGCGTTTCGAAGTTTACTCGCGGCCCGCGACTGCGCGCACGCGCACAGCCGCCGCCGCCGCCGCCGCCGCTTTACCTCTACGCGCCACACGTAAAAGCCCGTGGCCCTCCTCGGCACCGCCGCAAACGCCGGGTCGACGGTGTGGCTCAGCATGGCGTGCGAAGCGCGCGCCGCTCGATCGGTGCGATGCGACCTGAAAGATGGCGGAGACCGTGAAGAGCGCGCAGCGCCCGCTTACGCTCCTGCTGCCACTGCGCGAACAGGGCCGTTAGCGCGCACAGGCTCCCCCCCCCTCGTACAGACCGGCGACTCGCTAGAAGGCGTGGCTTGAGTTCACGATTCGGTTCGTACCGCCGGCGGTGACTCACCAATAACGCGCGGAGGGTTGCGCTGGCTGTGGCTGGTAGGATGTGGTGGACGATACGGGTAGGGAGGGAGGGAGGGAGTTAGCGGGCGGCCAGCGTAAATCAACTCACCTGCGATACGGAACAGGAATTAAGTATGCCGTAAGCGACTCCGCCAAGCCAGCCTCGCTAGTCTTCGTCGTCGCCTTAAAGCCTCGTACGTAGCAGCTGTCCTGTGAGCTCAAGGACAATGTCGTCGCGTCGCGCGAGAGATCCGCAGTCTAATCGAAACGTCGCTAAAAAAAAGCCATCGACTCCGGACAAGCCACCAGTTCGATTGTACGGCAAAGCGCTGTGCGGCACTGCAACGGGCGCGACACCGGTGTGCGAAAAACGCTGAGTTTTGGCACAACGCGGAGTTCCGACACGTTTCACTGGCACACAGGCTTTGCAACTGCAGCTAGGATGGAGGCTGCGTCTTCGCGATCCACGTATCTCTCTCCTAGCCTTTCTAGCGTCTGTAGCCGGGACTAAAGCGGGTTTCGCCATGGAACACCTCGCGCCTGAGCTTTGGGAGCCCATCTGGATAGCCGACAGTCTGGCTCTTCTTTCGCCACGAATAAACCACTCTTCGCTACCTGTCGTTCTGCGTCTCCTCGCGGAAACACGAGCGTAAACCGACGCTTTTATATTCACGTGGAGGGCAACGAAACAACGTATATATGAGTCGCAAGGGGGGACATCTTCGGGTACATTGCGGTTAGCACGACTTAAGGCGAAACCCCTGAACGCAAGTGAGCCGTCAGACGCGAAGCGATGTGGGCGAACCGCCATCAGACGGGCTGGGCGCTGGGTCGTCGCTCAGCTCGTCGATCGATCGGTTTCGCTACTTACAAAGACGCACAGGCCCTACATCGATGGTAGAGGTCTGTGAGTTCGACCGGTTCAGATTCGAGGCTATTTTAGTGAAACATCATTAATACCAAACCTTTATTTCTTGCGTTCATTGACGCTTCTTATATGGAGAACTTGGTATTTTATTGCTCCGGGGCACAGCGAAGTCCCCTTAAACTCGGTGGACAGGGAATGCAATCCCCTACTACCAGCTGGGTTGGCCGAGGTCAAGGTTTTTCCTTTAGGGGTTTCGTCTTGGCATTTCCGAGTTTCGAGCCTCGAGGTCAGTAGTTTAAGGAAGAGTAGCAGGATGCTAATCAGAAGGCCTATCACAGCTAATAACTGTTGGCATTTTCCAATACGAATGTCGAAATACGGGTTAATTATCATACAATATTGAGGTTAAGCCTTTGCTTTGAAGCACCTGAGTAACGATACATTACAAGTCAGATGCAGATTCGTGGACGAACAGTCTCATGATGTTAAAATTGTACACAAGCCTAATTTATTTGATCGCTGAATAGATATCGCCACGTGGTCTTACAAAATGTTATCACAGTAATCGTGAATATAGCAAAGGAAGTGGAAGGAGGAAGTAGGAAGTGGAAAATAGCTTAAGGCAATGCTGATGCACAAGATTGACAATCTTCACTAATGCTGACTAGTGCTCCATGAATAAGACGCCTTTATTGAAATGACCAGGTCAGTATGCTACGACTTTTATGTTACGACATCGCTCTGAAGGCATAATCAGTATTTGTGATGTTATGATACAACGACCTACTTAGGAATGCAGACATGGGTAGAGTGTCTCTGCTTGTTTTGCTTGATCTTTCGGCAGCTTTTGATACCATCGATCACAAAGTTCTTCTAGAGCGCCTCTCATCTCGCCTGGGCATCACTGGCACTGCTCTGCAGTGGTTCAGGTCCTATCTCAGTGGGAGACTCCAAAGTATTGACGTGAATGGACAAAGATCATCGGAAGTACCTCTGAAATATGGAGTAACTCATGGCTCAGTGCTAGGTCTGGTTCTTTTCACGGTTTATACTCTCACTCTTGCTGATGTGATTGCCAAGCACAATCTAGGCTTTCACTTCTATTTGTATGACACCCAGTTGTACCTTTGCTTTGATCCCTCCCAGACTTCGAGCACCTCGAATTCTCTCAACTCACTTGCTGCATGTGTTAATGACATCCGCACATGGATGGCAGCATATTTTCTAAAATTAAATGATGATAAAAACTAACTTACTAGTTATGGGCAAACTCAGTGTGATTCACAAATTGGAAAGGCTGACGTTCAAAAGTGGCTCTGCCAGCATATCTCCTGTCGAATCAGCTCGGAATCTAGGTGTCATATTCCAAAGCGACCTCTCGTTAGACGACCATATCAGCTCCACAGTCAAATCTGCCTATTTTCAGCTTCATAACATTGCTAAAATTCGGGCTTGTTTAGATAAAGATACCACGTCCAAGTTGGTCCATGCATTCGTGACATCCCGTCTCGACTTCTGCAACTCACTGCTCACTGGCCTACCAGCATGTGCGATCAGGCGATTGCAGCTTGTGCAAAACTCTGCAGCTAGGCTTGTCTGTCGTGAGCGTCGCAGTTGCCACATTACTCCACTTCTCGCCGACCTGCACTGGCTACCAGTCAAGCAACGGATTGACTTCAAGGTTTTGTCGCTCACTTTTAGGTCCCTTCATTCTATGGCTCCAGCCTATCTGTCAGATATACTACCCCATCAGGCCAAGCATCGTACCACCCGCTTCTCGGAATCCAACAGTCTAGAAATACCTCATACAAACCTTAAATCCTTTGGAGACCATGCATTTAGTTCATATGCTCCCAAAGCCTGGAACTCCATCCCGACCTGCGTCAAAACATCCCCCTACCTGACCACATTTAAAAGGAACCTAAAAACACACCTATTTAGGACAGCATTTAGTGGGTCCCTGTGATTCGTCTTTGATGTGCTTATGCGTGCTGACACTGTGCATGCTGCCACTAACCACATTTGCATGCTGACCTTGTGCATGTCACCCCTAACCATATTATTCATCTCGTTTGTTTTTCAAGCATGATTTTACTTACCATTCAATTGCATTTCACTTTACAGCAAATGTAAAGCGCCTAGAGAGAGATTGAGTTCTTTGAGGACGCTTTATCAAGTGAATTATTATTATTATTATTATTATCAAGCGTTTATAGCTCTGTGAGATGTTTGGGGAAATTCAAAGTACATCGTAAACCTCTCCACTTTCTGGTGCATAGTAGCATGACCTTAGTTATGAGACATTTGCATGAACTGCATGTGATAAACATGCACATAACTGCATAATTTGAACGTGGGTGGGAAAGGACTGCTAGAGGCCACGGCCACTGCACTGTGGCCGCTGAGCTCTCATAAACTAGAATTCCTTGAAGCACGGCTTGTCGCCTGAATCACAACTCTTTTTGGTTTGCGACAGATCGCTTGCGATTGTGTGGCAGATACAAATTCTGGGAGAATGTTTATAGAGAGAAGAAATTACAGCTGTTGCGTTTTGGCATTAGGAAGCTGCCAATTTTTGCATTGGAGTTTGCAGATGGGCAGCCGTGCATGTTTGAAATACAAAGGCCGAAGTGTCACCTGCTGCTATTCTGGACTACACATTAGTAGGTGCCATGCCTGGAACGTGCCGCATATAGCTTTTCAGCCATTTCCAGAGAGATAACGCCTAGTTACGACGCAGTGCTGCCAGTACTTATGATGGGCTTGGCACCATAGGCACGACACCCCAGGCTAGAACGAGTCAAGTTCCTACCTGGTATCGTCTGCACAGCCTACCTGTATTCATTCGCAAGATGCACTACGAAACAGTCATTCTCTCTTTCTCTCTCTACAAATATATATATGTGTGTGTGTGTGCGCGCTCGCGTGCGTGTGTGTGTGTGTGTGTGTGTGTGTGTGTGTGTGTGTGTGTGTGTGTGTGCGAACGTGTCATTAACGACAGCGTTAGCACGGCGCCTCTCTTTTTAGGTCGGCCATGATATACGGCAAGTCGAACTTCCAGTGTATCTGACTGAGCAAAAATCCAGGCAAGAGGAAACCGAACCCATTGGTGCTCTCAGGCATGAGGAAGTGTTTCACCCTACACTTCTATTAAAGCTCCTATGCCTAGTGCAGTCGCTACGGGCAGCTTTTCCGGCTTGTCTAGACCGAAGCAGGTCGGCTGGAAAGTCCGTCCAGATTACTTCCAAGCTTCGCCGACGATGGGACAAGTGGGAGCAACGTTAGCAAGAGGGAGTGGCAAGTAGTTACTACGTCCTATTCGTGCCACTACTCCCGGTCGATGCTTAGACTGAAAGAAAAAATGACTCATTAGGCTTAGCCGGCTTTTATGGTACGAATAGAATAAAGTGTTGCTATCTGTCCTGCATAGCAATTTACGACTTCTCCGAGGTCCTGATTTGCTTTTACATGTAATCTTACATGCTTGCCTCGTGTGACTAGTAACTATAGCAGCAATCGATCCGGCAGCTCCCCGCGGAGAGCTGTTTCTGCCACCCTGCCTGTTTCTTACAGCATCGCTATGTGTGTCACAGCCTTCCACACGGCCAGTCGTCGGACTGGGTAGCCGACCGAGTAACAAGTCTCCAGCTCCTGCACCAATCGCTTTATTCAGAAACCATGCAGGCCAACCCAGTCTACACACTCTAGACTGCCGGGGTCGAGGGATCTAGCTATCTCCCTCCTCTCATATACTCCTCCGGCAGCCCTTATATTCCATGCACACATTGTCTGTGCACTGTCGAGCCATTGTTTGTTCCGAACCTGCCTGACAGCTGGCGGTAGATTGTAGTAGATGTATGTCTGCCACAGATGCTGCCAACATATGGATTTGCCTCGGACTGCCGAGTCATCTGCCAGAAGCCATTGTACGCCCCTCCACCGCTCGAGAGCACGAGGCTGCTTAAGCAGTCTGAGCCCTTTTAGGGCCTCCGCCCAGTGCTCGAAGGCTGCTGAGTCATATGTTTCCTCACACTCGGTCCTCCAGCTATGCAGGCGTCTATCCTCTATAGTGTCTGCTGCAACCTGAAGTTGACGGTTGAATGCCGGGTAATAATAATAACTATAATAACGAAATCTCCATTGCGCTCTAAGAGAACTAAATTTAAGTAGGCACTTTCCTGGCTTAGATCATGTTACCTCAATCCCCGGGGTACGATGCAGGCGTAGCCTCATGGTGGATTAGACGGTGGCAGTCCATGAATAGCTCGACGGCTCCTCTGAAGCCGACTGCCTTGTTGCCACTTACGACGACCGCAACTTCTTTTCAATTTGGGTGTTTGCTATTAGCCACCAGGCATCTTCTGGAAGCCTGACACCGGACTTCATTTGCTGGGCTCTTTCAAGGTGGATCCTTCTTGAGCTCAACGGCACTAATTTGGTTGCATCCTATGGCTGTGGATTTGTCTTGGTTGAGCAACAAAAATGAATGTGCTTCGTTCATAAAAAATTTAGCTAACATTTAGTTTTGCAAAAACTGAACCTTTGTTTTACACCAAGCTCGCTTGTGACCGAAGCCGGCACTATTACATTGACTAAGTCGCAGGGCCGATAAAACAAGTGTGGAATGAGACTCAGCTCTTAAGACTGATCGCTATACTAAAGGCTATTGTTCGCAATGGCTTTTGCGTTGGGATTCAATTCCTGTAATTTTTAGCAGTTGGTATCGTTGGGCCCCAATGCCATAACCCCAGAGCTGTTCACGTGATTGCCAGTGGTGCAATACATCTTGAGATATCGGTAAGCCTTTGAGCCTTTTGCTGGCATCATGCTGGCTGGCGATCTGATGCCATAAGCCGACATGCAAGACCTAATCAACTGGCAATTGATAATCCTTCGTCCTCGTATAGCTTGGCTTGTGAGATTGCTACTACTCCAAACTTTTCTGCTGCACGGACTCGAAGGATGAGTCCGTGCAGCTCGAAGCAGCATGCAAGTGCATGCAGCAAGACATGCAGCAGCAAGTCCGAAGCACGAGCCCTTCGAATCAACAAGCTGCTGGGCCACAAGCCATCCTGAAGTGATGCTCACCAATCTGTGGCTTACCTGGCTTCAGCCTGCATGAGCCCATCAACGTAAAGAAGCCTCCTGTTTTACAGAGCGCTGTTAGGTGTACAGACCAACTAACCGTACTTGCAGGCAGAACAGCTGGTGTGCTTGCAAATACCTCAAATGGGATTTTAGCTACTTCTAGGAGTAGCATGCATGCTAAGTTGACTTACCTGCTTGCTATTCGTGGTCAGTCACGTTTAAAATAAATCACGTCGGGTGTCGCGTCAGTAAGGCTCTTACTTTGCATGTATGGCATTCCAAACGAGCTAACTTGCAAACCTATAACCGTAAGGCTCCCATCTACACACTCAGATATCAAACTATACTGATATCTCACTGCTTGCAGCATGGCTGCTTCTGGCTTGCGGAGGTCGAAATAGCATGTGTGCTTCTAGATTCCCACAAGCTCAAGCATTTACTGTACACCCACCCACACCCACCCACACACACACCCACACACACACACACACACACACACACACACACACACACACACACACACACACACACACACACACACACACACACGCACACACAGATTTTGTCGCTCACTTTTAGGTCTCTTCATTCTATGGCTCCAGCCCATCTTTCAGAGATACTACCCCATCAGGCAAAGCATCGTACCACTCGCTTTTCGGAATCCAACAGTCTAGAAATACCTCGTACAAACCTTAAATCCTTTGGAGACCGTGCATTTAGCTCGTATGCTCCCACAGCCTGGAACTCCCTCCCGACCTGCATCAGAACATCCCCTGACCTAACCACATTTAAAAGAAACTTAAAAACATTCCTATTTAGGACAGCATTTAGTGGGTCCTTGTGATTCGTCCTCGATGTGCTTATGCGTGCTGACACTGTTCATGCTGCCACTAACCACATTTGCATGCTGACCCAGTGCATGTAACCCCTAACCATGTTATTCATTTTGTTTGTTTTTCAAGCATGATTTTACTTACTATTCTATTGCGTATCACTTTGCAGCAAATGTAAAGCGCCTAGAAAGAGATTAAGTTCTCTGAGGGCGCTTTATCAAGTGCAATATTATTATTATTATTAAACAAACACACATACGCACAAACTAGTACTTCAAAGAGGTTGGCAGGAGGAAGGTCAGCTCTAAATAAATACGGATTCTGGTTCAACTACACATAGTTAGATTCGGCAGTTTTGAGCGATTGGCTAGCTTACTCAAATCCCTCTGTTCAGACACAAATCAGGGGATTGCTGTCTGCTCGACGGCAATAGCAATAGAGATCGTTTGCCTTGTACATCAAAGTTAGGACCCCCCTTGGTAGTATTCTAAGCAATCCATCACTGTGCATTGTGCAGGTGCCTGGTGTATCGACCATGATACAATGATCGTTTCCATCACCTGTACCTCCAGCAACAGACAGGGCAGCAGCTGCAGTAGATACAAGCTCTACTAGTGACTCAGCTGCCTACGTGCCTGCCGTTGCTTTGGTGTCATATGTACAACAGGATTAATAATGGGGTGCTCGTCTACAAGTTATCTAGAGCCCCATTCCTCCATAGTCATAGCCACTGCCCTCCTGAGCACGGTGTGCCTTTGCAGCAGAATGCACACTCGCCGAATGTCCTACGTGTCATCGTGCACTACCAAAGAGTCTGTGGAATATGCACAGTTTTACTTTAGATAATAAAATATAAAGCTTCTCCATTAGCACGCATGCAAACACTCGCACACACTTATGTCAATGAGAGCCGTGAAAGTGAGAAAGCTAAATATGCTCGGTCGGCCATCGCCACTGCACTGCACTGATTTACTCCTGCAGCAAGAAGTTCAAATTCAGCCGAGCAGAGAATACGTTTAAAGACCCGAGGAATTCCTCGTGAGCATACAGGAGTTTCATCGTGTGCTGGCTGCTGCTTGCCAGCATGCAGTAGGCAGGCTGTAGGCGTCGAACGCCATGGCGTTGCCGCTGTAGACTTTGGTGAACTCAAACTCTCCGACGTAGATGCATCTCTCTACGCATGCCGGGTGCATTGCCGCACACGACTGCTGCCGCTAGCTACTTGGAACTGCAGCCGACAGCACACGTGTAACTTGATGTTGGCGTGACATGCCTGTGCAGCCGCTCACGTCACAGCAGTGGTACCTCTGAACGCAGGATGGTATCGAGATAGCCAGAGTCATTTTCAGTTTCAGTCTTGCCGCTTACGCCACCCAGCAACACAGGCACAGGCCTATCTGGACAAGTTGTACGAGTAGTGAGACACGCTGGGACTCTCGGCTAGCCGAAGGCGAATGAGATCGTCTGCAACGTGCCATTAGCAAGAACGTGATTGCAGCTCAGCAGCAGCAGAAGATAACTCCTCAGCGAGGAGCCTTCAAGGAAAGATCGGCGTCCTTGGCTATACTCGCTAAACGCGAGCACATAGAGCCTGGCGATCCTTCAATGCAATTACTGCATGCATTCTAATGTATGTCCTATTAATGTCTGTCGCTCAACATAGCCACAAGGCCCAAGTGGGTGTTCCGCAGGAGCGTTTGATGTCGGGCATTCAAAGCACGGCTAACCCCTCTATGCATACGACCGGGTGTACAAGTTAAAATGCGGACCTGTCGTAATGGATTTAAATTTCTGAGAGCTAGGTGATTACTGTAACTGATCGCGCACAGCGTAAGTGCCCCGAGGCTTGGAGAATTCTGGCATAGAACAGCTATACGAAGTATTTCGTCCCTTAGCCTAGGGAGGGGCAAGGTGCTTCCAGTTTACATCCCTGGTCACGGGTTCAAGTCCTGCAGCAGATACTCCTTTGTTGCCCCAGCAAACTGGAACTATTTTAACCGTTACAAATGGCCAAATATGCGTTTGTATTTGCAGCGTGGTGATCTTACTTGCAATATTAAAGGCTCGATTTTCTGCCCAAACACTTGTGCATGGGACAGGAGTTATTATTTTGCACCAACTGACCGCTCGTCGTGCCTGAGACCGCTCATACGGTGCTCTCCTGCCATGCGAAAGAAGTAACTGAGCGGCAAAGTAAAGTTCAAATTGTCCCCTGTCACACAATGAGTCTGTGCAACATGAAGGTGGCAGGGAAGTTTTGTATTAGTGAGGAGGCAGACAGGTAGTTTCAACCCGAAGAAGTATTGTCAGGTTAGTAGCATGGACGACTTACCAAGCTCTGGCCGTCCACACGACGACAAAACAGAATGACTACCTGCTGATGCTGGTCGCACTAGGTCAACTGAAAGCCCCAGTTCAAAGGACCTGGGACACTAGACCACTGCATTTACCAGTGGCACTGCAGAAGAGATCAAGCAGCTGGCTCTCATCCGCAGCTGTTTGAAATTACGTCTGCATGCACTTGCACTTGTACACACGACTTTTAATGAAAGTAGGATTTTGGAGCAACTTAAACCTTACCCTGTATTTCCTTGTCCAGTTCTTCAACTTCGTTGATCAGTGGCTTTGCAAGTGGCAATACTTGCTCGTAGATGGCTGGGTAAAGCTGGGGATGGTACTGGTCAATGGCAAAGTTAAAAGAAAGTGCAGCAGGCGAAGGCATCACCCTCATCCAGTATGGCCGCAGCGACGCCTGCAGTTGAGGGTGCCATTCGGGCACGTAGAGCTGCTCACCTAAAACAGTGAAGCCCAACTGATGCAGTGCCCATCTCACAGCACGGTGGAATGCCCAAAGAATTCATTTACACCCTCATTCAGATGTATCGTATTACCAGCAAGATTGGGCTCCCGACTAGATAACCTTCTGCAAAGCATTTCGCTAATCTGATGCATGTGCAATTCAGCTATTTCAATAGCTGAATTTTCTTTCCTCCTTAAGTAGCACACAGCCAGTAGCAGCTGCTTTTCACAGCTGTCAGCAAAGTTTGCTCAACTGCCTGACGAAACCACTATAGCAAGGAACTGAAGTCAGCCTAAGGTCACCCAGCCACTGCCAAAGCTGTAGGGCTGCGGCAGGCAGTATCGGCTAGACTCACCGTAAACTTGCTCGACAAGTGACCTCTGCTTGGCCGAAATCATCTGCGGGTCCCACATGTGCAGGACTCGCTGTCGCTGGGCACTCGAACCATCGGCCGACGTAGCAGCCGCACCGCTCAAGGTGCTCGTCAGGGCACCAAGCAGCTTCCGGCGGTAGTACTTGCGCCAGGCGAGCTGTATGGTGCACGCTGCGATCTGCTTCTTCCACTCGAGCTCGCCGGCATCGAGGCGCTTCTGCTTGATGGCGTCCCGCGCGTTCTTCATCAGTCCTTTTGTTCGGAATTTAAACCTAAAATATCAAGCGAATCAATGTACTTGTGCATGTAGCAAGAGACATTAGCGAGAGACATAGCAAGAGACGGATGCATTCATTACAAGCCACAAACTGATTGCACACATATCAGACGACATCCTACAAGGCAACAGTGTGGATGTTCATGCCTCTATGCATGCACAAGGCTCTCTTCGCCACCAGCGAGCAAGGGCATTAGATGTTGCAACATGGATTTCCATTTATTTACCAACCAAATGTGTGCTGCCTCCCGATGAAAGCAATTTGTGCGAGCAGACTAAATAGTAAGGCAATACCAGACAGTTAGTAGCAAACGAGCTACTTCAGCGACCACTGCGACAGGCTTCCCACGACTGCCCACGAAGCAGCGTCTATTCTTTCCCTGCAGTGAATCAGTCCACACTCGTCATCAATCATCAGTCCGGCTCGACGATGGTAGAGGGAATCCGTTTTAGCCCTGACACAATTCAGCCAGACTGGGGTATCTGAGTCTTTGCATCTCCAGCTGCAGATTGACGGATAGGAATGCAGATTGAGACAGGTTGCATAAGCTTATTTTTTAACAGGATAATGTCGATAGCCAAAGTGTTGGCTGTGGTGCTTTTACAATAAAAAAAAACTGCCACCTCAGTGCCTTATTCAAGTTTGGGCTATTTGAATTGCCCTATCGGGTAATCTAAGAGACTTTTCCGACTAATGCATTTTCTCCACTTCCTTGCAGCAGCATTGGTATGCACGGCTCCATGCTCTCAGGAGTCTGAAAGCAGTTATGTACTCACAGATGGCAGGTCTGTAGAGTTATCCCAACTACTTGGATTGGTAGGTCGAGCAGTGGACTCTGTTCACTGATCACAGACCTGAGTAACATCTGAAGATCGATTTAGCATTAACCAAGCTAAGCCAAAATTGATGCAATAATAATAATAATTATTATTATTATAGTAAGATATGTGAATAGCACCCAGAGAGAAAAAACCTGAATAGAACCGGATGTGACACATGTACAGCCGTTTCTCACGTTCATGTCAAAAGGCTTCTTCTCATACCAGTATCTTTGCTCAAAGTTCAGAAGAAATAATGCACACGGAGCAATACCTGCTTCTTGTTGCAAGCAGCTTTTTACTGGTATGTGAATATAAAAAGAGTCAGAATAAATTTTATATATTCAGATAATTGGTGCTTTGTAAATAAACAAATCATGAGCTTGCTTGATTTTCATTACATGAATGTAGGTACCAATGCAACTGTACCAACTTCCAATGCAAAACCGAATATGCTCAAGGCCAAATTGAAAGGACACCCGGCATAATAAGTTGACCAGCAGATCGATATGGATCTATCGATTTAGATAGTAGCACTATATGCTTTAACTGATGGAAGAATCTGCATATCTCATGGTCTACTGTTTGCCAGAGACACATTTTCTTTGTATGCTATTTTGAGATGAAAGCAAAGTCTCAGCAGATTTAAGTCAATTTTTACGACAGAAGCTTTTGCTCTGCAGGTCCTAGACTGTGGAACTCACTTCCACAATTCTTATGCACCGACAACTACTCTCCTGCTGCCGACTATGGCACACCCTATCCAGCCGCCCTGAGCTAATACTTTCATGCTACTCACTACCTCAATTGATCTCCTGACTCAGCTATGCTTACTTTCTTTTTGTTCTGTGAGATTAGGTCTGTAGGCTAGCAAATGCACACTGAAAGCCGATTAGGCTGGATACAAAACTCTCCTGCGTAACACCACATATCCTTGTGGCTTTGTGAAGTTACAGACGCAGATACATTAAGCCAATAGTATTGAATTTTTAATCACTTGGTTTAATATACATTTCGTGTCGTATTATATTCAAATGAAATTATTGATCAGATGGCATAGATAGTGATAATGTTGTCAAATTTCTGCTAAAGTTATACAAAACGACAAACTGTTTATACGGCTTTGAGAACCCCCGAATTGGCAAGCATAGTTCCTGAAATAATGCTCTCACAAAACCATCTTAAATGCCACGATTGCACCGATGGAATTTTGCCTCTGTTACCGGAGAAAGGTTGATTAATTTATCTACAGCTTTCGGGCTTGTGGTCTTTGTTATGTTTGCACTGAACCAGTTCACGTCTAGGAGCCTCGGTAGCTATTTGCGAGCTTTCTTTTGTGGTTTGATTCTGCCGCTTTGTTTCTGCATAGTGTAAAAGCAATCTGGAGACTCGATGGATCAGAAGACTTTAAAAGTAAGCGTCACTCGTTGCTCAGTAATAGGTTCTTACCAGTGTGAGAGAATTAAAATCATTGAGTCCACCCTTGTTTCCTATAAGTTTGTATTAGCTGCTTCACGAAACCTTGTATTGAAAACGGCACCATAGCACCCTAACCAAGCAGCTGCACAAAAACAAAGCAAGAAAGCAAAATTTGTATCCATGTATCTGTCTGTGTCTATAAATCCATTAAGCCACAATTGTGGAAGAGAGTTGTTCCACATTGTATAGTGTTCTGCAGCCTAACGTCCGTGAAGCAAGCACTGAGGTCGCTAATTGCTTTTTAAGTACAGCAGTAGTACACGAAATTTGTTTTCCTGAGAGAAACT
Organism: Cristatella mucedo; assembly: GCA_009760855.2. Classification (NCBI taxonomy): domain Eukaryota; kingdom Metazoa; phylum Bryozoa; class Phylactolaemata; family Cristatellidae; genus Cristatella; species Cristatella mucedo. The sequence continues at coordinate 2,493,108 of WPIO01000024.1, forward strand.
GCAGGCGTTAGGGGATGCTGTAACTGCAGTCGTAGTTCACTATGCACGTAAGAGCCATTCTGTGACAGCCCCGGGGAGGGTCAAAGTAAGGATTTTGCTATGATGATCGATCAGGAGTCATGCTAGGTGCTTTCTCAGAAAGCAGCACAAAGAAGGCAAGTATATTTAAGTATACAGTCGTCCCTCCTTTATTGCGGTTAAGCAGACAATAAATTAGCTGTTCCATTCCTCCTCTTAAGCTTAAAGACCGTTAGCGACAGAAGCTTTAGCTCTGCAGGTCCCAGACTGTGGAACTCGCTTCCACGATTCTTATGCAACGACAACTACTCTCCTGCTGCCGTCTATGGCTCATCTTTTCCAGTGGTGCTGAGCTGCTACTTCCATGCTACTCACTACCTCAACTGCTCTTCTGACTCTGCTATGTTTCCCACTTTCTCTTTGTTTCGCGAGACGAAGTCTGTTGGCTACCGAATGTGTACCGAAAGCCGCTTAGGCTGTGAGTGAGCTATACAAAACTCTCCCGAGTAACACCCACGTAGTCTTTTTGGCTTTGTGGAGTTACAGACGGAAATACATTCCAGAATCTATCGAAATAAGTGAATTTTCCGTAAAGCAGGATTCTTTACTTATAAATCAAATATGTTCGTAGATAGAGCATAGGAAACCTGCTCACGACCCTCTAAATTCAGCTTGTAACATTTTTAGACCCCTCTGGACATGAAATAACACCCCCTTTGTCACCATGACACTCGTATTACCCAATTATAAGACAAAGTAAGAGAATATAAGACATATTAGAAGTTACAAATATCATTTTATTATTATCCTACATTTAATTACACTAGTATATCAAATCAGTGAACAGCACCCTCTGAATGGCTTGGTTTCACCAGACCTGATTTGAACCCAAAGGCACCAAGTTAAGCCTGTCAGTCATGGCTTGCAGGCTTTCGAACAAATCGCCGATTACAAGCACCAAGCTCTAGGACAAGCAGCCTGACCGAGCACCAAAGATGCAGGCCGATGCAAACACCGAACTGTCAGCTGGTAGCACGGTTCAGCAGAACCTCGTGCAACCCATAATGGTCGAGCCTTTTCGGAGCCTCTCTGCCAGCTCTTATGTAACGTAATGTTATGTCTTACCAGTGGGCGATCGCGACCGCCTAAATTTGCATCCCCACGAGTAGCCCTGATGCGATGCCGTGGTTCAGAGACAGGCATTTGTACTCACCATTACTGGCTGCGATGGCAATGGAAAACAGCCTCCAATTCGTCAGCCAGCTGCTGCCTGGGACGGCCAGTCGCAGGGTGGGCGGGCAGCAGCAGCCACCGGTCGGGCTGTTTTGATCAGGCTGCTGCTGCTAGGACTAGCTGCCACGGCATAGGGCCGTCAGACCTGCTCCACCTCGAGCAGGCTGCTGCTGCTAACGGTTGGACCGAAGCAGCTTACGGTTGAGCTAAGAACTACCGGCCGGTGGTAGTGGCTGCTGCTGAGGCAGGCTTGCTTTGGTGGCTCCGCTCCGATTCGTCGATTGAGCAAAGATGCTGCATCGATAGAGGGCCAACAGAGTGCCTGCTTGCTAAGCCAATATTGCTCGAGGGCCAACTTTGCCAAGCCTATCCGAGTCCTTTACAAAAGTGCCATTGAACAAAAATCGGCATTAGCAAGCCGATGCCATTAGCGAAATGGGCCACCGATGTGGCTCACCGAGCTGAATGCTGCAGCCAGGTAACTGACGAGCTGCAGGCAACTCGGTACGCACCAATGGGCAAGTGAACGTTAGTGCACAAAAGACTTAGCAAAAGACTTCACTTTGCTAGCCAATCTCGACCGTCGGTAGCCACGTGGCCTCGGCTGTCCTAATTGACTCGCTTGCCAGCCTACGAACACCGTGCCCCCAAAGGAACTGCCAAAAATCGCGCTGCTCACAGGAGCTTCAGAGCTCTAAGCTATCGGGGGGGGGGGGGCTTTTGCAATACAAGACATGCTTAAGTGGCCGCTCGACTAGTCAACTGATATGGCACTCTGTTGCAAATCGTGAGATTTATTCGATTCTTTCTCCGTGCTTTCTATTGGAGTGTATCCAATCTGACTTTATGCTCGGACTGGGACTCAAGCAAACAATGCTATTTATTGCAGGAGTGGGTGCTAACATTGGCCGAGGCGCTGCTGCCACCCTACCTAGTCGCTAGGCCAATGTAATTCAAGACGAGGAGGCCGATTACGGGTGGTCCTAGAGAATAGCCGATTGCTTGTCTAGGAACCCACTTGAAGAACGATGGACCACTCTAGGTCGACCCTTACCTCGAAAATCAGAGCTTGAGAATCGTGAGCCAGACCTCCGAGCACACACCACTCAGCAGCCGCAGCCCGGGTCGATAGGCAGTTGCCATTGGCCGTGCCCCTCGGCATCTCCAACTAGAGCTGGCTGCATGCACTCTGTTAGGCTATCGACTGCTGGCCGGTTGGATGATTGCTTCCTGCACCGAGAATGCCAATGCCAGCAGATGGCTGGATCAGCTTCTTGTCTCCTTGGAAACGGGTGCCAACAGAGCCAACACTGTGCCGACTTTAGCTATCCCTCCCTGCCTCCAGAGGTCGTATTACTGTAGGGTAAGCAGTAGCCGATCTCAGCATGTAGAAGGGCAGCATCTTAGGGTTTAGGATTTCAGGAGTTCGGCAAATTGGGCTATGATGGAAAGTCTTAGTGCTGAGGAGAAATGCTTCAAAGAATTGGTAGCGATTCAAAGCTGGCAGAATTCAGCATTACGTGATGATTCTTACTGCTTCGTTGTGGCAGCAATCCATCTTGAACATACGCGAGCCCAGCAGGTATGCTTCTGCACAAAGCTTCCTCAATGTACATGTCAAAGCAAGGGCACCCATCCGAAGTAAGGCAGCAGCAGCTAAGTAGTGCTACTAGCTTCCGAAGCGTAAACCTTACTGTCTTTAGCTCGTAGCTCACTTTTGGTACTCAGAGGTGAAAGAATAGTCGGGACTGAACCGGCAGGACACATGATGATGATCTTTGTGAGACCCAGCAGCAGTCTGTCGCAAGCAGATGAACTGTCTGTGCTACCAGAGGTTTCAGATTCATCTGAAACCCTGACTCGATGGTAAGGACTCGAGATTTTGATCGCAGCAACTCAGGTGAGCCTTGATTTTGTGCAAGGATTTTCGTTTAGCTAGATGATGGTTCACAGGAGGTCGCCAAGGTCTGTAGCTGGCAGCATCTGCTGGATACCTACCCAGCTAATAATACAGCAGTGACTTGGATTTAATTGGAGTAACAGATGGGCGTGTTCTGAATAGCAAGAAAATGGGTAAGAAAATACAAATTGTAATGCATTTTGTGTGCCTATCTTCATCCTTAGAGGCACTGAAGTGATCATTAGCAGACGTGGGCACCACAATCCTACCATATTCACTGTTGGCATGCTACATAAATGCTCATTCAATACAGTCCTACAGACTTATCTCTAACGAGACGACTGCATTAAACTATTAAAAGGCTACTTTTAGCAGCTCTGATGAAAGAATAGGGCAAGTTCTCTTGTGTCCTCACAGCCTACATCAACATTAGGCCTGCAAATCAACAAGGCAAATTCATTTTACTCATCGAAGCTTGTGGCTACCCATCCAGTAACACTCAGTGAGAGCCAGGCAAATGTGTGCTCTATTTGCTATAGCATCCACTAGGCAAGCACCGGATAGCCAAAGTGACACATGATAACACGTGCCTTTCAGTGACTCTTTGCTTCAGCATTGACCCTGCATGGATATAATATATTATAATCTACACTGGCCGGCACACACTTGGGTGTGCAATGACATGAATGCAAAGGGAAAACAAGAACTTCCAATCCCTCCGAAGCCCAAGCTAAGACCAAGATCTTAGCCAGTTATAGTGTGCCCTTCCACCACTCAGTTGGTCGATGAATGCCGGTGCATACTTCACTCAGACTCTGGATGTCAAATGCTATAATTGCAAGCCTGCATGTTTTATTTTTCCTTCAGCTTCACTCTGGGTTCAAGATCTGGCAGGCCTGCTGTTGAGTTTCAGCCTGTCAGACCATGCGTACCGAAAGCCACTCAGCCTTTGAGTGGCTTCTCGAAAACCCTCTTGTATAACATCCATTTAGTCTTTGTGGAGTAACAGATGGGGGATACATTACACTAAAATATAAGGCCACGTGCGACAGTCGTTTACAGAAAATTGTTACCGAGCCATGAACGATGTACGTATCTGCTCAGCTTGACAGTCTTCAATATTTTTTAGGCCTGGGGTGAGGGTAGGATCAACCACCAGTGGCCTGTACCCACTAAGGCCCCTGCCAAACAGACGAAACAACTATCAAAGGGGGAAGGGGACAGGGCTGGCGATAGGGTGGGAGGGAGGCACCGGCCAAGCCGAAGGTGACTACTCAAGAGAGCAGCCGATCGTGGTAGGCTGGTCACGAACACATGAGCCCAGCTCGACACAAGATGGACGCAGGTGGCCGGGGGGCTGCTGCCATGATCTTCGAAGGCCAGTGCAACAAGCTCAGACAGATTGGAGCAGACCTGCTCCCTCTTCTCTGACGGCTAGCCAGCTGTCAGCTGTGACGATGAGCGTCAGCCGGGAGTAGGAGAGGATGCCCTTTCCTACTCCCTCTACTTCCCGTCAGGTGAAAGAAAGGCGAGCAGACCGATCCGCAGGACCCTTCGACTGCTCTGGACTGGCTGCACCGCCTTCTGGCCGGGCCACGGGGCTTACAGTCGCTTACATTCTCCATGCCTTCTGTATGCACACGGCTGCATCGTGTCTGCTCCTGAAGAAAGCGACCCGGTTTCGCTCTTTGACCACCAGCAGCTGCTTCTGACGAGCGTCCTTGAGGATCTTCTCCTCCTCTGTGAGATCGTCTTTTTTTCTCCTGCACGACACGAGAGAGAAATGAGTATTTCTCGCAGAGATCTCTCTAGCAGTGAAAAACCACGCAGCATTCGCATGATGGCGATCCATGATGGCAAGAGAGCCTTGACAGCAAGCCAAGCACTAAAACTGCATTCCTGATAGCTGATGACCTTGGGCTAGGCGGCTCAACGAAGCTTATTTTATTTCCGAAACACTGGTCGATCTGTCAGGAATCTGTAAAACTGTAAAGAATGTCATATGCAACTCACTAGTTTTTTTTCTATGCTGCTGGTACAGTACCATCAATGTCGCTCACTTCCTTGACTCTCGAGTGATGTGCTGCCCGTGGTAGTACTCATTTTGTACTAGTGTACACAGAGACATAGAGTCGTCAGGTCGAACTTCGTCTGTTTTGCCTGCACACTCACGCATCTGAAGGGGACCCGTGCACCTTCACTTCCCTATGAAAACCCCACTTTCCACCCCACCGACTTTCCACTCTCAGAGAACTTAATCTCTTACCAGGTGCTAAGCCGAATGGCTCGAGCTCTCGACCTCAGTCGTTGGAGGTGAGCACCTTTAGCAATTTCAGAGCGTGTGTGTGTGTGGTTAACGATACGGTTGCACAGTCTGTCAGTATTGCACTCTGCATCTAATGCCGCTTATCTGACCGTGAAAGACTTGAGGAAAATCCGTGGACCCTGTAAGACAGCGGTTCTCAACCTGAGAGTCGCGACCCCTTTGGGGGTCGAACAACCCTTTCACAGGGGTCACCTTAGACCATCGAAAAACACAAATTTTCACATTTTGCACGTAGTAATGTAGTTGGGGGTCATCACAACATGAAGAACTGTATTAAAAGCTCGCAGCATTAGGAAGGTCGAGAACCACTGCTGTAAGACGAATACCACACCGATGAAGCCAGCCGAAACGAAACGCACCCGACTGAATGCTTAGGCACACATGCTCACGAAGGCCTCAAATGTGTATTTCGCCTGCATACTCAATGCGGCATGCAGGCTCTTGTCGACTGTGCAGCCCGATAGGCTTGTCTGTCGTGAGCAGCACAGTCACCACATCACACCACTTCTCGCCTACCTGCACTGGCTCCCAATCAAACAACGCATCGACTTCAAGGTTTTGCCACTCACTTTTAGGTCCCGTCATTCTTTGGCTGCAGCCTACATATCAGATCTATTCCCCACCAGGTTATGCATCCTACCACTAGCTTTCCAGAATCTAATCGTTCACCTATACCTCGTATACACCTCAAATCCTTTGGCCAAAGTGCCTTTAGTTCGTATGTTCCCAAAGCCTGGAGCTCACTCCTAACTTGTATCAGGACATCTCCTGACTTGACCACATTGAAAAAGAAACTAAAACGCATTTATTTATCACAACATTTAGTGGGTCCATGTGATTCGTGCTTTGTGTGGTTATTCGTGCTGACACTGTGCATGCTGCAACGAACCATACTTGCATGCTGACCCTATTCATGTCAAACCTAACAATGTTATTCTTGTTGTTTATTGAGCATGACACCACTAACCTCTCGATCGTGCTTCCTTTGCAGAAAATGAGTAAAGTGCCTAGAAAGAGATCGACTTCTCTGAGGGTCCAAAATCAAATGTCTTACTATTATTATTATGTGAACATATCATTATCAAAGGATCCAGCAATAAACATACATCAAAGGGCAAGTTCGTAAAAAAAAAAGACTTCAAAGGCGCCCCACATCGAAGGCCATAATTTAGTGGCTGGTCTGCAAGCAGACAGTGAAGTGCCTTTCCTTTACAGCAGGGGTTCTCAACCTTCCTAATACCACAACCCTTTAACACAGTGCCTCATCTTGTGACGACCCTCAATCATAAAATTATTTTCGTTGCTACTTCATAACTGTCATTTTGCTAATATGAATCATAATGTGAATATCTGATATGCAGGATATATTTTCCAAATATTCCACAGTGCTGACGGACTAGGTCCGGATGCGACCATAGATGAGGCGAGGCTGGTCAAATTCTAATAAAACTGCCCAGCTTATAAAATAGCAAGGGTGCAAATAGCTACTGTCTTAGGTGGTCCCTGTGAAAGGGTCATTCGACCCCTCTGGGAGTCGAACGACCCTTTCACAGGTTGAGAACCACTGCTTTACAGCATAAGTAAAGTGCCTAGAAAGAGATTAAGTTCTCAGAGGGCATTATACAAGTGTATTGTTATTATTATTACAATATGGGCATTGCATGATCATTAACTCAGGGGCTCAAAAGCCAAGCTGTAGTTTACCGTCCAAGCCTACGTAGAAACACGAGGCATTTTATTCCACTGGTGAATACCCACGAACTACTATATGCCTCGGTCTTAGGTCATGCTTTGCTGCAAATAACGCCAAGCACAACTAGGCAGTACTGACCACTACAAGTACCTGTCAGGCTTTATTTAGGCTCGATCGACCATGTTCGGTGGGATCATCTGCTAGCAGCCTTTCTACACTGCCTAGCTGCTCATTGGCAGCTCCTTCCTAGCTTTGTGCAAGAGTGTGCCTTGAGGTGGCATCACCTCTATATACGCCGTGGTTATAGTGCACAGATTTCCAACTTCGAAGAGTAGTGCTGCGGAGGCCGGCGAAGAGTAAGAGGAGCTGTCGGCATGCACACGATATCTGATCGTACCGGTCTCGGGCAGGCAAGCAAAAATGCAGCCTGGCTCCAGCCTGAATGGTGCCAGCTGCTCGGTGACATAGTAGGAGCCCAGTTGGACTAAAACAACTGGCCTCTCTAATCGCTGCCTAGCAGCTGAGCATTTTTTCAGTTAGGATGGCAAGTATCAAATTATCTTCGCATTAGTCCCGTGCCTGAAGCGTCGGCAGCTTTGTACGGTTCCGAAATTTGCACCTAGGCATACAGTTTTTGTGCAGATTATGCAGACAGAGCAGCATGTTTATTTTGATCCCTCCTGTCGTCCAGCTCTGCAGACTCTCTCAAATCCACTGCAGCACGTATTGCTGAAATTTGCACTTGGATGGCCACAAACTTTTTCAAGTTAAATGACTATAAGAGAAACTTGTCAGCTATGGAAAAACCTAGTTTCAATTAGAAATTCAAAAGCCTAACTCTCAAAATGGCCTCAGTCAGCATGTATCCTCTAGCATCAAGACAGATATTTTTGGGTTTCCTGTTCCAAATGGTCTTTTGCTAGATTACCACATCAGCTTTTTAGTCAAGTCTTCCTACTTCAGATTTGACACATTGCAAGTATTTGGACTTGCATAGACAAAGATACCCCATCCCAGTCGATCCATGCGCTTGTGAAATCCTGTCTCGGCTTCTCCAACTATTCCACAGGTCTTCCTGCTTATGCAATAACAAGCTTTTAGTTGTGCAAAACTCTATTGCCAGGCTTGCCTGACATGAGTGTCACAATTGCCACATTATACCACTTTCCAGCAATCTCTACTGACTACCAATCAAGCAGGGTATTGAGTTCAAGGTTTTGTCAATCACTTCTAGGTCTCTTCATTCTCTTGCTCCTACCTTCCTATCAGGACCACTTCCCAATCTGGTTAGGCATCGTCCAACTTGCTCTTCGTACTCAAGTCGTTAAATCGTGCCTTTAACCAGCCTCAAATTTTACGGAGACCGTCACCTCAGTTTTTATGCTCCCTCGGCATGGATCTTACTTTTGTCTGAATTCACGACATTCCTTAACTTGACAGCATTTCAAGAGGATCTAAAAGGCCTAGTAGGAAAAGTTCTACAGGCACATGTGCATGGCAGCCGTACAAGGTCAAGATTGAACTGTGATGGCAAATCCCGATAGTGGCTTCGCTCACTATATATATATATATATATATATATATATATATATATATATATATATATATATATATAGTGAACTATATATATATATATATGCGAATGCTACGAGTCTCCGTATGATTAGGAACTGTCCGTGCAACATGACTCTGAGTTGCTTTGACATTTACAGCATTGACAGCGACAAAAATAGCACCAAAACAAATATGATATGTAAGTGCCATTAAGTATGGAGACTCCATCTATCCAAAGCTAGCTTCTATCTGTTAGAAAATAGCATATCTATTATTGAATTACAGCAAAACCATCTTTGCATTGCAATCGTGTGCCTATCTCCATTGTCACGTTTTCCTTCAATTGAGACGTTTTGCTATTAATTAAGCTTGCATATACAAGTATATGAGCTGTCTGTTAGTATTACATTCCTTTAATTATACTTATATAAAATTATATTTTGCCTCTTTATTATCTTGGTGCACACATTTTTGATAATATACCGTAATGACTCATCTGGATATTTAAAAAATCTATTTACAAAGTCACTGTATTGACAAAAGGTTGTTAAGTTTGCTGGAGACAATATTAGATTATAATAATAATAATTATTATTATAACGCACTTGATAAAGCACCCTCAGAGAAATGTATCTCTTTCTAAGTGCTTAAATTGTAAATAGCAATATTATTAAGAGCATTAGTAAAACTAAAGGTATTGTAAATAACGGTAGTAAATTAGTAGCTGCTGGTTTAATAAGTGCATCGATGAACATACGACACTCCGGAATGCTCTCAGCAGTCCGGAAACAAGTCTGTGGCCGGCTGCAATTGAGCACATATTTAATTCTCTATGCGAGAAAAACTCTGAGGTAGTCAAACTACATCAGGGAAAGCAAAATAATTGATAAAAATGTATGCTTAAATAAAGAGGAATACAGACAGCTCAACGAACAGTCAGAAGGCCTACATAGTTGACCAAGGTTATTCTTAAATGGGTGATGATTTTATAAACTGTTGCAGCAGTTATAAAAGCCAACTCTTTGAGAAACTTCCTTATCTACACAACCATGATGTACATGGAGATGCATCAGATGGACGTAGAAGGAGGCGTTTCTCAAAGGTAATCTCAAGGAAAAAACTTAACGAGAATAGCCTAAGGTAACGTGTCAAACAGTGAGCAGTGAGCTGGTCTGACAGCTCACGACGGTTCAATGTGGCCCTAAGATGATAGCGTGACAGTCTTGTGCACACTTGTCTACGCGTGGTACTTTGCTTGTAATTAGCTCTTGGTTATATTAGCTTCATTTGCAGTGAGTAGTAAATCGCCAAAATGAGTAGAGATTTGGTTATCTTAACATGCTACAAAAACATATATCGTTATTATTATTATTACACTAACCCTTGAAGGTATTGCAGCAGCTATTCAACTTGTCAATCCCTACAGCGATCAGCCAAACTCAGAGCGCTGAATTTCTCTAAATCAAATCCTACAAATATCTGCGAGCAACTGAAAACTGGTGTTTTGCACTGGGTGCTAAGTACTACAAAGTGTCCATTGTGATACTGACTGGGAAAAGATCCAGGTTCACGACTCAGTGTGATTAGTAATGTCTTTTATTATAGGAAAAGCATCATAAAGCGATCATCTAAGAGAAAGCCTGCCACCACGTCATCAGCGATTGGGACCGAGTGCATGGTACTAGGTCACTCCATGTGCCAATCTGTCTGCCAGGGCAATTCGTGAAAGAGTTGGGTATCGAACAGATGTACATAGCACCAAATAACAATAACCCACTGAGATATGCTGAATAGTTAAAAATCCAATACATCCCACCCAAATATCGATGTGCCACACCATATTACCCATTAAATGTGTGCACAAAAGCCATTGAGAGGTTTTTGTGCAAATAGAAGACACTGAAAATATAGCTGATTTGTTGAAATCCTGTTGGTAAAAAGAAATATATAGCTTATGCTACTGTTGGTGATCTTCATCTCTCTGCTTGATCAATTCTGAATGCTAAGAAATGGGAGGCTTTAACTGCCTTAATCCTAGAGCAGATGGTCAATTCTAGAGAAGATGCATGCATATGCTGCAGCTAACGCGACCGCCACGTATCGCAATGCAAGCTCGTGGCTCGTAGCTTGAAGAGATGAAATCATTCGAAGGACTATCACAATTTGTCACAAAGCAATTTGTCTACTTACGCAATACATATGCGTGCCCCAAAGAGCACACGTGCAAACTTGGCACCGTGCGAACATGAGCATGGAGAAGTGTGCTCGTCGATTAAAAAAGGTATCTTTTTTATCGAAGCCTCGACCACACAAGTTGAGACAGTGGGTTTCAGTGCAAAGCTAGCAGAACTAATAATAGGAATGATACATATGAATATCGCCCTTTGAAAACTCAATCTCTTTCCAGACACTGTACTCATGAGAAAGATAATTTCTATACTGCTGCACAGCATTAAACATTGCAATGAGTGAATTGTCATTTACAATAGTGATTTTTGTGTTAATTCATAGTTATTGACTGAAGTTACTGACATATTTCCTCAGTAGCGTATGTAAAGTGCCTAGAAATAGATTTACTTGACTTAAGACACGACACAGATGTCTTATTATTAATGCCCTAGACCATCTATACCGTGGCTAGATCTAATGCCGATTGAAGGATGTGGAAGTGGCATTGCTGGCAGTGCATCGCCAGCCATTATTTAACACCATTTTGTTCATGGCTTTCTGCTTGTAAAATCCGAGATCAAACCATACCAAAATATTATTGGTAAGACTGACATCAACTGCTTAAAGCTTACTTGGCTACATCCTGGAGACCACGCAGGGGGAAGTAGGCCAGCACAGGTGCTTCAAGGAAACCATCCCACAAAAGGCAGTGCCAGCTAGAAAAGGGTGCCTGCTTGAGGACTGGGCCATTCTCTTCGTAGCTGAAGCTACAAAGCCGACTTGCACTTCCTGCAGACCTATTCAGCATGTGCGATCAGGCGATTGCAGCTGGTACAAAACTCTGCAGCTAGGCTTGTCTGTCAAGAGCGTCGCAGTTGCCACATTACATCACTTCTCGCCGACCTGCACTGGCTACCAGTCAAGCAACGGTTGACTTCAAGGTTTTGTCGCTCACTTTTAGGTCACTTCCTTCTTTGGCTCCAGCCTATCTCTCAGATATACTCCCCCATCAGGCCAAGCATCGTACCACCTGCTTTTCGGAATCCAGCAGTCTACAAATACCTCGTACAAACCTCAAATCCTTTGGAGACCGTGCATTTAGCTCGCATGCTCCCACAACCTGGAACTCCCTCCCGACCTGCGTCAGAACATCCCCTGATCTGACCACATTTCAAAAGAACTTAAAAACGCACCTATTTAGGACAGCATTTAGTCGGTCCCTGTGATTCGTCATTGATGTACTTATGCGTGCTGACACTGTGCATGCTGCCACTAACCACATTTGCATGCTGACCCTGTGCATGTCACCCCTAACCATGTTATTCACTTTGTTTGTTTATCAAGCATGATATTACTCACCATTCAATTGCATTTCCCTTTGCAGAAAATGTAAAGTGCCTAGAGAGAGAGATTGAGTTCTCTGAGGGGGCTTTTTCAAGTGCATTATTATAATTAATATTCAGTACTGCCTACTCTTCAACCGCAAGAGAGTTTCTTCCTCACAAGAGGTACTAACCGAGGTGGGCTGGTCAGCAGTACTGGTTTTGACATAGAGATCCTTCCATTTATGACATCCACGCCACCTGTTGTAAAAGTCTCAGCCTCCCTCGCCACCCTAACGACGTCCAGTCTTTGCTATGCAGTTCCGTGAGCTTTTAAAAACAATATACAGACGAACGAAAAAGAGTTTAAGTTTTTTTTAGCTTTTTTCATAGTAATAGTAACGTATTTGATGTAGTGCCTTCGAAGAACTCAATCTCTTTCTAGGCACTTTACATTAGCTGCAAACGAAGCACGGTCGAATGGTTAGTGATAACATACTCAATAAACAGGAATAACATGGTTAAGGGTGACATGTACAGAGTCAGCATGCAAGTTTGGTTAGTGGCAGCATGCACAGTATCAGCAAGCATAAGCATATAAAGGACGAATCACAGGGACTCACTAAATGCTGTGATAAATAGATGCATTTTGAGTTACTTTTAAAACGTGCACAAGTCACGAGATGTCGTGACGCAATTTGGGACTGGGTTCCAGGCCTTGGGAGCATACGAAATAAAGGCACGGTCTCCAAAGGATTTGAGATTTGTACGAGGTGTGGGTAAACAGTTAGATTCTGAAAAGCTGGTGGTACGATACTTGGCCTGGTTGGGGAGTAGATCTGATAGGTAGGCTGGAGCTAAAAAATGAAGGGAATTAAAAGTGAGTAAAAAAATCTTGAATGTCGGTGAGTTGCTTGACTGGCAGCCAGTGCAGGTCGGCGAGAAGTGGTGAGATGGGCAACTGCGACGCTCATGGCAGACAAGCCTAGCTGCAGAGTTTTGCACCGGCTATAAGCGCCTCGGTGCAAAGGCCAGCAAGACCAGCAAGAAGCGAGCTACAAAGTCAAGACGGGATGTCACAAATGTGTGGACCAAATTAGATGTGGCATCCATGTCTAAACAAGCCCGAATTTCAGCAATATTTCGTAGCTGAAAGGAGGCAGACTTGACTGTGGAGCTAAGGTGGTCGTCTAATGAAAGGTCACTTTGGAAGATGACACCTAGATTTCATGCAGATTCAACATAATATGTGCTAGCAGAGCTGATTTTGATCGTCGGCCTTTTCAATTTCTGAATCACGCCTGGTTTGCCCATAACTAGTAAGTTTCGTACATTCAGGACGGCGGCAGTACGCTCCTTAGTCGCCATTTCTGTCGAACGCATATCGTATGAGACGAGCTGTATAGTATTAACGATAGGTTATTTAATCTGATTCGGAACGATTACGTTGAAGCACTCTACTTTTATGGCGATGAGGCGCGATTAGGTACCGTCCATAGAGTAATCTCGGGTGAGAAGAAACTACGAGGAGAGAAGATTACGACGCCGACTTTTCTCCCGACATGACGCCGATTTCTACCGGCTATGCTATCTAGAGCAGTATACTCCAGGAGACGTGGTGGAAACATTGTCACGTAAAAAGTATCACATGATTAGCAACCCAGAAAAATTCAATAGAATTAGACGCATTAGTGGCGATTACAGCAACCCAACTGCTACTGATTTCCAGTCAGCACAAGCAAGCCAATTTGCCAATAAGACCGGTGCACAATTGAAGGCAGAATATGTCTTAGAATGTTATTCTGTTTTGATCTGGAGTCGTTGCTCTTACCGATTTCCCTGTGACTCAGCATTCACCTACGCCTTACTTAGCTTACTTGACAAAAAGCTTTCGAAGACAGTCGAAACGTATTCATGTCATAGATGCATTCTTTTTTTGGTCGTCAGATTCTTGAAGAGTACGGTGAAAAGCTCATAGTGCTTCGAAGCGCTTACACAGACCATGCTTAAGTCGAGGTGAACCATAGACTTATTTGCTCTATCAAAAAATCAGTGTTGTATGTTCGCACTTTCGGGTCCTGTTTGCAGATTTATCAAGCAGCTGGGGTTCATTTCAATGCTCTCACTGAACAGTTACACGTGGCAAAGCGGGGATTAAGGACACTTATAAATTTAGCGTTGTTCAACAGATCTGCTAACAGAGGAAAAAGATGTGACGCTGTCTCCCTCATTCACGGGAACGTCACGATGGCCGTATCCACAACCAGCAGCATCTAACGAAACTATTAGCGTCCAAGCGCATTTGTTAACGACGGCAAGGCCAATCGATGCAGTTTGAGTCTGAAACTAAGCCGTCGCGACGGTAACCGTGAGCTAGTTCCCCGGGTTTCAAGTCAAAGATTCGATCTAGAACTTTCCATTCAATACCGGCTAGGCTTCGGAGCTCTTCTAGGAACGTATCTAAGCAATCGCCTTAAGCAGCCTTATCGGACCGAACCTTTCTGCTGCAGTTCACAACAGCTTTAGCTGGCGAGGCGTAAGATTAAGCTCATGGGCAAGACAATGGGAAGTGCATGACGCTCGCTTCCGTGGCCCAAGCTTTAACTTCTAATACGCCCACCGCGAGCCAAGTTCACTGAGTCCCACCATGCATCTGAGCTCAGTGAGTGAGCGGAGGCTGCGTCAGCGTTTAAAACACCTCAACCAAAAAGTGAAAGCTTTCCGGTCTCCCGTAACCTTAGCTCTTGTTGTACCCTCCAGTCCGCTCCGGAGATTAAAGGTATCCTGCCTGAAAGCACGCGCCGTGCATACTGCCAGCCAGCTCAGCTAAGAAAACGGCCTTCGCGTCGGCGGGTGCCATCAGTGACATCGCTATAGCTGCGCTTACACCGTCGACTTTCTTCCTAGATCATCGCCCGATTTTGTGCAGATTTCCCTCTGATTTGGGCTACTACACCACCACGTATCGCCATATCTTGGGGTGGAGCCAAATCGACCGGCTACCATAAGGAATTCTCCTCTACTTAATGCCTCGGTTCGACCACCCAACCGATTAAAACATCGAGGCTTATCACCTACACCCCTGACCAAAATAACGATTGCTGATGTTCGTAGACTTGAGTTAAATTCAGGCGTTCAGAGCAAGTCCCTCAACATGGGGTGCTCATTCGCTATAGTCACGGCCTAGCCCTTTTCTACATAGAAGGCGCCACGTTTCCGACACTAAAATGCACCAAAAAGCCGTAATGTTGCAATTAAGCACTATACACTAAGCACTATACAACAACACACCCATAACAGCACCCCCACATTGCTCTATGCACTTGACCGAAAAACGTTTTACATATGCTTATCTTCCCGCTCTTTCCGTTCTTCTACTCGTCTAAAATGGAGACCGAAACGGTGAGCTCAACTTCTACGGGTGTTGGCTTGGCGGGTAAGAAAACTTCTTTCATACCAGTCTCCCGCATTGGAGCAGGGGCTTTTTGCGGAACTAAGTCAGCCATCAGTGTTTCCTGAATCGTTAGTGTAAACGCACTAACTAGGGGGAAGTTGGTGTCGGCAAGAACGAGAGTAGATAATGTAAATGCAACCTTTTCTATTGTTGCTGGTAAGGAGGGTAGAGGTCGAGAATAGTGCTATGTTGAGAGGCCTCATTTCTCCAGGAGACGCGCGACCCGAGGCGGAATTATGGGTCCTCAGCGCGGGCGGCGTACGCACGGCCAGCAAGTTGGTATTGAAACGAAGGCGTGTTACGTCAAGCCCGATTTTGACTGCCGAGTAGTTACTTGTGGTTTCCGTGTTCTAATGATCAGGAACCGATTATGTCCAAGTCTATATTTAGGCGGTCTTACAAGTCTTAGTCGAGTAATCGAGATTCCAGGTTCTAGCTTCGCAGGTATTTGTCTCGCTTCGGTTAGGACTACCTCCGCTACGAGCGCTGCACTTTCGACCTAGACGACGCTATTGGGAAGCCGATACATGGCGCCAGTATCGTTGCGGTGGCACAGCGTCTCGGACTCACGATGTAGAGGAGACGATAGCGGCTAAGTTTCTGTGATGACTGATCTCTTTGCGTGTGCAAATGCGGCGATTTTTGGTCACAATTAGTGAGCAGGGTGAGAGCGGTAATAATAACGATTGTTATACTAAAACTCGTTTGTATAGCGCTCTCAGAGAACTTGACCTATTAAGCGCGTTACAGCTCGCTGC
This sequence comes from Cristatella mucedo, assembly GCA_009760855.2. NCBI lineage: Eukaryota > Metazoa > Bryozoa > Phylactolaemata > Cristatellidae > Cristatella > Cristatella mucedo. The sequence goes on from WPIO01000024.1 coordinate 2,509,535, forward strand.
TAGAGAGAGTGCGGTGGTTGACCGCCCTCCCCAACCCGCCTAGCCGACGCTCGAATACCTTTACCTTAGCAAAGAACCCAGCGGTAAATATACACCAAATGAGCCAATATCCTATATCAAAGGGCAATCGCCCAAATCAATGGACATATTTCAGAGGCTCGTCCGTAAGCCGACAAAAAGGGGCCATAAAATGGCCCACGCACGGACCCACATCAATCTTGCTTATGTCAGCATGCTAAAATAACACGAACACTCGGAGATTGGTCAGTAAGACCCATGGCTAGTAGCTTGCGCAGGTAAGCCAGCAAATAATAGTGATAGTAATAATAATGCACTTGATAAGAATTTTGGAACAGAAAGCAGACACTATCACTGAGGGAAATGAGTGCTGACTGACTAGAAACGATGGGTCTTGACCTTCGGCTTGAAAGATGCCAGTTCGTTGCAGATAGCCAACGTAAACGGAACCGAGTTCCAGAATTCCGGTGCAAACGAGCTAGAGGCTCGATCGTCGGGCGACTCTCGCCTCTGCTATTGGAGGCTTAAAGTTCGCCTTCGTCGCCTCTCTCCGTCTCAGATTTCGAAGCCGTCGCCACTGTTGTCTGCCGAACGCCTACAGTCGACTGAAAGCGTCTTAAACTACCCTCACCTTTTGCTGTGCATGACTGCTCCCCAGCGGCCGTTCGTCTTGACTAACGTCCTACGTGCTCAATGACTCGGTTTCGCTAAGCCAAGCGCCCGATGCAGCGGTCCAATGCCGACGGCCGAGCAGGCTCATTACGAAGAAAGGAGCCAGCAGCGGGCAGAGAGTCGAATAGCTATCCGTAGCTATGTCGGGCCGGGCCACTCGGGCCGACGTTTCTAGGCAGGAACTTTTCGCGTGCAAACAGTCCGACCGGAATCTACGGACCACTCAGAGTAGACTCACAGACCACTCAGCGAAGACTCGCAACAGAAGGAGGTCAACCCGAAGGTGTGACCTCACTTATCAATCAATAGGAAAAATCCTGCGTTCTCGTGTGCGCTATGTCGGTTCTGCGATCCTTGCCGTCAACGGGCGAGTAAACAGATAAGTACGTCGTTGCTGTTTGCACAAAGACGTCAAAAGAGAAGTTGCCAAAAGAAGGCGGTTACGGTGGCCGCAGAAGTTTTCTTTAGTCGTCATGGCTGTATTTGCACTCGGGCCCTCGAGCAGGCTCGCCGATTCGCCTCACGGCTTTCCGAGCGCGTGGGGAGCGCTCGCTTTGACTCGCTGGAAGCCACAACGCAGCAACAGTCGGCTTGAAGTATGGGACTAGCCGCGTTCCATCCGATGCAGAGACCGATTGCAAAACCCGATCGTTGGCCTCGAGCCGGAACCATTGGGAGCGGCAAATTTGAGTCCGAGTCATTTAGTCGCCACAACTCGGGGGCATGAATCGACGGCAAGACACGCAAGTCGGTTCACCAGATCAAGTTGCAAAGCCTCGAGTTTCGCGCTTGTCCGCGGTGTAGAAAAAGAGTTTCTCGGAGCTGCTTTTCAATATATGGCTGCCGCCTGAGTCGCTGCTTAGACGCTGCGCGGAGCAAAAGCCGCCGATCGGATCGAGCTGACTCAGAGAGCTCGATAGCTACGTCGATCGGGAGTAGTAGCTAAGCGGCGATCGAACCCTGGTGGCTAAGCGACTCGGGTGCACCCGTTCGCGCCTCCTCCCTCGAGCTCTCCGAGGCCAACGCGTGCAGAAGTCACTGCTACTAGCATAGCTGATGACCGGCGACGCGATCGAAGGCAGTAAGTAGGCGAGATGCACCGTGGGGCCGTAAAAGCAGCGGCATCCGGCTGCACCGATCGTGGCTCGCCTATTGGCGAATGCTTTTACCTGTAGAGCGAAGCAGAGGAGGGGCAAACTAGCGAAACCCCTGCTCCATCGATTCGAGCTCCAGCATTATAATCGTAATAATAGAAAAAATAATAATATATTTTTATAGCGCCCTCAGGTATCGGTTCGGGCTCCAGTTTTTGGTGAGTTCGCCAGCTGTTTCACCGTTAGAAGCAGAATCTGGAGTTGAAGCAGAGCGCTGGTGCATGGAGAACCTTTCCTCAAGTGGCCGAGGTGTGTAAGAAAAGGCTGACGGAGAAATCCGCTTGACATAACTTCAACGCCCAGAGCGCGTTGCTCGAGTCCACTCATTAGGTTCGATATCTAATCGGCATCCTCGAGAACAGTTTGAAGATGGAAGCTCTAAGTTCAGTCGCTCATATGATCTATGATGTAGGCATCGCAGCGTGGCTTGGGTTTACTCAACCGGGTAACAAAGTAGAAAAACGTAATGGCGTACAAAAAATGGTAAAACCATTAGGCCATGGCGCGAGCAGAAGTATCGTATATCGTGCTCATATTGTCATTAATGATATCTGCTCTCCTGCTGCCGACTGCGGGACCTCTTTTCCCAGCTGTCATGAGCTGCTACTCCCTTCCTCGACTGCCCTCCTGACTCAGCCATGCTTCTCATTTTCTCTTTGTTTCGTGCGATGAAGTCGGTGGGTTAGAGTACATAAAAAACCAGCTTAACACTCACTTGGTCTTCGTGGCTTTGTGGAGGGGTTACAGACGGAGATGTATTATATTACATTACAATCCCCTGCTGTTTGTCAGCTTCACCAGTCACTCTTACTCTCACTCACCCACTCACTCACTCACTCACTCACTCACTCACTCACTCACTCACCCACTCACTCACTCACTCACTCACTCACTCACTCACTCACTCACTCACTCACTCACTCACTCACCCACTCACTCACTCACTCACTCACTCACTCACTCACTCACTCACTCACTCACTCACTCACTCACTCACTCACTCACTCACCCACTCACTCACACTCACTCACTCACTCAGTCACTCACTCACTCACTCACTCACTCACTCACTCACTCACTCACTCACTCACTCACTCACTCACTCACTCACTCACTCACACTCACTCACTCACTACTAACTCACTCACTCATTCACTCACTCACCTTTCTCTCTCTCTCTCTCTCTCTCTCTCTCTCTCTCTCTCTCTCTCTCTCTCTCTCTCTCTCTCTCTCTCTCTTTCTCTCTCTCTCTCTCTCTCGACGAGGCTAGAAGCCAACTCCCAGTGCTATCGGTGTAGCCGAGTTAACTCACTATTCGTTTAGTGTGTATTCGTTTATTGCCTAATCCACTCGTGACTTTCTCTCAGCAGGCAGCAGCAGTGCCGACTCGAGGCCGCCGTTCGCCGATCGTCGCGTGCTGCTGCGGCTTCCTTCGTTCGCATCCTGCAAGCATCTCGCTTCCGCTTCGCTCTACGAAACCGGTGTCTTCTCCTCCTCTTCCTTTGCTGACCGCTCTTAGTAAGCCATGCTGCAGCTGCAGTCGTTCGCTGCTGCACCGGCGATTCGTTTCGGCTCGGGTCTCTTCTCGGAGACGACCGCTTAATCCTGAGAACAGTCTGCTGCCTTGTCCAGCCCAAATTGTTCCCACGTGGCCAGCACTTCACAGCCATAATCGACATGGATGTTGGACGTGCCGAAACCGCAGCAATAGGGGATAGCACCTACGAACGACCAACGGGTTTCGCCATTTTCATATAACTGACGAGAGGCCACGTTGCGATTTGAACCCGGTCCTCGTGAGCCGACGTGCGTTTCGAGCCGACAAGCGCTTCACGAGTCGGCGTTCGTCATCAGTCATCGAAGACGTGGGCCAAAAGTTAGGTGGGGCGGGGTGAAGAACCCCGGCTACTTTCTAGAGAGTAGGATGAAGACACCCGGCTACTTGCTAAAAGAAAAAGAGTAGGATTAGGCTACAACGTCCTGCCGGCGGACAAGCGTCGCCGAATTATCAACTCTATTGTACCCCGGCTGCGAATGGGCTCTCGCCTGGACCTTAGGGGACGCCTTGAATTTCGGTTGGAGGAAGTTCGGGTCAAGAGCTCGAGATGATACCGACTAAAAACCACGTGACTACTTTGCCCAATTGCACATCGAGTTTCGGCATGAGCGAACGATCGCCTCGACGGGAAGTCTACGGTGATGGTGGACGTCGGAATTCATCTGGACTGACGATGACTTATTTGAGGGCTTTTCCCAGCAAAGGCGGCCGCTCGCGTAGATGCAGTGCTTCGGCTGAGGCTGGTGTCAGCAGATGCTCAATAGTTGAGTTCGCTGATGACCCACTTACTATGCGCTGGCTGACTTCCGTATCGCTCAGCGAGCGCCGAACGTAATGCGAAGCCACCGAGGGGCAGCGGAGCTCTCTCGCTCGCGGAGTCGCTCTCGGAGGATCTCATTTCGAGAGCACGCGCGTTCGTGCCTCTGATCAATGCAGAGCGGAGAGTGACCCCCTGATCTGTTTGCATCGTATAGAACCACGGGTGGCAATTGACTAAGCAAACACGTGGCTCGCTTCGTCCAAACGACAAAACAAACTTTTTCCTCAGGGGCACAATTGTGCAGTGCGGCAAAACTACTGGGGCGAAAAGTGTACAATTGTCTCGAGGCAGGATGCTGAATAGCGCTGCTGACTGAAGCCTAATAAAAGCTGCTACCGACAGGTGTCGCCCGCCCACCGTCTGTGCCCGGTCACGATCGAAGTTTGCTAAGTCCAACTTGATCGACGGCGTGTCATTGGGGCAATGCCGTCTCGGAGAAGGGCGCTCAAGCTTGTGGGGAAGGAAGACCCGCTGGACATTGGGAAGGAGGGTCTAGCTGGGCCCTCACCCCCAATGTCTACGCCTAAGACTTCCCAAAGTATAGGAGTTATGGTGTCGTAAGGATATCGGCAGTGGCTCGTTGCAACATGGTGCACAGGAGTTACGCAATGTGCCCCCCCCCCCGGTGGGGGGGGGGGAATATTTGTTACTGCATGCCTGAGGTGGGGAGATTTTTGGATTATGAACTTAGGAGGGCATCTAAGGATCCTGTCATACAAGGGTTATGATTCAAGAATTTTGGGCAATTTTCAAGGATGCCAGAAGAAAGTGCCTTGGCGTGGGTTGGGTGAGAGGGCGCTATCAGGAGGAGGTAAGTAACAAGGCTTCCCCGTATGCGTCTCGATGTGAGCCCGCAGCTCGCGCCGATCAGTTAACCCAACAGCCGCGCTAATGACACAATTGGGTCGTACCCTGAAGAGTTTTCAAGAGCGAACTCGCAGCCTCGGAGGCATTTGGTACCATCAGCCTGCATCTCTTGAAATCGAGAAAAAAGTGAGAAGAGTCACTGGCTCAGGAGGCCAGTTACAAGAAGCGACCGCCAATGTTGACCACTCGATAAGAATGCAAAACGCAAGTCTGCAGCTGCTATGTACACAAAGTAAATGTCGCCTGATTCATAAGCTTCATCAGATAACGCCGAAAAGGCTTAACAGCAATCACAAATGCTTGCAGTGAGCAGCAAAGGATTGTGTTTTTCAGTACCCGAATACCTAACTGGAAAGGGAAATACAAGAACCTCAAGCTACGACTGGAAAAAATGTCGGTCGCTGCATAATCAATCAATCGAATCCCCCTTTTTTAATTTGCATATTCTGACCTCTCTCAATATTATTCTGACAAATTCTATTGAAGCCATAGCACATTCTCTTCCCTGACTTAGACCTGGTGAATCTAGCCACAATGAATATCGAGGCTTGATGCTTCAGAGCACTTAAGGGAAAATCAATATTACTGCAATAATAATTCATTTACATCAGTCCTTCAGAGAATTAAATATTTAAGTAATTTATTTATGCTGTAAAGGAATTATGTCAATGTGGTTAGTGATAGCAAGCACAGTGTGAGCTTGCATGAGCACACCGAGGACAATGCACAAGGACCCAGCGATTTTTGTGAGAAACAGTTGGGTTTATGGTTCCTTTTTAACTGTCGTCAAGTTGGGCAATGTCGTGATGCCGGTGACAGTGAAATTCATGCTTTGAGAGTATATAAACTAATAACGCGGTCTCCGAAGAATTTGAGGTTGGTAAGAGCTACGGCTAATTGACTTGAGTCAAAAGAGTAGGTGGTATGATGCCTAGCCTGATTGGGAAGTAGTTTAGATAGATCATCTTGCGAGCACGAAAACGAAAGACCTAAGTGGGAGGGACACAATCTTAAACTCGATACGCTGCTTTATGCGGAAACAGGGCAGGTTAGTGAGAAGTGGTGTAAAGTGGCAATTGCTACGGTCACGACAGACAAGCTTGGCTGAAGAGTTGTGCACCAACTGCAAGTGCCTCATGGCACAGGCCGAAAGACCGGCGAGTATCGAGATACAAAAGTCAAGACGGGATATCACAAATGCGTGAACAAACTTGGATATGGTATTCCTGTCTAAGCTGGCACGAATGTTTGCAACGTTGCGTTGCTGAAAGTAGGCAGGCTTAAATGTAAAACTGAAGTATTGTCTAATAAATGGTCACTTTGGAGCTGGACACCCAGATTTCGTGCTGATGCTAAAGTTAGAGGTTAGCTGATTAAATCAACAGCCTCATTTACATAGCTGCAGAAGAGCCTTGACAGCTATCACTACCTATTGCAGTGGGCGATACATGATCGCCTACTGAAGGACTCAACCCACGACCGGGGTAGTGAAGAGCGGCACCTTAACTCTGGGCCAAGACCCCGGATAATAGAAGATATGGTTGAAAAGCTTTTTGAGGTTTAGATCTTCTAATTTCTGAGTAGCATAAGGTTTGCCCATTACTAGTTAGCTGGCTTAATATCATTTAATTTGAAAAGTTTTGCTACCATCCTCGTGCAAATGTCTAAATGTCGCGTCTGCAATAAATGCAGCAAGAGAGTTTCAAGGGTTTCGGTTCTGGAAACCAGGGAGGGATCGAAGTACAAGTATGGATTTATGCCATCTGCATAAAAATGAAAGCCTAGATTGCGCTTAGCGATGGCATCGGCAAGAGGGAGAGTATAATTTGAGTAAAGAAGTGGGACAAGCACAGATCTCTGTGGTAGCAAGTACTTTAGAGGCTCCTCGGATGATTGTTGATAAATCAATCCTTCAACTCTCCCACGGAGGTAAGACCTAAACCACTGCAGTGCAGTGCCAGTGATTCCGAGGCGAGATGAGAGTCGCTCAAGAAAGAATTGCTTTTAAATAGCATAAAACGCTGCTGCAAGTTCCAGCATATGAGCAGGAAACTCTACTTCCTTTTACATTCCTGAGAAAGTCGTCATAAACTAGCAGTATGCACACTATCTAGCCTCCCACAGCCAAGCGATTATACTAGAAATGATGTGCAGGTGTCCATGCACAGAAAGCACACGCGCGAACATGCCAGCACACACACAAACACACACACACACGAACGCGCACACGCACGCGCACACACGCACATGATCGAACGCTCGTTCGGACACACATACGTGTACGAACGCGAAAAGATGTGTGCACATGCACACTCACGCATGCACAAACGTATGCACGCGTGCACACACAGATGCATGTACTTGCACAGATACACATGCACGTCCACTCGCACAAATGTTCGCGTACAAACTAGGGCATACTCCTGGTCTCACGAGGTGAACCGTGTGAACATCAGCACGAGCTCATATGCCTAAGGGGACGGCTCTCACCTTTTTGTAGCTCTAGCTTGAAACATCGCATACTCTTCCACGGGTACTATTTCCACTGGTGGTAGTGTCACATCCATCCGGTCAAGTTTGCCGGTGTACTCGGGCGACCGAAACCTGATCAGTCGATAGCCATGCAGCAGACGACGACGCCGGCGGCCGCAGTAAGCGCACCGAACGTACCGGCCAGATCACTCTGCTGCTGCCCCGCGGTAGATCTATCTAGTATTCGCTCTGCTGTGACTGCTTGAGACGCAAGGACGACTCGACTAGGACACGACCACCTCGGGCTGCCAGGCAGCTACCGCAAGCGAAGGAAGGACAGCCCACGTGCGACGCTGGGAAGCACTGGCCACTGGCTGCTAAGTGGCCAGCTAGTGGCCGCTAATGAGTATTTACCCCGGGCTGCAAGCCTGATGTAGACTCACAAAGCTAACGCCATAGAGACGCGACGAGCGGACAATGGCGTCTTTTTTATCCCCTGGGTAGCTCTTCCAGTCGGTCGGAGCTGAGCGACTCTGAGGCAGAGAAGCGGCTCTCTCGCCGGCTCGTGCAGGCCTCGAGCGAGCCGCGGCGATGCTGCGGCTCACGTGACTTCTCGGCGATTCGGCAGTAGCAGCCGCCGCGTCGGGCAGCGTCTTTGCTGATAAAACCAAGGTGTGCACATGCGCGTGACTCGTTGGTGTACTCGCGTTTGTGCGCTTAAACGAGTTAATATTCCCTGAAAACTCATCAAGTCCAGTACATGCTCCCGACGTTCTCGATGTTCTGATGTTCTAGTCTGATAAGTAATGCGGTCCCTGTAAACGCAGCTTTTAACGACGACTGAGTTCCCGCCGTGATTTGCTATGAAGACTCGTTGAAGATGCTACGCTAAAGGTGTGAGAATTAGAGTCTAAGGTATTGGCCAAACTTCCGTCGATAAAAACTGCCTTCGAGACAGTCGGTCGACTGGCCATTGACGCGTCTACTTCCTCGCGGCATGGGCGAGCACCGCTACGAGCGCTGCGCACGCGCACGAGCATACATGTGTGGGTGCGTGCGTACGTGTGCGTGCGTTTTTGCGTGTGTGTACGTGCGTGTGACCTAACTACGCGCTCCGGGATGCAGCGGCTGGTGGCGGGAGAGGTGGGGAAAAGGGCGAAGGTGAAGGTCGTTAGTCGCTTGCCTTACCTGTCCATGCCGATGCTGCGGCCGATGCGTTTAGTAGTGACTTTCCGGCATCACGCTCTCAAGAAACTGCAATACAATTTAGACGCTTGCTTGAAGTAGCCACAGAAAGCTGAACGTCAGCGTGGGAGTCACTTCTCGGCTGCTCCATTTCCAGAGGGCGCCACGGCAGCTGGACCGTAGTGTGAACGAAAAGCAGCTTATCGAGCCTAAGGTCGGAGGTCGACGGCCCGGTTGCCGGTAATTATTCGAGGTGGGTTCGGTACCGGTTCAGATCGGAGAGTGAGCAGCGTAGGGGCCTAAGTGATACCGATTGACAAATACGGCGGCCATTTAATTTATATACCTACATAGGTGTACTGGATACAATGGTGTACATACATACATACACACACATATATATATATATATATATATATATATATGTACACCATTGTATCTATATGTACACCATTGTATATATATATATATATATATTTATATATTTATATATATATACCTATAATTTAGCACTAGGTCTGTATTTAACCTTCTGACACACCTCAAAGGTATCGCACTGCATAATGGTGGGGTGGAATACACACACACGCACGCGCACGCGCGCGCGCACGCGCACACACACACACGCACACACACATATATATGTGTGTGTAACCTCACTTTTAAGGATCAGCTCAAATGCAGTATACGGATTACTATTCGAGAACTTTAATAGGACGTCATAATGCTGGCGGCTAGCGGTGAGCAGGAAAATCCAGCTGCCGGTGCTTATTCTAAATCTAGAGAGTGAACGTGTAAACGTTAATTGTAGTAAAATGGAAGTGAAACATCTTAAATCATGCCAAGATGAAATCGTTAATTGTACTTAACTATTAGTCCTCCGTGAGAAGGGTCTGTAGCCAAATACAATTAGCCTATTAAGTGTTTAGTCAGTCCCTCCGTTCTTCGTCTGTAGCACTTCAAAGGCGATCTTGCTTACGCAATAATTCGGCCGCCAGGAAGCTAGTTGATTTTTTACCCTGGCTCTTAAAAAGGCGCGCACGTTACCGAGGAAAGCGGAACACACGAAGCTGGCAAAGCAGAGGCGAGCAGTTCTGAAGTGAAGGCCACGACGCCGCTATACGGCAGTTCGGCGCACAATGGCGGGACCCACGCAGAGCTACGTATAAAGCTCTCTTTCTCTCCTCTCTCTCTCTCACTCTCCTTACCTCTCTCTCTCTCTCTCTCTCTCTCTCTCTCTCTCTCTCTCTCTCTCTCTCTCTCTCTCTCTTTATCTCTCTCGCTCTCTCTCTCTATCATTCTATGCTAGAATGCTTTCAGACCGATCGATGGGCACAAACATTGAACGCTGATGCGAGCCGTGCAAGAAAAACGCGGAAGCTTTATCGTTTTAACTTACCTCAACCCCCTACTCCACTATATCTGTCATTCTTCCTGCACCCTCTCCAGCACCTCCTCGTGTAATGTAATAATGTAATGCATCTCCGTCTGTAACTCCACAAAGCCATAAAGACTTTGTCGGGTGTTACGCAGGAGAGTTTTTGTATAGCGCACTCACAGCCTAAGCGGCTTTCGGTACGCATTCAGTAGCCAGCAGACTTCCTGCACCCTCTTCGCCACCCCTTCCTGCACTCTCTCCTCCACCCCTTGTCGCGGATCAACTGAGTCATGTCGGCAGTTGGCCTTATCGCGCGTCATGAGGGTGGTGGGGGAGGCCATTGGCTAACCTAGATAGACCACGATAGCGGCACATCTGTCCTATCCGGGGAATGCACCGCCGGTATCGCACATTCGCCGCAGCTGCTCCTCCACCCGCCGCCGACGCCGTCGCGAACGCCAAAAATGGTTTCTAGCAAACAGAGCCGGCCCCCACCAACCTCGGCGGGGGGGGCGATACTCGTGGGCTCGCGCACAAGTAAACTCGGCTTAGCCGTGGACCCTCGAGTGCGAAACGGAGGCGTAGGCGGCGGCCAGAGCCGAGGCCTACCTGGGTTGAGCCGAAGTGTAGCGAATCGAGGCGAGACGATCTCGCGAGCGTCAAGCAGCCGCCGCCTCCAGTCGGCCGCACTCTCGCCGAGCGTCGCCGCTACGCCCTGTTGCTGTGGCGCTAGTGTTACCACTCGGCTTGCAATTGTAATTCGAGCTCGGAGCCGCCTCAGACTCGCGCCCGCCGCGCATTGTTTTTCACCGCGCCCATGCTTTGAACGCGTCTGCTCGGCCGCTAAAATGCAGCACCCACTCGACGTCGCAACGAGGGCCTTTTGTCTTAGCCCGCGCCCGCTGTCCATAGCGGCGGCCGTCGCACGAGGGGCTCAAAGGCGCTAGAGCTCGCCCGCGCCTACGAGTGCCGCGTGACCGACCTCCGGGGCCGCGCTGCTGGAATGACGCGCGCGGAGAGCCGCGCGCGCGCGCGCCCGAGCGAGAGAGAAGCGCCGGTGCTGCCTCAAACCGGCCGGCGCTTCGTCTGCCAACACTCGCCGGCATCGGCGGAGGTCTGGCGGCGCGGCGGCGGCGGCGCGGTAAGACCCCTGGCATCGTAGTTTCGCGGTCGCGCGGACGGAGCGGCTCTCTGCTCAGGCGGCATCGAGGCTGCGACGGTCCGCGCCGCTCCTGGGTCGTTCCAGCACGCAGCCAGCCGCCAGCCTGCTCGGCGGCGGTCGACGAGTGACGCGTCGTGCGAAGGCCGCCGCCGCCGCCGCGCCGGTCAATTGATTTACCGCCTGCGAGAGGTGGAGGAGGGAGCTGGTTACGGGAGGGCGGCGGAGGAAAGAAGCGCGGGATTGGAGACGGCGAGATTGGAGGCGAGACACTGGGACTGGGGCGCGGCGTGCTGGCCTGTTCGCATCGCCGCGGGGGGAAGGGGAGAGGGATGAGGAGGCGTCGCCGCTCGCCGTGAGTTCCGTCTAAATGCGCGCGCGGTCCATTTGCCGTCACCGCACTCGATCGATCGCCATTTCAGACTCGACGCGCGCCGCGAATAGAATGCAAGGACGAAGGCACCAGGAACGCGGGGCTGCGAGGCCGCGCCGGTGCCGCACCGACGACGGCCGGGTCCTGCGGTGGCGACTGACGCGTCCGCGGCGACGTGTCGACGCGTAGCCGTAGCTCAGGCTTTGAGAGGTCGTCGGATGCCGCGGCTCGCCGACGAAGCGTCGCACTGGCCGGCAGATGCAGAGACAAGGGCGGGCAAACGCGGATGGCGCGTGCCGGCGTTAAACGCTGGGCGTCGGCTCGATTCGTCGGGCTCGAGCGAGCATGAAAAGAAGCTGCGCGGTAATAGACAATAGACGCCGCCTATAGCCAGAGACTGCGAGCGACGGACCGCTGCCGTCCCTCGACTTCTGAGGTTTAAAAAAAAATCGCCTATACGACCGGCCGCCATCCTCGCTTTAGCCGAGCTGGTCTGGTCCAGTGGTCAAGGTGCTCGCTCCCGACCAAGGTCTGGCTGAGGTCGTGGGCTCGAGCCTAGAGGCATATGTGAAGCGCCTGAATAGAGATTAAGTTCTCTTGGGGCGCTATTCAAATGAATTATATATTTAGTCGTGCATTTTAGACGATCGCGCCGAAGTTGCTAGCTAGTAGCGTGGCCAGTTCCGGAATGCTGCTGCAATTCTCTGCCGGCCGCGTGCCGATGAGGCAGCTGCAATGCTATGATCAGCATGGCCGCCAGAGGAGTAAATGAAGGGCCGAACTGGAGGACAGCTGCAGTGCGAAAGGAGAGCGCCTCGCGACGTTTTGCCGCGCTTTTCCCTCGGGACGGGCATAGTGGCCGCGTGGCACCAGGCTCTCGCCGACCTGCACTGGCTACCACTCAAGCAGCGGAGCGACTTCTAAGTTTTTGTCTCGCTCACTTTTAGGTCCTTTTATTCTTTGGCTCCAGCCTACCTATCAGATTTACTCCTTCATCAGGCCAACCATCGTACCACCCGCTTTTCGGAATCCAACTGTTTATCGTATTCTCCCAAAGCCTGGAAATCACTCCCGACTTGAGCAACGACATCCCCTAGCTTGACCCCATTTAAAAAGAAATTAAAAACGCATCTATTTTTGACAGTATTTCGTGGGTCCCTATGAGTCGTCCTTTGTGTGCTTTTGCGTGCGGACACTGTTGCATGCTGCCACTAACCACAGTTGCTTGCTGACCCTGTGCATGTCACCCCTAACCATGTTATTCATGCTGTTTATCGAGCACAATTCCACTCACCCCTTTCGATCGTGTTTCCTTTGCTGCAAATGTAAAGCACCTAGAAAGAGATTGAGTTCTCTAGGGGCGCTTTATCAAATGTATTATTGTTATTACATACAGCCGCCATATATGTGTAAATCAAAACTGCTCACGAGCTTCGCTTGTTTCAAGGGTTGAACTCGGGCATCAGCCGGTCAATGGTGAGATACTCAATGCCTGCCTAGCACCGAGAACAAAAGCGCGAAGGACAAAAGTGCGCCGACAGAAGCGCGCATTGCTAGCTACACCAACGAATGCGTGCACGAAAAAACGCGCAGCCATAGTAATAGCGTTTTTAAGAATATGATTCAATTGATTTAATTGGCTTGTTGTCTTCCAAATCAATTACTATAATAACAAAAGAAACAAATATTGCATCGTACGGCTGGTGTGGAATTCATAATACTGTAGTCGGTTCCTAGCCATTGTAATTCAGGAATCGAAAATCGTCAATGTCGGTCACAATCAGGCAGATTTATCACGTCGCCGTCACAATGTCGTGCGTCTGCAAGGACAGCGTGCCGTCTCGAGCGCTGCTGCGTTCTTGCAGCCGCCACTAAGCGAAACTTTTCTAGCCGTACAGCGCTGCAACTTTTCGCGATCGACTAAGAGTGCACGCACGTAAATCAGAGTGAGATGACGAAGGAAGAGCTCAAGGGATTCGCTCCGGGTGCCCGTATGGTGGAAAGCGAAGACGTAGCTTGCATGTAGATGCCCAATGGCTGCAGTGCCATCGCAGGACAGCAGAGCCGCTAAATCTCACGCCCAGGTCTAGCTCTCCCCCGCCCGCCCGCCCGCCCGCCCCACAGGAAAAACCGCACGTGGCTGACCGCAGCATATAAATAAGAAGCTGGAAACGCACAGTAAGTAAGAATAGAGCTGAACAGAATAGAATACCAGAGAATGGAAGAGAGTGAAGTGCTTGCTTGCGTGAGCCAATCACTCCACAGAGTCAGCATTGCTTCCGGTATACAACGACCTACTCAGGAATGCAGACGTAGGTGGAGTGTCTCAGCATGTTTTGGTCGATCTTTCGGCAGCTTTTGATACCATCGATCACAAAGTTCTTCTAGAGCGCCTCTCATCTCGCCTGGGCATCACTGGCAATGCTCTGCAATGGTTCAGGTCCAAACTCAGTGGCAGACTCCAGAGTATTGACGTGAATGGATGAAGATCATCCGAGGTACCTCTGAAATATGGGGTAACTCAGGGCTCCGTGCTAGGTCCGGGTGCTAGGTTCTTTTCACGGTTTATACTCTGCCTCTTGCTGATGTGATTGCCACTCACAATCTAGGCTTTCACTTCTATGCGGATGACACTCTGTAACGCCGAAGGCTCGGCGGGGTAAGCTTGACCTGCCGCTTACCTAGCGGCGTAGCCTATCGCCTAATGCCGTTCGGTGCGCGCCTACGCGCAATAAGCTGGCCGCCACGAAACGAGCGTTTCTGGCGCTGACCTGCTTACCGTTACTAAAAGGGGTCGTGAGTCCGCGGCGTGAATTGGAAGCAAGACACATAAATTGGGGATTTTACTGAACTTTATTCGCAAGCGCACAAAGTCGCTGCGCGTCTAGTTCAGCTTTATCTCCACACTCCTCGCACGTTCAACACTCTTGCGGAGGGAATACTCCTCTACACTAAGCGCGACCCGGACCCTAAACCCTAACCGGTGAACTAGGAATCCGTTCCCACCTGTGCCGAGGGAATACCCCAAACACGCCAACTTAAACACTCGAGCGGAGGGAGTACTTCTCCACACTGAAGTGCGAACCGGAGTCTAAACCCTACCCGGTGAACTAGAACTCGGTTTCCACCAGTGCGACCGGAATACTCCACACACGCCAACTCAAGCACTCCTGCGGAGGAAATACTTCTCCACACTGAAGCGCGACCCGGAGCCTAAACCCTACCCGGTGAACTAGAGCTCCACACCCGCCAACTACGCCTAGCTCGCGCCGGCAAATCCCTATGCCGAGACCACGTGCTAGCGCGCACACACACGACACAAAAGAAACACAAAACACGAAAGAACACACAAAATGCCAGCTCGGGCGCGATACGACCGTGTTCGGTGGGGTTCCACCGAATCCTCCTAGAGCTGTCTCGTCCTGTTCCGTCCATCGTCGGCGGACAGCCCGCCCTCCTCCCTCGCTTTTTAGAGAAACGAGTGCCCGACGGCGTCGAGGCGCAGAGCCGGACCAAAGACCAAAAGACACGAGGCAAAAGACACAGAGCGAGCGTCGCTCGACTCTTAAATACTTGGCTGAGACAATGGGGCAAGAGCTTAGTGGTATTGGGCCCGGACACCTTGGCCCATTACGGAAAGGAATGACTACCGTTCCCAGGCCACTGGCAGGGCACCTCCGTCCAGCTTGAATGGCGAATGGGTTCCAGACGCTTCTTTCTTGGGAAGAGGGAAGGCGGGGGTTGACAGGCCAGCCAACATCTATCAGCAGCTTCCGCGAGTATCGGACCAATTCTAAAGGCCGAATCGCCGCTGCTCGTCTCCGAGCTTCCTGGCCTGCTCCTAAGCGCTTCCTCTCTAACCGCACTGACGCTCCTCTCTGGCTCACTGCTCCAGGACAAAGGGGCTCTAGCCCGCCGCCGAACAGCTCTTGTTCGCGCTAAAATTCAGCCAAAGCCAGCAGGGCGCTACAACTCAGTTGTACCTTTGCTTTGATCCCTCCCAGCCTTCGAGCACCTCAAATTCTCTCAACTCACTTGCTGCATGTATTGATGACATCCGCACATGGATGGCAGCAAATTTTCTAAAACTAAACGATGATAAAACTAACTTACTTGTTATGGGCAAACCCAGTGTGATTCAGAAATTGGAAAGGCTGACGCTCAAAATTGGCTCTGCCAGCATATCTCCCGTTGAATCAGCCGGAAATCTAGGTGTCATGTTCCAAAGTGACCTCTCGTTAGACGACCGCTCCACAGTCAAGTCTGCCTACTTTCAGCTACATAACATTGCTAAAATTCCGGCTTGTTTAGATAAGGATACCACATCTAAGTTGCTCCATGCATTCGTGACATCCCGTCTTGACTTCTGTAACTCATGCTTGCCGATCTCCTTGGATGTGCAATCACTCGCTTACAGCAGGTGCAAAAATCTGCAGCTAGGCTTTTCTGTCGTGAGCGTCGCAGTTGCCACATCACACCATTTCTCGCCGATCTGCACAGGCTACCAGTCAAGCAACGGATCGACTTTAAGGTTCTGTCGCTCACTTTTAGGTCACTTCATTCTTTGGCTCCAGCCTACCCATCAGATGTACTCCCCCACCTGGCCGAGCATCGTACCACCCGCTTTTCGGAATCCAAAAGTTTACCAATACCTCGTACAAACCTCAAATCCTTTGGAGACCATGCATTTAGTTCGTACGCTCCCAAAGCCTGGAACTCACTCCCGACCTGCGTCAGAACATCCCCTGACTTGACCACATTTAAAAAGAACTTTAAAAATCACATATTTAGGACAGCATTTAGTGGGTCCCTGTGATTCTTTCTTCACGTGCTGACACTGTGCATGCTGCCACTAACCACATTTGCCTGCTGACCCTGTGCATCTCACCCGAAACCATGTTATTCATGCCGTTTATCAAGCATAATATTACTCATCATTCAATCGGGTTTCCCTTTGCAGCAAATGTAAAGCGCCCAGAAAGAGATTGAGGTCTCTGAGGGAGCTTTATCAAGTGCATTATTATCATTATTATGTTGCATTACATTTATTCAAGAAGCGGCGGCCAAGCCATTCGATATCATAGATATCACATCGTGCGAGAGGGCCTGGCAACGGATCCGTCCTTGACATCGTAGCCGTACCAGGTTGTCAACTCGCGAGCCTGGTTGGTTCGCCCCCTCAAGATTTGCAACAGAAATGAGTGGTGGGAGTACCGTTAACAGGTATTGCTTGCGTTTCTGAAAGCTACGAAAGATAATTTCGTCACGGAATGTCGTGCGTGGTTTGTGGGCAGCTTTCCGAGCTCCTGTTTCGTAGATCGGTGGCGTGACGTCGACGAAACATAGAAACTTCAGTATCCTGCTCATGGATCCAGCTCGGCGACAGAGGATTTGGAACGACCCATTAAATATAGCAGCTACTGTTCTGTTTGGCGTGGCAGACATCTTAGCAATTACAAGTGTGTCGCTACCCAGCTGGCTCACAGGCTCCGACACGAGTTCGATTAGCATCGGGTTATTGTCTACGTGCCTGAAAGTCCCAGGACGGCCCACCTACTGCTACACTCCAGAAAACATTCAGCCAGAGTGGATTCTGACATTCCTTTTCATTCTCATCGGAATTCTTGGCCTCACCGTTGCCGCCGGTGCGTGCGCCGTCTCATTCTTTCGAAATCCACAGGAGGCGATGTCGGTTGCTCGTTTCGGAGGTCTTGTCGCCATCATATTTTTCAATATGGCACAAATAATTTTTGCCTCTGGTTTTTCTCAAGACCAGATCGGAGGCTTAGCATTTCAGCTGCCTCAGAACTTCTACACAGGAGCTTCATACGGATTGTTTTTCGTGTCTCACTGGATGGCCGTGGCTTCAGAGCTGTGTGCCGCGAAGATCTGTAGGCCACGATGGCAATTCTAGGCTACTGGAGCACAGGTCACAGGAAAACATCTTCGGATGACGTTAATATTTGACTGCGAGCACCTGTAAGGATATTTGGTCTTCCAAATGTAATATGTTCATGTTGAATGTTCTTTGTCATTCTTCGGACTGGAATATATTTGCATCTGGAATTTGATCCCAGGAATATGTACTTGTATGGCGACCCATTTAACTTCCTATATAGCAGGGCGGTTTTGATGTGTATGCCGAACACGTTGCAATATCTGTTCAGCACGTTAGGTCGTGCAGACTGCAAACTTGACCGTGGATGTCTGGATCACGAAGGCTATATTATTGCTATTACATGCAACCGCGACTGGCTATGGTAAAGCAAACGCTTGAGTTATTGATTTCCGGCAGTCCGCTAGAGACTCAGACGCTTTCAAGGATATAGTGTGTGCTATGCATTTGTCCACTGCACTCCTGTTGAACAAGTTTATGGCTCAGCTGATCCATACTGTAGGCTGTGGCTACAAGTATTAAACGTCCCTGAAGGTGATTGTATAATACGTATTCGTATTGACCAGCGAATGCCGGCTGGCCGTACTTGGTCTGTCCTGCTAGTCTGCCCACCTGCCTAGATCCACGGCATTAGTCTGCTATTCCATGTTAGGGTGCTTGTGTGTGCAACCTACTGGCACACTATGATAACACTACCCACTGCAAACAAACGAAGCAGTAACGAGCCCTAGCATAAACTGGTACCACAGATTTTAACCTCATTCAAGCTGAAGCCTATATTCCATTTATGGGCTTCCTAACAAGCATAAATCAAAATATAGGAATGGGCCGAAGAGAATCGCCTGATGCCTCTGCTAAACAAAATTAGCAGCTGATAATGTCTAAAATTTGGTGGGTAACAACACAGCCACCTGATATGCTGGCTTCTATGCTAAGGCACTATAGTTTTGCACTTAGGAACACCGGTGTTGTGTCCAGCTCACGAGGCTGGTGTACCTTGAGCCAAATCCCTTTTAAGCTAATGCTAGTCGTCAGATCCAACATCGTGTACTATACCAAGGTCAACTGTAACACCACCATTCACACAGAATCAAACATCTATTCACTGAAAACTGATACACATTAGTTAGGACAGAAGTAATACACTAATGTGCATGAGTTGTAGACCAGGGTTGATGCTACCAATCATTCTCTCCAATTTCCCAAATTTTAGGAAATAATGTAAGAACATAAAATGATATGCCCACTAACAGGTTTAAGGATTCGGGAAAAAGTATGGTAGCTGGTATCAACAGCTTGCTACATTTATCTTCTTGATTTTCAATGTTGAAATCTCAAATTCAGTGACAGCCAATATAAGGTGACAAGCTAGTTCACAGCATGCTCTTCAGGAAGTAAAATGCTACAATTGAGAGGGGGACCGATGATCCCAGAACTAGTAGCTTAGGTTCACGTTACCAAATTATATTAGCATTTAGAAGTACTGTGGGGCTGGCATGACACCCTGGAACTGGAAGAATGCGGCAATCCAAGACGATAAACCGACAGGGTGGCACGACTCAAGGCAAATAGCTAGGAAGCACGGTCAAATCTGCCTATTTTCAGCTTCATAATATTGCTAAAATTCGGGCTTGTTTAGATAAGGATACCACATCTTAGTTGGTCCATGCATTCGTGACATCTCGTCTCGACTTCTGCAACTCACTGCTTACTGGCCTACCAGCATGTGCGATCAGGCGATTGCAGCTGGTGCAAAACTCCGCAGCTAGGCTTGTCTGTCGTGAGCATAGCAGTTGCCACATTACTCCACTTCTCGCCGACCTGCACTGGCTACCGGTCAAGCAACGGATTGACTTCAGGGTTCTGTCGCTCACTTTTAGGTCCCTTCATTCTATGGCTCCAGCCTATCTCTCCGACATACTCCCCCATCAGGCCAAGCATCGTACCACCTGCTTTCGGAATCCAACAGTCTACAAATACCTCGGACAAACCTCAAATCCTTTGGAGACCGTGCATTTAGTTCGTATGCTCCCAAAGCCTGGAACTCCCTCCCGACCTGCGTCAAAACATCCCCTGACCTGACCACATTTAAAAGTAACTTAAAACACACATATTTAGGACAGCATTTAGTGGGACCCTGCGATTCGCCCTTTACGTGCTTATGGGCGCTGACACTGTGCATGCTGCCACTAACCACATCTGCATGCTGACCCTGTGCATGCCACCCCTAACCATGTTATTCATGTTGTTTATTTTTTAAGCATGACTTTACTTACCATTCAATTGCATTTCCCTTTGCAGCAAATGTAAAGCGCCTAGAAAGAGATTAAGTTCTCTGAGGGCGCTTTATCAAGTACATTATTATTATTATTATTATTAAGCAAGCAGACGGCTTTATTGCAGCCAGCTACTACTTGCCGATTACATTGCTCAGTGGCTGAGGACTTGCATACAATAAGGTGGTCGGCAGCTATACGTCAGTTATACGCATGATCAGAAGTCAAACGACTATAAATAGCATACCGTAAGTAAGATCAAACCGAACAAAGGAGCAAATGGCCGAACGATCCCAAGATGGCTTCCGTCGCTGTTAGCTAGCCAGTAATAACAGCCCTATATAAGTCAGGCGCTGATGGCAAACAACCGAATAGAGTGCTGGCAACAAAAATTCAGGCCTGCTTAGTTTGGGATACAAAATCCTAGTTGGTCCATGCATTTGACCTCCCGCCTTGAATTTTGTAGCTCACTGCCGGCAGGTCTATCGACCTGAGCAATTAGGCATTTGCACTTGGTGCAAAACTCGGCAGCTTGGCTGTCGTGTTACATCATTGTTGCCAGATTACACGGCTTCTCACCGGCCAGCACTGGCACCCTTTCAAGCAGCATATAAGTTTCGTCACTAACTTTTGGGGTCCCTCCATTCTCTTGCACCGGGCAACCTATCCAAACTACTTCCAATTTAGACTACACATCGTAGCACGTAGTCCTTCGACTCATAGTCATTTAGCTGAGACTCAACAACCACAAATCCTTTGAAGGCCGTGCCTTTATTTAGTATGGTCCCAAAACCTGGTACTTACTAACGACTGATGTTACAAAACCCCGGACTTGATATTTAAAAAAAGCAAAAACCGCAGCCATTCTCCACACAATAGCCGGGTCCGTACGAATTGTCTTTGTGTGCTTATTCGTACTGATACAGTGGATTTTATCACTAACCAATTAACAGGCTTCCTATACATCACAAATGCAGTGATGAGATTTAATCCCCAGGGCAATATACAAATATCTTGCTATTAGTATCCTAATCCCAACATATATAGTGACCGGATGGCCCTATACCTCAGGCGGATATACAGGCCAAGTACTGTCGTTTCGATCTAACAGCCGAATCGCCATTTCATTCGGTTCATTCACAATGTAAGCGCCAAAAAAGGACTACACAGCGTTAAGAAAAATACAGTGCATACTAAGGCAGAAATGAGGTCACACATGTATTTAGCATAAACATTCTCACAGAGAACACAAATGGAAAAGAGCATGTAACAATAACTACAGCAAGACAAGCTGGTACATTTGAGATGCTCCGTCAAAGGCACAGATCGTTCCACAGATGTGACAGCATGGTACGGTTCTCTTGCAGAATAGAATAACTCCCGACATTCGTCAGACGGATTGACTAAGCGCTATGCTGATTAAGCAAACGATTTTCACAAATTTATCAGCAAGCAATAAAGTAACCCTTGGGGTATTTATTGTGCCTCTGCAGTAATCCTATATGAAGAGATAAGCAGAAGAAATCCCTCACCAGACAGCAATGTAACCGTCCACTAGCGGCTAGCGGCAATAAAGCCATCTGCTTGCTTCCCAGCTCTTATTTGCCTTGAGTCGTGCCACCCTGTCGGTTTATTGTCTTGGATTGCAGTATCCTTCCAGTTCCATGGTGCCATGCCCACCACACAGTGCATGTAAAGCGTTGGTGGGCAGGCGTTCAGAATTTTACCACCTTCATTGCAGTCGCCTTCTTCCTCACAGGCTTATCGTTTCGTTCTATGTATCCATCGTCGTCAACACTGGCCGAGCTGTCTATTTTCAGCACTTTTATATCTTCAACTCCTACAATAATTATGCAGCAGTTAAATCCTAGGGCAGGTCGCTCACGTGACTGTGGTCAGCTGGGACAGCGGGCTCATCCCTCCCCTTAAGTGTCACACTACAGGATTCTTTAGCCGGATCCGTGTCCGAAGTGTGCAGACTAGGCACCCAGGGTGCCAAGGACAAACAATGCCCATTCAGTGCACAATTAAGTGCTCACTGAAGAACTGCCTGCCCAAAGATTTCAAGGGAGGCCGAGCATAGCTGGCAGCACTAAAATTTTCATTAGCAGCACTCCACCCACAAGTGGTTTCAGAGCAAGTCTATTTGCAGCACGGTCGTCAGGCCGACAATCAACTTGGTACACGATAGCACCAACAGTCAGGGCATTAAACGACAGTCAAAAGTAATGTAGACGATAACACCAAAAGTCAGGGCACTAAATGACAGCTAAATATAATCCAATACAGCCAACCAGGCATGCCAACGATCGCATTTTCACAAACAATAACTCGAACTGCTACAGTGCCAAACTAATCACGCAAGTCACGTGATGACAACACTGCTACTTTCGATGGAATTTTTGCAAACAATATCACTAACAGCTACTGGCACCACACGAGTCACTAATCAGGTCAATCACGAAACCACAGCACAGATATTTATATACCAGGTTACTGTTGCACGAAAGTTATCAAGCTGCAGGTAGCTAAAACAGCTCTGCTCACTAGCCAACTGGGAAAATGAGAGCTGGGGCAGAAATGCTGCCCATGATGAGAACGCAGCCAGCAGCTTCGGTGCCTGCAAAACTATGCATACATCATCGTCAGGTAGCAAAGATTAGCCCATTTCCAAATATAAGGTCATTTAGTAGAAACATAAACATCAACACCGATGGGTAGCAATGACAGCTATTCATGTGCTGCCCGTCGTCCAACCCCCACGTTCAACAAGCAACACACTGTCGAGCAACCGATGCTCGAGACCAAGTCACGTGCTTGAGTGTTTATGGCACATAAACGGTCCTTTTGCAATAGCACACAAAACTGAGTGCCTCCGGTTACAATACAATCGCTATCAGCACAGGGACCACCAAAAATAGCAGCAGTTCGAGACCGAATGTCATGCAAATGTGGCCGAAAAATCCAAGCTACTGCCTCAGATGACAAAATGGTGAAGTGGACAGCACACTAGCCATCGGTGCTATCTCCATTGGTGGCATGCTTAAAGGGAAACCCAATATGGGTAATACTGTATTCTTCCATTCACACCAAAAATGCCTCAGTCGGGACTAAATCAACCAATAGGCAAAATAGTACATGCACCGTTAAGCAAACTGACATCAAACCAGGCAAAACTGAATGGCTCTTAACAGAGGACTAAGACCTTCAACAGAAGACTCCCGAGGAGCTTCCAAAGAATGCGACATCTTGATCTGCACGGAAGTAAGGAGCTGGCACTTCACGACCCAGGTTGTAGGTTCAAGTCCAGCAGCAGGTAATTCTTTACATACGCGAGCAACTGGGTGCCGAACAAACAGATCGTTTTCTCAATAATTAAATAGCGTGAGCCATTGACCCGAACTCCTTAAGCTGCTAGCGTAAACATCTCTCTAGAAAAAATCCACGCCCACACCGTCTTCCACAAGCAACTAGAGGGGTTCTTTCTTACACAATAGTGGAGGCACGCACACCAAAAATTCACTGGAGACTGATGCTTCAATGCAGATGCTTTTTTCGAAAGAATATAGAACCGACGGCCTCTATCCAGACCACAAGTAAAGCTGCTATCTGCTGTAAGTAAGTAAGCAATATATTCGTGCTATCGGTGCAAATAAGAATATTACCTGACATAAATGGAATCCCCATTAAATTAAGAAGCTATTTAACTATAAGCACTCATTTGTTAACATCGTCAGTGCTAGTTTACTTTTCACTTCCTTGAACCGTGGTTACGTCCAGGTCCAACAAGTTGCCTTAATGAAGTTTTAGTAATAATTTTAATTCTTAATAATAAATTTGTATAGCGCTCTCAGATAACTAAATCTCATTCTAGGCACTTCACACATGCTGTAAAAGAAGCATGATCGAACGGCTAGTGGTAGCATGCTCAATGTCAGCAAGAATTACATAGTTAGAGGGGACATGCACAGGGTCAGCATGCAAATGTGGTTAGTGGTAACAGGCCTAGTGTCATCACTCATACAAAAATGGGTCAACTGAATGCTGTGAGAAATGCTTTTAGCTTCTTTTTACATGTCGTCAAGTCAGGGAATGCGGCACGTCAGTCGAAAGTGAGTTCCAGGTTTTGGGAGCACACGAACAGGCAAAGTCTCCCAAAGATTTCAGGCTCGTACGAGGTGTAGTTAAACGATTTGATTCAGAAAAGTGGGTGAGTGGTACGATGCTTAGCCTGATGTGGGAATAGGTCCGATAGATAGGCTGGCACTAAAGAATAAAGGAATCTAAAAGTGAGTGACAGTAAATTGAAGTCGATAAACTGCTTGTGGGAGCCTCTGCAGATCAGCAAGAAGTGATATGATGTGGTAATTGTGCCGATCACGACAAACAAGCCTAGCTATAGTTTTGCAACAACTGTAAGTGCCTGATTGCACAGGCCGGCAGACCAGAAAGTAGTGAGTTGCAGAAATCGAGAAGGGCTGTTACAAATTCTTGGAACAGTTTTGACCTAATATCCTTGTCTGAGCAAGCCCAAATTTGAGCTATGTTATACAGCTGAAAGTAGGCAGACTGCGATGTGGTCATCTACAGAAAGGCCATTTTGAAACAAGACACCTAGATTTGGTACAGATTCAACAGGAGATATGCTGGCAGAGCCGATTTTGCACTATAGCTTTTACAATGTCTGAATCCCACTTGGTCTGCCTATAACTAGCAAGGCGGTTTTATCGTCACTCAATTAAAGAAAGTATGCTGCAATACATGTGTGGATGTCATCAATACATGCAGCAAAGGAGTTGAGAGAATTCGACGTGTTGGAGGGCTGGGAAAGATCAAAGCAGACAGATACATAATGTGCAGGAAGCACAGACATGCACACTATACCAAAGATTGATTTGCAAAGCACAGCAGCTAAGTTTCGTTACCCGTGTGCAGAAAGCATTCACCTGCGCACTTGCTGCTCAGGTCTGTTCTCGCACTACCAGCCGCTTGTGTGCCAGCAGTTCTGCCGCCCCTCACACTAAACGGATCGCGATCGGGCCTCCAGATTGCATGTGCAGAAAGTCTGGAAATCGATTAAGCTTTTGTCACCACCTGCACTGACTTGGCATCATTCAGGTCTCAGCTAAAGACACATCTGCAACTCAGTGAACCTGTCCTGTCTTGTTCCTGTATGCTTTGCGTGCTTATCTGTGCACGATTCAGTGCATCTTACTAAACAGGGGTCCAATGAACAAGCGACCCTGAGTGTTATCTCTTGTGCCTTTGCACGCTAACCCAAAAACATGGCACTTGTGTACTTCTGCATGTCTCACTAAGCACGAACCCTAAAGGACCTGGATATATGAAAGTTTGGTTCTTCTAGAGTGCTTTATCAGTGACTCACTATCGCTATTATCGTTATTACACTGATGATAGCATGAGCTGCAAGTTAACAATCTAGTGAGCAGTGAAACTGCCTGGGTCAAGCTTGTCAAGTTCCCAAGCATAGCAAAGAGGCAAAAACTACGAACAGAAAATTAGATCAGCCGCAAGTTTTTCAACTTGAAATAACTACAAAAATCCCAAGTTCAACATTGTAACTTGGACGACATCCAAACACCACTACGTCAAGTATCAAAATATGAAGTAAAACTAGGCACATGGTCGTCAGAGAACGACACCAACCTCGAAACCCAGCCAATACCGGGACTATACCTTTTTCGCTTACCCCACACTTGTCCGCTGGTATAAGGCAATTGCTGAGCCGGAAATTATCTCCTTTGCGGGTATCTAAACCTGACCTTTAGGTCATTTTTAGGGAAAATGGCAACATTTGCCGGTTTCAACTTCCAGCTGAGTACTATACATTGCTTGATCACTTTCAGTTTTAGTATTTTAGTTGCAGTTCTCCATTTGCTTTTGCACATTGATGGGCATGTTCACATTTAGCTTTGAGAAAAACGTGCTGGAAGCAGCAGACAGCAAAACAAAATTGATAGCCGTAAGCGTAGTAACACTGGCAAGGTTTCGGAGCAGGAATGGCGATTGATAGTCTACCCCGAATTTCATACTTGGGAAAGAAAAGCTGAATTTCCACCCAGTACCACAAGCATATACTACATCTGTGATAGGGATCTTGACAGACATACAAACTAGTACTTTATGTTACTACATAGAAAATCAATACAATAAAAAACGCAAAATAAATGGCATTGCATTTTTTTAAATTAAGCATAAAGATCCCTGCCACGATGCCCGACACGGCACCATGTACGAGAGCAAATTTGGGAGGGGAAGTTCAGGACATCCAACCTTGCTTCACTTTCAGGACATCCAACCGTCGTACCAACCTTTCTGCTTCAGTAGCTCAGGGCAGTCGCGCTGGTAATGGTCAACACATCCACAATGTCGGCAGCAGCCACCGTTCGGGTAAAGTCCTCGGGGGTTGTCAGGACACTGCTTAGCAATATGGCCACTCTCATTGCAAATAAAGCATTTTGCAAATGGGTAAACACCTAAAACGGAATGCCGTGCATGCAGGTCGACATTTGACTGAGACAATGGATTGATTGGCCTCAACCATCAAACCCCTAGCTTCCTTGCTACATTAAATAATTTAGGAATTATAATCTTGTATATAAATATAAATGCAGCCCTGGTTTTGGCCCTCATGTTAAGGTGCTTGTCTTTGACGGCCGAGGTCATGGGGTTGAGTCCTGTGGCATATATAAAGCACATGGACAGAGATTAAGCTCTCTTAGAAAGAAAACTCGCGATTTAACAGCCTCTTTCTTGTATAGTGACAGACGAGCCTTAAAGGCTATCACCACCGGTAGCAGTGATAAAAGTATCGCTGACCGAAGAATTCGAACCCACGACTTCGGGACCGAGGTCGTGAAAAGCAACCATCTTAGCTAGTGTGCCACGTGTCAGCGGAAAAAGAGGCAGCATCAAGGGGTCTTTGTGACAGTAACTATGCAGCTTTATCCTATTATAAGGCAGCTAGCATCTTGACAGAAAGCTTGCAGACCTAAGTGCTGGTCTGAACAGGTGCACACGAGATGTTAGAACAATCATTCATCAATATGAAGATTATTTGTAAGCTAAGCACATGCAAAACCAGCAGGGGAGCAAAAATGGACCAAAGGACAAACATAAGAAGCTAATGTGTGCCCATTACAGTATCAATCAGCACAGGCTACACAGATCTAAGACTGTCAGTAGATGCAATGAGACCCACAAAGCCAACTAGCATGATCCTCTTGAACTAAGTTACCCTAGCATCTGACACTATCCTAAGTACAATGTCCAGCAACAAATAGTCAAGTACCCTTATTGTCACTAGACACCAAGTTACAGTGGCAATGAGATCTGCTAGACCAAAAACAAACTTGAAAAATTTAGCAATAGCAAGACACCGTTTTTAAAGTGATCAAAAGAAGAATATAAAAACCCTAGTAACAAGTCAGCTTGCTAAATAATAATTTAAAAATTGGCAAAGAAGAGGATTTCATTTGACATTAACAGTTTGTGCCCTAAGTATCACATTAAATTTCTCGAAGTGAATTGCCAACAAAGATTACCTGATCCTGAAGCATCAAAATATGATTTTGATCAGATCACAGTGCAGTTCGTACTGGCAGGTCACGAACTCAATTTTGTTTCTATCACTATGCTGTAATATGCAACTAAGTCCTCAAATGGAAACAAATGCTGACTGCTTTTCCAGAGAGCGAGTTAATATAATACATTTTAGTTATCTTCAGTGAGGAACAGATGCCATTTTGGCAAGGATGTGGGTGTGAACAAGCTTTTTTTTTTTTTTAGTTAACTGTTGAGCTGGATGACCCTGTATGAACAATGTGGCTGTTTTGTTAATCATTCTACTAAGGCTTTGCCACTGGTCAGTGTGCACAGCTTGGTTACATTTCAGAAAGAATATGGCTCAAAGGAAGAGCATCTGAATCAATATGATGTTATGATGTACAAACATACAAAACATAACGAGCACGCCCACAAACATGACCACAGGAGGGGGTCTCGTCATGTCGATTAATTCACTGCTCACTTCGACTTGCTGCCAGTGGCTGGCTACCACTAGGAGTCGGTCATAGCCCGGGACGGTTACCAGCTGTCGCCTATGCCACACGGACGCAGAGACCGGAACACGAGCGATAAGTATACGGCCTTTGCCCGGTCTTCCCTGACTGCTGGTCGGGAAAAATGCCTATCGGTCGGCATTGGTGAGGCCCTTTACAGTCGGGGCTCTCGGCAGCTGGTGGCCAAACAATGGAGCTTGCCTGGCAGACCTCGGCATTCACACACGGAGCGAAGGGCATTGCGACTCGGCGGCTTTTTTGTCTCCGACGACATTAGCGTCTAGAAGCAGTGAGGTCCCTGTTCCTGAACCGAAAGGTGCGGGGTAGCAGCTGCAACCCCGACAGGGCAGGACACCGTCGGCTAATGTATATATGCACGTAACTATTTTAATAAATCTTTCATCTATATAAATTTATTAAACGCATAATATGCACATATAAATGCCAAATATACAGGCATCATCTATCCTCAAAACTCTAATAAAAATATCCATTTCCAACAAGCAAATGGCTATGTATCTGACTTACCTGCATCCACTTTTGCAGTACAGGTACCTGAGCTGTGCTCGGTTGAACCACACTTGAAGCATATGCCAGTGCCTTGATCAGTGGCATCTACCAAGGCTGGGCAGTCAGCCACAGCATGCCCAGATTGCCGACAATTATAGCAAACCTGGATCAATTACAAATATAAGATAAGCAAACCGAGACTTTATTAAGTGCAATGTGCATCAGCAGTATGCAGATCAACCAGACCTGAACGTCAGTACATACCGTGACCGAAAGGTCGTGCAAGTGAAACCCAGCCAAGAATATAGGTTGAAACCACATTGCATTTCAGAAGCTTAGTTATAAATCTTTCTGGGAGGTAAAATGCAATGTGTACAAATGCTGCGATATTGGAAAAACAATTACGCAAGCAAATCGCAGCAAACCTCAAAGCACAAATTCGATTAAAATCTTATTTCAGAGATTGTAACGGATCACTGTGAGGATCAACAGATCACAGACTGAGTGAGTCCAGGTATTTAAGTATTTCTTACAGTGTGAAGGTAAAGACAGGCCGTGTATTAAGGCCCAACAAGGTATATGCAAATAATTCTATAATGGCAAGACCTACTCGGCAACCCAGGATGTCTGGGAAGCCGATTAACACCAAGAGTGGGTCTCAGCAGTGTAACCAGCTGAAGCCCAGATGTAGTGACAAGCAGTTTCTAATCTGTATAGACAGCCCCCACCAGAATGCCTGCAAAAGCTGATTGGACAGATACAATCTCCTGGCTAATTAAATGCAAGATCGTAAAAGATGCCTAAACAGTGATCAGAAGACGGACTGGAACTTCATCCAATATTTGGAGTCTCGTGGCCTCTCGAATCTCTTGTTTTGAGCCCTACCAACTACAAGTCGCCAATGGTGGCAGTAACACATTGCCATAAAGTCTGAATTTATTTTAGGTGTTTCTAATCTCACTTTGATTTTGAGTGCAAGAAACTGCCATTTTCTCCTCCAGGGAGCTATTAACACTCATTTCAACGACTAAAGTGAAGCCTTAAGTGTCGAACTTCGTGCATTTACTAATTTTTTCTTGTACACGACCGCATTACCAACAAAAGAAACACGGTCGATAAAATATTTTCCCACAATCACATTCTATCCTCTCCTATTAATACCGATTTCTGCACATCTAAGCACATGCCGAACTCATCCATCCTGCTGCTCGTGTCGTTTTCGAGATCCAGAGTCATTGGGAAGCGCAAAACCTTAAGAACCTTGAAATGGATGGTGTACAACATAACACTAGCAGACGTTCTGGACGACTTTGCTCTTTGGACTAAGCACACTGTATGCCTCGCCCAGCTAGTCAATCGTTTTGAAGACATTAAACAAGCTTCTCCCACTAAGCCCAAGCTTGAGAAAGCACACACAAGATCAGGCCTGTCTGCCCATCGACTGGAATACAAGGACTACTGTATATCATACTAATCTACCCTACCGAAGTCTAAGTCCAGCTTCTATATTCTTTGTCAGCAAGATAAATAATGTCGAGCTGGTTTGGTCCAGCAGTTAAAGTGCTCGCCCCGGCCAAGGTCTGGCTGAGGTCGTGGGCTCGAGCTTCAAAGTAACATCCACACGTGTTTTCCTTTAATTCCTTGCAGCACCTCAATGTCTGCATTTAAGCCTGCCACTAGTGACCTCATCTTGAGTTCATCTCTGAGTCAAAGAAGATTACTTGTCCTCTAGAGCCTATACCCACTGCTCTACTTGTGCTGTGCATAGACCTGCTACTTCCATGCATCAATAACATAACAAATATGTACTTAGCCTCAGGATTTGTCTTGCCACCTTTAAAAAGGGCTGTTGTTCGGCCACTCATTGAGAAGGCAATACTACATAGAGAGAACAAGAACAGCCATACTGGTAGCCATACTCCCTGGTCTTATCAAAGACACTAGAACAAGAT
Source organism: Cristatella mucedo (assembly GCA_009760855.2). Lineage (NCBI taxonomy): Eukaryota > Metazoa > Bryozoa > Phylactolaemata > Cristatellidae > Cristatella > Cristatella mucedo. The sequence goes on from WPIO01000024.1 coordinate 2,539,906, forward strand.
ACGGCAGGCCAGCTTAACTTTTGTATAATACTACAAACCTAGAAAGATGGTTCCATTCAGGTTTTAGAGCTTATCCCTTCATAAAGTCAGCATTGGATCCACAACGACCTTTTCAGGAATGCAGACATAGGTAGCGTCTCTCTACTTGTTTTGCTTGATATTACAGTAGCATTTGATGCCATTGATCACCAAGTCTTATTCGTGTGCCTCTTTATTCACCACGACAAACCATTGCAGTGCAGTGCTAGTCATGCCCGTAATTCGCACGACCATCACTGGCACTGCACTTTGATGGTTTAGGTAATATCTCAGTGAGACTCCTGAGTATAGCTATCAATGGGTAAAATAATAATAATAATCCATTTAATATTGCATCCTCAAAGAACTCAATCTCTTCCTAGGCGCTTTACAATTGCAGCCAAAGAAGCACGAGGGAATAGTTAGTAGTACTATGCACAATAAACAATAAGAATAACATGGTTAGGGCTGACATGCACAGGGTCTGCATGCAAGTATGGTTAGTGACAGCATGCACTTTCAGCATTCACAAGCACATACAGGACCAATCACAGGGACCCACTAAATGATGTGATTAATAAGTGCGTTTTTAGTTACTACTTAAATGTGGTCAAGTCAGGAGATGTCCTGACGCAAGTCGGGAGTGAGTTCCAGGCTTTGGGAGCATACAAGCTAAAGGGATGGCCACCAAAGGATTTGAGATTTCTACGAGGTATGGGTTAACAGTTACATTCAAAAAAGAGGGTGGTACGATGCTTAGCCTAGTGGGGCAGTAGATCAGATACGTAGGCTGGAGCCAAAAAATGAAGGGACCTGAAAGTGAGTGACAAAATCTTGAAGTCGATCCGTTGCTTGACTGGTAGCCAGTGCAGGTCGGCGAGAAGTGGTCTGATGTGGCAACTGCAAAGCTCACGACAGGCAAGCCTAGCTTCGGAGTTGTGCACCAGCTGTAATCTCCTGATTGTATTGATTGCCGGTAGGCCAGCAAGCAGTGAGTTACAAAAGTCAAGATGGGATGTCAAACATGCATGGGCCAATTTAGATGCGGAATCCCGGTCTAAACAAGCTCGAATTTTACGAATTTTAGCAATGATCGGATGATGATCCCGGGAGCTGCTAATGTACAGGGTGGAAGGCTCTGGGCTTAGCCGACTTATTTACATAACTCATGCCCCCCCTGTTGCCAATGAAATCGCCAAGTGCAACCTAGGCTTTCATTTCTATGCCGATGCCACTTAGCCCTACCTATGCTATGATCCCTGCCAGTCATTCAGCACATCAAACTCCATCCAAACTTGAATAGTAGCTAACTATCTCAAATCGAATGATAATAACAACAAACTAGTTAATGGCTACTAGTTAGGCAAATCTATTTTTACTCCGATATTGCAAAACATGTCCCTCAAAATGAACTCAGATGGCAGATGTCTTGTAAAGTCTGCACAAAATCTGTGTCAAGTTTCAAAGTGAACTTCCATAAGTCGACCTTATCACATGCCCAGTCGTGTCCGCTTACTTTGAGCTAATGTTACATTACATAAATTTGGGTCTGTTTACACAGGAATACCACATCCAAGTTGGTCCATACATCCTATCTCGACTTCATTAACTCTCATAGGTCTTCCTGCTTGTGCCATAAGGCGGTTACAGTTGTTGCAAAACTCTGCAGCCACGCTTGTCAACGTGAATGTCAGTTGGCTAATCACACCCTTTCTCACCTACCCATACTGGCTCCCTGTCAAGCAGCACACTTACTTCAGAGTTTTGTCACTGATTCTTCAGGTTTATTCATTTTCTTGCTTTGCCCTAACTAAACAAAATACTTCCTAATCAGGCTAGTCACTATACCAACTGCTCGTCAGACACAGGCTGTTTAGGTGTGCCTAGAAACAACCTCGACCCTTTGATACTATGTGTTACGTTTAACGCGCTCCGAGAGCCTGAAACTCATGTAATGACATTTCCGTGATATTTAAAAAGAAGCTAAAACAGACCTATTGCTTACACCATTTGCCGGTGTGTGTGAATTGTCTTCTGTGTGCTTACTCGTGCTGACACTACCCATGTTATCACTAATCATGTTGACATGCATCCTTTATAGCACAAGTTAAGTGTCTAAAAAGAAATGTAGCTCTATGAGTGAGCTAAGCAAACGTATTTTAATTATTATTATTGTCCTCTGATTAAATGAACTGATTTACTACTCATTAAAAATTCATAATACGACGAATGAGATTGAGGCCAATAATTGCAATTCATAGTCTCATAACAGAGGTGCATCATCACACACTGTGACCAGGGCCTGAGTTCCCAGCTTGAAGAGAAGTTGAATGTCAATATGAAAATCACTCATTACATAAAAATGATGCTAGAAAGAAAATGAACTTCCCAAATACCCTTACTAGCACAGGCTTGCCATAATTAATGCAACCAAACCTCTTGGGAGAGTTCGGCAACTTTGCGCGACCCCTTAACAATAGGCTGTAATGCGAAATTTTATGATTGAAGTGGGTTACATGTCTGAGCCGAACACCTAAGTCACGAGGATGCATGTGAGCACACCTGCGCTGAGAGGATGATCAAGAAATGAGCAGGCGACGAAGCTATTTGACTTATACGAGTAACCAAGTATTAACAACGCAGCCATGTGGTTACAAGCATTGAAGGCATGAGCGTATCAAGAAAGTTGGCAGCTGAGAAAGATGCAATCGAAACGCGAAGATAAGAGTACACAGGAGTCGGGCAAAAAGGTCAACTTAAATGAATAAAATAAATATAGTCATTTGTATAGCACCCTAAGAGAACTCAAGCTCTATTCAGTCGCTTCACATACACCACAGGGCTCGAGCCCACGACCTCAGCAAGACGGGGTAGATAGGGGCGAGCACCTTTACCACTGGGCCAAAGCAGCTAGGCACATGCACTGTTAGAATGCATCGTTTGGTTACTGGTAACATGCACAGTCTGAGCGTTCTTAAGTGCACGAAGGACTGCTCTCACGAACCCAGTAAATGCTACGAGGAACAGGTGTCTTAAATCAACTTAAGATACATTGTTTACCTATATCCTTCTTTGCCATATTCTCAAAAGATCAGAAGTATCCTACTAGCCAATCAAAATAAGGTGATCGATTGGCACATAAGGTGCATCCAACTCTTGCTTGATGCCTCTGGCTCATAATGATACTTTACATACTCCTACCAGCCTAAGGAATAATACGACCTATTTTTTGAACCCATGGTGTAACTCACGCAGTGGACATTCTAGCTATTCTTCCTAAAGAGAGCCTATGGAGTTTCTTGATTGCAGGTGCATCCTTCTTCCACAAAACAACACCAAAGATCCAATCAATCAAGAGGCAGAACAATGAAAGAAGGTTCATGTACCAACTTAAAACCTGTTGGGCCAAGGCAGTGCACTGTTGTTGATACCTGAACCAAGCACACTAGCAGGTCAGATGCTGTCAAGGAATTAGTGCCAATCTCTAATTGGGATAACAGACCAACTCATATGGGCAGTCGCAAAACGAGACTAGTGTTTAGAAGAATATTAAGGACTGTCCAGAAATAAAATGCCAAAAAGCCAGTTCTAACCGCTTTAATTGAATTGATATATTTGTGATCGGCGCGAATCCGGCTGGTCAATTTCTTTAAATTATACTGGCAATCTTAAGCCAACACGATGAGATAGAACTCCAGTTAGCTGCCTTAAGACTGGTAGAATATTAAGCAATATAATAGAATATCATAGAATATCATATAATAGAATATCAGCAGCCCGTGGGGTCGACCTGGGTGCCAATGCTGCTTGCAAACATCGATGAATGAGTGCTTATTTTGGGACAGATCTATAAGAACAAGAGCGTCTGTTAGCAGTAACGTAAGGATAAGCCTATGCCTTCTTAATACATTCGAATGATTTAAGTTGATGTCACAAACGGTACCACTTCGCTGCTTCAACATACCTGCACTGCCAAGTGATCGGTTAACCGATACAGTTACGTTCAAATTGACAGACACTGGCAGTAGACGCAGTAGAACAACAACACAGTTCTGACTAGCCAACACTGAAAACAAGTTTGTACTCACCCGCCCTCTCCCGAGCTAATTCTCGCACGAACTAGCTCAGCGATCAGCCGAAATTACCTTCTTACTTTCTCTGATCTGCAACCGATTAATCCTCCTCTTTTCGCCACGTTTAACGATGCTCCATGCTTGGCTGACAGCTTTAGCCCCGGTCTTCCTAGGCTTGGGGCGCGACCGCAGGGGAGCCGCAGCTGGCGCCGCATGCCCATGGCGTCGAGTCTGCCTATCGGCGGAGGAGGGCGTCGCTACTTCCTTCTGCGATGACCAGGGAGTCGAAGCGTGCGCATTCTGCTGTAACGAAGGACCCCTCCTTGCAAACCGCGTCATTTCTTTTTTCGCCGAAGCAGTGCACGCGACCGTAACAGTTACAGCTGCACGGTTAATTCTAATTGTTGCATACTCTGCTCTTCAAACCGCACCTTGAGTTGTCTTGCGCTTTTTCATTCCATCTGCACACACAAAAAATTATTTTTTTTATGTAGCTATTCCAAATTTCAAGTTGGTGAAGATTTAACAATTTTATATACAATAGTCCAGTATAGATTTAATAATAAATATATATTGTTACGATGATTACTCATCAGCGATCCCTAGTGGTCTAGTGGCTAGGATCCGGCGCTCTCACCGCCGTGGCCGGGGTTCGATTCCCCGCTAGGGAATGTTTTGCATATTTTTCCCTAAAGTGTCAGACGCTTTCCCGATAATCCAAACTAAGACTTACTATTAACAACCCACAACAGAGCGTCAGTAAATATAAAAATTTTTGTCAATATGCTTATTGGGTGCCGCAAGAACTGCAATGAGTAAACTTGTGACAATGTACCAAACCCATTTTTGTCGCTCACTCTTAGGTCTCTTCATTCTATGGCTCCAGCCTATCTCTCCGACATACTCAGCCATCAGGCCAAGCATCGTACCACCCGCTTTTCGGAATCCAACAGTCTACAAATACCTCGTAAACACCTCAAATCCTTTGGAGACCGTGCATTTAGCTCGTATGCTCCCAAAGCCTAGAACTCCCTCCCGACCTGCGTCAGAACATCCCCTGACCTGACCACATTTAAAAGAAACTTAAAAACACACCTATTTAGGACAGCATTTAGTCGGTTCCTGTGATTCGTCCTTGATGTGCTTATGCGTGCTGACACTGTGCATGCTGCCACTAACCACATTTGCATGCTGACCCTGTGCATGTCACCCCTAACCATATTATTCATTTTGCTTGTTTTTCAAGCATGATTTTACTTATTATTCAATTGCATATCACTTTGCAGCAGATGTAAAGCGCCTAGAAAGAGATTAAGTTCTCTGAGGGCGCTTTATCAAGTGCAATATTATTATTATTATTATTATAAACCCAAATCCACCGGGGTTGCTGCTTTCGGTTCCTAAGTAGCTATGACCCTGTGTTATCTACTGGATGATATCACGACCTATTCTTGCTTGACTGTAATCAAAAAATTTAAAAACTCACCTGCTTTCCAGAGCATATATATATATATATATATATATATATAGGCTCTAGGTTCCTCTTACCGTGTTATCCACGTTGTTTATAAAGCACGATCCCACTCGCCATTCGATCGCAGTTCCTTTTGCAGTAAATTTAAAGAACCTAGAAAGAGATCGAGTTCTCTGAGGGCGCTTTATCAAATGCATTATATATATATATATATATATATATATATATATATAATGCATATATATATGTGCGCATATATATATATATATATATACATATACATATATATATATGTATATATACGTGTGTGTGTGTGTGTCATTTATTTGTGATGCAGCCCTCGACAACTTAATCTCGATTCAGGTGTTTCGCAAATACCTCGGAGCTCGAGCTCACGACCTCGGTCATCGAATGGAGTCACCTTGACATCGGAAGTTAAAGGCGAGCACCTTAACCACTGAGCCAAACCAGTGGGGCATGCTCTTTGCATGTGAATAGTGTTTTGAAATGCTACGCGTGCTGCAATTGTGCCTGCCGTTCTCAATAATCAGTTAATATTGATAATAATTGACATTTGTCTTCGATAACTTAATATCTGTTTTGGTACTTTTTTATATATTCTATACAGGGTGCATTTTAAATGCATAGGGATAGCATGGTCAGTGTCAGCAGCTATATGCACGCACCAGACAATTCACCAGGAACCGGCAAATGCCGGGATGAGCAAGTGAGTTTGCAGCTTCTTCTTAGATGTCAAATCGGCAATGTCGTGGGTCAGCTGGGTGCGGGTTTCAGGCTTCGGAAGCGCATGCAACTAAATGCACTGTAAACAAAATGATTTGAGATCGGTTAGAGGCTCAGCTACGCGGTTTGAGCCAGAAGAGCAAGTGGTACCGTGCGTGGCCAGATTGGGAAGTAGCTCTGAAGGGAAGGCGAGAGAAAGAGAATGAAGGGAGATAACGGAACATCACAGCTGAGAAGCTGTCTTTCCAGCCGATTTAAAGCACCTCTAAAGAGATGGTAAGGAATTCTCGTTGCTCTTGACGGCAGCATTTTGTAAGCGAAAGTGTTAGCTACTGAGTGGGCTTAAATTTGTCTTCCTTATTGCCGAAGATCTCATAGGCTTTGCTAATAAATTTAACAGCGTTCACGATGGATTTATTGATACGCACACGTGCAAACTATTTTTATCATGGCGACCCATTTGGTCCAATGAGGGAATGGATTAAAGCTGTCTTTCAGTCGATGAAAGATCATTAATGGCATTCAGTGCAACAGCGTATTCGGTTAGAAGCTGCATGTTCAGGGGTTACTAAATCGTAAGAAACCAATTTCTGCTTATCTGTAAAAATAACAATATTATTATATTGGTATAGAGCGCTCTCAGAGAACTTTACACCTTTCTAGGTGCTTTATATATGCCGGCTCTAAAGTAAAGGAAGCATTTTCATTCCAAAGAGTGAGGCAGGGCCCGGGCGGTGACTAATGCACAGCTATGCTGATTCAAGTTATTGCTCACAGGAAGTTGTTGACGCGATGGTATACCGGCTAGTCAGGAGTAATACGAACTTTATCCTGTAAATGCAGTGGTACGATGCTGCTTGAGACACACGCAATTCTATTATCGCTTTAGTCTATAGACCTAGAACTCAAAAGATCCTATGTAGCCATTTGGTGCGTACATTGTTCTGATCACAATGCAAGTGGTTCCATACTTGTTATACCTTTTCCAATTCCAAATGTGCCATATTCTGTTATTTAGTAGTACAGCCGAGGCAGTGGAAATTCTCCTTTGGTCGGTAGGGATTTCTTCGGTTCTCAGTAAAACCAATTTACGAACTACTAAAGTCTCAACCTTCTACAGCAGGGATGTGATAAAATGTTGACTATCTGGTAGCACACGATGAAGTCCATGGAGACTTGGCAAAATGACAGTCCCATAGAAGTTACAATTTAAAAATTCGCCGCTTTATAGTTATCTTTGTGCAGACCACAATCACGAGTCTCAATTTGGTTAATATCCTACGAGCACAGTTTCGTCCGAGGCGAATCAAATAGCTATGTGCCCACTGCTTGGTGATAAACTTGTAACCCGGAAGATTCTCATAATTTTCTTGGCCAAGGATGCATCAAACGTAATGCATATCTCATTCTGACAAACTGATGAGTCAGGACGGGGACTGTGAATAATGTGCACACTTACGGGAATGCAGGCTATAGCTTACGAGAGCTCTTGAGAAACAATCGCATGCGGGCTAGCCAGCAGTTCCGTGCAATTTTTCCAGGCAATTGCTGGGATGTGATGCTTTTAATTTAGGTCAGAAGGTTTGATTTAATTTGAAACCTACCCGGTTTTATTAACACCTTAGTCTAGACTCCTAAAATTATACCAATTCTTGGTAGTATGTTGATGTAAACTTCATAATGATCATCATAATGAAAGTGGTTACATTTTTTTGGTGACTAGAAATAATATTGTTGACATATATTGCTCGTTGCTATTAAGGCCAAGTCAAGGAAAGTCGGTTTCAATTGTTAGAAATGATTTCAGTTCTTAGTGAATCCGGGATATCAGCTTTTTTAGTCTCTTCCCTAACAATAGGGAAAAGCTGAAAAGTCGAGACTTGGCTACACAGTACAGGTTAAAGGTTATTACAGGCTACACTACTAAGGCTCTACCATTGATTGGTCAGGCGATAAACCCTAACAAATGACTGCTCAACATGCACCGTTTAACTAATTTTTTCAGCAGATCAAAGTCACTGGCCCCTTTTAATTTGTTACATAAAAAATAATACGTCGGTTCAGGCGTCTAAATTGACTAAAGCCAAATATTACATGAGAGCGACCAAAATATGCTTGTAAAGCTGTGACCTATCGAAAAGCAATGCAGCTTTATCTCAGCCAGGGTCACCGTTGGTCAAGATTGTGCTATGAGTAGAAGCATTGTGGTGCTGCTTGTGACAAAGAATTTTCCTTCTCCGAATTAAGATAACTTTTTGATAATGTCTTGTGGTAATCAAACCATAAATTGTTTTGAGTTTGCACGAGCTTTCATCGGCCACGATAATCCGAAAACCATAAGCTTAGCTTAATAATAATAATATTAATAATGATTCACTTGATAAAGCGCCCTCAGAGAACTTAATCTCTCTCTAGGCGCTTTACATTTGCTGCAAAGGGAAATGCAATTGAATGGTGAGTAAAATCATGCTTGATAAGCTTAAGTTTTTTGGCTCCAACAGTCAAGTCATTAACTCTAGCACGCTCTCTTTACGCAGCCGAAAAATTCTCCCTGCCACCTGCATTTGCCCCAGCAACTATTTGGTCATTAAGACCACGAACCTTAAGCCTACTCAGCTACTAAGAAGTCTATGTGGTAATGGCATGCTCACCATCCTTGTAAGATCAATTGCGGATTGCTCGTTCACAGCAGGATCTATAATCTGTCAGCTATTATCCCCACTGCTTTCTTAGCTCTACCGCCTTTAGCCTGCTGTCGTATTTTAACTAGCCGAATTCAGACAATGCACCCTCTAAAGAGGTTGCACTGCCCAAATACACCCCCTTTTACTTGGTCAGGAGGACCAGTCTGCGAACGAATGTTAAACGTACGCATACTTGCTGAAGCCATAATCCTTGCAATCAGCCTTCTGTAGGCACGAAACACAATCTTAATATCCGTTTCTCGAAAGTCAACTCATTAACCACCCAAAGGCAATTTAATTGAGCCCATGCTGCAAAGAAGGTCGGTGTATTTTCGCGACCAGCACGTAAATGGCGGGTGCTCTGGAGGCTGCGTCTCTGAAACCACTTCCTCTGTTCTTTAGTAATACAAATATATAACTCATCTTTATAGCGCCCTAAGAGAACTTAATCTCTATTCAGGCACTTCGCTCGGGCACCTCAGGGCTCGAGGTCATGACCTCAGCCAGACCTTGGTCGGGGCGAGCACCTTAACCGTTGGACCAAACCAGTTCTACATAATAATAATAATAATAATATTAATACATTTGTATAGGCTATTTTCAAGTTGCAGAGGCTTGATCACGCGTCTACTTTGCTAAACGAGCTAGGATGGCTGCCAGTTGATCGACGGACACTGAGCAAAGTTCTTATGCTGACCCACAAGGCCAAGGCCACGGCTGGGCTCCTCCGTACCTAGCTGAGCTGCTGCACCAGTTTCAGCCTCTTCGTGCCCTCAGGTCCTGTATGGACAATACATTAGCTGTTCTATTCCTCCGCTTAAAGACCGTTGGCGACAGAAGCTTTAGCTCTGCAGGTCCTAGACTGTGGAACTCGCTTCCACAATTCTTACGCAACGACAACTACTGTCTTACTGCCGATTGTGGCTCATCCTTTTCAGCGGTCCTGAGCTGCTACTTTCGTTTGTTTTTCAAGCATGATTTTACTTACCATTCAATTGCATTTCACTTTACAGCAAATGTAAAGCGCCTAGAGAGAGATTAATTTCTCTGAGGGCGCTTTATCAAGTGAATTATTATTATTATTATTATTATTATTACTTCTATGCTACTCACTACCTTAACTGCTCTCCTGACTCAGCTATGCTTCCCACTTTCTCTTTGTTGCGTGAGACGAAGTCTGTTGGCTACCGAATGCGTACCGAAAGCCGCTTAGGCTGTGAGTGCGCTATACAAAACTCAGCTGTGTAACACCCACATAGTCTTCATGACTCTGTGGAGTTACAGATGAAGATACATTACATTACATTATAGGGCGCTCAGAGAACTCAATCTCTTTCTAGGCACTTTATAAAAAGCTGCAAAGGAAGCATGAACGAACGGTTAGTTGTAGCGTGCTTAATGTCAACAAGCAAAAGCAATTTAGCTGAAAGCTAATCTGTGGCCATGCGCCGGGAAGTCTTTCAGCCATGCAGAAGTCGAGCAAGGGGCTTTGATCTTGGTACCGGCTGACCTCGTGACCTTTGAGCGTGCTGGTGGAATTTTTAGTGGTGCTCTGATCTTGGACAGTTGTCGTACGTCGTGGCTAATGTTGGACGTCTGCTATCATCCTTCGCGGTCAAATTGACTTCTTGACGCTATAGAGATTGAGTTACTAGCTCAAGGTACGGGCGCTCTTCGTCGCTACCGTGTTCGGCTGCCTCCGTTGTGCATAACTGTACGAGCGTGGGTGCTGCACCTACGAGTCGCTAGTCGTGCTCAAAGAGTTCAGGGCCTCACCAGTCTTGCGTCGGCCGGGACAGGCGCCGTAACGAGCGCTGCGTTTGCGACCTAGTTCTGTCCGGACGCGTAAGCCGCAACGTAACGCCTGATACATTGATAGTATGCTATCGGCCATGGTCATTTGTTACGCATGCAATGAGTAGAAACTGGTCTGAAGCGCGTGACGAGCTAGTAAGAGGAGGTCGGCTGCAGGACCATGCATCTATGACAGAAAAAAACCAACACCCGATCCCCTCAAGCGCTGGCGCGGCTTGCGCCGGGTCCGTATTTGAAAGCTAGCCGCATTTGGTAGTGCGATCTTTTGCGTACAGGTTTAAAGAGTACCGAATGGCGATTGCCAGTGAGATCTTTATATATTAATGAATGCCTTCACGATTTACTAAAGTGCCCAGAAAGAGAGTAAGATCTCTGTGAGAGCGCTGTGCAACTGTATTGTCATGATGCTCCGTCGCAAGTACCGAGAATAAAGAATACGCCGCATTATTTTACGTCGCAGCCGCTTACACAGGACGTATTGTTCGTTTGATATCTCTGGATGCATACAAATGGAATATTTCATCAGCAATGCGTTACATGCGAGCAGCATCAGAAGCCTCGCAAGCAGCCGTTGCAGCTGCGTCCGCTGAGAATGAACTGCTCATTGAGTTGTTTCGTACGCCTCCACATTGATTTAGGTAGGAAGCATCGAAGTATCGAAGGTTAGGCCACTCTTGAAATCCACTTGGTGGGTCGATTCGTTTAGGCTGTATAGACACGATTATCGATCGATACGAAAAGGGCAGAGGCCTCCTGGAGGGGAGGGCGCTGGATCTTCAGCTGCTCGCGTTTTCCTCTCAGTATTTCCTCGCCTAAACAACCGGTCAACCAGAATAAGTTTATAGTATAAACCGTGAAAAGAACGGGGCCAAGCACAGATCACTGAGGTACCTCATATTTCAGAGGCTCGTCGGATGATCTTTGTCCATTCACATCAATACTCTGGAGTCTCCCACTGAAATAGAACCTGAACCATTGCAATGCTGTGCCAGTGATGCCCAAGCGAGATGAGAAGTCACTCAAGAAGAACTTGGTGATCGATAGTATCAAAAGCTGCTGAAAGATCGAGAAAACCAAGCAGAGATACTCGACCTTAGTCTGCATTCCTAAGTAGGTTGTTGTACAATGGCTGGCTCTGTGGAGTGAATAGCTCTAAAACCAGACTGGAGCTTACAAGCAAGGTTTGAAGTTTCCCTATAATAAACTGTTGGCGTTGGTCCTGTGCCAGCGTTCTGTATGCCGTGCGAACCAAACGACAAGCTATTTCATAGGATGGAGTCGATGGCATCCATGGCAGTGCTAGCCAAAATGGCACCTTGAGACGGTAAAACAGACTTCGTCGAGTGGGCACGTCGACTGGACTCCATGGCCAAGACGCACAAGGTTAAGGATGACGATCTTGCTGGACTCATGCCCTTGTGTCTAAAGAAGGTGAAACTCGAACTCAGCGCCGGGTTTTCGCCCGATTGCTTCCGAGCGTACGATGAGTTTTCGAGCAGAAGACTTCTCGAGAGTGAGTCGCCGGACGTCTACTTGGTCGATCTTGTTCACTTGGCGTCCATTGTCTTTGCTGCCCAAGCGGGGGGGGGGCGGGGAGGGGCACCTGCGTATCCCCCCCCCGGAGTTTGTGCTGAAGCACGCATTTGTGTCGGGCCTACCCGATGACGTAAAGCGGCAGCTTGGAGCAGCGTGCTCGCTTACGTGCTCGCTGAGTTGCCGTGCTGGTTGAAACGTCGAAAAACCGTGTCTCGTCAAGCGAGGCAAGTCTCACCGGTCATTTTGAGGATCGAAGCGCTCAGACCCGTGGCGTCGTGGTTCAGCCTAGGCCGGACTCGAAAAGGCGGTACACCGACCGGCCTTTTCGAAGCAGGCTTCGCAAGCGATTTTGCTGGATCTGCGGCGATCCGAATCATCTAGCTGCTGCGTGTGGCAACAAGTTCAGCGATCAAAAAAACGAGCAAGGGGAACCGCCAACACCTGCGTGTTCCCATTGACTTCGGCGCGACTACCCTCCATTGGCGTGATGTTGAATGGCCAGCTCGCTACTGCACTTGTTGACGCCGGCTGCTCCCGCACGTGCTTGCAGCAGTGCTGGCCTCCTCACGCGATCTGCAGACTTCGAGGGAGGTTGTCGTGATGATGAACGGTGACCGCCGCTCTGTAAGACCTCTACATGTATGGTCAGTCTGTTAATTAAAGGAGTGCCGCTGGAGGTTAATTGTTTTGCGACCGCTGTAATTGCTGGCTGGGACATCATCCTTGGGATGGATGTCACGAGAGCGCTATACGGCATCAGTGTAGGGCACGGCGGTGAAGGCCAAGTTGACTTCGGTAATGAGGCACCAGCGACCCGATACATCCGTGGTGAAAGAAACAGTATAGCCTGCCCTCCCTTTCCCCCGGCCAACGACGTCTCGCTCGTTGCTAGGGTCGGAAATTCGAGCAAGCTTACAGTCTCCGACAAAGATTTTACTACCGAATTCCACGATAGCGCGTAGCACGTGCTCTGGAACTGGAAAGAAGGCGTACAGGCACCCTTGCTGCAGAACCGCTTGTCCTCATATCGCATCCCGGCTGAAGCAGAATATGAACGAGAAGTGGAGGACTGGATAAGGTATGGTTAACTTCAACCTTTTCGTGGGGAGTGCAGCGGGCTAATTGCCTTGATGACGGTGGTCCATAGAAGCAAAGGGAAAGACGCGAGCTCAACCAGTTCATGCCGAGCCACACGGCTGAAGGGGACGTGTGCAGTAATAAACTTCGTGCGTGGTGGCGAATGGGACGCACAGTAAGCGTCGTGGACCTGCGTAAGGCCTATTTGCAAATTCGCGTAGACCCATCATTGTGGAAGTACCAGGTGGTTGAATTTCATGGCCGTCGATGCTGCCTGACTTGCCTGGGTTTCGGCTTTAACGTTGTACCAAAAATAATGACGGTTATCTTAAATAAAGTGTTGTCCAAGGATGAACGAGTCAGATCCGGCTCGGATTCGTATGTTGACGATATTTTGGCGAACGATGATATCGTCTCAAACGACCGTGTGATCGAGCAGCTTCGTGAGTCCGGACTTGAAGCAAAACCACCCGATAAGTTAAGGGGTGGTCGTGTTCTAGGTGTCCGTATTGACAGTAAACGTAACGAGCTCGTATGGCGCCGAGATAATGCCATAGGTTCCGTACAGTCAGTGATGACGCGGAGAGAGTTATTTTCTTGGTGTGGGCAACTCATCGGGCATTTCCGGTAGCCGGCTGGCTGCTACCCGCTTGCAGTTACCGCAAACGTATAGCCAGCGATCGGAACTGGGACAGCAAAGTGCCGAGTGAGGTTCTGGAAATTTGTCACGACGTCCATCGCAGGGTGCTAGCTTCTGATCCGGTTACTGGCACGTGGCAGGTGCCCAATGTCGTCAGTGGAAAACTGTGGGGCAATGCGAGCAGCATCGCCAGCGACGGTGGCCGGTGGCTCACGTTGCTGGCTGATCGCGGAAGGCAGTACACCAGCAAGCCTCCTACGAGCAGCCGTAAGGTAGCCTGTGGGGTCAGCTATTGATGTTAGCTGCTATGCAGCAGGTGTGTAGTGTCTAGTTTGTATCGTTTGTAGATAGGCTCGTTCATTGCTGCCCTGTACATTGCAGCTACTTGTGTTGCTGCTGGAAACTTGTGACATTAAGGTCAAGGGGGCGTGTGTGGCTTGATTATATGCAGGCCGGTACCGCTCCTTTCCTAAACAGCTGTTGGGAGCCCCACCGTGAGGAGCCTGGGCACAGCTGTGATCCGCCTCTAATGAAGCGTGGACACAGGCCGATAACCCCCGTTGAACAGATGGTGGATTTATCATCGGGGTCGACCTGGGGACAGGGGCAGTGTAGTCGAGAGAAGACTCGAGTGTGAGAAGGGGGCGGAGGGAGCCGTTCGCCCCTCGGCTCCGTTCGTCGGATAATAAACTGTTGGCGTTGTGCATAGGCTGGCTCTCTGCTGTGCGAACCAAACGACGTGCTGTATTGGTACCGTCGCTCCTGAGGTCAGTTCCTCGGCTCCCGATATCGAGCTCAAGCAATGCCATAATCTGCACCACCTGGGCGCGACCGGACGCTATACTTGGCGAGGCTATGCCACCCTAATCCGAACATCCGCCGAACCGATGTAGAACGGATTGTTCATTCCGGTCTTTGCTGCAGATCAGTTGTTCCGTCGCCGATTTAGTTGCAGCGAGGCAGTCTTGGAGTCATTGAACCCTGGTCTCGTCTTGCGATCGATATCTCACACTATCGCGACGAGAAAAATCTGAAGCTGGTGGACTGCGGGCCCAGCAGATTCACGCTATGTCGGCACATTCCTAGTGAAGTGGTTGACCTTATTACCAGAATGCTGGAGCAAATCTTTCGTGAGAGAGGCCCACCCATACAGCTTCTGATGGATAACAGCGCCTCGTTCCGATCTGAGGCAGTTCGGCGTCTGTGCGAACGCTGGGGCGTTGAGACCATCTACCTTTGTGCTTACCGACCGTTAGGCAACGGCATAGTCGAACGCATGCATCGGACTACCAAGGGCATGTCAGCTCATAACGGTAGAGGAGTGCTAGATATGGTGTAGTGGTACAATTTGATGCCGACAGAGGCGATAAAGGGCGAAACCGTGCATCCCAGGCGGTTATTCACGTATAAATGGCGGCGCCTGCTCAAACTGAAGAAGGCACAGCACTGCAGCACTCAATCTCCCATCAACTACACAGCGGAACAAAGGGTTTTTGTGAAGCCAACCTATGCACGGTTTACGACAGAATGGCTGGAAGGGACTGTAACCTCGGGACTCACGGCCTTGGCGTCGAGGTGAGCGGAATCCGAAGACATGTTTCGGGCGTCAGGCTAGTTCCGGACGCTGAGCCAGTGTCGCCTGCTCAGCCGCCAGCGCCCTCCCAGATACTAGGCAAAGATGATCAGTACGACGGGGCAGAAGAAAGGGGAAGCTAACAGCTTCAAATGCGGTCGAAACTGCAGCACCAGCGTTGGTTCTCCGACTATGTCAAGGACTGATTGTACGTCAGGGGGCACAGGAGTTTGCTTAAACGATAATACGGCCCCAAACCGTTGTGCAAGCGGCTGTAAAGTAGCCAGCCTGCTTGTGGGGGTCAGCTATTGATGTTGGCTGTTATGCCGATACTGTGCTGGATGTATACTGCTGCATTTGTAGCGACAGCCTGGTACATTGTAGCTACTTGCATTGCTGCTGGAAACTTGTGAACATAAGGTCAAGGGGGCGTGTGGTTTGATTGCATGCAGGCCGGTACTGCTCCTTTCCTAAACAGCTGTTGGGAGCATCATCGAGATGGGACTGTGCACAGCTGGGTCCGTCTCCAATGAGGCGTGGGCGCAGGCTGATAACCAGAAGGTGAACAGATGGTGGAGTCACCATCGGGGTCGGCCAATGCACAGCCGTGGTAGAGGAGAGGGGACTCGAGTGGGAGAGAGGGGCGAGTGAAGTCGTGTTCCCCATGCTCTGTGAGTCGTATAATAAACTAATGGTGTTGGTCCTGTGCCAGCGTTCTGTGTACCGTGCGAACCAAACGAGAGTTCCAATAAATGAGTTTAGCTAGTCTGCCACTAGTCGTTCCAGTGTATTTGATACGAACGGTAGAAGGGAGACAGGGCGGAAGTTGATTAAGTTTTCTTGGTCTAGTGTTGCTTTCTTGAGTAGTGGCCTGAATACAGCCTTTTTGAAAGGTGTTGTGACATGACTTGAGGCTAATGACATATTATAGATGTGAGCTATGCATCGCAGCAGCAGATCAATGCATTGTGAATCAGAACTGTGGGAATAGGGTCTAGAGGACTAGTTGTCTTCTTTGATTGGGATACAGACTTCAGGACGTGATTACTTTCCCTCTTGCCGATGTGATTGCCAGGCACAATCTAGGCTTTTACTTCCATGGGGATGACACTCAGTTGTACATTTTCTTTGATTTCTCCCAGCCCTCCTGCATGTCTAATTCTTTCAACTTCCTAGCTGCAGGCATGTATTGATGACATCCGCTAATAGATGGCAGCAAACTTTCTTAAATTGAATGATAATAAAATCAACTTACTAGTTAGGAGCGAGCCAAGTGTGATTCAGAAATTGGAAACGCTAACGCTCAAAATCAGCTCTGCCAGCATATCTCGTGTTGAATCTGCATGAAAAGAAGGTGTCAAGTTCTAAAGTGGCCCTTCATTAGACGACCACATCAGCTCCACAGTCAAGTCTCTCTACTTTCAGCTACGTAACGTGGCTAAAATTCGGGCTTACTTAGATAAGGATACCACATCTAAATTGGTTGGTGCATTTGTGACATCCTATCTTGACTTCTGTAGGTCACTGCTCGCTGGTCTACCGGCCTGTGCACTCAGGCACTTACATCTGGTATACTGGTGCAAAGATCTGCAGCTAGGCTTTTCTGTCATGAGCATCGCAGTTGCCACATCACACCACTTCTCGCCGACCTGCACTGGCTCCCAGTCAAGCAACACATCGACATTCAAGATTTTGTCAGTCACTTTTAGGTCCCTTCATTCTTTGGCTCCAGCCTACCTATCAGATCTAGTGCCCAACCAGGCTAAGCATCGTACCACACGCTTTTCAGAATCTAACTGTTTACCCATACCTCGTACAAATATCAAATCCTTTGGAGACTGTGCCTTTAGTTCATATGCTCCTAAAGCCCGGAACTCACTCCCGACTTGCGTCACGACTTCAAATGAATTGCCCAGATTTAAAAAGAAGTTAAAATTGAATTGATTTATGGCAGCATTTAGTGGGTTCTTGGGATTTGTCCTTTATGTGCTTATGCGTGCCGACACTGTGCATGTAGCCACTAACTATATTTGCATGCCGACCCTGAGCATGTCATCCCTAACCATGCAATTCTTGTTGTTTATTGAGCATGCTACCACTAACCATTCGATTGTGCTTCCTTTTCAGCAAATTTAAAGTGCCGAGAATGAGATTGAGTTTTCCGAGGGTGCTATATCAACTGTATTTTTATTATTAATTAAACGCAAGCTGTTATTAGTTTCAGTCGTAGCCTTCGGTGATTGGCGCTCTGGCGGTGCAAAAGTAACGAAACGGAAGCACCGAGTACGCTTAAGCAACCAAGTATTCGGTTAAAGGTGGTAACGCAACGGCTCAACTGGTTTGGCTTAGTGATTAAGGTGCTAGCCCCGACCAAGGTCTGGCCGACGAAGTAGGCTCGAGCCCCGTGGCATACGTGAAGCGCCTGAATAGAGAATAAGTTCTCTTAGGACGCTACACAAATGAATTATATTAATATTATTTTATTCTTCCCTGTGCTGTCGTTCCACCTGCCCCTCCTACGCAGGCCGTTCGTGACTCACCCTCTTAAAAACCGTCTATCCAGAAACCGGCATCGGCCATAAACCCTCGGCAGTCCAATAAAATCCACTGGGCCATACACCGGTCTAGCATAGGACTAGAGCCTTTAAAAATGATCTTGTCAAAGTAGAAGTTTGCGTTTACCAGCTCGACGTGGGGTGAAATACACCCGCAGACGCAGCTGGTAGCGCTAGGCTAACGTGAGGCCACGGCTTTACCGGAAGTCCGTGATCGATTGTCTGACGCGTCCTCTAGCGGAGTTGAGCGGTACACGTCACGTGATTGTAACATCCAATCGGTCTCCAGCGTGGCAGTTTCGAACTGACGTCCGGGCGTCGCGAACGTGCTGCTCAATCGTCTGCGTGTAGCTGTAACGAAATATGGCGCAAAAGCAGATTTACTATTCGGAGAAATACATGGACGAGGAATATGAGTACAGGTAAGTGTGGCAGGACACCTTACTTAGGTGTCTGTTGTAAGACGCGCTACCTTGATCAGCCCGCCCGCCAGGCGGCCTTAAGGGGGATCGCGGTATCGGCCTCGACGCCGCCGTCGCATTTGCGCCCTTTACGTCGTAACCGGCGCTGAATAAATTTGTAAAGCGACCCAGAAACGTATGTCGCGACACGCTTTTGGTGCCCGGGCGACTTGCACCAACGAGCGTTCATATGTGGTCATCTCCGTCGCACGCCCGTCAAGAGAATCTCGCTGGTAGCTAAAAATGCGGAGGAAAGGCTTGTCTTTCGGAAATGCGGCAGTGAAGATTAGGCGATCAGTTAAATGAGCTGTAAGGCTTTTGAAATACGCTACTCCAGTTACCAACTCTCTATTCTCTAGCTCAAGACTTACATAAACATTTTTTTTGTAAACCAGCCAGGCTTGCAAGAGAAGGCGGGTGAAAAGTGTGTATCTCTACTGGCGCGCAGAGCTTCAGTTGATCGGCTTTCTCTATCGCAGGGCCTTGGCTCAGCGTTACTCAGACCTGCAGATGTGCAACAGCTACAGCTAGCTACAGTTTATGGTCGTATGAGATTGCCTTGATGATTTGCTCATTGGCACAAGCCGCCGAGTTAGAACCGCCCTTGGTCTGGTTTCGCGCAAGCTCCGAACGTGATTCTGGCCACATTTTCAGGGCCCTTCCCAGCTGAAATTTGACAGCTGATCAAGTGTCGTGTAAGTTTAGATCTGACTAACCATATTGGTCGAACCGACTAGCGCTTAGCAGCCTCGCTCTTTACGTTCTGTCAACAGCAAACCTCGGTAAATATATACCGTGTCAATAGGGGCGCTTGACACCTTCTGTGAGTTGTCTTCTAGTGACAAGAGCAGCAAAACGTTTTTGCAGTGATACTATGAATCCCGAGAGTAGACATGATCTAGCAAGCATCAGTTGTGGACTGAATGTTATTTTTTATACAACCCTTTGGTTTTCTGTCATCCACTGTGAACATGTCTGGCGATGGGCTGCTTGATGCACGAGCCTCTTGTTTCTAAACGCGACCTCTCTCCCTGTTTGCTCCAATATTAGTTCGTCGTTATGTGGGGTAAGTTGAGTCTGACTCATGGGAAAATTGATCTCCGTCCCTACCACTGCAAGGTATGAGTTGCATGTCTTCATTGTGCACGCATCTCACGACCATTCCCCTCTTAGCTTTTAGTAAGCCGTGATGGCGCACTAGGTAAGGCGGTTGCTCTTCACGACCTCATCTGCTGCTACACACAAGAGACTGTTAAATTAGCTAGTATTTTCTTATTTAGATATTTTAGATGTTGGCATGTTTTGTAGCAGTAAGCATCAAGTAGTAGCATCAAGTGAGCTGGAACTGTCATGTTGACGAGGCCTGCATTTTAGTTGTGGGCTTGGGACTCAAGGTAGTACATGACATCCAAGCCTGGTCGTACCACAAAACATTGGTAGTCGCCATTTGTAGACTCATTTATGTGATTGCACTACATCGTGTTTTTCTCGCTTCTCCGTATCCTTAGGCACGTGATACTGCCAAAAGATATTGCAAAACTGGTGCCTAATCATTTAATGACCGAGTCCGAGTGGCGGCAGCTAGGCGTCCAACAGAGTCAAGGCTGGATCCACTTCATGGTTCACAATCCCGGTGAGTCGAACGTGTGAGTAAAATCGATGCATGCTATGTTTGTATGAGCATGTTGTTAAAGCACAGTGTGACCATCATTCATGCTATTTTTTTTAGAAAAGCACATCCTTTTATTCAAGAGGCCGTTGAGTACACCTCTGAAGGATCTTAATCATTGACAGGTTGATTTGTTGGACAATAGAAGAATGTGATGTGCTTTGGACTAAGTATGGCTCAGTTGCTAAAGCTGGCCGACGTGGAGTGTCAAGTTTGAGAAAATGTCCTCATGTTGATGGACACGAGTCTTGCCTCTACGTTCTTAAGGACTTAAGTTTCATGCTGAACTGTTCAGGTGTGTGCTGAACGACTGCCAAGAAAGTTGGCAAGTTGGACTTCCTCTTCTCGAATGTGCAATGTCTAAGTGATTGTACACGAAAGATGCAGCATGTGCAGTTGCAGCTGGAGGAGTAAGTCAAGTCTATATTTTATATGAGGCATGCTCCTACGGTGGGATGTACCATAATTAGCTTTGTACAATAAAACATAGTTTCTTTGATACTATTCCATTTTTGCTGCTTGCTGTGCCATACATTTTTAGTGACTTCAAGTATACCCAGAAGGAGAGAAATAAGATGGTTTGTTATATATTCAATAAAATTAGATATCACGCTTAAGACTTATTGGTGGCGTTCTACCCTGCCTTGCATGTTCTTTTACTATAGCGGTTCTCAACCTGTGGGTCGCGACTCCTTTGGGGGCCGAACGACCCTTTCGCAGGGGTTGCCTAAGACGAACATGCATTTCCACAGAAAACATGCATTTCCACATTTTGCACACAATTATTTTATGGTTGACGGTCGCCACATTACGAGGCACTGTATTAAAGGGTCGAGGTATTAGAAAGGTTAAGAACCACTGTTGTAGGACTTTAGGACTTAATAGCATGTCTGACTGGACGAGCATCAGATGCTTGTTTGCTAATCTTAAGCTCAATGTATGTCGACAGCAGTATCTGCCCTTTTCTTGAAGAGTGCGTTTTAGACAGGCAGCAGCACATACAGCCAGCTCTGTCGTAAACGCTGGCTGATCTGTCCTGGAGGCCTCTACATTGCTGGGGTACCAGATCAATTCGTAATATGAGTGAGTAGACTTGCCAATGTTCCATTGTTGTGGTTGGCAGATTGATGCAGTAGTAATGCTGATTCTTTTAAGCGATGAAGTCTGTTGGCTACCGAATGCATAGCGAAAACCGCTTAGGCTGTGAGTTCGCTATTCATAATACCACTTAGTCTTAGGCTTTGTGAAGTTACTGACGGAGATATTGATATTTACATTGATGCAACCAAACCTGCCAAGATTGGCTAGTTATTATCTTATTATTATGATTATTATTTTGTTTGATATGTAACATTACATCATTGCTATTGACGATAGGATATTAGCTATGCCGCAAGCTTGCCTTTGAATATATACCACAATCACTACCCTAAAACGATCAAGCGTTTCTAGTGGCATTGGTATGGCTCCCCAAGCACTGCCGTCGGGTCAGCCGTAGTTGAATGTTTTTATAGGAGCAGTATATGAGAAACAATCAGCTGAAAAACATTAGGCATTGCTTGCTGCAATAGATAGTCATATACTTCGATATCAGTTACAAATTTGCTGATAAGGTAGTCATGATATTCTAGGTTAAGGCTTACTGCTGCAGTACTATAGTATACTGCTGTAATGCTTACACATCAAGCTTGGAACATTGGTTACTGTTAATCATGGATGTTCTGGTGGTGGCCAACTGGTATTTGCTATTGAAGCAACTCAATCATACCAGGGACAGGTAAAAAAACACAAGAAAACATACCTATAAATATGATTGTAAAGACAATAGGATTTGCATTGTACTGACATTGATCTGTTGACTTTCATAATTGCCTTTTTTCATGAGTGTTAGCAGGAACAAAGAAGTATGGGAACACTAAGTTTTAACTGACTCACCGATGCTATTGATGGCCACCAGTACTAACAATTCGAGTCCGAGATGGAATGCTGATTCTACCTTAGGGTGACTTTAGGACCATAGATGACATGATCAGGCTTCGAGCAGCTCATACCGAGATTTAACTAGTAATCCTCTGCGTAGGGTACTAAAGGCCAGATCAATCTTCCACTTTGCTTGGTACCGCTGCCAGTACTGAATTGCCAATGAGGGATTGTATGATAACAAAATTATTAAAGTCATGCACCCGATCAACTATTGTCGCGAGATTTTATGCTGTCAACCCTAATAATGATCAAATTCTGCATATCTGATAACATGCAGATCTCATTTAGTCTTCAATTTGTGTCCCCTTCGGTATCAAAATCATCCTTGTCATTGATTCTGTCCGAAAAATATCTTCCCACCCTTCAGCTTAGTCGACCTATCCTCTCTTGTGTGCTACAACAAGCCTATGTTCTGGATGAATTTGCTCCTGACAAAGACATTATATGCTATAGCCCAGACGGCATATGATTTATTGCTGTCAGTAAATTAGCTAAGGCTGCCAAGCTCAAGCTAGAGAAACCATACACACGATCAGGACTGTCTGTTCATCGACCGACATTCAGCGTGTTATATAGGTCATAGACCAAAACAAGCATCTATATAAATCTTGGTGGAATTATAGGCTCGCAATGAAAAAAGGCTGATATCGACTATCAACCGATTTCCATAACTGCTTCCTCTTTAATGTTGTGCTGATATAGCAGATCGTTTATCTGGCTTCTTTGCCAGCAAGACACGTGCAGGCAAAAAAATCCTCGCTTTAAGGCCCCCACTACTATTGCTGTAAATGTTCGTTCATGTACTCAGAAGGTTTCTATGACGCCAGGCATTATTGATTTCTGCGAAGCATGTGAAAAGTATTTCATGACAGCCCAAAAACAAGCGAATATGCTCTGTGGGTGTGCAGGCATTAAGTGTGACGTCCTACCACGATTCTTCAGGGCCTCCTTGGTCAAGCAAGGCATAGAGGCCACAAGCTTCTGCTTTGTCTTTCAGTTGCAGCACATTCCATAAAGCGTGAGTTTTACTAAAAAGATTGGCAACTGGTGTTGGCCGAACACTCTTCCTCAGCTGCTTGTCACTATAGCTACATGTCATCGCTATGGAGTTCAAATCAGGAGGCTGGGTGGGCTACTGCATTAGCACCAAACACAGATTCGTAAAAAGGAATTTTACTCGAGTTGATGTTAGTCAAGAAGTTTTTTTTTTAAACTCCAAGACTCAATTGATGGTCGTTACATTTGGCAGCAACATAACGACCCTCAACGCACTGCCAGTGTATTGTAGGTCTCTAAGCTACATTTACACGGTCCAATTTATGTATAGCTATTTTACCTAATTTCCTCTTTTAGGACCTTTGCCATATTTCCTTTGATGCTCTTGCTAGTTGGAAAGATCGTGTAAATGCAACTTTATGCAGCAACGGCCCCAGTATTATGAATTATGCAAGCTGTGTTGTTGCAAACGCCTCCAAGGCTTCTAAAAGGCTAAGTCAATGCCGTTTCACAATCCTGTACTATGCTGCTTCTCTACTTATGAGGTTGGTTGGCAAGCTGAAAGGAAAGCCAGCAGTTTCTATTCAGACTTGGGAGAGAGAGAGAGAGAGAGAGAGCTACTGTTTGTGAATGTCACGAACGTGTGTGCTGTAAACCTGGCAATACCTAGAAACGTAGCTGAGTGGTTCGTCTGCATAGTCAGCCGCTTGGCCGATTGCTCTATTTTCTTCCTGCTGATCTGTGGATTATGTCACCATAATTCGCAGAGCCTTCCTAAATATAATGGATGTAGTAAGAATCTGAGCAGTATTTGTACCCTGGCCAATTCTGATGGCAGCAAGTGCCTGCCGCTAATCGTAAGCCCTTTTGTCGGCAGAGTACATTAAACATGGCTGCTGAACAATGGCCAAATATTATAACTGATGAGTTGCGTACTGGTTCAACATACGTTTGATCTTCTTTTGCTTCTTCTATCTGAGCATTTTAAAAATGATTGTTGCTAGTTCAATTTGCTAGGAGCCCAGGTGCCGAGAGGCCGTTTCAAGCTACGTTATCACTCTCCTTCACATCGTACCTTTAACATGGAAGCAACATTTTCATGAATGGCTGTGGGTAGGACAGAGGCATACAAGAAATACGCCTAATGTTGAGGACCAAAGTCGGATCGGCATGGAAAATTGCGAATACAGAATACTAGAAATACTAATACTAGATACTAAATACTAAATACTAGAAACCGGGTATAAATGAAAATAAGCTCCCGACTCGCCTGCTCGTTGCATCCGTTTTGCTGCCTTTGGTTATCCTATCTCTGCTCTTTGCCTCATCTAGCCATTCTTCCTTAACAATCTTCCTTGCATATTAATTCGAACGTAGCTCTTGCTACAACTGGATACGTTTGGGCTGCTGGGAAGAAGTTTTGGGTTGTGCGTATAATCCAATCGTAACTTAAGTATATCTCTTAAAAGGGGTTGAGAATGCTACTAGTGCATAGCCTATTGCCTATTGCTAGCATGTACTAGTGTGTAGCTCAAATTTGGTATTCGCTGTTTGGCAATTTTGCCAATTGGGATATGAGTAGCTGAAGTTTGTCTGACTCTGCTCTGGATGTACTCGTATAGGACTCGAAGCTTGAATTAAGCTATTTGACCTGATTTTCCAACGTATCAGTGAGCTGTGAGAGCCAGCTTTATGTCTATGCATGATCTGTTTGACAGGGGACAAAAAGATAGGCTAATGGGAGCTGCTTTACTGTCAAAATGTGTATGTAAGTAGCCATACATGTAGTTACTATAGTAACCCTGCCGGTACATAAGGCATCACCAGAGAAAATTCTCAGTGCCTTGAATGAGGTTGTGCTGGAGCTGAATAGACGTACTGATTGCAGCACCATTTACTAACGATAGAATACTTGTACTTCTAAGAGCTCGTCGGTCGTGCTTCAGTTCTTATTATGTAGTAGATAGCATACGTAGAACCTATGAAGCAATTGCTTCGCTGCACGTGAGAAAATAGCGATCAGAGACTCGTGTGATATCAAATTTTAATTTTTTGCAACACGAACGCCGAAGTTTAACTGGCTGCAATAATTTCAGTCGTATCATTTTTTATTAGTGAATACAATATGTCCATCAGCAAGTATAGGAAATGCTGTAGTCATGTCAAGTCATTCGTGTATCTCTGCTTGTAATTCCATTAAGCCATAATAAATTAACTGGTGTTACACTGAAGAGGTGAATGTAACTGAACGCAGCAACCACAACCAGCATGGATGAGAATGCTTATATTCCCAGTCTACCCGTGCGTGTGCGAATGTACCACAGAGCTGGCGCACTGTAAGCTTATCTGTCATAAACTTCATTTGAATAGGGCCTTAATGATTCTCCATTCAGAGACTTAACACATTCAGGAACTTAACATAAACTCTGAGAAAGTTTGCAGCCATCCAAGTGTTAATGCTAGCAATATATTCTGCAAGGCGTGAAAGAAATCGAGCTGCAGCTAGTATTGCTTACATCACAACTTGAATGACAGCAAACTTTCTCATATTGGATTATGATAAAATCAACTTATAAGCCATGAGTAAGCTTAGTGTTACTCATAAACACTGCCAAGCATATTCCATAAAATGGGATTGGCCAGCAAATCTTCGTTAGCGTCTGCACCGAATTTGTTAGTTGTTCTGTTCCAAAGTGACCCTTCACTTAACGACCAATTAAGCTCACGAATCCAGTTTGCCTACTTTTAGCTACATAACGTAGCAACATTACTGTCCTGCTTAGGCTAAGATTGAACAGTCATGCTGGTCTACACAGTCGTCACATCCTGTCTAACTTATGCATCCCACTATACTTACGCAGAAGACTAAGCACATGTACACAGCAGTAGACGTGCTTTAATCCTTTTTAGCCTTGCAGCTCAGAAGAGTTCAAATTTTCATTTTCTGGACGAGGGAATATGATCAAAGCATGTGTGTTATTTGCATTCTAGATCGGCGTTTGTCATTACATCGGCAAGATAAAGGATATAACCTGTGACAAAAACGCTCAAAATCGGCACTGCCAGCATATCTCCTGCTGAATCTGCACTTTCTATCTAGGTGTCATGTTCCAAAGTGAACTTTCGTTAGACGACCATATCAGCTCCACAGTCAAGCCTGCCTACTTTCAGCAGCTACCTAATTTTGCTAAAATTGGGGCTTGTTGAGTCAGGGATACCACTTCTAAATTGGTCCATGCATTTGTGACATCCTGTCTTGAATTCTGTAACTCACTGCTTGCTGGTCTACCGGCCTGTGCACTCAGGTGCTTGCAGCTGGTGCACAATTCTGCAGCTAGTCTTGTCTGTTGTGAGCGTCGCAGCTGCCACATCACATCACTTCTTGCCGACCTCCACTGGCTCCCAGTCAAGCGACGCATAGACTTAAAGGTTTTTTCACTCACTTTCAGGTCCATTCATTCCTTGGCTCCAGCCTACCTATCAGATCTACTGCCCCACCAGGCTAAGCATCGTACCAACCGCTTTTCGGAATCTAACCGTTTACTTATACCTTGTACAAATCTCAAATTCTTTGGAGGCCGTGCCATTAGTTCGTATGGTCGCAAAGCCTGGAACTCACTCCCGACTTGCGTCACGAAATCTCCTGACTTGTCCACATTTAAAAAGAAATACAAATTGCATCTATTTATGACAGCATTTAGTGGGTCCTTGTGATTCGTTCTATATGTGCTTATACATGCTGACACCGTGCATGCTGCCACTAACCGTATTTGCCTGCTGACCCTGTGCATGTCACCCCTAACTATGTTATTCTTGTTGTTTATCAAGCATGACACCACTTGCCATTCGATCGTGTTTCCTTTGAAGCAAATGTAAAGCACCTAGAAAGAGATTGAATTATCTGAGGGTGCTATATCAAATGTATTATTGTTATTGTAAGTAGTCCTAGCTAGCTGGATGTCTTCCGTTAATCATTGATCACATGTATGAGCTTGTGCAATGCCCATGAGATGGAGCCTGACGTTCAAATACAGTACTATTTGAGAGAGTTTTGTTGAAATAAGCGTCTGTCCTCCATGTCCTGGCAGACAGCCATTAGATTATTTTTGGCCTTTGAAATGAAATGATCCACCAAATGGCACCAGCTGTTTGTGATTAGTATTAGCGATTTCGATATAGTGGACTGTGGCCAAGCATTTCTGAGCTGCGACCCTGCAGCCTTGATGGCTACTAGCGAGGGCTTTGTCAGACTGTGTAATTACGGAGGGGATATGTCGGGCCAGCTTGGGCCAGGCTAATGCATTTGCCCCACTTTTGTTAATCCGTACCTAGTGCCCACGTCTGCCCGATTACTCGCTGGCTGCACACCATCGAACTGGGACCATAAGTGTGGTGAAGGTGCCTCCGAGCCGTGGTTCCCAATCGTCATGCCCCCAAAATGGTGGTCCACTTGCCACGTTTAGTCGGCTCGGGTAAAGGGACATAGCTTCTGTCTTGGATGTTTTATGTTCTTAGGGAATTCCCGGCTATGCCTCTAGCTGGCACTCACATTGGAGTAGGAGAAGGATAGTGGGCAGGAACCAGTGGCTTGTGACCCCCACCCTTGAACCGACGGATTCTTCGGCAGTCTTATGATTTTGGTGGCTTCTGTCTATTCAAGGTCTGGTTCCTCATTGGCTCAATTCTGGCAATTCCACTGCACATTAATTGCTGGTTTTTGAACGTGCAGCCGGTCAAGCCAAGGGTGATAAACTAATAGCTGGCCTCTTTTGGGAGATGCCTCACTCTGTCCGAGGAAGTAGCCACAATTGCCAATGGCTTAATTATCTGACATCGTAAAAACCTTATCCATCGCAACCTGAATTATTCCAGAATTGGTCTTCACGAAACTTATATGTGGCAGTGCTAACGGGTGATCTTCACTAGCGTCATGGTTTTGAATTCAGTGTGCCACAGTTCGCGAAGCTTACCAATTCGCGGTTGATGACATGCAAGTTTATGCTAAGGTAGCATATGCAGGCTTCTGGCCGGGAGGCTTACCCTTGTGAGGTTCAGCCCTGAAAGGTTCATGACCTGGTTGTATGCCCTGGCCTGCGTTCTCAGCAGGCTCAGCACCAGCTGCTGTAACACACTGCTAGTGGCTGCCACTTGCAGTGGAGGAGAATCCGGAGAAATCCGTAGCAGCGACATGTTTTATGGTGCTGCCAAGTGTCAACGTCTGACCAACGTCTGGCTGGGTGAAACAAACGCAGATCGACGAGTGCTGCAAGGCAAGTAATGGATACTGTTTGGTCAACTGATTTTTTCAGCACAGCAAGAGACACCAATTCGCAAGACGCCAAAAAGTTTAGAAGGCACGCGACGGACGTGTTGCAGAACCTCAAAATTTTATCTGGCAGTGAGGAGGCAGGCACAGAACATATTGCTGTCGGTGGCAGATGTGTCGACACACAATAGCTCCTGAAAATACACTCGTGTCCGACAGGCCGGTCTATTTGGCCTTTAAGTAGCAATGCATAACTACCTTTGACGCTAAAATCCAAGTTAACTGACAATTTAAGACCTCTCCAAGGGAATATGCAAGGGAAATAATGCTGTTCAGTACTAAAAATGAAATAACATTTGTCAGACATGCATGCATACATCAGACATACAGGTATATTTTGGATTACTATGCGCCACAAGTATGCATACTCACAAAGACAAGTACTCCTCTGTACAGATTGGATTTTGAGGCCAGTATTATACACCTGCTAGCACAAAGAGCGAAAGTTCTGAATATTGCTCCCTGTGTGCATCATCTTGATCTAGCCATACTTTGAGTTCTGTCGATTTTCAATATTGCCTACTACCGGTGCTTTCTCTTACAGTTTTTCAGAAAACCGAAGAGAGTACCTCAAAACTTGTCTTCGTACAGCACCTGTGATTTGGAATTAAATTAAAAAGCATACGTGACCTTTTTTTGATATCACTGTCCAGTTTTTATAATAATAATGATAATAACAGTAGCTATAGGTAGTTTATATAACGCACAAAGAGAACTTAATCTCTATTCAGGCGATTTACAACTGGCAGCCCGACAATCAGTACCAAAACATTAGTGGCATGAGTGGTATCAAGCATGCAAACAATCAAACAATTATCATGCTTAGGCTACACCTGTAAAATAAACACGAAGACACTCACGGCCAGCCGTTAGTTAGACCTATGGCTAGGCCATCAACGTGCTCTGGATCGTACTCGGGCACGTAAGCAAACACCGGAAAAAAAGGAGTTCGCTGGGGCGAAGGGAAAGCCGACCGGGACAGATACGTCTTTAGGCGAGACTTTAAGCATGTAAGGTCATTGCAGGTAGTGACCGTAGCCAGAGGCGAGTTCCATATTTCGGTGCATACTAGCTGAAAGCTCGATTGCCATAAGATTTCAATTAAGGGCAAGATGACTAAATACTGAGGGTCGTGTGATGAGCACGATGAATGAGCAATGAGGTCGGATAGGTAGGCTGGTGTAAGCGAGTGAAGCGACTTTTGACAATCTTGAAATCGATTTGATGCTTAAAACTGAGCAAGTTAAACTCAGCTTGAAGTGATTGGTGTAGCAGGTCTGCCGCTTACAACAGACCAGAAGAGCCGCTGAATTTTGCACCAGTTTCATTGCAGAGGATTGCAAGTCGAGAGTCGTGAATAAAGGGAAGTGTAATAATCTAGATACGATGTCGAAAGCGCGTAAATAGTTTGGCTGGCGAAATCTTATTTAAGTGTGCCCAGATTTTGGCTACGTTCTATAGCTGAAAGTAGGCCCACTTGACTATGGACGAAATGCGACCGTCCGATAACAAGTCATTTATAAATAATACGGTTAGATTGCGGCAAAATTGTCTTTTCGAGGACTTTCCGGCAATAATATTAAGTTTGTAAATATACTACTTATCTCGGTAGCACTAATTCTAGGTGCGAGTAGGTTTTTTCTACTTGTTTTCTGATTAACTTCATTCGTCGATGCTCACCCAGAATGAGTTTTTCATTCTTACACATTAGTGTGGCCCAGTGGTTAAGGTGTTCACCTCGAACCAAGGTCAAGGTGATTACATTTAGTGACCATAGTCGCTGGCTCGAGCCCCGTGGCATATGTGAAGCGCATGAATAGAGATTAAGTTTTTTCTACATAACATTGCTAAAATTCGGGCTTGTTTAGATGAAGATACCACATCTAAGTTGGTCCATGCATTTGCGACATCCCGTCCCGACTTCTGTAACTCACTTCTTGCTGGTCTACCGGCCTGTGCAATCAGGCACATACAGTTAATTCTAAACTTTGCAGCTATGGTCATCTGTCGTGAGCGTCGCAGCTACCACATCACACCACTTCTCGCCGACATGCGCTTGCTCTCAATCAAGCAGCGCATCGACTTCAAGGTTCGGTCGCTCACTTTTAGGTCCCTTCATTCTCTGGCTCCAGCCTACGTATCAGAATCACTTCCCCATCAGGCGAAGACTCATACAACCCGATGTTCTGACTCGAAGCGTTTAGCTATACGTCGTACGAGCCTCAAAATTCTCAGGGACCGTACCTTTAGTTTCCACGCTCCAAAATCCTGGAGCTCACTACCGACGCACGTCTCAACATCCCCTGACACAATGACATTTAAAAGAGCTTACAACTCAGCTGTTTATTACAGAATTTGGTGGGTCTTCGTGAGACGTCTTTCGTGTGAATGCACCTTTTAACACTATGCCTGCTGCTTCCGGATCCAAACATTTGGTAATACTTTATATGTAGCTTCTGCAAAGTGCTTAGAGAGAGAGAGATCCAGTTCTCTGACGGGGCTATTCAAATGTATTATTATTATATGCTTATCAAAAAGTGCCGAATGCAGCCGCAGCTTTATTCGATTCGCTTTTAAAGCTTAATGCATAGGCTGTTGGCTGTTCCATCACAAAGTATGCCAATACCAAAGACGTGATAGCCGTGCCAAACTCGGAGCTGCAGATGGCGGCTAAGGAACTAACAAAAATCTCTATTTTGGCAGCAGGTAAGCAGAGACTATTGCTAGTATAAATAAGCTATTGTTTGCCTTCCCAGAGCTCATTTTAGAGACAAATGTAAACGTAGCCCATTGCATAGCGCTTTAAGAGAACTAGACGTAACTTACAAAGCATTGACATGGACAAGTTTTTGAAATCTGTTTGTGATACAGGCCTTCTTGATCTGCATTCAGACTCGACCGGCAGCGTCGATACCCTCACAGATGCGATGAACATGACACTCAGGAGTGCTCTTGACAAGCATGCTCCCGTTCGCTCTATCCGTGTTCAAAGTCATTGAGATTGCTTTCAATTTACAAAAAAACTCCTTAAGATGCGCCGTGTTAAGCGCAGGCTGGAACGTCGTTTCAAGAAATTGGGGTCTGAGGCAGACCTAGTCAATTTTAAAGACTTCCTTCGAGTTTACACCCGAAAGCATAAAAAACCCAGGCTTCTTTTTTCATAGAAAACTGAATTCCTGCCAGTCGGACACTAAACAGATTTATAAGACAGTAAACCATTTACTGGCCAATGCTGCCAGGTCTGACTCACCAGATATTAAGGGCTCAGCCGAAAAGTTTTCAGCCTTCTTTACTGAAAAAATTGTGCACATTCGTGCCTCCATTAAGCCCCCTCCGACCAAAGCAATCGCCGTTCCTCAACGTGTGACCTTTCTTAAAAGGTTCTCTGATGTTTCTGCCTGTGATGTGGCTGCCTTAATAAGGTCTAGCAAAAAGAGCTCGTCTCCTGAAGACCCTATACCTTCATCTCTGTAGTCTTCACTTGCAGACCAACTTAGCCCTGCCATAACCAAGATTTTTTATGCTTCTTTGGGAAAAGGGGTCGTCCCCAAGTCCTTCAAATCGGCAATCGTTAGACCTATTCTTAAAAAGCCTGGATTAGACACAGAGGTCCTAGCAAACTATTGTCCAGTTTCCCTTCTTCCGTTCTTATCAAAGATTCTTGAAAAAATTGTTGCTAAGCAGCTAGTTGAACATATTGAAAATAATGGAATGTCAGAAACATTTCAATCAGGTTTCAAGAGCCAGCACTCTACTGAAACTGCTCTCCTCCGTGTTAACAATGACATTCTACGTGGCAACGACGACGGGAATGTCACTGCCCTAGCTCTGCTTGATCTGTCTGCTGCCTTCGACACCATTGATCACGAAGTTCTGCTTGAACGACTGAGAACAACGATTGGTCTGGCAGACGATGCACTGGCGTGGTTTAAATCATACTTGTCTGATCGTGTTCAATCCGTGTCGTGTGGGGGTCAGGTCTCAGACATGAGAAGGGTCACCTGTGGAGTCCCTTAATGGTCTGTACTTGGTCCCTTGCTGTTCTCCATTTACACGCAACCTCTGGGAAAAGTGATTAAGGCCCATGGAATAGGATATCACTTCTATGCTGACGATACTCAGTTGTATTTGTCATTTAAACCGTCGGAATCTGCTGCAGCAACTGAGAAACTAAATGCTTGCCTTGCCGATATTCGATCCTGGATGTCGGAAAACTTCCTGAAATTAAATGACGATAAAACCGAACTGCTTCTCATAGGACACCCTAAGCGTGTGGCTGGATTAAAAGGCTTTGCTGTTCTAATAGGTGATGCTATTGTGCGACCTTCACCACGTGCTCGTAATCTAGGTGTCGTGTTCGACAGCTGCCTCAATTTCAAAAGCTTCATTCAGAAGACTGCCTCTACAGCTAGCCATCACATCCGATCCCTATCCAAGATTAGAAGCTGTCTCCCACAGTGGCTTGTAAAAAATTTAACTAGCTCTTTAGTTCTGTCTCGGCTTGATTATTGTAATTCCCTTTTGACTGGGCTGCCAAAGAAAGCTATTAGGCCACTACAGCGGACTATGAATATGGATGCAAGGCTGGTCTTCAAGTCCCAGCGGTTTGAGCACGTGTCACCTTTGCTGGAAGAGCTAGGATGGTTGCCGGTTGAGCAAAAGATACAGAGCAAAGTTCTTACGCTGACCCACAAGGCCCACCACGGCTTGGCTCCTTCATACCTAGCTGAACTGCTGCATCAGTTTCAGCCTGTTCGCGCCTTCAGGTCCTGTGTGGACAATAAATTAGCTGTCCCATTCCTCCGCTTAAAGACAGTTGGCGACAGAAGCTTTAGCTCTGCAGGTCCTAGACTGTGGAACTCGCTTCCACAATTCTTACGCAACGACATCTACTCTCCAACTGCCGACTATGGCACATCTTTTCAGCGGTCCTGAACTGCTACTTCTATGCTACGCACTACCTCAACTGCTCTCCTGACTCTGCTATGCTTCCCACTTTCTCTTTGTTGCGTGAGACGAAGTCTGTTGGCTACCGAATGCGTACCGAAAGCCGCTTAGGCTGTGAGTGAGCTATACAAAACTCTCCTGCGTAACACCCACATGGTCTTTATGATTTTGTGGAGTTACTGACGGAGATACATACATACATAGATACAGATGAATATCCAGGCGCTTCACGTACGCCACAGGGCTCGAGCCCACTATCTCGGCCTAATGTAGTAACCTTGGCCTCGGCCATCAAAGTCGAACACCTTAATCACTAGACTAAATCAGCTTGGCGGGATTAAGTCGCTTCTTCTTCGCTGGAACAATTTATATAAAGAGGAGCACAAATCATGGCTGCTACCTTGAATAAATCAGCAAGCGATGTCATTGTGGTTTGACTCAAGGTTAGGTTCAAGGTTTTGTCGCTCACTTTTAGGTCCCTTCATTTTTTGGCTCCAGCCTGCCTATCATATCTACTCCCCCACAGACCGAGCATCGTACCACCCGCTTTTTGAAAACCAACTGTTTATCTATACCTTGTACAAAACTCAAATCCTTTGGAGACTTGCTTTTAGTTCGTATGCTCCCAAAGTCTGGAACTCACTCCCAACGTCCGTCACAACATTTCCTGACTTGACCACATTTAAAAAGAAATTAAAAAACGCACACATTTATGACAGCATTTAGTGAGTCCCTGGGATTTTTCCTTTATGTGCCTATGCGTGCTGACACTGTTGCATGCTGCCACTAACCACACTTGCATGATGACCCTGTGCATGTCACCCATAATCATGTTATTCACTGTGTTTGTCCATAAAGCATGATTTTACTCACCATTCAATTGCATTTCTCTTTGCAGCAGATGTAATGCGCCTAGAAAGAGATTGAGTTCTCTGAGGGCTCTTCTGCAGCTATATAAATGAGGCTGTTTGATCAGCTAACCTTACATTTCGATTTCAATTTTATGGTCGGTAGCATGGCAGGCTGCTGGCCGAACACCGATGGACTCAGAGGCTCTGTTGGGCAGACTGATACTCGCCGTCAGCTTCTTCAAGGAGGGAAGGCCGTGGGTTGGCAACTGCTGCTTATTCGGATAGAACAGAATTTGGCTGGAGTACTATGGTGAGGCCTCCTCAGCGGCCGAGATCTCGCGATCTCACGGCCGTTAATACAAGGCGCATGACTTCCCATCTGACAGCCTCTCTAGCTCAAATGCGCAAGATAGTGCCAGTCTAGACAATAATGCAGATAATCTTTTTGTTTAAACCCTTAAAATCTATTCGTGTTAAAATTGCCCTTATATTTTGACTACCTAGCCGAAATAGGATAATGACAATAATAACAATGATAATACATTTGTATTGCGCCATAAGAGCAATGAATCTCTCTCTACGAACTTTGCAGATGCTGCGTATAAAGCATCACCAAATGTTTAGTGGTAATATCCGCAAGCAGCAGGCATAGCGTAAAAAGGTAAATTCACACGAAAGATGACTCACAAAGACCCACCAAATGCTGAAATAAATAGGTGCGTTTTAAGCTTCTTTTAAAATGTCGTCATGTTAGGAGACGCTGTGACGTGCGTCGGTAGTGAGTTTTAGGCTTTGGAGCGTAGGAACTAAAGGCTCAGTCCCCAATGGTTTTGAGGTTCGTACAGTACAAGATTAATAAGGTCATGCTACTTATTTACCAGTGGAAGATAATTTGTAAATACTCGGGAATTTACTGTTGAGCTAAAAGAAATTGAAGAAGGAAGAAATATAATTAAGCGAATGAATTCAGTGCCTCACAATTCGCGATTCCTCGTGCCCTCAGGTCCTCTAAGGGTAATAGCTTAGCTTCGCTTCTCAAATCCTACGCTTGAAGACAGTTAGCGACAGAATCTTTTGCTGTGCAGGTTCTAAGCTGCGAGACTCACTTCCGCAATTCTTACGTAACGACAGGAATACGCCTGCTGTCGAGTGTACCACATCTTTTCTATTTATTCTGAGTTGCTACGTCCGTGCCACTCACTTCCTCTAGCGCTCTCCTGACTCAGCTATACTTCTAACTTTCTCTTTGATGCGTAGGATAAAGTTGAAGTTGGCTAGTTATGCGTACTAAAAGCAGTATTGGCTTTGAGCAGGCTAGAGACAAAAATCTACTGCGTGTCTCGGCCGGTCTTCTAAAGTGTTTCTTCTCACTGCACCACACTTAACTGCCACAATATAGATGCTTGCAGTAGCATTAGACAGTCAGAGCAGCTTACAGACACCAGTGATGGCGAGTCTCATCATAATAATAAAATAATAATAACACACTTGATAAAGAGCCCTCAGAGAACTAAATCTCTCTTTAGCAGCTTTACATCTCTGCAAAGGAAACGCGATCGAATGGTTAGTGGTATAATGTTCGATAGACAGCAAGAATAACATGGTTAGGGGTGACATGCACAGTCAGTATGCAAGTGTGATCAGTGGCAGCACGCGAAAGCTCATAAAGAACAAATCAATGGGACCCACTAAATCCTCTCATAAATAGGTAATAATAATAATAATATTGCACTTGATAAAGCGCCCTCAGAGAACTTAATCTCTTTCTAGGCGCTTTACATTTGCTGCAAAGTGATACGCAATAGAATAGTAAGTAAAATCATGCTTGAAAAACAAACAAAATGAATAACATGGTTAGGGGTTACATGCACTGGGTCAGCATGCAAATGTGGTTAGTGGCAGCATGAACAGTGTCAGCACGCATAAGCACATCGAGGACGAATCACAAGGACCCACTAAATGCTGTCCTAAATAGGTATGTTTTTAAGTTTCTTTTAAATGTGGTCAGGTCAGGGGATGTTCTGATGCAGGGCGGGAGGGAGTTCCAGGCTGTGGGAGCATACGAGCTAAATGCACGGTCTCCAAAGGATTTAAGGTTTGTACGAGGTATTTCTAGACTGTTGGATTCCGAAAAGCGAGTGGTACGATGCTTTGCCTGATGGGGTAGTATATCTGAAAGATAGGCTGGAGCCATAGAATGAAGAGACCTAAAAGTGAGCGACAAAACCTTGAAGTCAATCCGTTGCTTGACTGGTAACCAGTGCAGGTCGGCGAGAAGTGGAGTAATGTGGCAACTGCGACGCTCACGACAGACAAGCCTAGCTGCAGAGTTTTGCACCAGCTGCAATCGCCTGATCGCACATGCTGGTAGGCCAGTAAGCAGTGAGTTGCAGAAGTCGAGACGAGATGTCACGAATGCATGGACCAACTTGGACGTGGTATCCTTATCTAAACAAGCCCTAATTTTAGCAATGTTATGAAGCTGAAAATAGGCTGATTTGACTGTGGAGCTGATGTGGTCGTCTAACGAGAGGTCGCTTTGGAATATGACACCTAGATTTCGAGCTGATGCAACTGGAGATATGCTGGCAGAGCCAATTTTGAAAGTCAGCCTTTCCAATTTCTGAATAACACTAGGTTTGCCCATAACTAGTAAGTTAGTTTTATCATCGTTTAGTTTTAGAAAATTTGCTGCCATCCATGATCGGATGTCATCAATGCATGCAGCAAGTGAGTTTAGAGAATTTGAGGTGCTCGAAGGCTGGGAGGGATCAAAGCAAAGGTACAACTGAGTGTCATCCGCATAGAAGTGAAAGCCTAGATTGTGCTTGGCAATCACATCAGCGAGAGGGAGAGTATAAACGGTGAAAAGGACCGGACCTAGCACAGAGCCCTGAGGTACTCCATATTTTAGAGGTACTTCAGATGATCTTTGTCCATTCACGTCAACACTCTGGAGTCTCCCACTGAGATAGGACCTGAACCACTGCAGAGCAGTGCCAGTGATGCCCAGGCGAGATGAGAGGCGCTCTAGAAGTACTTTGTGATCGATGGTATCAAAAGCTGCCGAAAGATCGAGCAAAACAAGAAGAGACACTCTACCCATGTCTGCATTCCTAAGTAGGTCGTTGTATACCCGAAGCAATGCTGACTCTGTGGAGTGATTAGCTCTAAAGCCAGACTGGAACTTACTAGCAAGGTGTGAGGTTTCGATATACGAGTCCAGCTGGTCTGCCGCGACCCGTTCGGGATTTCACGGAGCTGACATGCTCAGATGACCTCGAAGGAGTGATACCATCGAGTTTTTTCCGCAGTTTTCTTTTCCTTTTTTATTTCCTTCTTAAAATTTAATACATGGGGCTTCTAACCTTAGACCAAATTGGTCAGGTGATCAAGTTGCCTCGTAACTGATCCTACTAGGCCACCTGTATTTTTCCTTATCTGAGGTAACACCACTGATTAAAGGTTCTCTATAGCCGACGGAGCAATGACTGCGTACCGGACAGGGGTTATTTTTGTATCCACTGTTTGGACCTTTAATTTGGAGGGATTCAACTGTGCTCTGACGCTCCGACAGCAAGCAAGCGACGGAATGGAAACGCCGAATGTCCAAGAACAGCTGTGTATTTGGGCTAAGCACAATAGCTCACGACCGCTCTTTTCTGCGCCTCCGCATTCGCACTGCCGCTTCTCTGCAGGCCGCACGTACCTCAATCAAAGTATAAAGTCTGATTAAACCATAAGCCGTCGATAGAAAAAAACACATGAAACCACAAACCGTGGCAGCGCCATACGACTACATGAGCGCGAAATCAGGACAGCAGAAATGCACGCATAACTTTTAACTTTAAACCTACGGTCTGGACCTAGATTGACTTTGACCTTGACTCTAGATCTAGGTTCTTGACCTACGGTATTTTCAAGCCAGTAGTCTACACCAAGTTTGAGAGTTCGACTCTAGACTCTGAGGTAGTCAATTAAGCTCAAAAAATAAAAAATGACAGACAGAGGGTAATCATTTGGGGCTCGGATGCAGCGGATCAATCTTGCAAAGTCACACTATTATTATTTACGCTTGGGCAGCGTGCGGAAATTAAGTGTGGTATGCAAGGCATGACTAACATCAGCGCTTGGTGACAAGGAGTGTTTTTCAAGCGGTTACTACGATTACGATTGCTAGTTATCAGAATTTCTCAAATCTCAACTATGTTAATACGGGTTTAGTTACAAAGATGGATAGCGGCATGAAGAAAGTGATGTGATCTCACTAATTAACCCGGGCTGAAATATACGAATACACTAAATTTACATAGGAGAGAGCACCCCAGGAACTCAAGAGCATGTTCTGTCAGCTGGGTGCCACCACGCTTTTTGACAAACATTAAGCCGAACGATCATCAACGGCAGTCTGCTAGCCAGTTAGCTCCAGGCTTTAGGAGCATGGGAACTATTGTCGCGAGCATTGCAAAGCAAGATAACCGACCAGGTCCACTTTTTTTTATCGTCCCTCTGACTGCATCTCACAATCTGCCAGTTTCTCCGCACTCAAGTTTAATGCAGTGGACGCCAACACCAACACATGCCGCGTGCTTCCTTTTCCAGTAAATGTAAAGTGCCTAGAGAGAGATTGAGTTCTCGGAGAGCACTATAAAAATGTATCACTGTTACTACTATTACAGAAACTAAAGGCGCGGTCTCTAAAGATTTGAGGTGGTTCCGAGGCACAGCTAAACGATTAGAGTAACGAAAGTGGGTGGCACGATGCCTAGCCTTGCTAGGGAGTAGTCCTGAAAGGTAGACTGCAGCCAGCAAATATAGATACCTAAAAGTGACCGACAATACCTTTAAGTCAATACCCTGCTAAATTGGGGCTTGTGCAGGTCGGCAATC
Organism: Cristatella mucedo; assembly: GCA_009760855.2. Taxonomy (NCBI): domain Eukaryota; kingdom Metazoa; phylum Bryozoa; class Phylactolaemata; family Cristatellidae; genus Cristatella; species Cristatella mucedo. Next base: position 2,579,218 of record WPIO01000024.1, read on the forward strand.
CGTTGCACAATGTGGCAACTGCGCAGCTAGTGACGGACAAGCCTAGCTGCAGAGTTATTCACCAAGTGTAGGTGACTCATTACAAGTTTTTGGTCGAAAGACCCGCAATTAGTGGGTTATAGAAGTCAAGATGGGACGTTACAAATGCGTCGACCAATTTGTGTGACATCTCTTTCTAAGCAGGAGCCCACAATGTCTGCAACGTTACATAGCCTAAATTAGGCATACTTGACTGGTGAGCTGATGTAAGTGTCTAGAGAAAGTCACTTTGGAATGGGAGACATCGATTTCATGCAGACGCTACTGGAGATTTGCCGGTCAAGCCCATTTTGAGGGTTAGGTTTTCAATTAATGAGCAGCACTTAGTTAGCCCGTAACGATTAAGCTGGTTTTGTCGTAATTTAGTTTAAGAAAGTTTGCTGCTATCCAAATTTCTATGTAAACAATACATGCAGTGACGAAGTTTAGGGAGTTAAACTTGCTGAAATACGGGAAGGGATCAAAGAAAAGCCAAGATCCCCACGCAAGAAGAGATGTTTCAGGCACGATGCCTGCTAACGGAATAAATTATTTTCTTAAACACTCAGATTGCGCCTGACTGCAAAGGGTCTGCGGAAGCTATGCGCAATTCTCGGCATTTATATCACCATCGACACGAAATGTTACGAACGTGTGAAGCGGCACCGAGGCTGTCCTTGGCTAAAAAGACACAGTTAAGGGTTGGTATACCTCGCAGTCACGTGATGGATAGTGATAGAATTAACACTTTGAAGAACCGCAAATTTGACGCAAAATATACGCATGACTTTGTGGAGTCGTTAGCGCAATACGACAGAAAATCCAAGTAGCTCTTAGCTAATTCAAAAGTCCACTCACAATCATTTAAAAATTTTGCCCTCTTCAAACTCCGTGGTAAAATAGGATACTCGGTTTAGGAACCACGGCTGCGAGTGCCACCACTCTAGCAGATGGTCTGCTATAATCAAACTGATTATAACTTTATTGGCGTTAAATGAAGATCTAAGCTCAAGCTTGCGTTTCGCATGGTTCCTAAAAAAACAAAACCAAGGAGCAATTAGTAAAAGTAATGACAGGCGTGACTCACATCCGATTCGTACCGTCTTTCTGTGGCACACCGGATAGCAGCCTGTGCTGCAACATTAAAGCACGGAGTGTAAAATCGGCCGGAAGCCTCAACTATGTAGGAAGGCAAACCAACGGTGCAGATAGGAAAAGATAGATTTTTATAAAGTGAGATAAGCCCATGAGTCAGATACACATTTCGCTGTTCAACAACAGCAACCCTTTGAATATTTAAGAAATTCATGATGGCTCTAAACTCTTGTAAGTTCTGCTGCCCATATCCGCAGACATAGAAAACAAAGAGCTAATTTTGACGACTCGACAGACAGGATTGAAAGCGCCAGAACTACCGTTCGCTGTCCGCCGTATTCCTATTACTTACAAATACCAATATTGTAAAAAATGCGTCACTGACTATTTGGTCATATTTTCCACTGCATTAAATATCTTCGAGGATTGCTGAAGTGTTGGCATGCTAAATTGGCCACGCTATGACGGTGCGCTTATTAGCATTTATTAATATGTCATTGTAAATAGCCAGGTATGTCATAATCTAAGGTCTAAAAAAGCAATCGCTAGTCGTGGCTGTTCGGTTGTGCACTCCGATTGGTGCTGAGCCGATCGATTCCAACTGGTTACTAATTAGTTAATTAGTTATTAGACCCTGTAGCTGTCGAACATACTGCCCAGCTGTAGCCTGCTTAAGTTGGCTTTTTTAAGGTATTCGCATGCTGGATCGCTGTAGGGCAGAATGCTGCACACCCGTCGAGATAGTCATGAATGGCAGGCTGACTTGAACAGCTCTTCGCCTCTCGCGATTCTGCCTTACCTCCACGCTCGCTCCCTTGTTTTCGCTAGGATTGGCCAGTTTTATTACCGTGTACCAGCTGGAACATCCTCCTGGCCGCGAGTAGCAGGATCGCTTAAATGATTTTTCGTAAACGCCAGTTTATAAACCTAATTTAAATTCAACGTTATCGGGATTATTGTGTATAGTTTCCTCATGCTAATGATCGGATACAACTCTCAGAATTGTACTCTGAGTGCTATCTTCAGTCACAGACGGAATGGCACGGACCATTACAGCGTGTAAATTGAATTTTCACGCAGAAAATTGATGCACTTGGATATAATGCTGTCGTGGACGCTTGTTGATGTTCCCAACATAAGAAACCTCATTGCATGAGTTGTACAAGGCAATCGTGAAGTGCCGTCTACTACTCAGGGTTAGGAAAAGTCGTGGCACAAGGTTTACGTAAATTCATTTTATTGTACAAAAAAATCGAGCGCAACCATGTCGTATGCACTCGTAAATTTTGGCTGATGAGTTAATAAAAAAATTTCATCTCGGAAATCTATTTTATTAAACTACAAGCAATATCGGGGCCTTACTTTAGGAAAAGCCAAGGATGTGTAATACCATATGTGATAAACAGCTCATTTTGAGCACATTTTCTCTCGGATTGCGCTCTGTCCCGCTCCGATAGAAATATTCTTCCATCCTTAGGACTAGCGGTTAACTTTGACCGCTTGACCACCAATAAAATCTTTGCCAAATTTTCTAGACTGTGTACTGGATATTGAAACTATGGTTCTACTATACAATAGTTCTTCAAGCGTGAATTCGCTATACATTTTGAATTCATAATTGAACTAGTGCAAAACGTCGACATACCGAGCTAGCAGGCGAATTCTTGAGATGCGAAGCAATGGTCATGCATTGGCAGACATGATTTGTCGAGTGAAGCGGGTAAGCCACGTTAGTTACCACTGACCGAGGACTAGAGACATAGACGGGTGCTTTTCAATCTTAGTTTTCACAAGGCTCATGTTCCTTTTCCCCCTTGCCTAAAAGAGATGAACTTAGCTCGACCTCCTTAACATCACTTAGTGGTCCTTTGATATCGCTATCTGGCTTGTTTTGACGGCCTCGTATTTTTCTGTATACGATCTGGCTAATGCACACTAGAGCCAGTGGAAGGGCCATGAACATGCCCACTAGTGCGGGCACACAAAGCGCCATGTCAGACCATGGCGGCGCCAATGAGAATCGTAGCAGAATAATGGCCGTGCTAACGTTCTGGTTGCAAACTTCGATGGCAATGGTAATGCAAGCGGCTCTGGATTCGCGGCAAGCAAAAGCAACGAGGCCGGAAATCAGCATGCCTCCATATGGTAGCAAAAGAACTGTCCAGATTTTAGGCTCGCGGCTGATGAACTCGAAAATATAAAAATTGGCGTAGCCACCAAACGTGAAAACGTACACGAGAAAAATGACAGACAGAGGGAAAACGGCTTTGAACATCAACTTTCCAACTTTAGGCAAGAATCTCTTCACAAGAACACCGATCGCTAAGGGAACTGTGGTCATTAGTAAAGTTTGAAGCATATCAAGGTATGGAATGGTGACAGGTGATCCTTCATAGAGAAGACTTCCGAGAGTATATATCCATAGCGGCATAGTTCCTATAATAGAAATGAATTAAGCACAGTGAGCCAAGCATACTGATACAGAGCCTTCTACTAATACAGATATGGATGCAGATACTGGCACAGAGACAGATGCAGTTACTGGTATAAAGATAGCCATTGACACTAAATATTTTTTTTAGCTGATATAGATACAGTTTAAGATGATAAAAAAATTAAAAATAATAAAATACATTTTTACAGCGCCCTCAGAGAACTGAATATCTTTCTAGGCTTTTTGCAGATGCTTTATAGAAAGCATTACCAAATGATTGGTGGTAACAAAGCCGCTTAGGCTGTGAGTGCGCTATACAAAACTCTCCTGCGTAACACCCACATGGTTTTTATAACTTTGTGGAGTTACTGACGGAGATACATTACATTACATTATGCACATGCAGCAGGCATAGTATAAGCAGGTACATGCACATGAAGAAAGAGTCGAAGCAAAGACCTACCAAGATGCTAACACAGAGCCTTCAGAGGATACAGATCCCAAGACCCTATCGCTGGTGCAGTACATACTTGCCTCTCAGTGGCTCTTGAATAGACTGATCTACCTTAAGAACGTTACAGAATTTTTATATTGCGATCTGGGCGCGCTTGATTGCTGCCGCACTTTACTACGGTCTGCATACCTACAGTCGTCGGTGCAGTGACGACGTTTCTTTAGCCGTGAAGGGAGACGACGTCAGCGTGATCAGTATCGGTTACACTTTTGTAAGGGCTAGTGTCTATGGCAAATAACTTCACTTTTTTCAAGGATTCGCTTGATCGAATTCATAACAGTATGCTTTCGTGTACAATGCCTGCCTGCCATTACAAACTTTAATGTGGGTCAAGAGTTGGAAGACTGAGCATATGTAATTAGAATCTCTCCCGGAACGCGAATATATATATATATATATATATATATATATATATATATATATATATATATATATATATATATATATATATATATATATATATATATATATATATATATATATATATATATATATATATATATGTATAGGTTAATGTATAACCGCATAATAAATGTAATGATGTATATACATATAACATATAACAGCAAGTGTGATCTTCAAATCCTAAAAGTTCGGCTGGACGGTTCTTGGTAGAATAGACTTGCAACGGTTCCCAGTCAAGCACAAGTCATAATAAAAAGCTCTTGCTCGATGTTACCCACCACTCGAGATAAGAGGACAGCCAGAATATTTGCGTAGTTGTAACGTATCGTCTAAGTTATTGCTATTCTCTTTCTTCAGGACTCTTGACCTGTGACCTTAGTTGTCTGAAACTGGCGCACAACTCAGCCGAGCTTCTTGTCTGCCGTCAGCGGTAAAGCTACGGCGCCAAAACATTTCCGGCAGAGCTACGCTGGTACCATATCAAGTATCCAATCGACTTCAACAGTCGACTGAACGATCTCTGACCTCGAGGTCATTTCACTTGCTCCCGCTATCCTACATATCCAACTTCCTTGCTCATCCAGGGCACCAATCTCGCACCAATCACTCATCAGCATCGCGCCGTTCCCCGTAGCACATTAAAATTTTATCACGATCAACTTTTCATCTCGAAAGCACCGAAAGTCTCGAATTCTCTTCGGACTATGGTCACTAAATGCGACGGACTGGCGTCTCGTAAGTCTCAGCTCAAGGTGCGTCTGTTCTGGTCAGCTTCCATGTCGCCCTCGGTGACACATTCTTTCTTTGATCCGATGCGCTTTGCGTGCATACGTGCATATATAATTTATAATAGTTATTAGCTACAGGTCTTACCAATTGTTGGCCATTAATGGCTTCTTGTTTTCTTAGCGTGCTCGCTTAGGCGTGAAACATTTTTTGCTTTTGAATGCTTGATACTGTGCTTGCTATTACGATTATGCTTTCTTGGGGTACCATACAAACGACCTAGAATAACTAGTATTATTTCTGTTCTTCGTAGCCGAATTGCCTAATTAGTCGCAGTGATGTACCTTCAATTACGCCCATGAGAATAAATTAGCTGCCCAACGTTGTAACTTAGTGACAGTTAGCTAAAAATCCATTTTCTTTACAGCGCCAAGAATACCGAGCAATGTCGCACAATTTCTCTGATCCTGCTGCATTCAGGCGTTTGGTTAACACCTGTTACTTTGCTGCTACTTATTTTATGCTTTGATTATCACCTTTTCGTCAGTAAATTATTTGTATGCTGCGTCGGAAGAGCATTACTCGCCACTGACTTCGTGCAACAAGATGCACGGGCTTTGAGTGCGATACATGTAACTCGTCCGCCTAGAAACCTCTTGATTCTCATTTTTTTGGACATCTGCGACACACGGTGTACATACACGCAAATACGCAGGAGATTCATAAGCACAAGAACAGGCCCGTCGGTGATTAACTTTGTTTTTAAGAATTTGATGCAGATAGATCATTTTGTACAGATACGATTCGCTGTATACAGTGTGCTAAAAATGCTGAGAGTGACATATCACATGTGCACACACCGTCGGGGCAAATGGACGCCTCGACTACAGCTGCAGATCCCAATCTCGCTGATCGCCGCTTGAGACAATGTTCTTATAAATTGACCCCTGTTTATCGAAAGATCTCTATTATGCATTTCCCTTTATTATCAAGCATCTGGTGAATTTGGTGAGAGAAAGAACCGTAACTAGTGTGACCGCGAGGCGCGTACTCGGATTGTGTGTTTGAAAAGGGCATTGACCTCCGCTTTGGCGAGCGATAGACAACCTTTCTATGGGCGTTCACGGTTGATGACATAAAAACAATGATAACGACAAGTCTTTTGCGTAGTACCCATAGCAAATGAATCTCTCTTAAGCTCCTTCACAAAGCGATGCAAGAGAAGCGACAAATCAGGAGTCAGTGACGAGCAAGGTATCCAGCCCAGGCCGGCACGTACATCGAGCACAATTATCAGGCACAGAAAAGCGTGCACCTGCGCAGTAGGAGACAGTCAGTGAACCCTGGCGTCGTGTACCAAACTAGGCGCCCGCAAGCATTCAAACCACGAACGAGGGCGAGTTCGACGTGACGCCATACGAAAGCACATTGCTCTTGCCCCTAGAGCTGATGTGCACAGTTTCGGAAAGCGCAGGCAAACGAGGAATATAAACTCAGGCAGAGCAATACTTTAACGAACAGGTAGATTAACGGCTTCTTTATTGAATGTCATTGAATCAGATGACGCGGTATTGGTCGGTAGAGAGCTCCAAGATTTTCGAGCTGAATAACTGGAGATAGGATCTCCAAGTTATGTTAGTTAAATAGGAGAAAACCCAATCGACCAGACTCAGAGGATATTGTCTGAAGGGAGGCCTGATCTAGTATTGATGCCTGATGAAGTAATTCAGATAGATATGATATGTTTTTATTCAGATAGATAGATAGATCAGATACAGAGGCAGGAGCAAGAGTTTGGAAAGAGTATCTAAAGGTGAGTGAGTCAAAATTAAAGTAAATTCACTTCTTGACTGACAGCCACTGAAGATTGATGAATAGCAGTGCAATGTGGTGTTAGCGATGTTTGAAACACACAAGTTTAGCTGCCCAGTTTTGCACCAACTGCAAGCGTTTTATTGCAGGGGCAGATGGACCTGAAAGCAGTGTCACAGAAGTCTAATCGGAATTTTGTGTATGCAGGGAACAGCTTGGCTGTGGTATCTTAATCAAGCAAGTTCCAATTTATCGCAATGTTGGCTAGATGAAAGTAGGCAGACATGACTGTGGAGCTGATGTGGCCGTCTAGTGAAAGGTCACTTTTGAACAGTACACCTAGATTTGTGAAGATGTTACTGCAAATAGGCTGGCTGGGCCCATTTAGGGGATATATTTTTCTAATTTCCGATTAACCATAGGTTTACCCGAAATTAGTAAGTTGTTTTTGTTATTATTCAAATCAAAAAAGTTTGTTGCCAAATAAGTACAAATGTTAGCAGTACATGAAGTAGGGAAGTTGATAGACTTGGACTCGCTTTTAGGCAGGGGCTATCACTCCGCTTACAAAGCTACAAGGAATGTGCATAGAAATGAAAGCCCATATTTTGCTTGGCAATTACTTCGGAAAGAGGATGAGTATACACTGTAAAAAGAAATCAACCCCCAGATGGATCCACGGAGGTAGTCCACACTTTCTAGGTTTGAAGTTAGGACATCAGAAATGAGCTCGCCTGACATTACTCGTTAAAGTGCCTGGAGAGAAACGACGCAAAGACTGGAGACTAAGCAAAAAATTCATTAAGTTTCTCTGGTCGGAAGTCAATTTTATTATCAGTGGCCTGAAAATGGCCTCTTTGAAAGATATCGGGACAGACCTTGAGGCCGAAGAAAGAACTACTACGTTAGTTATGAAGGGTTGGTCTAGACATCTCAGAAGGAGAACATTGAATATGCGGTCTGAAGAGCCATTAGTTTTCGTAGCCCGGGAAATGAACTTCGAAATGAGGACAGCAGGGGCAGGCTCGAAAGTGGACATTGATGCCGAACCGAGACCGGATGTTGAACAGTCAATGGATGGCTAGCCAAGGGAGGGAGGTAAGCTGCTCGCTTTTCACGACCTTGAGGTCGCGTGTTAAAGTTCAGCAGTGGGCGAACCTTTATTGCCCACTGCAAGCGGTGGTGATAGCCGCGTCGAGGCTCTTCTGACCTTGTATACACGAGGCAGTTAAATCAGCTAACTTGTTTTGTGATGTCACCACAGGGGAGGGACTATATGATTTGATCTATCTAGTGATAAAAATAGCTAGAAAAAAAGATCGGCTACATCGCAGCGAAAGCCGCTGAGTATTTCGCTGGCTTTTTGGTGACGTTAGGGAGACGGTTGATGGTCGACATCAGCATTTTTGGATTGCGCATATGCGACTGCAGTGCAGAAGCTAAACTTTGGCAGTGGCCGTGTTGGAATGTTATGACCTGTAATGACCACTAGTGTGCCAGGCGATAGACAGTTATCCCTGATTTTCCTTTTCCCTTTTTAAGCTTGCACCTAGTATTGTTAGCCAGTTTAAAATCTGCAGCAAACCTTAAGCTATAGCTCGTAGTGAAGGCGAACATAGTGCTTAGCAAACAGCGTAACCTCGTCGGTAACATCCGCAAACCACACTAGACGTTTGAGCCCGAGTCTCTTTTGCTAAAAGAGCTAGGATGGATGCCGGTTGAGCAACGGATACAGAGCAAAGTTCTTACGCTGACCCACTTGGTCCGCCACGGCTTGGCTCCTCCATACATAGCTGAACTGCAGCACCAGTTTCAGCCTGTTCGCTCCCTCAGGTCCTGTGTGGACAATAAATTAGCTGTTACATTCCTCCGCTTAAAGACCGTTGGCGACAGAAGCTTTAGCTCTGCAGGTCCTAGACTGTGGAACTCGCTTCCACAATTCTTACGCAACGACATCTACTCTCCAACTGCCGGCTATGGCACATCTTTTTCAGCGGTCCTGAGCTGCTACTTCCATGCTACTCACTACCTCAACTGCTCTCCTGACTCTGCTATGCTTCCCACTTTCCCTTTGTTGCATGAGACGAAGTCTGTTGGCTACCGACTGCGTACCGAAAGCCGCTTAGGCTGTGAGTGGGCTATACAAAACTCTCCTGCGTAACACCCACATAGTCTTTAAGGCTTTGTGGAGTTACAGACGGAGATACGTTACATTATATTGCGGGATTCCACCTGCAAAGGAGGATTACGCAGAAGTGGCAAGGTGGATGTTTTCGGTGGACAGTTTCAATGTCAAGGTTCTTGAGGGCTCTCGATCAGCAGACAATTAAGATACCGACAGGGATAAGCGCTGCAAAATGATTGGGGCCGCCGTCGTTTGCCGCTCGAGCGAAGCTATTCTTTCCGCCTTCACTCTCACAGCCTCCGCCACTCTCTAATTTGAAATACTGCTTTCCTTGTATCCACTGTTCAAGGCCACACTTACACATTTAGGCTTTTACGAGTCACCAAAGACACGGCGGCGGCGGCGGCGGCGGCGGCGGCGGCAGCGGCAGCAGTGGCAGACCGCTCTTGGGAGTCTCCCCCTACTTTTTTCCAGACTTGCCATGTACATCCGCTGGTTGGACGGTAAGTGGATTTCAGCCAGTCTTGGTTATGACAAATAAATTGAGGGCGATGTCAAGAATGTACGGTGTCGCATACTTTTAGGCGTCTATTGAACGTGAATTCCAGAGGCACATTTTGCGAGCGATCAGTTGGGTTTGCAGAGGAATTGATGAAGAACCAGGTAAAGTATTTCACTAAATCACTCGACCGAGATCAAAAGGCTTAAATGCGGTTTAAAAAATATTGGATGCCGCAAATAAGACAAGCATTGGGTATTATACGACCTCTTATTTTAACTGGGCCTCCTGCACAAGGTGCTCAATTCACGAATCGTGGTTGAGGCACTGGCACACAGGGATATTTTTAACGACAATTGTGAGGCGATAAAAAACATGCACAAGAGTACTAAATAGCTTGGTCTCTAAGGGCCGGCGATTCTGTAATGTCGGAGGGTTTGAGCCTGGACTCATTTGCTGACGCGACGTCTGGAAACGCATAGCCAGCCTCAGAACATGTCCGTGCACCTTTCAAAAGTGCTGTAGTTAGGCCACTAATTACGAAAGCGCCACTAGACCAAGAAAACTTGAGCAGCTTCCGCCTTCTAACATTCCTATAAAAGACACTGGAAAAGTTGTAGCAGATCAGCTGAGCTTTCACATTGAAGCTTCAAACCAAGCAAGCAAGTTCCGATCTGGTTTTAGAGCTCATCAGTACCCAGAGTCAGCATTGCTTCGTATTTGCAACGACGCTCCTAGGAATGCAGATTTAGGCAAAGCCTCTCTGCTTGTTTTGCTTGGTATTTTGGCAGAATTTGATACTATCGATCGCCAAGTTATTCTTAAGGGTCTCTCATCACGCCGGGACATCATCACTGATGACAACGGTTTAAGTCCTATATCAGGGGGAGGCTCCAATGTAATGATGTGAACACATCATCCAAGGATTCAAGGAAGTAATGGGTACATAAGAGGTCTGCGCTCGGTCAGCTTCTATTAACATTTATACTCCCCCTCTCGCCGATGAGATTTCCAAGCACAATCTACACTTTAACTTCCATGCAGATGATACTCAGTTGTAACATTGCTTCGATCCCTCCCAGTCCTTCAGCTAGTCGAGTTCTCTTCTTAATGTTGCTGCATGTATTGCTGACATGCACACACAGTGCTAGAAAACTTTATCAAATTAAATGGCAATAGAACTAACTTACTAGATATAGGCAATCAAACCAAGTGTAACTCCGTCATAGGAAACAGCATATCTTCCGTTGTATATGCAATCTAGGCGTCCTGTTACAAAGTGATATTGCACTAGAGAAGTGGTTCTTAACTTTTCTAATGCCACGATCCTTTAATATATTTCCCAGTGTTTTAGCTACCACAACCATAAAGTTTTTGTGAGCAAAATGTGGAAACGCGTGTTTTCCGATGGTCTTAGGTGGCACCTGTGAAAGGGTCGTTCGACCCCCAAAAGGGTCGCTACCCATAGGTTGAGAGCAACTGCACTACAGAATCACATTAGCTCCGCACCAAAGTGTGCATACTTTCAGCTACGTAACATTGCTAGAATTTGGGCATGCTTAAACAGGGAGACTGCATCGAAACTGGTCCATGCATTTGCAACACCGTGTCTCAATTTCTGCAACTCACTGCTTGCTGATCTCTGCAGCCAGGCTTGTCTGCCGTGAGCGTCACAGTTGCCACATCACAACACTTCTTGCTGATCTGCCCTGGCCCTCAATCAAGCAGCGAATGGACTTCAAGGTTCTGTCATTCGCTTTATTTTCTGGCTCCAGCCTACCTATCAGAGCTACTTCCCCACTAGGCTAAACATTGTACCACCACCACTTTTCTGAGTCATATCGTTAAGATACACCTCGTCCGAACCTAAAATCATTTGGAGACCGAGCCTTTAGTTCGCATGCGCCCAAAGCCAGGGACGCACTCCCGACTGGCCTCACAACACCCCAACACTTTAAGACGTTCAAAAAGAAGCTAAAAGCACTTGTCATAGCATTTGGTCTTCCCATGCGATTCGTCCTTTGTGCTTAGGCTTGCCGACACTGTGCATTCTGCCACCAATCATATTTGTGTGCTGACCCTGTGCCAACCACCTCTAACCGTATTAAACTTATTGACATTGTGAATGCTATTAGTAACTATATGTTCACAATTCCTTTGCAGCACATTCAAAGTGCTTTGAAAGAGATTTTATTCTCCGAGGTCACTAACAATGTATTATTGGTATTAGGGTATAATTTGTATGCCGACAAGATGGTATGTTCCAAAGCAAGCACCAAAAGGACCGTGAGCGTGACAGCATAGGCCAAACGAAAGCCAGGCACATGCAACAATCGTTTAGTGTCCACAGACGCGTAGATTTGGACGAGCTACAGAAAAAAGTAGATAAGCTTAAAAAAGGTTAAATCAGTCTCAGATTTTGAGTTCGTCAGAGCTTAAGAGTCTCGAAAATAATTCTGCACCAGTCAGAAACGCGAGTCATACTGGGTGATCCAAAAGATAGCAGTTGGCAAAAGATTAAACTGTTTTAAAACAACAAAAATTGTTTGCAAGGTCATTGGCTTTTGTTTCTAGCTGAGCTGTAGAAGTCAGTGCGATTTGAAGAGAGGCCGAGCCCGAAGTTTCAATCTTGAATGCAGGACTGGGTGTTCTAACAAAAAAGGTTGTAGTGCTTCTGTAATTTGGTGGCAAATATTGAGTAACTGTGCCACTGCCGTCTGCATACATGCTAGTAAGTCGCTCACAAGTCGGTGAGCTGTGATTGTACACTAGGTATGGTGGTTGCTTTTCAAGATCTCGATCCCGAGGTCGTGGGTTCGAATCCTGCCGTGTGTGATTCTTTATCACTGCCGCTAGCAGCGGCGATAGCCGCACAGGCTCTTCTGTCGCTATGCAAAAAGACTGCTACACCCGCCAGCATTTCGTTTATCGTTCGCCTTGCTCCAAGGCGCTGGCTCTGTCAGTATTCAGTAGTGAGGGAGGTTACGAGGTCTGGCGCAACTTAACTATGCAGAGTTAATAAGAAAAGCATTGTCTAGCGCTGCCGCAAACTTCCCCCGAATTCATCGCACCACGCATTTTTGATGTAAGGCACGGCTGACCGCGAAAGGTACCGTGTAGCAATGAGTTTCACCGCTCCTACTTCTATGGTTCTTTTGCATCTTGCTGTGCGGAATTGTGCAGCGCTCCATGCGAAAAGCGTGAGGACAGAAGTTCTGGCTGACGCTTACCAAAGGCGGCGATGGTGCCAACAAAGGTGAGCACCACGCTTAGGTCGACGTCGCCGCGGAGCAGTTTGGTCCAAGCATTGCTTCCGCCTCCGGCCGGCACGCAGCCGGAAGCGAAGACGCCGAGTGCGAGCGGCGGCGGAAAGGAAGTCGCCCAGGCGATCGCGAATGCTATCTGAAAGTACAAAGCGGTGCTAGAGGTCATTTTAGGATGGCTATGCAACTAGCTCCAAGCAAGCTCACTGCAAGTCGACAAGTCGCTCAACAAACATGTCGTTGTCCGATTGCGCTTCCTCTGATTTTAGGAAGCGTCTCAAAATATCCAATCGTCCTGGCTGCAGCAAAAACGAGGGCCCGGCTTTCTCTTGGGAATTCTTCTCATTAAAGGTCACGCACTTAAGATTAAACTCAGGAAGCGTCAGGAATACGCTAGACAATTGACTGGGAGCAGGAGCCAGGGATCCTGCTACAGTAACTTTACTACGGAGAATACATCTCAACGGGATCGTGCGGTCCGCGGCTTGCTGCATAAGAGTGATGCAGCTTTTGTCATACTTCTCGATTCAATTAGTTTGCACTTGAATGGACTTGCTGAAACAGCAGCACCTTGGGATAGGAAGACAATATCAGCAAGCTAAAGCAAAGTTCTACACAATTTTAATGTGCGATAGCCTACTTACAAAGCTTGAAGTTGCCAAGTGCTTAGAATTCATATGAGATGAATCAATATGAAAGAGAGAGTGTGTGTGGCTGAGCGAGTAGGCATTGCCAGAATCGCGCCAATGAGGGATGCAGCCTTGAAGCTTTCAGAGGCAGCCTATCGGGAGAAGGCATCGCACTTCTAGACTGCTAGAGTAACTGGAGACTAGAGTAACTAGGACCTAGCTAGATGGGGTCTCGAAAGGGTCGATGAACTTTGCTTCCTTTCTGCTGCTTTCTTATTGAACCGATGGAGCTCCATCGATGGCAATTCAACATCCTGCGGTTGCGCTAGTTTGTTTGGAAAGGTGGAGAAAAATATCTGTAAAAAAAGGACTCTGCATCACTAATGACTAAATTCATTTGTAGAAATCCATAGCAATCAATTATACAAGTTTGTGCACTCCGTTACCAGCGCGGTTAACAATCGTCAAATGAAGTTTTGTTTTTACAATGAAATGTTTCTATAACCATACATTGGGTTAGGAATTATGGTTATTGACGTTGGATGTTTAAAGCTCGGGCATGCCTGCTTTCAATAAAATGTTTGCAGCACACTGCCACACATTTGAAACATTTCGTGCAACTTTTAACCGATATATATATATATATATATAAATCTAATTACATACATACATATATATATACAAACACACACACACACACATATATATATATGTATATATATATAAATGTAATATATATATATATATATATATGTATATATAAATGTATTGGGATACGCTCTAACGTGCCAGGGATGCAAAGGTCCGGTAAAAGAAACGCTGCTAAGTTAAATTAAAAATCCATTCCCACTTTTATGGAAAAGAGCCGCTGGGACTTCATGAGGATATGTCCGCTCTGAGATGGTAAATAAGAAAAAGATCGAAGGATTTGATGAAGGTTATATTAAGCTACACAACGGAGGAGACAGAGCTCCGACAAAAGCCATTGATACGTATCCATTGATCCTGATAGGAACAACTACTTACCATTTATTGTTCTCTGCCCAAGCTAGAATATCACTTGCTCCGCTAGAGCTATGGCTATTGTTACAAATGGGTTGCAGCCGCTTTCACGTTCGGAGAGAACTAGGCCACAAGCGTAGCATTCGTTATGGTGCTAATCGACTGGCGTAACGACATCACCTGACTTGACCACATTTAAAAAGAAATTAAAGCTCACCTATTTGTGACAGCATATAGTGGGTCCCCGTGATTCGTCTTGTATGTGCTAATGCGCGCTGACATTCTTGCGTGCTGCTACTAACTACACTTGTATGCTGACCCTGTGCATTTCATCCAGTAACCAGGTTAGTCGTGTTGTGTATCAAGCATGACACCGCTAACCATTCGATAGCGTTTCCTTAGCAGCAAATGTAAAGCGCCTAGAAAGGGATTGAGTTCTCTGAGGGCGCTTTATTAAGTGCATTATTAATATTATTATTATTATTCTTGCCGACTCAAATATCTGCGAAGCCTCGAATAGCTGAACCGTGGATAGCGAATGGAAATGTCCGCGATAGATTTGCAGCAGGTTTGGTGGTATGTATGTTGCTTTTCATCAAGCCCACCTATCGCAGAAAGAGTTATTAATAACTTTGATATTGTATGTTAGCATATACTAGGAAATCAAAAGTCGTGATACCTCAGAAAGTGGAAGGTCAGCCTTGCAATTCTTTGACCACATCTGTATTTACATGCAATCAATGTAGGCCACCAAAGGAGCTGCACAACATGGCATACGTTCGTCGAGGACAACAAGAGAAAAACACAATCGGCATTATTTATTTGCTTTTCTGGCGTGCAGGTGGCTGTCGCGTGCTGCTTCCCTCACCCACTCGGTAATCTTATCGCTGTCAGCATTGTCCATTCGTAAGGTGAGGTAGCCACATCAGCAGGATTAGGACTATCGTTGTACAGGCAGAAGAAAGACGTTTTTTTTTGTTTTTGGAAATACTCGAACCGTTCAAAATGGAAGTCGCACAAGCATCTTCCATGTAGCGGTATCAAGCAAGCCATTTGCTACGGCCTCAGGCCAATTTTAGACTGCTTCACCTTTTGCGAGAGAACGGTTCCAGGAACGAAGGGGACCGGAGAAGTTTAGCAGGCAGCTGGGACGAGATCGCCGCGCGCCGCCGAGATTTGATGCTGGCGACGATGGTACTCACCAGAGGCATCAGTGTGCACTGGCACGCCAGTCCGATCAACAGCGACTTGGGCTTCTTTACGTACTGGCGAATGATGTCCAGGTCGAGTGTGGCCCCGAAGCAGATCATGCCGACTCCTAGGAGGATCACGATGCCGTACACGAACACCATGTCGACGGTAGACGCTCTCGGCCGAATCACGGCGGCGTCGTACGCCGCCGTGACGTTGTCGTTCATGGGAGACAGCAGCAGTTGCGCGAAGCCGATGGCGACGCCGCGAACCGGAAGGGAGCCGTTCGATCCGCACTCGACGCTGAGAAGGCGCGCGTCGCAGACGAACACCCGAGAGTCCGACGAGCCGACTTCGAGCGTCAAGTTCGCTCCGGAGCAATTGACAGCCGCAATGGCGATTTCCGTTCGCTCGCCGGCGAGCAGCTCGATCGGCTGCGGGCCGTGAATGTGAGCGTAGCCGCGAGCACGCGCCTCTGAGACGAGCGAGGCACACGCTGCCGCCGCCAATAGAAGGCCGTGCGCTGAAGAGGTCGGAGCCATTGTGCTAGTTCTGCAATAGCGATGAAAAACTGACGACGAGAGCCAGCTGTAGAATGATCAAGGCTACAGAGAAAAAGAGTCGGCGCTTTTAGTAACTTTCCTCTGCGAGAGCATTAGCGCGCTGCCGGACTTAAAACAGTTTTGAGACGTTGCTATTGCCTAACTGTAACTAGTGACTGTATCTTGGGATGACGGAGCAGGCGACAGATACCATGACCACCGCGGCGAAACGCTGCTAAAGGCCCGGGCTAAACGCGCCCGTGATTACGTGAGGGGATGCTGCAGCAAGCAACGATCGCCAGCTGCTCGCCTTCTGGCCGAGTAAGGCTGAGCAAGAACTCCATAGCTTATGTCCAAACTTCATCTTTATTAACCGGGTGCCGCTGCATCTACGTTGGCTAGGTCAAATTTACGGTTGTTCTCAAACGTCTCACGATACTTTCCCCCAGCAACGTTTAAGAGACGCACTTTTGTCTTGTAATGAATAATTCGCAGATATTTTGGGGAAAAACGTAAGTTTTAAAATCCAGCCTAGGAGTCATAAAATTGACTGAAGGTTAAATAAAAATTAAAAACGCTGGGATATCTACACGTATCGTCATTATGTAAGAAGAATTTATTTTACTCGTTAAATCAAAAGACGCATTTTATCCATAATCGTCAGCGAACCGATCAAGTAACTAGCAATATTACTAATGAAATGCATTTTATGACATCACCGAAGAATGATTTTGCTTTCTAGGAAAAATATATATCATAAAGATGCATGTAAATATGGTTAGTAATAAAGTGCGCAGCATCAGAACGCATAACCATGAAAAGGACAAATCATAGGTATCCAGCAAATAGTGTGGGGAAAAGTTGCGTTCTTCGCTTCTTTTTAAATTTTGTTTCGTCATGCGATGTCGAGATGCCAATTGCAACTGAGTTACATGCTTTGGGAACACATAAGCAAAAGCCAAGGTCTCCACAGGATTTGATATTAGTTCGAGGCACAGCAAAATGCCTTTAGTCAAAACAGCGTGGGCTACGATGCTGGGCCTTAGTGGGAAGCAGTCTGGATAGGTAGGCTTGCTGGAGCAAGAGAATTGAGGGAACTAAGAGCGAGTGACCAAACCTTGAAGTCGATACTCTGCTCGATGGCGAGCCTGTGCAAGCCGATGAGGAGTGGTGTAAAGTGGCAATTGTCACGCTCACAAAAGACAAGCTTAGCTGCTGAGTTTTGCACAAACTATAAGCGCCTGATTGTGAACTGGAGAAGTCGTGACGGAGTTTAAAGGATGCACGCAACAACCTGGTAGAATACCGGTCTAGGCAGCCCAGAATTTATTTATATAATATATATTATGTATGTATATGTAATTTATATTTATATACTTTTATTTTGTGTCTATATATTTATTTGAATGTTAGCTGATAAATATAGGTAAAAGTTGGTAGACTTGACTGTGGAGCTGATGTGATCGTCTGGTGAAAGGTCACTTTAAGACAGGACACCCAGATTTCGAGAAGATAATATAGGAGAGATCTCTCAATGTATGTCTCTCCGTCTTTAACTCCACAAAGCCATAACAACTATGTGGGTGTTCCGCTGGAGAGTTTTGTATAGCGCACTCACAGCCTAAGCGGCTTTCAGTACGCATTCGGTAGCCAACAGACATAATCTCACGAAACAAAGAGAAAGCATAACAAAGAAATAAGAAATAAAAAAGAAATGAAAAGAAATAAAAAAGCATAGAAAGCAGTAAGAAGCATAGCTAAGTCAGGAGATCAGTTGAAGTAGTGTCACATGGAAATAGCAGCTCGGGACGGCTGGGAAGGATGTGCCATAGTCAGCAGCGGTAGAGTATTTGTCTTTGCGTAAGAAGAATTCCAAGTCTAGGACCTGTTGAGCAAAAACTTCTGTTGCCAATGGTCTTTAAGTAGAGGAGTTGAAAAGCTAATCTGTTTTTCATACAGAACCTGAACGCGTGAAGAGGCTGAAATTAATGGAGCAGTTCAGCTAGGTATGAAGGAGTCAAGCAGTGGCGGGCCTCGTGGGTAAGCGTATGAACTTTGCTCTGTCTTCACTGATTAACCGGCAGCCATCCAAGCTCTTTCAGCAAAGAAGACACGGGGTTGAGCTCTGGGATTTGTAAATTAGCCTTGCAGCCATATTCACTACCAGCTTAAGTAGCCTAGTGGCTTTTTTTAGTTGCCCATTCAAAAGGGAATTACAACAATCTAGCCAAGACAGAACCACGGGGCTCGTTACATTTTTTGCAATCCAGGGTGGATGGCAGATCCTAAACGTAGATAGGGATCGGACGCGATGGCTAGCTATAGAAGCAGCATTCCTAACAAAACTTGCAAAATTTAGGCAGCTGTCCAAGATGACCCGTAAATTCCAAGCACATGGTGATGGTCGCATCGCACAACAGCATCACTAATTAGAAGAGCAAAGTCTTATAGTCCTGCCATACACTAGGGGTGTCATATGAATAGCGATTCCGCTTTGTCATCGCTTAGTTTAAGGAAATTTGCTGACATCCAGGGTCGAATGTCTGCAAGGCAACTTCCTAGGTGCATTCATTGCTGGCATTCCCACGTGGACGGCAGCAAACGTTCTCAAATTGATGGAGATATAACCAATTTACAAGTTATGATAAGCCATGTATTGCTTAGAAATTGGAAAATCTGTCATTCGAAATGAGCTCGGCCAACTTATATCCAGTAGCGCAAGCACGAAGCCTGGGTGCCCTATTCCGAAGTGGCCATTGATGAGACTACCACTTCAGCTGCTCCACAGTCAAGGCCATCTAATTTCAGCTGCAGTGCTGTGCGGGCAAACTTGCACAAGTATCTCACATCCAAGTTGGTCAAGCCATTTGTGGCATCCCGTGCGGACTTCTGTAACTCACTACTTAAAGGTCTACCTGTGCAATAAGATGCTTAAAGTTGGCACAAAACGTGGCAGCTAGGCCCATCTATCGTGAACATCGTAGTTACCGCACAGGACCACTTCCCATCGACCGTTCAAGGGTCCAGTCTAGTTATTCTTTTTCTTCCTGCCTTAAAGAGCTGCTTACCAATAAGGCTAAGCAGCGTACAACCCCCACGTCTGACTCAAGATGTCCAGCTATGCTTTGAACTAACATAAAATCCTGTAGACGGTGGATTAAGTTAGCATACCCTTAAAGCCTTGAACTCACTTCCGACTGACGTCACGACACCCCCTCCGACATTGGGGCATTTAAAAAGGAGCTAAAACTCACAGCATCAGTTATGTTCGTCACAGCATCAGCTACGTTCTTGCGAATTGTTCTTTGTGTTCGTCTGCGCAGCCTCTGCTCACGTTATGGCTAACTGTATTATGCACGTTGGCACTGTTTATGTTATTGTAACGTAACGTCATTTCCTAACGCTTTCCTTTGCATCATATGCAAAGTGCGTAGTGAGGGGGGAGAGAGAGAGAGGAAGGGAGGGAGTGGAGGATAGGGAGAGAGAGAGAGGGAGGGAAAGGAAGAGAGGAAGAGTGAGAGAGAGAGAGAGAGAGAGAGAGAGAGAGGGAGAAAGAGAGGGAGAGAGGGGGAGAGAGAGGGAGAGAGAGAGAGAGATAGAGAGAGAGGGGGAGAGGGAGAAAGCGAGAGAGAGAGAGGGAGAGAGAGAGAGAGAGAGAAAGAGAAAGAAAGAGAGAGAGAGAGAGATTTGGCTTTCCGAGTGTGCTACGTAGACGTCTCATTATTAGTATTAGGATCGTAGGTGTTATTGAATACCTCATTTTACCGGGCCTCTCTACTGACGCCTTGCTCAGCAATCACCGGCTGCGGGCCTGCGCGTGTCGAGGCAGCCGCTGCGACTCGCTAGCCGAGCGCCGCCGAGGCGTCCGCGGTATTAGCGGCGCGTCTGCGAGGATTAGCATCGCTACTCGAACTGTGATGTTATTGCAGCTTACGACTCTCGTACCAGAGGGCGTACGGGGAGGGGGGAGGGTTCGCTCGCCTCGCGCCAACGCACACCGGCATCCCGGTTTCTCACTATTGGTCGACCCCATCGGCCGGCGTTGCGCGTGGCTCGCGGGATCGGCTGCTTTCACGCCCCCCCCCCCCCTCTCCTCCGCGCCTTCTCAGTGCCCGCCCACGAGACTCCGCCGCCGTCAATGCGCGCGCCGGCCGAGAACTGGGAACCGAGCAGCGCGACCTTGCCGGCCGAGACCCGCTCTTTATGCCTTTGTGTTGGTAGCAGAATGAGTTCTGACAAGCTGACACACGCTCTGCAAAGCTCGTACGGCTCCGGGGGCCACACGGGTATACCGAGGACGCCGGAAGTTGCGACGGAGCGCCTCTGTGGACCGCAGCTCGAGGCCCGGCGCGACCTCCCAACCTCGCTTGCTCGCAAACCCGACCTGATTTGCGCCGGCGCGCTCGCCCCATTCGACAGCGCCACCGCCGCTCGGTGGCCGCCTAGCCGAGTGCGGAGCGGCCTCGCTTGCGGCGGCGGCGGCGGCTCGCGGTGTATTTATTTCCCCTGCGCCGCCAGTGCCGCCGCCGAATGTCACACACCGCTTCACGGCAATCAGACCCCCGACCTTTGACCTGCGCCCGCCGCACGTACGCTCAACCGACTCGCTGGCCCGGGGCCCGGCTATTGCGACCGACTCGCTTCCCAACTTCGCCACTGCGAGGACGCAGGCGGGCCGCCGGACGTCGCCGTCGTCGCCGCCGGCCGCCTGCGGCAGCTGTGCAGACGCGCTGCGCGACGGTCGTAGTCGGCTTACATAATTCGCCTCTCGCCAGCGAGCGATGGCTGGCCGAGGTCATTCGCCCGATGGTCGCAGCGCCGAGCGAAAGAGCTCGCCCCGGCGTCTGCGCGTGCGAATTTCGCCCTCCGACGACTGCCGGGGCTTTGGCTCACCCCGCCCCAACCAACCGTTGACTCCCCCTCTTTGAGGTTTGCGCCTGCCCTCTGCGGGCTCGCGCCCGCGGCCGCGTTCAGCATCGCGCGGCGATGGCTGCGCGTCGGACAATAGGAGACGGCTTTCGCGAGCACGACCGAGCATTCCTAAGTCGCTTAGGCTGCCGGTCGCACGGCGATTTGCGTTCGCACTGGCCGGCGCGAACCACGTAGCCGACGCTTTCCGACGGCGTGCGCCTGACGGCTTGAACGAGGAGTGACGCACTGGCAATCGGCGGATAGCGGCGAACGCTCAGTCGCGCGCGCTTCGGCGAGCGCGCTTCGAGTGCGCTGAGCGGCCCCGGAAAGGCGAGGGCGACGCTTACCGACCGAAGCCCATCTCTCTCTTGCGCCGTAGGACGCGACGCCGAACTTCAGGCGTGACGGCGACAGTGAAGCCCGACGCCGTGCAAGTGCACAGCGCACAGCCACCTCGGGCAGCGGACGGCCGGCGAATCCGGAAGACCGCAGCCCGGCAGTTTTACGTAAGGAGCCCCGGCGCCGTCCGTGACCTACCTGGCGTACGGAGCCCCGCCGCCAGTCGCTGCCCTAATCAGAAGAGCTGCTCCATTGTGCTCTAAAAGCACTAGCGCGCGCAGCTGGGCAAGCGCGGTGCGCCGAGGCACGGGCGCGCGAGGGCACGTCGGGGCCAGCGTCCGCGGCGGCTGACAGTCATAATTCGCGATTTTGCAATTATGCGACGACCTATCGCCGAGGTAGTATACAAGCCGGCGCCACGAGACAGGCGATGAGTTGTGATTCCTGACAATCGGCCGGCGTTGGCATTAGAGTTGATTTGAGCTCTAGGCCAGAGAGCCGTTGGTGTACGTCGTAGCTGCTGTTGAGGCAGCCGCTATCGTTTTACGCTGTCAAATAGATGCTTGCATTTTGGATATTCTGGCTTCGTTATCCTAAGGTATGGGCGCTCTTCTTCTCTGCAGAATTTACGCTGCTAGCGTCAAAGCAGTACCTATTGGTGCGGCATCCGCGAATTGCTAGCCTTAACACACGTTTCAGGCGTCGCAAGTGTTCGCCGCGCGGTGGAGGAGACTGGCGCTGTTAGGAGCTCTGTGTTTGCGGTCTAGTTCTGACCGGACGTAGAAGCGGCAGACCGCGTTTTTAACATTCGGTTACCGGAAGTTTTTAGGCAATTTTGAGGACCCCTAGCAGTCGTCTTATAACAATATTACTCCTAATAATAATACATTTGTATAGCACTGTCAGAGAACCTAATCTCTAGCATGGCACTTTATACGTGCAACAATATTCTTTGACGTAGGAGTGCATTTCAGCTTAGAGATTCCATATGTACAAACTCATCCAGTTACAACTATGACCTGTTGTTTCAAAAGGAAGTTGCTTTCTGAAATGGCTGTATATCTTTAGTTGACCGCGTTCATTCTCTGCTTCTGGATTTCAGTCGGTTGTTGCAAATAGTAATGAGATCGAACCTCTTGCCAAAGGCAGGCTAAGAAACACTAGTGGTAGACTCTCAGGAAGGGAGGACTTAATGTGTGCTAGTCTTGTCGATTGTGACTTTATTGGTGAACGATTAACCAGAAAAATGGAGTTCATTATTGGCGTGTCAAAGGGACGAACCGAAAGCGACACTGAGTCATTGAACGAGGAAATAACTAAGTGCTATGCCGAGCTTAAGGATTATTAGTAATCAACTGCTGACCTTTGTTGAGTGTCTCGATGCCGATCTTAGCAAATATTAAGCAAATCGGCCGAGACTATAGATTAAACATTGCGCGACGTTTGTAAATACTTTCACGCCTTGGATATCGCGAAGCGGCACTGGCGGCTGAGCTGCACCTGGCAGAGTTTAAACATAACAGTGTCGAAAGTGTAGATACTCTGAGGGAATGGTTAGGCCAATGTCGAAGCAAAAGTTATAAATATCTACTTTACTAGTCATAGGCTAACCAGCTGTCTGCTGAGAGTAACGCTGAGACTGGTACGTGGATGGAAATTGATTTCGCTAATGACGTCAACAGGCTTGAACTTTCTGCAGTTAATGTAGAATATGTCAAAGGCGATAAGGTGACCAATGTAGCGCACGCGGAAGCCCTAGTTGAAGTTTCGTGTTTTGAAATCAAAAGCCGGATATATGGCTTGAGAAACCAGAGATTACAGTTTTACACGAGAGCACAGAAATGGCTGCTGTGCAGGTGTCAGGTACCTTAGACTTGACTGTATACCTGAGGTACAAACTGGTTGTTATTTCTGAGCTAGTTTAAGCCGCTGTGGATCCAATGACTTTTGTAACTTGCTTCGAGACTGCTACTGTGTGAAATGTTGAGGTTATGGACTGCTGTCGTGACGCTGGACAAGCTGAATTATCAGACTGTAACTCTGCTGCTGCAGATGGTGCCTGCAATACAAGTAACGCGACTGTAGGCAAGCCTTGCTACGGGCCAGACGAAAAACTGCGTTTTGACAATGTTCAGTGTAGTGACTATACTATAGTGTCGCATGCCGCTGCGACACTTTCCCAATGACAAACGAACAGCAGCTTAGTCATGTAGTCGCCGCTCACGTTGGCGCACAGTGCGAGGGTGAGGCCTAACTGACATTCGCGGGTTTATGGCCCGGAATCCTCTTCTCCACCGTTATATAAGTCCTCAATGACACGTGACAGCTCTCCGAATGACCTGTAGTCGGGGTCGGAAGTACGACCGAGCAACGAGTCGGCTGGCTCCAACACCAAGTACTTTATTCTGCAAACCACGCCGGCCGAGCCCGGTCTATACAATCTAGATCCTCAGTTTACTTGCTTTCGAGTATGGTAGAAGCGGAAGCTTGCTCAGGTCAGGGTCAAGGTCCGGTGAAGCGACCATCGGACTATCGGAGCTATTTGTCGAGGCCGCTGCACGCCAGCACTGATATCGGTAGTAACGTTATTTGTTGTCGGGGGGGGTCCTCCTCCTATATGGGTTGCGTCCCTGTATAGACGCAGGTGACCTGAGCATGGGAAGGCGTTTCTTCCGTAAGAGTGTTTGTCGCGGTGAGAGCTTGCGACGAGTGTGACGATAAGACCGGACTAGCGCCGCAGCGACATTGTGAGCCTAAAGATCGGTCTAATTCTCCGTAATTGACTTGCGACTCGATCTAGCGCACGCTAACGAACCCGCGACCGTCGAGGCAACGTTCGGTTGCGTCGCATCGGAGACGCTGCAATGCCCCGCGATTACGGACTGTGAACTTGAGAGAGCTGAACTTCGATTACGAGTAGCGATGAGTTTTGAAGCCGCTGAATTAGAGCAGTTTATGAAATAGCCGCAATAGGCCGAGGCTTACGAGCTGGGCGACGTGCTATTACGTACGAACGTGATTACGGCTCGACTTATGAGCTGGCCATTGAATAAGGCGCGGGTCTGACCCCAGTCGCTCTCGCTCTCCCTCTCCCCCTCTCTCTCCCCTCTCTCTCTCTCTCTCTCTCCCTCTCCCTCTCCCTCTCTCTCTCTCTCTCTCTCTCTCTCTCTCTCTCTCTCTCTCTCTCTCTCTCTCTCTCTCTCTCTCTCTCTCTCTCTCTCTCTCTCTCTCTCTCTCCCTCTCTCTCTCCCTCTCTCTCTCCCTCTCTCTCTCCCTCTCTCTCTCCCTCTCTGCCCTCTCGACCTTGGGCGTAGCTGTTATTATTTTATTATTGTTTTGTCGGACCCTGGCTCTCGGTGTCCGTCCTCGGCCTAATTCTTCCTGGCTAGCCATTGGCTAGCCCCTGGCTAGCCCTTGGTCATTCCTCGGCCAGTCCTTGGCTAGTCCTTGGCCAGTCCTTGGCTAGTCCTTGACCAATCCTTGGCCAAGCCTTGGCCAATCCTAGGCTAGTCCGCCTGCTACGGTTGCTCTAGGTGCCCTAGTCAGACCCACTAAGGCAAGGGCTAATATCGCGGCTAGCCTGAGAGCTGCTCCGTTGCATTACTCTCTTTCCTCGCGAGATACGGCCTCGTATCTGATCAGTCCGGGGTCCGGCGTTAAAAAAAACCACTGGCTCAAGTGGAAAAAAAAGCATGGAGCCCCATAACGGACTGATCCGACACTTTGGCCCGTCCGGGGTGGTGTTAATGCGATGCTGCGGTAGGTTCGCATTAGCACCACATATCTCGATATCGAGGATTAGGCCTACGCTCGCGGTCGCGGCGCAGCAAATGGCATTAGCTATCATCCTGCCCAGCTGAAGAACGGTGGTCGTCGTCTCCTGGGTCGCCCTGCCGCCTGGCCAGAGGGTGAGGGCTCTGTGGTGTCACTCCGCCTTCCGCTATGCCATGCGTAGAGGCCTTGATGAGGTGACCTGTGGTGAAGCTGGCTCCGGCGGAACCGCATCGCTGCCACGAAACTGTGGTGGAGCCGGGTCCGCAGCTGACGGCGTTGCAACCGAGAACCTAGTAACCGTGGGAATGTTCGCATCCGAGCCGGTTGGCAGTGGTTGACGTGGACGAATCCGAGGCCTCGGCGTCGGTTTAACGTCGCCTGCAACTGAAACCCTGGCATTAGTTTTGCCTACTATGCCTAGCTTCGCATCCACCAGCTTTGGTGACTTGCTCTGCCTGACCGTAGCTCGGCGAATCTGTTGTGGCGGAGCTAAAGCCTCCGAGTAACCCACCAGTGGTAGATGGTGGTCACCCACCTGCACGGTTCCACGCCCATAGTCGTAGGTAACCGGCGGCAGGGAGACAAGAAAGTCAGTTCCCAGCAGCAGCGGCTGCAGAGACTCGGTGGTGACATAGAATCGGTGCTCGCGGGTGATGCCTCCCACTTGCACGCTCGCTGTCACGGCCCCTATTATAGGCAGGGAAGAACCCGTGATACTGGACGCCCGAACTGACTCTATCGACAAGGGAAGGCACAGCTGGCGGGAAAAAGAGGCTGCCATCAGGGAGATATTGGCACCTGTGTCCCAAAGTCCGGTAACCAGCACACCATTCACCGTCACCGGTGCAAGAGTATTCGGCGCGTGGACACTGGTGCCCACCACTTCCTGCCTCATCGGCGCCGGTGGTACCGGCTCCTGTTGCGGCAGGGCCGATCGAGCCTCAAGGAAGCCATAGCCATAAAGACCGAAACCACTCTCAGAGGCCTGGTAAGCCCTGGGATAGGTATGGACGCCTGTCGGGAGTGAAGGTGCCCACCCAGCCGAAGCACGGCCCACGTACCCACTCGGACCAAGAGAACCGGGTGACACTGGTCCGGAACGTCGCCGGCCCCTCGTGTCTGGCCGTGAACCTGCGCGACTGGGGTGTTCTGGTCCGTACTCTCCGTGGCTTCGATAAGCCAACCCATACTGGGACGGTCTGCCACGTCCTGCGTCCACCCATCTATCCCTGTAGCACATGATAGCCTGCACCCGGTAGTCGGACCGCCAACTGTTCTGTATAGGCGGCTTGCCTCGCGGTTGATACGACTGCTTTGTGGTGGGTTCGAAGGTTCCCCTCTGTCCCTTAGCAAGCAGGTCATATACTTGGGTCATTTGCCCGGCCAATGCATCCACCTTATTCTCTATATCGCGCGAAATAGGGGCCCTATCCCTTCTGGGTGGGTATGGGCGGCCTTGGTCGCCGGCGTGCGCGGCGGAAGCTGCCCCACGACTAAAGAAGTGAGAGTTGGCCTCGCATCTTTCAGCGAAAGCTAGGGCCTCGTTTAGGCAGGCACAATCTTTGGCAAAGACCGCGCCGCTAATCGCGGGATAAAGGCCGCCAACGAACAAGGAGAGGACAATGCGTCACGGTCCTCCAGCGGAGTAGTAGGGTATGCGACGGTGGCAGTATCTACAAGGTGCCTGTAGAAGTCGTAAACACTTTGTGCAGCACCCTGGCGACAACCGTGTAGGGCCCCGCGAGCAGAATCGCGACGCACGCCAGAGGTGAACGTTCGCACCAGTTCAGCTTTCATTCCCTCGAATGTACATTGTTGGCCTGGCTCAGCGCAGAGCCGTTCATAGACCAAGCGATATACGTCAAGCGCTCGGCCGCGAAAGTATGCGCCCAAGCGCGACAGCTGAAGGTCCGGAGACCATCCGCAGGACCTGGAAAGCACCTGCTATCGCTGATCCATCGTGGGAAGGAGTCCGTCAGGTCCCCCCCGGAAAGGTGCCAGTTTCAGCGATGAGGCCTCTACGCTCCCGTCAAACGCGGCTGCGGGTGGGGGCACAACGAAGATCCGGCTCGGCAATGCCGGCTCAGCCGTGCGAGGAGTCTGCTAAGCGCGCGGGCTAGTGACAGCTCGGGCGTAGTCTCCGCGTGCGTTAGCCGCCGGCGCGAAAGTAAGGGTGGCGCCCGAGTGCGCCTGTGGTTTTTCCGCGTGGTCCGGCAGCAGATAGCTTGCCGCGCCACCAGAAGCAGGGTTAACGGAAAAGGGCTCCGCGCGGGGTGAAGGAAAGATAGCGGTCGCAGCGTGCGTAACATGAGCAGCGTGCGGCGAAGCGACTCCTGCCGGGCACGTCGTAACGTACGGGGCGTAACCTTCGGCGCGTCGCAAGGCGGTGGGTGCAGCATGGCCCTCTGGACGGGGTAACAGACCGGCCGCGTACTGCGATGGCGAACGAAGTATCGTGGGCGGACCGCGTGGCGCAGCTGCCGGGGTGCAGCTCGGCGGTAAGGCTGCCGACCCGGCTGGTATGCCGGTGCTGGGGCGGCCGACCCGTGCAGCAGCGGCCGCCGCGCGTAGTTGCGCATTCTCATCCTCGAGCGCGCGAAAACGCTCCGTTAGATCGCGGCTACGCGAAGCAAAAATAGCGCGGTCGTTTAGGCTCGACTGCAGGATGTCGAACGCTGGGCCGGAGGTATTCAATAGCTCCGAACCGTTAAACGAAGCCATCTCCACGTATAATCAAGAAGGTTGCAAGTGTTTCGAATCAAAAGCAGGGTCACCAAATGTAACCGCGCAGAAGCTCGTCCCCCGGCTCTCTACCGGTGGACTGTGTGATGCAGTGCTGCGATGCGGTTAAAACACAGGAGGCCACAAATGGGTGCCGAAAGCAACAGTTTATTGTGGGCCTGTTCGTAGCGGTTACGCGCCGGCGCAAGCGCTTTACGCGGCGCGCACCGGACCAACGGCGTTAACTGTGCGAACTCCCGAAGTCCGGGTATAACTAACTACCCTATGCGCGTCGCTACAGCACCCCAAGATACGAGCGGCTAACTGAGTAGCCGGCAGAACACAACTGCGAAGTCTAAGTTGCACTTAGCTGTCCGTCGCCGTAGGTTTGTCTCTCGTGCTCTCGAAGCGTAGTCACGCATCGACTACCGAAGCTGCAGCCCTGAGCTCTGTCAGTCCTGTCATTTATACTCCCTCTCTCTCTGCCCTCTCGACCTTGGGCGTAGCTGTTATTGTTTTGTCGGACCCTGGCTCTCGGTGTCCGTCCTCGGCCTAATTCTTCCTGGCTAGCCATTGGCTAGCCCCTGGCTAGCCCTTGGTCATTCCTCGGCCAGTCCTTGGATAGTCCTTGGCCAATCCTAGGCTAGTCCGCCTGCTACGGTTGCTCTAGGTGCCCTAGTCAGACCCACTAAGGCAAGGGCTAATATCGCGGCTAGCCTGAGAGCTGCTCCATTGCAATTCTATATACAGCCTCCTGCGTCATCCTCTTACTTGTCTACATTAGAAAAGAAGCTGTAAGTCACCTGATTTGATAGGATGCGCCTTATGTGCCCATCGTTTGCCTTATTATCATTGATTATTAGGATACATCTGATCTATTGAGAATGTGGCAAAGAAGGATCTAGGTATTGGTGAGTCGTAATGGCTCACAAGGTAGGGCGGTTGCTTTTTACGACCTTGGCCCGAGGTCGTGAGTTCGAATGCTGTGGTGGGCGATCCTTTATCGCCTCTGCAAGCGGTGGTGATGGCCATAAAGGCTCTTCTGTCACTATACAAAAAGAGGCAGTTGAATCAGGTAGTACTTTTGTTTAGGTATGCAATGTATCTTAAGTTGATTAACTCACCTGTTCCTCGTAGCATTTACTGGATTCGTAAGAGCAGTCCTTTGTGTACTCAGGTACGCTCAGACTGTGCATGTTACCACTGATCATACGATGCATTCTAACAGTGTGCATACAACCGCTAACGATAAGTATGCATGCTAAAACTGTACATGTTAGTAGGTTGGTTTGCGGCTTTTTTTAATGTTGTCGAGTCAAGCGGCGTTGTGACATCGCCCGAGAGTGAGTTCCTGGCTTGGGAGCATTCGATTTAAATTCACGGTTTCAAAAGCATTTTGAGCTGGGCCGAGGCAGTTTCCTATTTGCAAATAGCTGTTTATATTAACTGCCACGTACAACTAAGTAAGCTTTTGGCAGGAGGGTTCTCCTTCTCGCACTTAATCTAGCATCGCCCAGAGTCAGTATTTATAAATGAGCCTACTCGCCATTTAGATGCCACTGCTACTGTAATATTAATGCGCTGTTTGGCTAGCACCCGAATAAGAATATAATCGCTATCTCGGTACTATGCAACGCCACATGAAAGATTAAATACCGACGGTTTAGTGGAATGCGGGATATCACTCATGCATAAGCAAACAATCATAACAGTTATGCCACTACGTTAAAGCACGTATTAGGAAACTCACGGCCTCTGGATAGTAACGGCTCTGAAAAGTATCGTTCGCTAAATCATGCCCAGGTACACATTTAAAGGAAACCCAAAACAGAGGAAAACAACATACAAAATAGAACAACAAGTAACTGACATTTTGGGCCTAAGGGGTGCAGATACCAAACTCGGTACAGATGTCGTCCACAATCCGGCAGTTCTCCGCTACCGAATGCCAAGCTGACAGGCGATCCCAAACCTTAGGTCTAGGCGAACTATGAGCCAGACGACAGAGCTTCAGTAGCTGGGACGAGTGATCGTGGTCGATGGCGTTCCTGCAGGGCAAGGGGTCATAGTAAAACGTCGAGCGCCACTTGCGATATGCGTTATATGCTTCGTCGTTGCTGTCCAGGTATTTGAGGTACGTGGCAAGCCGCTCTGGACTGGAGAAGTTCTTCACGTGGATGAACGAATCGGGCGGAGCGACCTTTCGATAATCGGAGGTCGAGGGCCCAAGCACCACTGGCACAACTTCTGATTCCGGCTGGAGGATCTTGAAAAACTTTTCCGTAATATAGTCACTGCAGATTGCATTTTCAAACGAAAGATAAAACTTGTATTGCCTGCTTTGTCTCAGGAAACATTCGTCTATAGATTTGCCTTTGGATTTCGGGCCGGGCGAGAGTGTGTCTGGGAAGTCAACCCGGCACGTACCAAACACGTCGATAGGGATGAATTTCCGTAGCTCCTGCACGTATTGACGCCTTTTAGAAGACCAGTCACTGCTGCAATCACTCACGTACCAAAATGCCAGAGCCTTTTTGGCAGCTCTCTTTGTGTGTGCAGATATCGGAATAATCCTCCTCCTTCTCAACAACGGGGCATAGCTGCAACAACCAGTAGAAAATCTCAAGGACGACACCTAACGATGAGACAGCAATGACAGGCCGCCACGAATCAGTATCAGCATGGCACACGATCAGCATTAGGAAGTACCAATTATCAGGACCCTGGATACCAGCCACCTCCATACATTAAACCACCCTACTTAATGTTGGTCAGTTTGCCTCAAACGTTGCTGTTAAAGGAACGTCAAAAATGGAAGCAGAATTTGGCTTCGTTCTTCCCATTTCATACCTTCTCTCTCTCAATTTTGCCTCAATATTTGTTACTCTCCCCTCTCCTTTTTCCTGTTTTTATGTGCGTCCCTGCGTCTTTTGCTCTCTATCTCAGAGATCAACGTACCAGAGAGGTGCAACTGCTCACGTTTTGGTATAAACTGCTTAGTGAATGGACAAAATTAGTATGTTCCTGTCAATCAGTGAATGCCAATGGTATAGGAAGGCTGGTGACTGCTAAATCGTAGCGTGAAAAAAACACCACGCTATCTGACTGCTATGCCGCTAGTAAATTCTCGAGCGTTCAATCACTCCCAATACCGACCCCGAACCTGAACTGGATGCTAAAAGAGAGCCAGCTGACGTCAAAACAAGTGGCAATCGGAACATCAAGACCTAGCACTACAAGCGGCGACCTTCAAGCTCCGTGCTAGGCACGTGACCAGACGCGCCAGGATCGACAAAAGGCACGGCTGCTTCGACACGGAAACATAAAGCGCCGCACTCGGGAAGTGCTAGCCTTGTACGGAGTCATGCCAAGTTGGGTAAAATAACAGCCCAGACCTACTGCTTTGGCATCCTACGAGACGCTCTTTTTTCTGTCCCTTCAGAGTCGAATTGGCGCGTATCCAGCCACATGGAGACAAATAATCTTTGACGCCTCTGTCGAACCCATTCAAGCTCTCTTAGAGTGCTATGGAAATGTATTATTATTACTATTTATTACAAAGAGCCGGACTTGTGGAAGTCTCACCCCAGCATGCTTTACAAGCAGTGTGGTAACGAAACATTTACTTGGGCGGAAAGGAAAGGGGAAAGAAGAGAGGAGACAAGGATAGGAGGGAGGAGGGGCAAGAAGGATGAGGTGCAGAAGGTAGGTGCAGGTAGGAAGGAGGTAGGAATGGAGAAAGAGAGGATGGAAGGAAAATAGATGTGGAAAGAGGAAATAATAGGAAGAATAATAAATAAATAGAAAAATAGAAGGAAGGAAAATAGATGTGGAAAGAGGAAAGTGGAAAAATATTGAGATAATTATTATAAATGAGTACAGAATCCAGTGAGAGCTACATCTCTTGCTAAGCACTTCGGACACAGTTTTCCACACAAATTCTGCATGCTAGAAAGGAAGGTGACGACGTCATGCACATTTCAGGATGTTTCTGAGAAGGAAATGAAACAAAAGGAGGGAGGAAGAGAAGAAGAAAATCAGAGGTAGAGGTTGAAGAAAACGAAGACGAATTAAGTGGAGGCAGAAATATGTGTGAAGCTT
This sequence comes from Cristatella mucedo, assembly GCA_009760855.2. NCBI lineage: Eukaryota > Metazoa > Bryozoa > Phylactolaemata > Cristatellidae > Cristatella > Cristatella mucedo. The sequence goes on from WPIO01000024.1 coordinate 2,611,319, forward strand.
GCAATTATTTTTGGGATTCAATTGAGTAAAAGTGGGGGAACCGTGCTAAGCGTGGGTAGCGTTATGTTTAGGTTCAATAATGTAGTTTAGCTTCTGTAATATCACCTTCCCAATAAAGGTGCAGCACAGTATTATATGTAGTTCGGCACGTATAATCCCTTCTAGTTTCATCCGGGCAACGCATTGGCCATTGCTGTCCATTTGAAGTGCCTGATCCCGAAATCATGGCGTCGTGTAGTCGGTCGGCGAACAGGCACTCGGTCAATCTGTGTGATCTCAAAATCAAGGGGTAGTATGACTGATCGATGGCTTTGCTATATGCAGTGTATGGGTTGTTGGCGTTTGTGGCCTAGTTATATGCTTTTTGACCAGTTTATAACCTTGGTGTTCCTGCTACGGCCAGTTTATGACCCAGTGGTGTTTGTGGCCTTGTTAGGGGTGGAGAATTGCAGGGTAGCCCACCACCACGTACATGGAATCTACATTATGATGAAACCTGCCAAGATGCCCGAGGCCGTCGTTTGTGCACCGTGCCTATTCAAATTTAAATATATCACCTGCAATAGTGGCTCTGCGAAAATAATCTATCCTGCAGCATCTTACTCCGCAGCCCCGATCGCTTAAAATGGGTGCTGCGGCTGCGACCAATCTCACAAGCCCCCTTTTCTAGCTCGGAGCTGCAGGCGTAGCTATTGTCGGTGCCTACCTCAAAACGACATCCGAATCTGGCTTGTACGTAGCTGTTGCATTGAATACGCCGTCGATGGGTGTGAATGCATTTTGACAATATTGACTGGTTGGAGCTTCGATGTTCATGTAGACATATATTTGGCGAGGATTCCTTGTAGGAGGGTACTGGAATCCACTTCCCAGTTGGAAGCAGTCATGAAAAACTGCCAGGTCTGCAACCGATGCATACGAAACGTTCCTCGTGAATACACAGCCACTTTTTCGGAGCACCTCAACGAAGGCTGCTTCGTCTGCAAATCGAAACATGAATCTGTGTTCGCTCACCGAAGTCCAAGCTAGAATGGTCTTTGCGGCACCGGAAGGGTTCGGGTTATCGGCACTGGCTGTGCAGCCGCTAAGCTCAAGGTAATGCTCTGGCACTGGTTTGCTGCTGCTATGGTTCCTGGGAAATTCGCATCTGGGAGATGGGAGAGGTAGAAGCTCCGAAGGGTGTCCAATCACCGACCGTCGACTGCAGAGCAAATATACGACCGATCCCAATAGTGCGGTGCCAATGAAGACTGCAACAAAACAAAGCACGAGATAAGCACCTACTGAAAAGTTTGATTCAATCCATTATTGTAGTGACTCCATAGGACTAGCGATCCTCAGTCACCAACGGTTCCTCTGACAATGTGAATATGAAGTGCTCGTCACAAATACAAAGGTTAAGCTTAAATCAACGGTTCGACGCTTCATCACCAACTAAACAGTGGCTTGCAAAAGATTAGCAGACCAAAGAACTCAACAACAAGGCACACAGTACATTATCAAGATCTGCAATCAAACGTTGCATCAAGCCCAGGACCAGCTGCTACTCCAGCATGGCTATGCTGCAATCACCTAACAATAGCAGGAGCTGTAATTATAATAAAATTCATAACGTGAGCTTAGTATAGTACTAAAAGAAAATTAAACCTCTTGCAAGATAATCTACAGATACTAGAAGCGAATAACAACAATAACAGATTTTATATAGCGACTTCCGAGAGATCTATCTCTTTTAGACGCTTTATAATTGCTTCAAAGAAAGCAGGATCGAATGGTTAATGTTAGCATGCTCAATACACAACAAGAATAATGTAGTTAGGGGTGACAAGCACAGGGTCAAAATGCAATTTCTTTAATTGGCAATACATAAAGTGCCAAAACACACAAGCACATAAAGGATGAGTCAAGGGATCTAGCAAATGTTGTGATAAATTGATGCGTTTGTAGTTTCTTTATAATCTGAATAACTCAGAAGATTTCGTGACGCAAGTCGGGAGTGAGTTCCAGGCTTTGGGAGCATACAAACTAAAGCAACGATATCCAAAGGATTTGAGATTCGTACGATGTGTGGGCAAACAATTAGATTCCGAAAAGCGGGTGGTGCGATGCTAAGCCCAGTGGGGTGGATTACGATGCTTAACCCAGTGGGGTAGATCTAATAGGTAGGCTGGAGTCAATGAATGAAGGGATCTAAAAGTGAGTGACAAAACCTTTAAGTCGATGGCGTTGCTTGACTGGGAGCCAGTGCAGGTCGGCGTGAAGCGTTAAGATGGCAACTGCGACGCTCGCCACAGACAAGCCAGGCTGAAGGAGGCATATCAATTAGCTAGTAATGCCACAAACAGCTCCAGCATGCAGGCACGGATAGGAAAATTGACACGGACTAAGCTAATACTTTGATGGAACAGGCTTGAGTTTCAGCTTCTTCTTAAGCACGTCAATCCAGTGCTTGACGTCAGTCGGTAATGAGATCCAGGCTTCGGTAACATGCGAACTGAAGAAAGTGACTCCATATGAGTTGAGGTTGGCTAGAGGGACACCTAAACGACCCGAGTCGAAGGAACGGGTGATACAATGTAAAGTCTGATATAAAAGTATCTAGGTTGAATAGGTCAGCTAGAGCAAAAGAACTAGAAAATCGCAAAAGAAAGAACTAGAAAATCTAAGGGGAAATACCAAACCTTGAAAGTTTCATAACGCTTGGTAGACCCCTAGATGTTATTCGAGGGCTAAGGTGCTCACACTTCGCGACCTATGTTGTCAATTTGAGTTCGGAGGGAGGCAATCTTTTATTGGCTACCAGTCAATCTGTTGGACTTTGGATAGCCGCGAAAGCTCTTCAGCCGTCATTTACATAAGGCTGTTCAATCAGCTGAAAAATGTACGCTCAATTTTGAGGAAAGACTGCAGCTTCGTGAGAAGGGGTGCACTAAAGGCAGGTGTATATGACAAAAGACATGCCTTGCTGCCGAGCTACGAACCAACTCGAATCATATTGCACGGACAAGACGACCGTGAAGCTATTAGCACCATAACACAAAATAGGATGGAACAAGTGCATAGGATGGAACAAGTGCATGGTCAAATACGGTGTGTTAACTGTTGTTCAACTAACAAGACCCACAACTTTTGCTGTGTTAACAAACTGAAAGTAGACAGACGTGACTATCGAGCTGATGTGCTCATCCAGCGACTCTTACTTTGAAGTTGGACAGCTTGGTTTCCAACAGACGTGACAAAAGATATGCTGGCCAAAAGCTATTGAGGGCTAGGCACATCAGGTTATCACCGAAATAGATTTGCCCACAACTAGTAAGAATATCATATCATTATAATATTCAACCAATTCTTCTGTCATAAAGGGTGAACGGCATCAATGATTACTGAAAGAGAGTTTCGTGATTTTGACTTCTTGCAACTTGAGATAGGCTTAACACACAGGTACCACTCTCAGTCACATAGATACAAATTTGTGGCGTAGGTCTAACCTGGCAATTACATCGGCAAGAGAGTGGGAGAGAGAAAGAGAGAGATCGAGAGATAGGGAGAGAGAGAGAGAGAGAGGGGGGAGAGAGAGAGTGAGAGAAAGAACACATTTTGATGAATGCGACCAAGCACAGATCCCTAGGGTGCCTGATATTTTAAATTTTTCGGGATGAAAGGTGAACGTTTAAATTAGTAGTGATTGTTAGGCCGTCTTCTACCTACCTCAGCCAATGGTGGTGCAGCTGCCTGTGGTTGCATGCATCTACCAGGCTGGGCGCCCAACTTTAGCCCGCGAATCGGATGTAGCGTTCCTGATTGTGTGATAATGATAATAACAAGAATAATAATAAAAATACTAAATATATAATTCATTCATTCACAATTCATTCATTCAATTCATAGCACCCCAAGAGAACTTAATCTCTATTCAGATGCTTCACATATGCCTCGGGGCTCGAGCCCACGACCTCAGTCAGACCTTGGTCGGGGCGAGCACCTTAACCGCTAGACCAAACCAGCGCTTGATAAAGTGCCCTCAGAGAACTTAATCTCTTTCTAGGGTCTTCACTATTGCTGCAAAGAAAAAATGCAATTGAATTTTGAGTAAAATCATGCTTGATAAACAAATAAAATGAACAACATGATTAGGGGTGACATGCACAGGGTCAGCATGCAAATGTGGTTAGTGGCAGCATGCACAGTGTCAGCACGCATAAGCACATCAAGGACGAATCACAGGGACCCACTAAATGCTGTCCTAATTAGGTGCGTTTTAGTTCTTTTTAAATGTGGTCAAGTCAGGGGATGTTCTGACACAGGTCGGGAGGGAGTTCCAGGCTTTAGGAGCATACGAACTAAATGCACGGTCTCCGAAGGATTTTAGGTTTTAACGAGGTATTTGTAGACTGCTGGATTCCGAAAAGCGGGTGGTACGATGCTTGGCCTGATGGGTGAGTATATCTGAGAGATAGGCTAGAGCCAAAGACTGAAGTGACCTAAAAGTGAGCGACAAAACCTTGAAGTCAATCCGTTGCTTGACTGGTAGCCAGTGCAGGTCGGCGAGAAGTGGAGTAATGTGGCAACTGCGACACTCACGACAGACAAGCCCAGTTGCGGAGTTTTGAATCAGCTGCAATCGCCTGATCGCACATGATGGTACGTGTAGACAAGAGATTTGTGTTTCTAATTAACGTCTGCACATCGGAAATAAACGTTGCAGAGTACTGCTGTGTGTGTGTTCTGAAACTGTGTGTGTCCTTTAGCAAAACACTAGCATTACACATAAACATATGGGACCAGAGATCTTTAATTAAGCTAGCTCACCCCTACAATAAGCTAGGTTTGTTAGCTTTTGAGTCACTAAGTCACTAACATCATGTCAATATTGAGTATTTTATTGAATGTCTATAGTCGGACTGTAACTGTACAGCAACAATGAGTGGCGAAAACTTAATTTGCATATTTAGTTTTAGCACGCAATATTACACTCAAAACTGAACGTTAAAGTGCAGGTACTTCACCGGACTTCAAAGCTAAAACGTGCCCCTGGATATTAGCCCAGGGGAAATGTGCTTTCTCTACACGACCCAGGTCGCAGGTAAAGTCCTGCAGTGGGCGATCCAATATTGCTTAATGCAAGCGGTGGTGAGAATAATTATAATGACAAATTTGTATAGCGTCCTTATGGATCTTAGCCTCTCTCTAGGCACTTTACACGTTGTGCTCACTATCATGTAGTTAGTTGTAGCAAGCACAATGTCGACGAGCATAACATAGTTAGAGGTGACACTCACAAGGTCAGCATGCAAGAACGGTTAGTAGCGTCTTGGACAGTGTCAGCACGCATAAATGAACAAAGGACAAGTCATTAGGACCTGCTAAATGCTAGGATAAATATGTACGTTTTAGCTTCATATTAATGTCGTCAAGTCAGTCTTCAAAGCTTTTCTGTCGCTTTTTGAATGAGGCTGCTGCAATAGCTAACCCTTGTTTAGTTCAGGATAGCCATCGCATTTCAACAGCATGGACTCTCTGCACTATGACTGCCTTTGCTATCACTAGGCTTGACCAGTGATGGCTCACTAGGTAAGGCGAGTGCTTTTCACGATCTCGGTTCCAAGACTGTGGGTTCGAACCATACGGTGAGTGGTTCTTATCGCCGCTGCAAGCGGTGGTGATAGCCGTAAAGGCTCTTCTGTCGCTATGCAGAAGAGACTGTTATATCGGCTAGCATTTTTTGGACCGCTTGTGCTTACGGCTTCCGCGCTTCTGCTAGGACCAATAAAGTTGGTGCATTGGAAAGCTGCCCGAGGCAGCATGACCAACTGGAAATCTTTCTGCACCTGCCTTCGGTAAGCAAAGGACACGCAAAAATTAAAATTGCCGGTTATTCTTCACGGGAGCGTTCTATATAGTAATATAATTTTTAAGATGGTCACAATCTCGCTAGTGCACACAATTCAACGCTGATTCCCTAGCCGGGATCGCTGAACAGAGTGAATGTAACAAAATTAGATTTCGCTTTGTTTTTTGTCTTAGTAGGGCGAGCCTGCCAGCCACAGCAGCCGAATCTCATGCCGACCTTCAAGTACAGTTTTCCGTGATTTTTCACGCGTGCCGGCTAACTTCCGTATAAGACCTGCGGTTTCCATGCGAAATTGTTGATCTGCTAATTGGGAACAAAAAGGAGCGAACTTGTGTTCCTATTGGCTAGAATATAGTCGTACCTTTCTCGTACCTTCGGAAAAATCAACAAAGGAAGAGACACGAAGCCAAACTTTAACATAAACGCGGCAACTAACAAAAAACTCAAACGCAAGTAAGACACTGAAGAAGAATCCGAGGAGCGTTGCAGTGTCAAAGCTCAGTATACGCCTCACTTTTAACGCATTCTAAAGCAGAAAGAGACAGAAGGTAAGATCGATGAACTTAACGACCTAGGTCACGATATGGAGTCTTTGCTCGACAGTAGGCTGGGCTCATCAGTTTGGCTGGGCCTACCGCTAGCTCACGGGAAACTCCTTCGTGCGTATAAAACAACACCGACGTTTCTCGTCGTGCACATAAGCTACCAAAAAGTAATTTCTGAAAATAGACGAAAGCAGGCAAAGTGCACTAGAAAAAACACGTGAACTAGAAAGCAGACAAAGTAGAGCAAACGGAATTATTATTAGTGTGCTGATTGTGGCTGACATTTTGCATTTTATCAACTAGCAAGATACACTTTTTGAGACTGAAAAGTGCCTAGAATGACCGACTTCCAGGGTGCAATGAAATGCCTTATATCAGTAATTGGCCCACAGCCACTTCAAGAGCGCGGGTCTCGGCCTGTCGTTCCGGGCCTGGTGGTTCGTTCAGCTTCAGCGTGCTCGCCTGGACTAAGTGCTGCCGGTGGGCACCGCCCGGAGCCGGTCATGACCCGGAAATACGCCACCAACTACCGCCTTTGTCGCAACGAGACTGAGACCGTCTGCCACGTTCTAAGCCACTGCCGACCGGTGCTGCAAGCAATAACGGCTCGCCAAAGCCTGGTTCCGGGTCGCCTAATCGGGGCTCTTCCGGCCACTGCCCTCTCCCTGCCTCTCGGCAGGTCGCGCCTTCCCTCAGGCCGGGGGTCCGGCTCTCTAGCCTGACCTGGTCACCGGCAACGGCGCCGACTCTGTCGCAGTCGACGTAATGGTGCCAATTGACCTATCAGCAAGGATGCCCTGGTGGTGGCGGCCCGGAAAAAGGTCGGTACGTACGAGGTCATAGCCCGGTCTTTCCTGACCGCTGGCTACCGGTCGGTAGTGGTGAAGCCCTTTGCAGTCGGTGCTCTGGGTGGCTGGATAACGAAGCCTGCCTGGCAGACATAGGTATTTTTCGTAAGGAAATGGCAGCATTGCGGTGGCCGTGCGTCTCGGACGCCATTTCTGGCTCAGAAGCTGTGCGGTCGCGGTTCCTGAATCGGAAGGCGCGGGTAGCCGCCGCGATCGCGGCAGGGCAGGGCTCCTCGGCATAGGTAGTGATTTTTTAAGATATTTAATATATTTATAAATCTCGTAGATGCAATGTAAATATTACTAGTATACACTGCAGAGAACCCAAATAGTACAGCAGCTCTTAATTCTTTGCTGTTTTGAATGAAGCTAGTGCTGTATGCACGAGTTACTCAGGCCGAAGAGCTCTTAAGTAAAAGATCCCCAGACCCTCACTTTCGAATGACTTGACCTGCGATGTAGACTCTCTGGTTTGTACTCGCTCGCAGCATCAGAAATAAACGACATAGCTCCTTCGATGGCAACCGAGGCAAGTGCTAGGATGTGCCGATGCTACGCTAGTACCAGCAACAGCCCCCCCCCAGTAGCATTGATTATTGTTCTTTATACAGCTATCCAACGACAAGGCGATATAAGGCACAGCAATGGAATGAACGACCGTGGAAATAACCAAGTGACTGGACGAAGCCAGACACCTGACCAAAGCCTGGAACTGACTCCGACTGGCTTCACGAAATTCGCCGACTAGACGATATTTACAAAAAAGCTTAAAATATGTGTTTATTACAGCGTTTAGTGGGTCCTCGTGAATTGTCCTTGGTGTTTTCCTTCGTGCTGACACCGTGCATTCTGTTGCTAACCATAGCTACATATTGACCCTTCCAATGTCACATCTAACATTCTTATGTTTGATGACATTGCATTTGTTACCACTAATCATTTAGTAATAAATAAATAAATAAATCTTAGCTGATTAAACAGCCTCTTTTTGTATAGCGACAGAAGAGCCTTTACGGCTATCACCACCGCTTGCAGTGGCGATAAAGGATCACCCACCGCAGGAATCGAACCCACGACCTCGGGACAGAGGTCGTGAAAGCAACCCCCCTACCTAGCGTGCCATCACGGCTCACCGCTATGCTTTCCTTACAGCCTCCGTCAAGTGCCTAGGACGAGATTCAGTTCTCTGATGGTTTTATTAAAATAAATTATAATTATTATCATAATAATAATGATGATCGTAAGAAAGCTGAGTTTGGCTTAATGGTAGTGCCTATACATCTGACACGTTATAGTCATAACCTGCTGAATAGGCCAGACCAAATGGCGATCCGATGAATACAAAGCCAGCAAATTAGGTTCATTGTGACAGCGATCAGAAACTGGGGTGCGCAGCATGCACCAGGACCTACTTCTTGCTTTGCTGAATTTTCTGATTGGCTGACAGAACTCACTGCCTCGAGTTCCAGGCAACGACGTCATTGCAGCCTAAACTGTTGCTTCAGCTGGCGGCAGGTAAGTTGTAAGGAGAATCGAGCCTGTTAAATGTACGGAAGTGCTCATTAAAGAATCGCAGAGACCCGTGACTCACTGACTCAGCTAAGAGCGGCGCGAGAGACCAGCATGAGCAACCACACAGAAGCCAGGGTTTGTGACTATTATTTTAAGGCAGACACTTGAAACTGCTCGAAACTTACTGGCCCGTGACAGGAAGCACGTAGCCAGCCTTGCCTACTGCCACAAGACAGCAGTAGCATAACCTACTGCCCGAGACATGCTGAATTGCAACATCTGCACAAAATGCTCCCACAGAAAATGCCAAAATATACTTCAGCAACTACATTCTATCAACAGAGATCGTGCGCTCATCTTGGATATACCAAATTCCTTGGCCATTGCAATATCGAAGGTTAGGCACTCTACGTTGCATATCTAGTGTTCCCCCATTTAGTATGCGCAACGTGAAGGCATCCATCACTGAGCATTTAGAGTAGTCGCAGGTGTATGCAATTTTTTACATGTAAAGCGTTATACTGTGTAGTGATAATGGTTGATGCCTCCTAATTGCCTCCGGTGGAATTTGAGTGACGCCCAGACGTACAGGACTTAATTTGGACTGGTGCCTTGCGGAATAAAAAAGCACAGGGTCCCACGCATGCCATTTCTAGAGTACACATACTTTGATCGTTCCATCACGATTTATATCTGGTTACGCGACGCCTATATAGGACATGCAAACACTAATAGCTCATTAATTTAAAACTATTGGTGTGCTTCTGCATGTTTGGGAAGCTGCTCTAAAGTATGAGGGTAGAATAGACACCGGAGCGCCCTTGGAAGCGATGGGCAGAATGATGTAAACAAATGCAGCATTCGTTAGGAAACTCAATGCGATCGAAGCACATCCTAGAAACTGGCATGGCAACGAGAACGAGACTGGGTGCACTAGGTTCTTAACGCTGTGTACACGTGCCCCGGACAGTGGCAGAGCAGGCCGTCAGTGGAAGGGAGATGTACAAACATCTGAATATCGAAAGCTTTCGGTGCGGCGATTGAGCTAAATGCAGCTCAGCTGCCGAGACTGCAGGTGATTTCTCCATTGCAACAAAGACGCGGTAGGGACGACCGTGCAAAGTAACGCAGGTTGGAAAAGACGCTTTTTCTTCGGTCAGCGAAAAGTTTCCGGCGGCGTGGAAGGATATGTACAATATGCGGATACCAAAATGATGTTAAATCGGGCCGACTCATCTGGCTCAACGAGATGGTGAAAAGCTCCAATAATAAATGTAATGGCTGGAGCTGGTAGAAGTTTATAGAGACCCGGAGAAAGCTTGAATTGCTAAGTCACCATCGGCAAGGCAGAGCTCTAGCGCTTATCGTTTTTCTCTTTCTACTGATCAAACTACGAAAATTTGTAACACTGACTTTACAGAATTACCACTTAGCATGATTGGCCATTTATTCAGATTGCGCCAAGCTAAAGGATCCAACGGCATATACTACTACAACACCGTCTGCAGGTTCACAAAACCACGAAGATTCATAGCACGAGGATTATAGTTGCTAGTGAGTAAACGCGCCGAAGCCACAACAAAAGTCGGCGATCGGCGGCGGCTTTTGGAAGGGCAGACCCGCAGCCAAACTACGCGCCCTGGCGATCTCACGATTGCATGCCACACGGAGCGGCAAGCAAACGCAAGACATTAAACGAAACCTACTTCAGAAGTCAGACGCACAGCACAAAACGACAGCGCCATTACAGCACAAAAAACCAACGCTAAACGACTACCCTCATAGGCCATTAAACTGCACTTGCCTTCCTCATAGGCAGGAAGGCAGGCCACCTCGTGGTGAGCGGCTCCGCTCGGAGGAGGCTCGCTCGCTCGCTCGGAGGAGCGCCGCCTTTGGTAACGAGCAGGCTGCGTAAGTCACCGGCCTCTTTGCTTCGCCGAAGCATCGCCGCCCGCAGTCGTCTTTCCCATAGCCGAGGGTTAGGTCCGTACCTCCTTCCTCTCGCGCACGAGTCTCGTGTCGTCTCGCTATTTCCGGCAGTCGCCGTCGCCGCGTGAATTCCCGCTGTCGGCTGGCCGCTCTCGCGCGTCTCCTCTGTCGCGAGCGTCGCACGAATGTCTTCCGTTGGCACCTACCTTGCCCGCGCGCCGCTTCGCTGGCTCGCGCGGGCCGCTTCGCTGGCTCCTCATTTAGCCTAGCTGGTCCGCTCAACCTCACCGGTCCGCTTTGCCTCGCTGCTGGCTCCTCACTTAGCGTAGCCAGTCCACTCAACATCGCTGGCCTCGCAGCCGCAGCGCCGCGGCGTAGCGCACGCCACTGCTGCTTCGCACGCAGCGGCCGCCGCCGGCGATTTGCGGATCCCACATTCAAGTCGGTCAAGCCGTTCGGCATTCCGTGCGGATTTCTGTAACTCACTACTTGTAGATCTGCCGACGTGTGCAACTAGACGCATACCGCTGGCACAGAGGTCGGCAGCTAGGCCCGGCTGCCGCGAACATCGTAGTCACCGCATTAGCCACTTCTCGTGGACCAACGCAGGCCCCCCCATCAAGCAGCGCAACGACCTCGAGGTTTTGTCACTCGCTTCTAGGCACCTTCACCCTTCTTCTCCAGCCCACCTTTAAGAGCTGCCTACCATTAGGCTAAGCAGCGTGCGTACTATCAGCATGTTTGGCTCAAATCATTTAGCTATGCTTCAAACTAACATCAAATTCTTTCGAGACAGAGCATTCAGTTCGTATGCGTCTTAAGCCTCGAGCTCACTCCTGACTAACTTTTCGACGTCCCCTGACCTGTTTTTCACATCATTATGCGGTTCCTCGCGAATTGTCCTTTGTGTGCGTATGCACGGCGTCGCTTTGCATGTTGGCTAAACATATTATACCCGTTGGCACTGTTTATAAAATATCCTTCATTTTTATAGCGCCCAAAGAGAACTTAATCTATATTCAGGCGCTTCACGTATGCCACGGGCTCGAGTCCACGACGTCGGACGTCAAATGCAATCACCTTGACTTTAGTTCGAGGCGAATACTTTAGCCACTGGGCCGCACCAATGTAATAACGTCTTTTCCTAATGCTTTCCTTGACAACGTTCGATAAGTGCCTAGAGAGGGATCTAGTTCTCTGAGAGTGCAAAGTAGATGTCTTATTATTAGTACTAGTTTCATAAGTACTATTGAATATTCAAGCGGCCTCATTTTATTCAGCCTCTTCATTGCCGCCTGGCTCTGCTACCGACGGCGTACCTGCCAGTATGGCGCCGAGGAGGCAGCTGCGACTCGCCAGTAGAGCACCGAGGCGACAGCGGTATTTTTGTGGCGCGTCTGCAAGGACCAGCACCAAAACTCGAGCTGCGATTACGGCTTAAGACTCTCGCACCGGAGCATATACGCGGGCGCTCGCATCGCCCCATTGAGGCTGGTTCGGGTAACGCGCCGGCATCCGGGTTTCTCGACACCAGTCGACCCAGGCTGCCAGCGATTCGAACGCCTGCCTTGATCAGCCAGTTTCATTCCTGCCTTTCTCAGTACCCGCCCGCGAGACGCCGCCGCCGTCCGTGCCCGCGCCACCCGCGGGATCTAAGCGGCCCGAGCTCGTCGGCCGAGGTCCGCTCTTTGCGTCTTTTTTTATGGCGGCAGAATGAAGCCGAACAAGCTGTTGCACGCTCTTCGAAGCTCGCACGGCTCTGCTGGATGGATCGGTCGGCCGAGGACGCCGGGAGTCGCTCCGAAGTGGCCCTGAAGCGCCGTCTGCCGGATCGCGCGCGCGAGGAGCCCTCGTGACATCCGGCTCGCTCGCAAATCCTGTTCGATTATCGTCGACGCGCCGACCCCAAATTGAGTAGCGCCATCGACGCCGTCGCCGTTCGGCGGCCGCCGATGCGGACGGCGGAGCGGCCTCGCTTGCGGCGGCGGCGGCACTAGGTGCCATTCATTACCCCAGCGCCTCCAGCGCCGCCGCCGATCGGCGCAGATCGCTTCCCGGCTTCTATCCGCTGCTGTCGGTAAGGCTCGTCGACGCCATGGATGCGCACTTCTCGTTCCGCTAAGGTATGAGCGAGCGCACTTCGTCTCTGCCCCGATCACGCCACGGCCCGCGAACCTGCTGCATCGGTGCAGCGAGCACAAGCGTCTAGCCGCGCTACGAGGTTTAGGCGTCGACCGCATTCGTCGTGCGTCGGCCGAGACTAGCGCCGCTACGAGCTACGCGCTTTTGCGACCTAGTTCCGATAGGACGTGAAGACAGCGCACCGCGTTCGTGGCAACGTAAGAAGGGAGACGGCCGGGCCGCGGCTACGTTTATCGTCGCTCGGCGATCGCTCCGCGACGTGCAGTACGAGACGGTTTTGGCGAGCGCGACACCGTGCATTCACGCTTAGTCGCTTGGGCTGCTGGTCGTCTCGAAATTTTCGTGCGCGCGCACCGGCTGACGCGCACCGCGAAGCGGACGCTTTCTGACGGAATGCATTTGAGGCCAGCTGGGAGCGAAGCGCTGGCGATTGGCGGACGTCGGCGAGCGCGTGGCCTCGCGCGCTTCGGCGAGCACGGTTCGAGCGCTCTGCGCGGCCCCGGACGATACGAAAGGGGAGGGCGACGCTTGCCGACCAAAGCCCATCTCTCTTGCGCCCAAGGACGCGAGACGCGACGCCGACCTTCAGGCGTTACGGTGACAGTGAAGGCCGATGGCGTGCAAGCGCGCAGCGCACAGTCGCCTCGGGCCTGTAGACGGCCGACGAATCCGGAAGACTGCAACCTATCAGCTATAACAAAGGAGCCCCGACGACGCTGTCCGCGACCTGCCCGCCGTACGCAGCCCGGCCGCCAGTCGCTGCCCTAACCGGAAGGGCAGCTTTACTGTGTGCTGAAAGCCCAAGCACAACGATAGAGGCGAGTGCGGTACGCAGGAGCACGGGCGCGTGCTCGAGCACCGGGGTGAGCGTCCCTCCTCTGAAACGGCTGAACCAGCTAAACCAGCCAGATAATGACTGATAATTTTTGCTTAAAACTATGCGATTATACGATAATCTATGGGCGAGGCCGAATACAAGCCGTCGCCACGAGATGGGCAAGGAGTTTTAACTCTGGACTTGGCATTGGCACTTGAGCGGATTTGAGCTCCGCGCACTGGAGCTTTTGGTGTACGTCATGGCCGCTTTGGAGCGCCGGTGATCCTCCGCTGCTGTCAAGGAAATGTCCGCGTTCTGGATATGGCCTTGTTCTGCTAAGTTTCGAGGGGTCTTCGTCGCCGCCACGTTCTCGCTTCTATCGCATATGTGCAACACCTGCAAGCCTCTAGCCGCGGCTATACCAGCTTCAGGCATCCCAGCATTCGTCGGACATATGTTGAGACTAGTGCTGCTACTAGCGCTGCGTTAGTGGACGATTTCCGACCGGACGTAGTAGCCGCAGACCGCGTTTGTAACTCCGCTCATCGGCGTTCGCCGGTAGGGTAAAAAGCTACGAGTTTAGCTGAGCTGAGCGCTCAGCGGTGCAAATGGCGCGGGAGTGAGGTAGGTTGATGGCTGACAAGCGAGAATGGCAGTTCAGGCCTAGTGCTAGATGGCTGGCGCAGGCTGCGCGGTGCCGCTAACGCGTCTGGCTCAGGGAAGCACGACTAACGACCACAGGCGATCCGAAGAGTGGGCGCAGTCCGTCCGTCCGCGAGACCAGCAGCCAGTGGCCGGAGAGCGATTAGCGATTGGTCAGAAGCGAGACCGGTTTCAAATAATCTCCGGGGTAGCGGACGGAGAGCTGCCACTGAGAGTCGAACGGAGAGAGAATTGCCGGCAGAGCTCGCGTAGAGCCGCCGTGCACGGTAAGAAGAAAGATGGCCGATCGACGAAGGACACGAGGTCGCAGCCAGATTGAACGCGAGACGATCGGCCGGTGCGCAGTGCGCAGCGGAATGCCGCGACCAGCTATTGGACTTGGATACTCAGCATCACCTTGCAACTTTACGGGCAGTCGCATTTGCGCTTAGTTTTTGCTCGCCCGTTCGGAGATGACTACTTGTGAACACGATCGCCTGCGGGGACGATTGCTAGTGGAGACGACCTGCGAACCACCCACCCGTACATGAGATGTCTGCTAAGGGTCGTCAGAAATTTTTGTAATAATGTTGACACTAAATGCAAATAACTTAATGTACGACCTCTACATCTGGACCGAGCTAGAACGCTGGCACGGCGCTCGTAACCGATCTAGTCTCAACCGACGCTCAACGGATACTGGAGACTTATAAAACTTGTAGCACAGCTAGTGACTAGTAGGGGCTGCATCGATGCACGCAAGTGTGCGGACAGTAGCAGGAACATGGCAGCGACGAAGAGTGCTCATATCATAACATATCAAGTCCGGATCCACATTGTCGACAAGTCAATTTGACAGCAGCGTTCAGTTACAAGCGTTCAAACAGTAGCCATGACTGACACAAACGGCTCTTTGGCATAGAGCTCAGATCAGCTCAAATGTGAATGCCGTGTCTGTAATTAAAACTGACTGCTTATCTCACGGCGTCGTTTTGTGGTGCGGCCTCAGCCATAGATTATCCCATAATCGGTACCAAGCCGTCACAGGTCCTTAACCCCGAATGGCGATTAGCAGCCCTAGTCTGGCCAGCTTAGCTCGCGCCGTCGTTTCAGCGCGATCGCTCAAAGCCGTAAGTTCGCCCGAAAATGCCTTCCTGCAAGCAAACAATGGAACACGGCTGATCCAGGCGCTAAATGATTGGACGGTACTCGTGGAAGACTGGGGCGCCTTAAATGACGGTGCAGCGGCCGGAGGGTCAATTGGGAGGGACAGGTGGATCTATGCAAGAGTGCGACATTTAACTGAATCGTCATCAAAGAGCTTTACTGATCTGCCTTTATAAAGATTGCGGTACACTGAATATTTAAGGGTTGGAAGAAGAGATCGTTCAGCGGCTGGTAGCACGGATGAGGAGGCAGCAGGTCGGGTTGGGTTACGGCAGCGGCAGCAGCAGCGGGGCAAAAGGGAATCGCTGGAGTTCGGAGGAGGATGGACAAACAAACGCTCCTTCTGCCAGCCTTGACTGGCGCCAAGCACTGGTCTTACATAACAAATTAGGTACGCCATATTTTTCTAAAGCTGGAAAAAAGCAAAACAATTACTAGCCGATTTAGAAACCTCGTTTGTGTAGCGGCAGAAGAGCTTTAATGACAATGACTGCCGCTTGAAGTTAGAAATAATAGAATCGCCCACTGCAGGATTAGAATCCACGACCTCGGTCGTGGATTGCGAGCACCGTACTTCATGGGCTATCATGGTCAAATGAGAATGAAGCCAAAGCGCTTGGGCTGACCTGACAAATAATACGTATTGTAAGGTAATGTCTCTCCGTCTGTAACTCCGCAAAGTCACAAAGACTATATGTATGCTACGCAGGAGAGTTTTGTATAGGGCACTCGTAGTCTAAGCGATTTTCGGTACGCATTCTGTAGCTAACAGACTTCATCTCACAAAAAAAGAGAAAGTGGGAAACATAGCAGAGTCAGGTAAGCAATTGAGGTAGTGAGTAGCGTGGAAGTACTAGCTCGGGACCACTGCAAAGGATGAGCCATAGTCTGCAGCAGGAGAGTAGCTGTCATTCCGTAAGAATTGTGGAAGCGAGTTCCACTCTCTAGGATCTGCAGAGCTAAAGCTTCTATCGCCAACGGTCTTTAAGCGGAGGAATGGAATACCACTGTTGTGCGTTTTTCTAGTTTTTTGGACGCTACAAGTATCTTTAATAGTCTAGAGTTTGAGCTTTGAAATACTTAATTAGAAAGATTACAACAGTTGCTAGAGAATAAAAAAGGCAAAGTATAAACAGATTCAAAAGCCTCAATGTGCATACAGCAGCCGAAGAGACATGGTGTTTATCGCCCATCGCGTATGCAATGAGCAGTCCGGAATCGACTGCTGCAGGACTCGAACCCACGACCCTAGGTCGAGAAGTGCGAGAGCACGTGACCTCTAGGTCAAATCCCAGGGGTAAAAATCTCACGAGTCCCTATTAAGAGTCACTCCAATCTGAATACGCTCAAGACCTGCTCAAAGATCAAATGAAATTTCGATTTGATGTGACGATTTGCGAGTCAACTGACTACTGTTAGCTGTCCTGTGAAAATGAGGCTTCATTTGGCAGTAAAAATGACATTTAACACACGGAATTGCTACCAGCTGACGATGCCTCTGTTCCGCTCGGCATTACATACCCATCTTTGAACTTGTTTGTTTCGTTCCTGTGTTCTTTACGTGCTTACTTGTGTACTACTCAGCACAGGTTTTTACCTCGAGGTTCAACTAAATTGTGACCCTGAGTGTTTTCGTATGTACTATTGCACGCTTATTTAAACATAATAGCTTTCAGGGAACGGCCTCTCTACTCGTGATCCTAGATCTATCAGCAAGACTTTGGGAAAAAAGTACCACTGAGTGTTTCCTGGGCGCCTCTCCACCCGCTTAGGTGTCATTGGTGCACTACTAAGCTGGGCCAGGTCTTACCTACGAGTGAGAGATGGCGGAATGTATGCGTAAATGGCTATCGGTCATCTAGGGAGCCATCAAACTGTGGGCTACCTCGGGATTTGGTCTTAGGTCCAGCTCTTTTCCCAAGCTATACTTTCCTTCTTCAATATCGTCGCCAAAAGCAGTCTTGACTGTCAATCCGACCTCTACCTCCCGGCTGTACCCAGCCTTCGATCCTTCCAAGCCTCCTCACCGCAAGCTCCTCATCCGCCTCAATTAATTCCCTTATTGCCTGCGTTGAGGAAATTTGCTTTTGGATGTCTACGAACTTCCTGAAGCTTAGTGATGGTAGGACTAACCGAATGGTTATGAGCAGACATAGTTTCGTCATAAAGTTTGGAACTCTAGCCAATAAGTTTGGTTTCCTATGACCAGGAGCGAATCCAAGATTGTGATTTAAGGGAAAATACCTGCAAGTGATGAAAAATTGTAGGGGTTGGCCCTGGTCGCTACCCCATCTCTGGCGGAGGGATATTCTCCTGTTCATCCCTTGGCTCAGGCAATGCTCGTGACGTCTACATGTAATCCGGGCTTACTCATCCAAAAAGACTTTAATAAGATCAGCGCTTTACCTTCACTGTCACGTCTACCTCTGTTCAACTAAGGAACATTTCCAAAATAAAAAACTAATCATTACGCCGGCGTTATCGCTTCGAGATTTGTGCAATTTCGTATATTTAAGACTCCCAGGCTGTGCCCTAAACTACTTGCAACTACTGAAAAACTCAGCAGCTCGTCTGGTTTCCCACCAAATTCTTAGCGGACACATCGCACCACTTCTGTCTGAGCTTCACTGGCTCCTTATTAAGCATTGAATCGATTTCAGTATCCACTCTCGATCTGGCTTACAGGTCTCGTCACTCGTTAGCACCAGCCTTGACCTATCCAACCTCCTGGTTCCTCAATTGTGCTCTTGCACTACCCACTACTCCGAATCTAGTCTCTAGCAACCAATTGAAAATGTTTATGGTTAGACATTAAGCTCGTGTGCACCAAAGTCTGGAACTCACTTCTGGCCACGGTCACCTCGTGAAATGAGTTTCATATTTTAAGTCTCAACTAAAGATGTGTCTGCTCCAGCCAGCTATGCCTTTGCCCCAATGAGCATACCATTTGTTTGTTCCAGCTTAATTTTCGCGTGTAATTGTTTATGATTCCACACATGTTACTAGTCAAAGCATCTACTAACCAATGGCACTGATTGATTAAATGTTTGCTTATCATCAAGACCCTATGAAATATTAATATATTTGTACATTGCCCTCAGAAAACTGAACTTCTTTCTTGGCCTTTTACAGATTCTGCATAGGAAGCATTACCAATGATCGGTGGTAACTTGCGCTAGCAGCAGGCATAGTGTAAGCAGGCACATGCACGCAACGAATGAATCACATAGAATCACTAAATCCCGTAATAAACAGGTGCGTTTTAAGCTTCGTTTTAAATTCCGTCATGTCAGGGGAAGCTGCGACGCAGGTCGATAGTGAGCTCCAGGCTTTGGGAGCATAGGAACTAAAGGCTCGGTCGCAAGTCGGTTTTGAGCTTCGTGCGAAGTAAGGCTAAATGATTTGAGTCAGAACAGCGAGTAGTGCGATCATTCGCCGGGTGGGGGGCTAAGCACGACACTTATTTTCTTATGCATGCTACATCGCATTTCACAAAATCGCTGGCCATTAATTTGCGCGAAAAGAATCGTAAAGTGCGTAAATAGACATTAGGTTATCCTATGATGCTTAACTAACGGCCACCTGTACCAGAGTTTCGGTGTGCACAAACTGGAGGCTGACACGTTTTAATTTATTGAGAAGATCGCGAAGGCGACTGGAAGCCTGATAAGGATCGGCTGGTAAGAGAGCACGTGACCGAAGGAGCAATGAGGCCAGATAGTTAGGTTAGTGCTAGCGAGCGAGGTTACTCCCCCCCCCCCGACCAGACTGGTGATCTTGAAATCGATTGGATTTTGGGTAGTCAGCAAGTGAATCTGAGACCAGAATGAATGGTGTAATTTGACAGCTGCGCCTGAAGTGAGAAAGCAGTTGAGTTCCTTGATTTTGTACCATCTGCGGACGATTAAGGGCACACACCACGAATTAAGAATCCTTAGACCTTAATAAAAAGCTTATGTCCTCAGTTTAGAGCTGTATGCTCTGCAAAAAAGAAAACTGCATTCTTCCATCGACGGTCTTTAAGTACAAACGACTTACTATTACTTACTTAATCCATTTATAAAGTTCGGATAAACAATTTTGGCACTTATAAAGTTACAAGGACTCTTGGTCAATAGCAGCAAATAATACGCAGAAAATAGCACCATCTGGCATCTGTAGCACGCTAAAGTTTCACAGCCTCGTTAAAAAATAATGCCACCCTTTGCCAAATAGCAAAAACCTGCCGAGCGGTGATTTTTGAGTTAACAGCCACTATTAATCCAGCAACATTCATGTCTACACATAAATAATGTACAAGATCAATTACAGTTGTAGGTGTCCTCCTTTACTTTTGGCTATTTCGTCAGACTCGAAACTAAATGTTTAGTAATGCTTTTCCGATGCCTCCATTATTCGTGGCAGTTTTTGTAGCCGCTTCCGTCTTTGTCTTTTAACCTTCGGCCGTCAGAAGGTGGAGCTGGAGCTGCAGCTCATCGACTGAGGCCTCGAATTGGCAGACTCTCAGGTAATCGGCGCATCGCCTCGCCGCATGGAGAGGAAGCCTTTGATCGAGCCTCGGCTTCATTTCCGGCGGTTAGCCCACCCCGTGGCGATCTCTTGAATGGCAGCAGCGAGTAGTGCACGAAATGCAGGGAGGAGCGAGCGAGCGAACTCGGTGAACAGGAGCGTGCTACTGCCGCTCTTGATCTTGTTGACTCCTAGCACCGTCTCGCCAATCCGTTCTTCACTGCACGTTAGCAAGTTGGACGTTAAGTTCTCCGAGGGTGCTTTAAAGATTTACACTTACTACAGCTATTATTAGAAAGTTCGCTGGTATACGTATCATCAGATAATAATAATAATAATGATAACGCATTTGATATAGCACCCTCAGAGAACTCAGTCTCTTTCTAGGCACTTTTTATTTACTTCAAATGAAGCACGATCGAATAGCAAGTGGTAGCATGCTCAACAAAGAACAGGAATAACGTGGTTAGGGGGTGACATGGACAGGGTCAGCATGCTTATATGGTTAGTGGGAGCATGCACAGTGTCATCATGAGTACGCACGTAAAGATCGATTCACTGTGACCCACTAAATGCTGTGATAAATAGATGAATTTGCAGTTTCTTTTTAAATTTTATCAAATCAGGACATATCGTGACGCACTTGGAATAGTTTCAGGTTTTGAGATCCCTTATTTGCGTATAAACTTACTGGCAGATTTTCAAAACTTGGTTAGAAATTAGGCTACTGGGAATCCAAACTCCTCGAGGCCCAAGCCATTTGCAAGTATCGCACGCACGCTGATGCAGCAACTTCAGCATGGTAGAGTAGCGAGAGCCTCGCAAATTTGATTATCATACATATGCTAGAAGATCCGGGCATTCAATTCACAAAACTTAAATACTAATTACAACGCACATTTTGCCAGGCTGGCCTTCACTGGCTCCCAATCAAGCAACGCATCGACACCAAGGTCATTCACTTTCAGGTTTCTCCATTCTTTGGCTACAACCTATTAAATTGTGTGCCCCACCAGGCTAAGCATCGCATCACTCGCTTTTTGCAATCTAAATGTTTACCTATACCTCGTACAAACCTCAAATCTTCTGTTAACCGTGCCTTTAGTTCGTATGCTCCCAAAGCCTGGAGCTCACTCCCGACTTGCATCACGACATCTCCAGACTTGACCGCATTTAAAAAGAAACTAAAATCGTATCTATTTACCACAGCATTTAATAATAGTAATAATAATTCACTTGATAAAGCGCCCTCAGAGAACTCAATCTCTCTAGGCGCTTTACATTTGCTGTAAAGTGAAATGTAATTGAATGGTAAGTAAAATCATGCTTGAAAAACAAACGAAATGAATAATATGGTTAGGGTGACATGCACAGGGTCAGCATGCAAATGTGGTTAGTGGCAGCATGCACAGTGTCAGCACGCATAAGCACATCAAGGACGAATCACAGGAACCCACTAAGTGCTGTCCTAAATAGGTGTGTTTTTAGGTTCCTTTTCATGTGGTCAAGTCAGAGAATGTTCTGACGCAGGTCGGGAGGGAGTTCCAGGCTTTGGGAGCATATGAACAAAATGCACGGTCTCCAAAGGATTTAAGGTTTGTACGAGGTATTTCTAGACTGTTGGATTCCGAAAAGCGGGTGGTACGATGCTTGGCCTGATGGGGTAGTATATCTGACAGATAGGCTGGAGCCATGGAATGAAGGGACCTAAAAGTGAGCGACAAAGCCTTGAAGTCAATCCGTTGCTTGACTGGTAGCCTGTGCAGGTCGGCGAGAAGTGGAGTAATGTGGCAACTGCGACGCTCACGACAGACAAGCCTAGCTGCAGAGTTTTGCACCTGCTGCAATCGCCTGATCGCACGTGCTGGTAGGCCACTAAGCAGTGAGTTGCAGAAGTCGAGACGGGATGTCACGAATGCATGGACCAACTTGGACGTGGTATCTTTATCTAAACAAGCCCGAATTTTAGCAATTTTATGAAGCTGAAAATAGGCAAATTCGACTGTGGAGCTGATACGGTCGTCTAACGAGAGGTCGCTTTGGAATATGACACCTAGATTTCGAGCTGATTCAACTGGAGATATGCTGGCAGAGCCAATTTTGAGAGTCAGCCTTTCCAATCTCTGGATCGCACTGGGTTTGCCCATAACTAGTAAGTTAGTTTTATCATCGTTAAGTTTTAGAAAATTTGCTGCCATCCATGTGCGGATGTCATCGATGCATGCAGCTAGTGAGTTTAGAGAATTTGAGGTGCTCGAAGGCTGGGAGGGATCAAAGCAAAGGTACAACTGAGTGTCATCCGCATAGAAGTGAAAGCCTAGATTGTGCTTGGCAATCACATCAGCAAGAGGCAGAGTATAAACCGTGAAAAGAACCGGACCTAGCACTGAGCCCTGAGGTACTCCATATTTCAGAGGTACTTCAGATGATCTTTGTCAATTCACGTCAATACTCTGGAGTCTCCCACTGAGATAGGACCTGAACCACTGCAGAGCAGTGCCAGTGATGCCCAGGCGAGATGAAAGGCGCTCTAGAAGAACTTTGTGATCGATGGTATCAAAAGCTGCCGAAAGATCAAGCAAAACAAGCAGAGACACTCTACCCATGTCTGCATTCCTAAGTAGGTCGTTGTATACCCGAAGCAATGCTGACTCTGTGGAGTGATTAGCTCTAAAGCCAGATTGGAACTTACTAGCAAGGTGTGAGGTCTCAATATACGAGTATAAATTTAGTTGGTTCCTTTGATTTAGTTGTTTTCTTTTGTTTAGTTGGTTCCTTCCGTTCCATTTAGTTGGTTCCTTTGATTCGTCCTTTATGTGCTTATGCGTGCTGAGTTTGTGCGTGCTGCCACTAACCAAATTCACAGGCTGATCCTGTGCATGTCACCCTAATCTGTGTTATTCTTGTTGTTTATCAAACATGCTACCAATAACCATTCGATCGGGTTTCCTTTGCAGCAAATGTAAAGCGCTTGGAAGGAGATTAAGTTCTCTGAAGGCACTTTATCAAGTGTATTATTACTATTATTATTATAATTATTTTACCAAGTCGACAAGAATGCTAATTGAAACGGTTTAAACGTGTGTGTTAAAAGATATACAATTAGTCTCAACCGTCATCGAAACATGCGAATATAGTAGTGATTCAAATCAGTGTATGAACATTGCTGAAGCATTTTTAGTCTTTGAGAGCATCTTGACAGGCGCCATCAGTCACTTGACTCGAAGAGCATGCACCATCAACTGCTCTCCTGACTCAGCTACACTTCTCACTTTCTCTTTGTGGGGTGAGATCAATTCTGTTGGCTACCGAAAGTGGCTTAAGGCATTGAATGAGCTATACTGAACTCTCCTGCGTGGCAGCCGCGTAATCTTTGTGGCGTTCCGGAGTTTCTGACGTTTACATTTCCGTCGAGCCGTGATGGCACCCTAGGTAAAGCAGTTGTTCTTCACCACCTCGGTCCCGAGGTCTTGGGTTCGAATCCCTACAGCGAGCGAGACTTTATTGCCGCTGCAAGCGGTGGTAATAGCCTTAAAGGCTATTCTGCCGCTATACAAAAAGGGGCTTTTAAATCAGCAATCATCGCCGGCAAGACAGCGATTAAGCAAACAAGCTTGACCTGCATCACAGTAGTAGACCGTAATTTCATGCTTGTTCTTTCGAATGAATTTACAGCCGTCATGTGCTCGAAGACTGCAGTAAGCGGCATAGAAAGAACTTCCCCATTTACGCACTATATCGTCATTTCATGGTCAGCCACAAGTCCAGACAGCTGCAAATTACCTACAGCCAGTTCCATGCACTTGTGTACGATCATAAGCTCTGGCTTCTAAAGCCTTTGTTCGGATTTTTAAAATTCATCGCACGGCGATTATACTTTGCCTACTGTAGTTATACATTAGTCAGTTCTCACCCCTGCATCTCCAGAATTGATGATTCACTTTTGCGGCCGTCAATGGCCTAGTCAAGTTCTTGTTTCTTTTTATTTTTATCATCAATCTCAATAGACTGCAAACTGTTACTACATCATATCTCAAGTAACCTGCTGAAGTCTACCGCCGGCTGACATAATGTGAGCAGGATATACTGAACTTGGGCTAGGGAAAGCTGCTGTGTCCACCTGATGAACGGACATAAAATGAGGGACAAAATATTGATGTCGTTTCGACCGATTTGATGTGCAGTAGTGGCATCAGAGCCCTCCGGGAGGGGGGTTGGAGGGACCCACGAGGGTCTGCCATTTGACATTGCTGCCCCCTACAGAGAACTCGTTCCGCTGTGCTGCCGGTTCTGCCTGCGGCAGGTCGCACGGCAACTATGCCATCCACGTGCAGCTATGGCAAGGCAAAGTGGTATAAACCACCTCGGCAGTCTATAAGGAATGCCAACATTTTGAATTCCTCGGTGAGATCCCAGCCGAGCTAATCATACCTCAAGGTATCCGGCAAGGTCTGTATGCCGTTTCAGTCTTCTTGTTTTGGTACACAGAGTCAGAGCCAGAGGAAGCTACGGATACTCGCACCCATTATGGAGCGGCACGCTTTTGGGACTCGTGAATGAGCTGCCGATGAAAAGGCGCCATCCATTCTTGCAAAACGTGATTCATATTTCCTTGAAAACTGGAAATTATGCTGCAAAAGCAGACCTCATTGTGACGGTTACAGAAACTGGAGAAAACTTGGTGAATTCATTCAGCAAGTTCTACTGAGCTAGTCTGAACGTCAAGAGCACGACCTTGGACATGGCAACCAACCTCTACAAAAAAAGTCGTTGGAGTCTATTTGGTTGAATTAGTATGAGGTTCTCTCGTCAGCCCAATCTCTGAAGCTGTGGTTTGATTGGCTGCCATCTTTCTCGCTCTCTGACTTGCTGCCCGTTTCTGGAGACTGCTGTTTTCTCTTCAGAGATACGACAACCGGGAGCTTATTCCATTGCGGAACTATGGTGATTGAGGAAACTAGATCTGGATATGCCATAGCAAGTGCATTCTTGCCAGTCCTACGCTTGAAAGGGTCTACCATAATAAAGTAGTATTCATTTGAATGGTTAGTTGGCTCTCGCTAAAACATGTTTAAACATGCAAAGTTTAGGCTTCTTTCCCTCTGTATTGGTTGAAAGATTGATATTTAAATAAGCCATACGTTAAATAACTATTCGTGATTTACTTGTTTCGCTCATTGCTGGAAATATTGTAGCCTAAGACTTCGAGGAATGATTTTCCGTCCTACCTCCCTAAGCTCTCTTAAAGTTTTCGCAGGTGAAACAAGGTGCCAAGCATGCGTCCTAATCCTCGAGAGACATGCCTCAATAATAATAATAATAATGCACTTGATAAAGCGCCCTCAGAGAACTCAATCTCTCTCTAGGCGCTTTACATTTGCTGCAAAGAGAAATGCAATTGAATGGTGAGTGATATCATGCTTGATAAACGAAAAAATCGAATGACATGGTTAGGGGGACATGCACAGGGTCATCATGCAAATGTGGTTAGTGGCAGCATGCGCAGTGTCAGCACGCATAAGCACATCAAGGACGAATCACAGGGACCCACTAAATGCTGTCCTAAATAGGTGTGCTTTTAGGTTCCTTTTAAATGTGGTCAGGTCAGGGGATGTTTTGACGCAGGTCGGGAGGGAGTTCCAGGCTTTGGGAGCATACGAACTAAATGCACGATCTCCAAAGGATTTGAGGTTTGTATAAGTTATTTACTGACTGTTGGATTCCGAAAAGCGGGTGTTACGAAGCTTGGCCTGATGGGGGAGTATATCTGAGAGATCGGCTGGAGCCAAAGAATGAAGGGACCAAAAAGTGAGCGACAAAACCTTGAAATGCCGTGTGCGCCTCTCGAAGCTTGGCATATGCTTCCATGGAGTAATTTTCCATCAAGTTCAGTACCAGACTTTTGGTCAACAGCTGTAGCTGTAATGACCTGAAAAGCAAGCGCATTTTATAACACTCACTATCCAGCTCAGAAATGCAAAGTCAATGGTCCATAATGGCCATCTAGTATAATCTTTGATTCATTAGCGATTGGGAGGTAAAACTTACTATCCAGGAACGGAAATAAAATAAGTGTTTTACAGAATGCTATATAATGTTTAACGATCTTTCGGGGTACTTCGGAAATGCCAAATACGTTGCTGCTGCTGAGGATATCAATAATCAGCTGTTCAATAGAGAACCATTTGATCAGGAAATTTTGCAAGGAATAAGCACTTTACAAATCAGAATCAACCAATAAAAATAAGAAAATGTCGTACACCATAGTTGAACGAACGAGATGCGAAAGCGGAAATCAAGCTCATACCGAATCACCTAACTGCGACCGACAGTAATGAATATGCTTTAGCGAAACACGGTAATCGTTCACCTTAAGCGTAAGCCCACTCTCGAGCACAAGGGAGCCTTACACTTGGTTTAAAAACACACTTTCTTATTCCATGCGAGTGATAGCACTCTTCTTTCCATGATTTCATCTCGACAGGGCCTTCGCCTCTTGGCGACAATTCGTTTGCCGGCCTCGTTACTGAGCTCTGGTATGTATTCGTGGGGAGTAACAGGAAATTGACCTTAGCCCAAAGGCCACGGTGGCAGTGACGTGTTCTATAGGTAAATCCAAATCTCGAGGATCTCTATTAGAAGCTCAGATTTTGCATTGAGCTTGTTTGGTCCCACAGTTAAGGTGCTCGCCCCGGCCAAGGTCCGGCTTAGGTCGCGGGATCGAGTCCCGAGGCATATGTGAAGCGTCTGAATAGAAATTAAGTTCTCATGGGGTGCTATACAAATGAATTGTATTTATTTATGGGCACCTTTGCGTTGTGCAAAGCATAATTGCTGCTCAATATGCCTGTTGAATCCCCTAAACGAAGACGAACAAAATTGCTGCTTCCGCTAACAGTAGAGATATAATACAATATTGGCCAACATATCACAGATTGAGAGAAATGTAAAAGTGGAAGGCACGGTATTGCGATAGCCGTCCTGACCGAAGTGATCACAAGCGACCACGGTGCTAGACTGAGGACATATAGCACGGGACCACGGGAGGCGTCGAGAGGCCGCTAGAAGTGGCCAGTACTATCTTATCGTCGGTGGCGTCGAAATTTGACAAGTCTGGCTCCTCCGCCTCTGCCTGGCTATCGAAGGCGTCGTTGCTTTTAGCTGTGTTACTGATGTCGCCATCTTGTAGCCGCTCGCCGTGACGCTGGCGCAGCTTTGTGGCGATGAGCTTGCCAGCGTACAGAGCTATGAGCGGTAGCGGAGTGAACATGCTCATGAGAATGGGCACGCACAGCGACATGTCCGACCAGGGCTGCTGCAGCGACAGGCGCAGCAGGATGATGGCGGTGCCGGTGCTCTGGATGCTCGTCTCTATGGCGACGGTGATGCACGACGGCCTGCTTTCTCGGACAGCGAGAGCCGCGAGTCCGGCGAGCAGCAGGCCGCCGAAGGGCAGCAGGACGACGACCCAGACTCTCGGCTCGCGGCCGATGACTTCGAATATGTAGAAGTTGGCGTACATGCCGAACGTGAGAACGAACGCCATAAATATCAGGGCAATCGGCACGATCGCTTTAACCATAACTTTGCCAACCTTAGGCAGGAAGCGGGTCGCCAGGATGCCGATGATGAGGGGAACTATAGACACGGCTAGCGTCGTCAGCATGTCCAAGTAGGGGATCGTGATCGGAGTTCCCTCTGAGACCACTGGCCCGAGCGTGTAAATCCATAGCGGCATAATTCCTGCAAAGTGTGTAAGGCACTTCGCAAATGACTGAGGAAATCCAATAATGCTAGGCCACTCGCGCCGCCCTCGGCTTCGAGCACATTAGCACATATAGAGCGTGTGAACACACTTGCACGCGCATGTGCACCCTTTATTGCTGGTAACTGCGTACAATATTTATGGAAACTTGGATGCCTGTGCATATTTGCTGTTGTCTGCATCTCGCGGAAGAGTAATGCGGGGAGTTACATACTTTGCAAGGAAACTATCATCGGTCGGTAATACAACGCCGAAATGAAGTACGCCTATGCATTCCAATAGATACAGAAGTTCTAGGTTGCTGCGTTTTTCTGCAAAACAAGCCACCGTCGCTAGCAGAGTGCTGCATTACACGGAGCTTCTACAGTCGAACCATGGTCGGAACTGTGAAAAATTTTGTGCTTGGACAACCCACTAATTTTAACAAATAACTGATGGATTTGTCTGTACTTTCTGGAGCTGCTTAGATGTTAACATAACATACTGAACGCTTTTTTTGCATAGTCGCCGGTCGGTGTTGCAGAGCAGACTAGGGTCCAAAATTACGAAGCGTAAATATAGGCAGTTCGCGATTCGCTGGCCAGTGCCTTTGCTTTCGCTGTTTAGCGATTGATTGCAGTTTCTACAATTTTATAACCACTTTGAATCGAGTATCTAGGTAGAAAAAAATATTTCCGCAAGCCACAGACCGCGCC
This sequence comes from Cristatella mucedo, assembly GCA_009760855.2. Lineage (NCBI taxonomy): Eukaryota > Metazoa > Bryozoa > Phylactolaemata > Cristatellidae > Cristatella > Cristatella mucedo. Next base: position 2,639,741 of record WPIO01000024.1, read on the forward strand.
GTCTCGAGTGGCTAGCTGTAGCAGGCCGCATTCAGCTGCACGCTCGAGCGGTTTTTTCTAATGCTGAATGGTACGAGCCATTACGCCATTGCACTGAGTGCAGATAAATTTCGCCTTCAGAGGTCCATCCCTTAACCTCTTGCCTTAAAAGCGTAAGCTTTAAATGTTCTTACGCGCTCGAGGCAAAACTCTTCCTACTGTCAGAAAAGCAGGCCCTTCAGGGTGCTGAGCGCTTCTTCAGGGTGCTGAGCACCAACACACTCCATATGTCTACACGGCCTGTGCGGTATCGACCGGATACCGTATTCACCGCTCGCCTGACAGGAGTGAGTAATAACTCACTCGCGCATCTATTTATCGCAGCATTTAGTGGCTCCGTATGATTCGTCCTTTGTGTGCTTAATTAGCATATTAATGCCTGCTGACACTGTGCATATTGCCACTAATCGTATTTGCAAGGCAATCCGGTGTATGTCACCTCTAACCATGTTAAGCTTGTTGACGTCGATCATGAAACCGCTAGCCATTTGATATTGCTTCTTTTACAGCATAAGTAGAGTACCTAGAAAGAGATTAAGTTCTCTGAGAGCGTTACACAAATGTACTATCATTCGATAGGGTTCTGAACGCCAGCACTGTGTGTCCATGCGGCCAATGCAGTATCGGCCGGATACCGTGTTCACTGCTCCCTGACAGGAGTGAGTAATAAGTCGCTCACGAGTGGTCTCCACCGGTGCGTCCAGCAACGCTGCGCGATAGCCGGCTGAGATGATGTCAAGGTATTTAGCAAGCTAGCAAAGGTGGCAGTTTCAAATGCAGCGACAGAAGACCGACGGCCGATGGAATTTTGCACCGACACAGCGGGCACACGGAGGAGGACAATCCAGCAACTAATCGCTTGCTTTTTTGTCCACTGGTTTTCAAATAGAGCTACGGATTAAAGTTCTCATAATTGCACTTCTCCAAAGAAACAGTGTGACAAAAGTGGCTGGACTAGCTGCTACATTCCGCACTAGTTTGATTGCAGCTCCCTTAGCTCTCGTGGCGATGAAATGATCTAACAGCGTCAGTTATTTTTGTGCGACTTGAAGCCATCACACTAGAGAATTGGAACTTAAAAGGTAACTCGTTTGCAGAGGCAGCTGCATATAATAGATATATATATATATATATATATATATATATATATATATATATATATATATATATATATGCAGATAAAATCCACGAAAGACAAAAAAGAGCGATTTGAATTGCTGAATAGCAGCACCGTAAATTGCAAGCGAAACTTCACTTAGGTCCAAGAGAACGAACAGATCCCACGACACCACGAGAATGTGTTCAACACACTTCAATAAGCGGTGGAAATTTTCTCAGTAGAGACACGTACCTATGCTACGTATCTATCTATGCCACGTACCTATACCCATACGTATGCTATGAGCTTTCAGAAACCCCGGCGTTCTTACGGGCTGCCTAGACAATACACCGATTGGCAAATGTAAAGTGCCCAGAGAAGTTGAGTTGTCTGAGGGCGCTATATCAAACGCATTCCTATCGTTATTATTCGCGCATATCGAAGACGAGAAGATGCGACAAGACAAGACATGGCTTGGTTGAGGCGATGCAATTGAGTCTAAAGATAAGCCGTTTCTAAGAACACGCCTCATACGTGCTCTAAACTTATCGAGCTGCAAACATACAGATCAAAAGGAGCAGGAGAGTAAATAGAGCAAGCGAGAAAAGTAAATCTGCTTAATAGTTGTCCCTGGAACCAGCACTACCCTTTTCACCATCTGTGGCTTGTTTATGAGATAAGAGCTTCGATTACAATTGTACGACAGTTATTCGATGCATTAATAACAATTTGTTCCAAAGCGACCTCTCGTTAGACGACCACATCAGCTCCACGGTCAAATCTGCCTACTTTCAGCTTCATAACATTGCTAAAATTCGGGCTTGTTTAGATAAGGATACCACGTCCAAGTTGGTCCATACATTTGTGACATCCCGTCTCTCGACTTCTGCAACTCACTGCTTACTGGCCTATCGGCTTGTGCGATCAGGCGATTGCAGCTGGTGCAAAACTCCGCAGCTAGGCTTGTCTGTCGTGAACATCGCAGTTGCCACATTACTCCACTTCTCGCCGACCTGCACTGGCTACCAGTCAAGCAACGGATTGACTTCAAGGTTTTGTTGCTCACTTTTAGGTCACTTCATTCTTTGTCTTGAGCCTATCCCTCAGATCTACTCCCCGATCAGGCCAAGCATCGTACCACCCGCTTTTCGGAATCCAACAGTCTACAAATACCTCGTAAACACCTCAAATCCTTCGGAGACCGTGCATTTAGTTAGTATGCTCCCAAAGCCTGGAACTCCCTCCCGACCTGCGTCAGAACATCCCCTGACCTGACCACATTTAAAAGCAACTTAAAAACACACCTATTTATGACAGCATTTAGTGGGTCCCTGTGATTCGTCCTTCCCGTGCTTATGCGTGCTGACACTGTGCATGCTGCCACTAACCACGCATGCATGCTGACCCTGTGCATGTCACCCCTAACCGTGTTATTCATTTTTTGTTTACAAAGCATCATATTACTCACCATTCAATTGCATTTCCCTTTGCAGCAAATATAAAGCGCCTAGAAAGAGATTGGGTTCTCTGAGGGCGCTCTATCAAGTGCATTACTATTATTATCATTATTATTATTATTAGCTTGGTAGCTAATAATAACTACCGAGGTAGCTATACATTTTTTCTGGGCACTTACATACTGTATGCTGGATCGGAATAATGCTGATTAGCCCCCTTGTCTTAAGCCAGGGGTAAAGTGCTCTTTACGATCAAGTCGTGGGCTCGAGTCCTGCAGCGGGTAGATCCTTTGCTGCCCATTGCAAGCGGTGGGGATTGCCAGTAAGGCTCTTCTGCCGCTATAAAAATGAGGTTGTCGAATAAGTCAACCGATATTAAGTTAGCAGGAAAATATATAATTTCACTAAGCATAAGCACACAAAGAACAATCCTTTGAGGCAGGGAGGCTTTGAAGAGTAGCCGGTGTTTAGTTTCTTTTTAAATTTCAAATGAGGGATTTTTGTGACGTCTTTTAGGAGCAAGCTCCTGGCTTGCTGAGCGAAAGAACGGAAGGCACGGCCCTAAGAACTTGAGGCGGTTGGTTAGGTGCACGAAGCGACTTGATTCAGAAGAGCTGGCGGTACCGGACAGGGAAACCTGATTAAGAAGTAGTTTTCCGAAGTAGCGGCCAGCGATGCAATCTCGCAGCTGCTACGTTCAAGGTTCAAGGCAGCCGAGTCTGGGTACCCTAGTGCAGTTAAATATTTGCGATCTGGATTGATGTCTTACTTCTCGAGCGTTTCTTGAAAATGCTAAAGGTGAAGCAAAGGGCATTATTGAAGTTGCGACAGCATCTGCGACCGATACACCCTCAACGCTTGTATTCAGAATCTGGTCTAGTTCACACCTTTCTTTAGAAATGACGACATAGAAAGGGTATACAGTTGACAAGCATGGGATGTGGTTAACACATGCACACTCGATATAGCCCGCTCGACTGACAGGTGAACTTCGGCAAGTGTCAACTGTAGTTAAAAATAATTACCGACCGTGTTTCACACTCGAAAGTGATTTTTGCGAGTCAGCTCAGTCAGGCTCATTGCTTACCGAATGTCACAATGCTCAGGTGCTTACCGAATGCCACAATGTTAGTGAGGAACGTAAGCACAATGCTAAGGTCGACGTCTCCTCCAAGCAATTTGCTCCACAAATTGCTTGCTCCGCCGGAAGGTGCACATCCAGAAGCGAAGACGCCAAGTGCCAAAGGGGTGGGCAAAGACACCATGCGGCACAGTGCAAATGCGATCTACAATTGGCAAGCATCAATCGTGATTGGAGACCCTACATTTTTGTAATGTCAATCAAGATACGTTGCAGCTCAATAAACTGCTAACGTTACGAATGTAGAGGAATTTGAAAGAGCCCAAGGACGACTAACTTAGCTTTCTAGACATGGCATACTGGTAGAAATAAAGCAGTTCGCCAGCGGTTTTCCGGGGACTTCCCTGCACCACATGTCGTATAACACCGTATTTTTACGAGTTTCAGTCGTACCCAAATATAAGTCGCACTCTAAATTTATTGTTAAAAAAGTAAAAAAATTTAATTTAAAAACATTACTACTAAAAATATAGCTCATTTTGTACAGATTAAAGTTTCCTTTAATTATCACAGTCAGCAAAAAACTCGTCATTGGTATCACTGCTAATATGATAGTCTTCTGCAACATTGTCAATGTCTGAATCGTCACTTTCCTCATATATTGCATCATCTTCAGTTCCATCCAGCTGTTTAAAATTCCTGTCTTCTCGAACAAATTCACAATGACTTCTGTTTGATGCTCTCATAAGCATGTAAAACCCATTCATAAACATGTTTCTTACTGCTCTTCTAATTAATCCTGCAGGTGTCAAATTCTTAACTTGCAGTGTATAAGCCGCCGGATTATTTTTTTCAAAACAAAGTTGGAAAAAGTGCCACTTACACTCGTAAAATATTGTTATAATAATATTAGTGATAACACATTTGATATAACTCCCTTACAGAACTCACATCTCGTTCTAGGCACTCGCATGTCACGTGCCGCCATGCTCATTGCCCGGCACACTAGAAAGAAAACTATAAAAGACTACAAAACACTACAAAGAAACTATGACGAATTGTGAAAGGCCAACCGAACCTAAATATATTGAGACCTTAAACCTAGCAAATAAGTTCCAGTCTGGGTTTAGAGCTAATCACTAAACAGAGTCAGCATTGCTTAGGGTGTATAATGACCTCAAGAATTCTGACTTGGGTAAAGTCTTTCTGCTTGATCTGCTTGATCTTTCGGCTGCATTCGATACTATTGATCCCCAATTCCTTCTTGGGCGTCTCGTATCTCACCTGGGCATGACTGGCACTGCACTGCAACGGTTCAGGCCATATCTCAGTGGGTGACTCTAGAGTATTTATGTGAATGGACAAAGATCATTCGAGGAACCACTTAAGAACGGGGGGGGGGAGGGTACCTCAGTACTCTGAGCTCGGTCTGACTCTTTTCACAGTAATTACTCTCCCTCTTGCCGATGTAATCGCCAAGCACAATCTAGGCACCAAGTGTGATTCAGAAATAGAAAAACCTAACGCTCAAAATCGGCTCTTCCACCATATCTCCCGTTGAATTTGCACGTAAACTAGGTATCCTATTCCAAAGTGACCTTTCGTTAGACGATCACATGAGCTGCACGGTCTCGTCTGCCTACTTTCAGCCACATAGCATTGCCAAAATTTTGAATTGCGTGGACAGGGATACCAGATGCAAATTTGTTATGAATTTGTAACATCCCGTCTCGACTTATGTAACTCACTGCTTGCTGGTCTCCCGGCGTGTGCAGTCAGGCGCTTACAGTTGGTGCAAAATCTTGCAGCTAGGCTCGTCTGTCGTGTCTCAGTTGCTACATCAAACCGCTTCTCGCCGACCTGCACTGGCTCCCAATCAATAATACTGATAATAATAGCAGTAACACACCTGATAAAGCGCCCTCAGAGAACTCAAGCTCTTTCTAGGCACTTTAAATTTACTGTAGAGAAGCAAGCAGTGCATCGACTTAAAGGTTCTGTCACTTACTTTTAAGTTCATTCATTTTGTATGGCTCCAGCCTACTTATCAGAACTACACCCACCAGGCGAATAATCGTACAATCTGCTGCTCTGATTCGAACCGTTTAGCCATATCTCGTACAAACCTCAAAACAGTTGGATATCGTGCCTTTAGTTTCTGTGCTCCCACAGCCTGGAACTCACTACCGAAGCACATCACAGCGGTTCCTGACATGACGACAGCTAAAAAGAAGCTTAAAACGCACCTGTTTGCTACAGCATTTGGTGGTTCTTTGTGATTTGTTCTTTATGTACATGTACCTGCTTACACTAAGCCTGCTGCTTCCGGATGTTATCAGCAATCATCTGGTTCTATACAGTATCTACAAAGTGCCTTCAAGGAAATTGAGTTCTGAGGGCGCTATACAAATATTTTTTATTAATATTACATTAAGTTGCACGACTTTCTCAGAAAGAATAAATAAATCATCACTTCACTTAGCTTGTTCGGAGCGTTTAATCTCTTTCTAAGCAAAGACTGAAAAAAGAAGCAGGTGAACTGACTAGTTATTATAAAACGCACGAAGTAAGCACTCAGAGTGATTCATTTGGCCAAATTAAACGCAGTGAACAAAAGGTGTGCTTTTAGCTTAGCTTTAAATGTCATCAAGCCACGGGACATCGTGATGTCACTCAATGGCAAGTTCTCGGTCTTAATAGCTTGCGACTTCCGGCAACGTCTCTCCGAAGAATTCGAAATTTATTGGAAGCGCTGATAAACGATCATAGTGATAAGAGCAGGTCGCACTGAGTGAAGCCTGAGGAGTTGTTATTTCAGCCAGAACGAGACCAGGGACTGTCCTGAAATTGAGTGACAGGATCTTTTGAAGTATGCGTATTCTTGAAAGGAAGCCAGTGCAGGTGGGAGATGATTGGTGTAAAACGGCAATTGCTAAGTTCATGACAAAAAAGCCTAAGTGATGAGTTTCGCGCCACGTCTGTTAGCATATTATACACAGCTAAGACTCCAGGAGACTTCTAGACATATAAAAAAAATGAGTGAACTAATTATTCTGTGGTAACCTCATCCAAGTGTGTGCCCAAATTTTTACAAAATTATTTAACTTAAGTAGGTGGGCTTGGCCGCTGATCGAATTTGATCAATTAGAGAAATGCTGCGACGGAGTTTCAAATGAAAGAGCTGACCACTCAAAAGTAATATTGTTATTACAAGTGCTTCCGCTACAGCTTATGTACAAAGTACGTGAAAGAGCTCAAGTTCTCTGAGGATGCTATACTCATGTAATGATATCCTCTTGGTGCAAAAACATCATTGCGTTGCACGCTCTTTGTTCACGTGCAACGAATAACACAAATGGAAAAACTGCAAGATCTCTACAGCAGAAGCAGTAGGTGCGTGCCCCTACATGTGTGGTTGGGTGGGCTTTAAACCAACCGTTGTAGAAGCAGATAACGTTTCCGTTTCGCTCGAGAATTGTGCCAATAGACGAAGTGGACCGCATACAAGCGTAGTGCGTAGCGTAAACTCTGCAATGCATACAACTAAGTCTGTGGCGCTACGTGTATGCAAAGCACAATGAAGCTGGACACAAGTGTAGTGAATAACATAGCACGATCTATGCATGCCATTGCGTGTCGGTCAGCACGTACACTAACGGAGAGCCGGAGAAACAATGTTCGAGAGAAGGTATACTACGCAACAAGCAGGCTGAATCTGTTCAGGTTGCGGTGCAAGTAGACACTTATCTCTCTCTCTCTCTCTCTCTCTCTCTCTCTCTCTCTCTCTCTCTCTCTCTCTCTCTCTCTCTCTCTCTCTCTCTCTCTCTCTCTCTCTCTCTCTCTCTCTCTCTCTCTCTCTCTCTCTGTCTCTCTCTCGATTTTCGCTACCATAGAAAACAAAAAAGCGGTCGAAAATTTCGCGTTCGTGTCGAGACAGCCAAGATGGCGGGCCTGGGGTGACGCTTGCGAAGCATTACGCTGCACACGACCGGTCTCTCACCGCGGGCATCAGCGTGAACTGACAGGCGAGTCCGACGAGAAGCGACTTCGGCCTTCGCAGTCGTTCGCGTACGATCTGCAAGTCGAGCGAGGCACCGAAACCCATGGTGCCCAGGCTTAGAAGCACTATGACGCCGTACGTGAACACGCCGTCAACGACGGTCGCCTTGCGACGTACGACGGACGCATCGTACGTTAGCAAGCTGTCGTTGTCGCTGCTCAGCAGCCGGAGCTGTGCGATGCCAATGGCCACTCCGTGCAAGAGCAGCGAGCCGTTGAATCCGCAGCTCTCGGAGGCGACGAATGAGTCGGACGCGCAGTCGAGTACGCGCTTGTCCGAGGTGAGGCACAGCACTGTCAGGTTTCGCGCATTCACCGCTGAGCAGTTCAGCGCCGCCCCCGTGATAATAAACTCGCCATGCTCTCCGGCCTCCAGCTGAATGGGCTGCGGCTGAAGGACCCAGTCGTAGCCATGGCAGCCGCCGAGTAAAGAAGCCAGAATGAAGGTCGCCGACGCACCCGATAAGCCTGGTCGCCGGGCGAGTGACATTGAATCGCTCCGAATCTGCTTTTGAGAACTTCGGTGGAGGCCGCCCCCTGCAGCAGAGCAATTAAAGAATCCACGAATAACGAGGCTGTATTCATTAACTGCGGCTACGAACATCACGAGGGCACGAAGGTGTGCGTAAAAGCACGGGTACTGGTGCTCCGCTATTACCAATTATCCGTAAACTATATGTCTCAGCGACTTCTGCAATAGGCACTAGGCATGCGACTTCGTTGGCTACATCTGCTCTTCTAGACGAAGTCCCTGAGACCTGCACAAACTGCTATCTCTTCTTAACAAATACCCAAAACAAATATTAGGAAAGCGAGAAAGTATCTTCATTCCAGAATAAATGTATTTTAAAGAAATACGAAGACAAATGTTACGCTAGTACGAGTACTTTGGTGGCATGTTTGACATTCGTCATCGAAAGTACCCTATTTTCTACAAGATCATAGACGTGATTCTAGTAGCTCTAACTTAGAGGACGCTGTAAGGTACATGAATTATCTTCGAAATGTGCATGGAAAAAATTTAAAATTAAAGGTTAGCTGATTGATTAAACAGCTTCGTCTTCAGTTGCAAACGAACTATCAAAGCGCAGCACTTACAGAGAAAAAAATAAAATAATAGCTTGCTGTAGGTCTCCTACTCATGGTAAGTTTAGTAGGGAATAAGCGCATTGCCCCAAGGCTAAAAGCTCTTTAACCACTCTATACAAATTTAATTTGAATCTTACTTGTATCACTCTCACGCTAGCTGCAAACTCAACTCTTAAGATTTTTTAATGGAAAGCCTTTTGCTATGTGCCGAAGCACTGCGGCCAGGACGTCTTCAATACACTCGAAGCTGCGTTTACACTATCCACTTTCCTGCTAAAGCGGCGGCGATTGTAGTGATTTCTGGGGTACTGCGTCACCATGTCTTGGGTGAGGAGATGCCAAATCGGGTGGCTGTCGTGAAGTAGACGCAGCTTCTACTTTTGGACCGCTAATTGGACCGGCCGATCAATCGAAACCCTAGCGCTCGTCACGTACACCCCACGACCAAAATAACAATGGCTGAAGTTCGTAGGCTCAAGAATTCGATGCGTTCGGAGCAAGTTAAATGCGAATTAAAATGCGAATAAAAGTTAAATGTTAAAAGGTTAAAGGTTAAATGCGAATACAAGTAAAATGCGAATTCGTCGATGCGTTCGGAGCAAGTCCCTGAACATTGTCGGAGCCTTTTCGTTGTAGCCACGGCTGAAACCATTTTCCACACAGAAGAAGCCGTGCATCTATTTATGCAATGCACCAACAAACCCGTCGCGGCGTACCGCACTTGGCGCTATGCACTTTACCAAGAAAACAATTCTGTATTTGTGCTTCGACCTCTGAGGTACCAGAGCCTTAATACACTCGTCATCTGGAGGGGACGGCCTCGCAAGCTTGCTAGCTGCCGGTGTCACAGCAGCATAAGTAACATCACTCGCGCGCACATAACAGACATAACAGGCAACAATTCAATTGCATTTCACTTTGCAGCAAATGTAAAGCGCCTAAAGAGAGATTGAGTTCTCTGAGGGCGCTTTATCAAGTGCGTTATGATTGTTATTATCTAGGGTAGTACCGGCGCCGCATTGAGCCGCATCTGCAACAGCACCGGGCAGAGCGAACAACTCCTGTACAACCCAGATCCCACGGTACAATTGACCAACCGTCGCTACGTTGTCTAAACCGTAGATTGTGATATATCTTGCTGCTTTCACTCTCTAGGCACTTTACAGATTCTGCCTTTAAAGCATAACCAAATGTTTGGTGGTAGCGTCCGCATGCAGCAGGCATTGTATAAGCAGATGCATGCACACGAAGGAAGAATCATAAGGAAAAACCAAATGCTGTAACACAAACAGGTGTATTTTGAGCTTCTTTTTAAATGCTGTCGTGTCATGGCACGTCGTGACGTGCATCGGTAGTGAGTTCCAGGCTTAGGGACCATACGAACTACAGGCACGGTCTCCAAAGGTGTTGAGATACCTATGTGGTATGGCTTGAGGATTCGAGTCAGAACAGCGGGCTGTACGATTCTTCGCCTGGTAATCCTAGCTGCTTAAACAGCCTCTTTTTTATAGCGACAGAAGAGCCTTTTATGGCTATCACCACCGCTTGCAGTGGCGATAGAGGATCGCCCACCACAGGAATCGAACCCACGACCTCGGGACCGAGGTCATGAAAGCAACCGCCTTATCTAGTGTGGTGGGGAGTAGTTCTGATAGAAAGGCTGGAGCCAGAGAATGAAGGGACCTAAAAAATAAGTGACAGAACCTTGAAGTCGATGCACTACATAGGTTGGGAGCCAGTGCAGGTCGGCGAGAAGTTGTGCGACGTGGCAATTTTGATGCTCACGACAGATGAGTCTACCTGCTGAGTTGTGCACCAATTAATCTGAAGCATTGTCACAATCTGAGCGGTCCAGCATTTGCACGTTTCGCAACGCCGAAAGGCATCACGTGCGGGAGCTCTCCTGTTGGACTCTTCGCGAATATGTGGAGACGAGCTGCACGGCAGCGTATCTCTGTACGAGCGAGAGAGGGGCGAGGTTAAGCCCGGGTGCCTGGCGCTCGCTGACGCTCGCGTCGGTAGCTCCAGAATGTAGAATGAGCAGAAGAGAGAAGGCATCGGCTTGCAGAACTAAGGCCAGCTGACGGCAGAAAGGGCCGTGCCGGCGTCGACGGAAGTTGAATAACAATATTAATAATAATTATTATTATTACTATGATAGATCTTTTGCATGAGAAAACTTTGGTCTCTATCGAAGTGCTTTACAACTGGCTACAAGCCAGCGATGCAGCGATCGGCTGGCCCGCGCGGGCGGCTAGCCTGAGCAGGCAGCAGCCTGGCGCTTCGTGCGGCCTGCGGTGTAGACGGCGAGGCTTTGTTTGATGTCGATGGGAAACGGAGCAACGCCAGCGTGTGCAGCCTGAATGAGTCACACACATGGGCGACGTCATAATCCCACATTTGAGCGGCAGTCGAGTGCCGCCTGCGGAACGCGTGTCGTTTTGTGATCGCTGATGTTTTTTTTTAGCCGTCAACTTGGCTTGTCGGGGAGCAACCGGCGACAGGCGACTGACTTGTTGTCCTCCCGGTGCGCCCACCTCGAGCGAGCCGACGAGCGAATGACAGTCGAAGCGAATCGCAGGCCAAGCACGAGCAGGAGCTCAATTAGACCGATCGCCTACAGCGCTCCAGCGATCCCTAGCGATCGTCGCCTCCCTCCGCGTATCGCAAGCTGCCGCCGGCGGAGGGGGCTGTGCGTACCGAGACGGGCCGGGGGTGCCCCGTCGTGCAGACATCGCCGCCTCCCGCAGCGCAGCGCACCTAAATTCCCTAGTCCGCCCCCCACCCGACGGTCGCGCCTGGATTTGTCAAGTGCCTTACAATAGCCGGAACACGCGCCGCACCTCGGCCCGGTCCCAAATCCGACGCCGCATGGGCGCGTCAGCAGTTTGGCTGGGCGCTCCTGAAGGGCGACGCAGCGCTCGTGCTGAGCAGACGCGGTCTGACGGAGCAGGTGCGAGCCCGCCCGCCCGCCGCGTCTCTCCAATCGTCTTATTTAGCAGTCAGTCGGAACCCGACTCTGAAGCTTTCGCGTCGGCTGAACTCGCGGCGAGATCTCACCTCTCCTCCGGGCTCTCACAGCGAGGCGTGGGCGCCGCCGCAGCCGACCGTGCTGCGGGTTCGGTAAGAGGCGTCGACGTCGGCTCGCGCGACGGCCGCTTTGTCCCTATGTCGACCGCTGGCAAGCTAGATGAATAGGCGTCTTTGCACCCCGGCACGCCAGGCAACGCGCGGATGGGGCGGGGGCGGCCAGCCTCCGGCCGGCCGGGGGGGGGAGACGGCGGGGGTGGGCCGGGCGGGCGGATTTAGCAGCCTCGGGCATCAGAACTGAATTGACCTCGACATTGGCTCGATGCTAAGCAAGCGGCGGCGGCGCAGCTTTCGACCGACCAAGCGAATGAACAAACGAAGGCGACCGGAAGACCGAGGTCGCAGCACCGATGCTGTCGGGGTCGCGAGAGCTACGCCGACCGAGGTCGGACGCGAGAGCGCAGACCGACGCCGAGATTCTGGCCAGGGGCAATTCGGATGGCACGCGTGCCCTTCCGAGCTCGCGGCCTACGTGGCGCTGCCCGAACAACCAGCGCCGAACGACGGGACTCTCTCCCTCTCTCTCTCTCTCTCCCTCTCTCCCTTTCCCTCTCCCTCTCGCTCTCCCTCTCCCTCCCTCTCTCTCTCTCTCTCTCTCTTTGTCTCTCTCTTTCAGCACTCTCGTGTGCGAAGCTACGTACGTCGTACGCTACGACGCAAAGGCGACATAGCTCTGAGCGAACGACGCGCCCTCGAGCGTACGCGCGCACGTCCGCGGTTGACCAGCTTACCGATGAGAGTCGCTGTCTATCAGAACACAGCTATCATCTCTGACGTAAACCTGCGGCTGATCAGACACCGCAAGCGGCCGGGCCTCACTTGCACAGCTGCCAGCACGCAGGCATACCCGGCGGCCAGCGGCAGGTGGATGGTGGACGTTGTTGGCGGCCCAGTTTCTATGACCCAGTTTCCATGACCCAGTTACCAGACGCCGCGTTGGCGTCCCAGTTTCCATGACCTTCCTTCCGTAAGGTGCTTCCGCGCGTCCGGCGCAGCCAAATAAAAAAGCTCGGCGCCATTGTGTTGATTGTTAACGGGGTTGCCTCCGAAATAAGGGGTAGGTTCCAAAAAAATGGTCAATTTTTTCGAAATTCGCGTATTAAAGATAAACCAGTTATAAATGCAAGCTCAAATTTTGGTGGTTGTAAGATGACTGGAACATGGTCAATAAAATTATTATGTAAGACCTAGTTTAACTGGAAGTCGTACATCGAGCTCAACAAAATAATTTTCTTTGACAAGTAACTGAGCCGGAGCTGCGGTTTTCTGGTGAACTCTACGAATATAAGCTACTCAGCCCTAAACGGACCCTCAAAAAATAACTGTGGAGAATGATTAAACGTAAAAATTTCCCGGAAATGACACGCCCCTCGAGATCACACGTCCGACTGGTAGTATAACAAGATCATAAAAGAGTAAACCCCCTATCGGCAGGGTGCCTAGTCCCGCCTCTGCTTCCCTGCCCGGCTCATAGCAACCGGCAGCAAACGGCATTCCAGGGCCCACTCCTTATATACTTGGCAGAAACCTGTTTACATTGGTATGTTTACATCGGATCACAAACCGGAAGTGACTGTCATTCGGCCAGTAGACGAACATTAGGGATAATGTATTGAGAATTTGCTGCTGCCGGTGCCGCCGTAACTAAGGAGTCCATTATCACGGCACCGCATGAATCCTGGGACAGATGATCCACTTCCTGTAGCAGCCATAACGCACGAGGCGACAGCCGTGAGTGGTCCTTTTGTTCGGTGGCCGGTCAGCGTGGTGATTTGAATGGAACTAGCGCGTCGTTTACTGGAAGCCAGTCTGAAAATGTTGATTCATTTCTATTCAAGGAAATTTAGGTGATTTCAAGTTCTCATTTATGTCGTTAATAGTTAGATATTTGTATTGGCGAATGCCAGTGAGCCTGGCTGTAGCCTGGATTGCCGGCCTGAGGTATGAGACCTATCGCGGATATGATCTGCTTATGCTGTATAAGGATCTTGTTAGGTTGACCTATTCCTAAGATCCATATTTATCTATCTATTGAATATGTTGAATGTTGACTAATATTGAATGTTCGTGCGATAATAGCGTTTCCTAGTGCTGCCTCTTGGTTATAGCTTGGAGTTCTCAAGTCTATCTGCAAACAACAGTCCAATGCCTGCTGTCATTTATGTCATATCTCCTAAAATAATGATCTGATCATCAATGATTGACCTCTGTCATCCTTTGACTCACATGGCGTAAAAATGTCACAGGTAAGCTACTTGTGACCCAATCAATGTGAAACTCTAAGTACATGCTCCTAAGTATGTGTTTTGATGTTGTATGGCGACAAATATAGTAACACTTATTATTCCATGTCACCTACATGCTTTGGTACCTTAAGTTGGCTTCTCTGAGTGCTGTCAGAGCAGTAGTACATCGTCCCTCTCGCTGATGTGATTGCCAAGCACAATCTAGGCTTTCACTTCTATGCGGATGACACTCAGTTGTACCTTTGCTTTGATCCCTCCCAGCCTTCGAGCACCTCAAATTCTCTCAACTCACTTGCTGCATGCATTGATGACATCCGATCATGGATGGCAGCAAATTTTCTAAAACTAAACGATGATAAAACTAACTTACTAGTTATGGGCAAACCTAGTGTTATTCAGAAATTGGAAAGGCTGACTTTCAAAATTGGCTCTGCCAGCATATCTCCAGTTGCATCAGCTCGAAATCTAGGTGTCATATTCCAAAGCGACCTCTCGTTAGACGACCACATCAGCTCCACAGTCAAATCAGCCTATTTTCAGCTTCATAACATTGCTAAAATTAGGGCTTGTTTAGATAAGGATACCACGTCCAAGTTGGTCCATGCATTCGTTACATCTCGTCTCGACTTCTGCAACTCACTGCTTACTGGCCTACCAGCATGTGCGATCAGGCGATTGCAGCTGGTGCAAAACTCTGCAGCTAGGCTTGTCTATCGTGAGCGTCGCAGTTGCCACATTACTCCACTTCTCGCCGACCTGCACTGGTTACCAGTCAAGCAACGGATTGACTTCAAGGTTTTGTCGCTCACTTTTAGGTCTCTTCATTCTATGGCTCCAGCCTATCTTTCAGAGATACTACCTTATCAGGCAAAGCATCGTACCACTCGCTTTTCGGAATCCAACAGTCTAGAAATACCTCATACAAACCTTAAATCCTTTGGAGACCGTGCATTTAGCTCGTATGCTCCCACAGCCTGGAACTCCCTCCCGACCTGCATCAGAACATCCCCTGACCTGACCACATTTAAAAGAAACTTAAAAACATACCTATTTAGGACAGCATTTAGTGGGTCCTTGTGATTCGTCCTCGATGTGCTTATGAGTGCTGACACTGTTCATGCTGCCACTAACCACATTTGCATGCTGACCGAGTGCATGTAACCCCTAACCATGTTATTCATTTTGTATGCTTTTCAAGCATGATTTTACTTACTATTCTATTGCGTATCACTTTGCAGCAAATGTAAAGCGCCTAGAAAGAGATTAAGTTCTCTGAGGGCGCTTTATCAAGTGCAATATTATTATTATTATTATTATTACCTGGTAAATTGTACAACTTGGTCGATACTGGGCCGATCTGTGTGAAACTTGGAATATAGGTGGAGCTCACCTGTCTCGACACTCTCCCTCTGTGCATCTACGCATGATGGGTGTGTATGCATATAATGTGCCTGTCACAAAGTGTCCGTGGGCTGTGTTCGTGATGACAGTCAACAGTTTTAAGACGTCAAATTTTTTAATTTTTTGTGGGGGAAGAGTTTCCAGTCGAGTGTCGCATTTTTTGAGCGGTTTGCCATATTTCTGCAATGAAATTTTTATAATCGAAAAAATTCGGAGCTGCCTTTTACCAGCAGTGCTATACGTGACCTTGGATTTTTAAAAGGTCATCAGAAGGTCAAAACCAACTATATCAAATCAAACGATAGCTAATGCTACCAGTGTTCTTCGTGCCAATTTTCATGCCATTCAGTTTACTGGTCTTCGTACAATTTTTTATAAATGATTTTGGAGGGACAACTCCCCCTATTGGCGGCCATTTTGGGGGATAACTCCTACCACTGGCCGACTTGAGCGCGGTGAGCTGAGCTCAGCCGGAGGCAGGCCTGTCATCTATCACCACCTGTCATCGGCTCGGCATTCGGAAAGTCGTAATTGTAAAGTAGCCGACCTAAACGTCTGAGAGAGAGAGACCTACGCCGCCGTGCCTATGACCTGGGGCGAGAAAGGGCGAGCGTCTTGTAAGACAGCTTGCCGCCCGCACAATGTCGCCGACGCATCGAGTTCGTATCTGCACGCAAGCCATATGTGCAGGCTCGACTCATCTCTTCCAACGCAGCCAGCGTCGAGCCGCTCGTTTGCAATAATTGCATATGACTTTTCGTTGGTTGCTAACCAAGTTGTCTTTTGTTCTCTTAACAGTCGGTTGCCGCGAAAGCATTGTCTTTAAACTCTAAAAATAAGCACCTTCCGCAAGAATTTGAAGTAGCTCGACTTGCTACCTCTTCGAAGGAACGCAATTAATCTCGAACTCAGCTCGTCAATCCGAAATCCTTACGGTAATCCACCTGGCCGGTAGCTGCTCGCAGCGCGAGTAGCTCTCTGATAGTTCGACCTTGAATCTGTCGAAGAAGTGATCACCGTGAGTTTTGAGCACAGGGCAGAGTAAGGTAAAGGTTGGCTGACCATACATACTCATTTATAACCGGACCAGAAGACCCTTAGCGGCTATCACATCGCTTGCAATCACTGGGAAATTGAGAATCGCCGGGGTCAGGACTCGAACCCATGAACTGGGTCATGAAAAGCGCGAACCTTGCCCCGGGGGCTGCTGGCTTCCGTCGGTATCACAAGCCACAACAACAGACAGCGATTCCGAGATAAATCCATTATACTCTTGTAGCCGGGCGTCGCGCGTGCTTTTGGCCGGCATGGGTTTTTACTCGGACAGCCCGTCACTTCTTCAGCGAGTCGCTTACGGTTGCCAGGCAAATAACTCGACGAGCGCTCGATCGCCCTGCGCCCGACTCACCAGCGAGAAAGTGCACTCGCTAGGCCTGACCGGAGGCGGGATTGGGATGGGCGGCGGGCAGAAGTAGAGAAGGAACGGGGACGCTAAAGCCGGGATGAACCCGTGGATCAGCCAATAAAGCCGGCGTCGTTTGTTCTTACAGCGATAGCGGATCTGCTAAGGGCATAGTAATAATAATAATAATACATTTTTATAGCGTCCTCGGGGAACGCAATGTCTTTCTAGGCACTTTACATTTGCTGTAGAGGATCGTTAGGATCGAATTGCTAGCGGTAGCATGCTCAATAAACAGCAAGCATAGCACGGCTAGAGGTGACATAAACAGGATCAGCATGCAAATATGATTGGCGACATAGCGCTCATAGCTGGCGATTCACCATTGTCTCCTTCGCATGTTTATATTCATGCTAAATAACACGATTTAATTATCCATATAGTAGTGCTACACGCAACCAGCGCTCCAGATTCTTTATTACCGAATTATGAGCTCCAACTTTGATTTGCAGGGGCTCGGGCGCGCGATGGCGGCGCGACGAAGAGCGAAGTCCCCAAAAGTGAGTTGCGGGTACTGATGACGACGGCGCTATTGCATACTAAGCAGGCGACGCAAGCGAGCGAGCTTACATACGGATGTAGCGGTAGTTGCCGCCGCGTGAGCAGCTCCGGAGTGCTAATAGATGGGTGAGTAAGAGGAAAGGGAGAGAGACAGAGAGTGGACAGCGTCCGCACAGGCCGGTGGACCAGCAGAAAGTGAAGAAGCACGGTTGCTCGCTGCAGGACTATCGGGCCACGTGACCGCACATGACCCGCTGCAATTAAATCCAACTTCAGACAGTCGATACCGTCCGACTGCAGCGCCTATTGAGGTGGTGTTCAGCGCGCCCGTTGGCCGGGAGGAGTGTTGCAAGTCCGGGTGGGGCGGAACAGCCTTGTGGGCGTGGCCACGCCCACAAATTAACACCTTCATTAACGACGAGGGAAAATTTGAGCAATTACTCTCAGTCAGTCGCTACTGCGGAATTTTGGAGTTGCTATATCGTCCAGATACCGACTGACCAAGAGAATATTAGCGGTTCTCGGATATGTCATAAGTTTTAACCAGTATTATATATGTCATAAGTTTTAACTAGTATTTTAACTAGGTTTTAACTAATCAGCCTGCGAGCTGCCTCGAACTAGAGAGTTGTTTGGATAGGGACGATTCTGTGAACATGTAATGTATTTGTGACTTTGAAACTTAGCAATCAACGCAAATACGCAGATTCGTTATTTTAAGGCATGGGCGCTTTTTCTATTGCCGCCTCGCTCTACTACCGTCGGCACACCTGGGTGCTCCGTAAATAAATAAATACTAGCTGCTTTGACGGCCTCTTTTGCATAGCGACAGAAGAACCTTTACGGCTTTCACCACCGCTTGCAGCGGTGATAAAGAATCGCCCACCCGTGATAAAGAATCGCCCACCCACCGTATGGTTCGAACCCACAACCTCGGGACCGAGATGTAATGTAATATAATCTATCTCCGTCTGTAAGTCCACATAGTCATAAAGGCCATGTGGGTGTTACGCAGGAGAATTCTGTATAGCGCACTCACAGCCCAAGCGGCTGTCGGTACGCATTCGAGATCGTGAAAAGCAGCCACCTTACTTAGTGTGCCATCACGGCTCACCTCGCGGCGGCATCCGGTGAGCTCCGCTTCCAGGCGCCGCGTCCACCATTAGTTGCCAGGCGAATGCAGCGACTAGCGCCGTTGCGAGCGTTGTTTTCGCGGCCTGGAGACTTATTTCAGGAGCGAAGAAAGAGCTGCTCGGTGCAGCGGCTCGGCTGGACGTCGGCTGCTCAGCCTTTTAGCGTCGCGAGGCATGCCGCACCCGGATGTCCCCTGCCGCAGACGCGAGCGACGCCCTAGATGGCCCAGGCGATAGCCCGTAAGCTGACAGTGGCAGGCCACCCTGGCAAGAGCTAGCTAGATGGATGATAGATAGATAGATGATAGCTAGATTAATGAAGCTCGACGATCCAGGTGGCCACGTTGATTATGCACAATGCAGAGGCCGGTCTGCCGCGGTGCTACGGTTACTAACGGGATGTGGCCGATTCTGAACCCAAGTACTTGGCCACAAGCATAGCAACAGTAATGTAATGTCATGTGTATCTCCGTCTGTAACTCCACAAAGCCAAAAAGACTACGTGGGTGTTACTCGGGAGAGTTTTGTATAGCTCACTCACAGCCTAAGCGGCTTTCGGTACGCATTCGGTAGCCAACAGACTTCGTCTTGCGAAACAAAGAGAAAGTGGGAAGCATAGCAGAGTCAGAAGAGCAGTTTAGGTAGTGAGCAGCATGGAAGTAGCAGCTCAGCACTGCTAGAAAAGATGAGCCATAGACAGCAGCAGGAGAGTAGTTGTCGTTGCGTAAGAATCGCGGAAGCGAGTTCCACAGTCTAGGACCTGCAGAGCCAAAGCTTCGGTCGCCCATGGTCTTCCCGCTCCTTGCCGACGAGAGACATGTACAAGTGTGGCTGGAACAGCGAAGCAAACGAGTCGCGTAGAATGCCTCAATACGGGCATACGTGCTGACCGTAGCAAAGCATGGCAGCTGTAAAGTGTCTATACCTTATTAGGACTGGTCAACGTCGTCAGCATAATACGGTGTATTCAATAGTTACACAGAGGCGCGAGTGTACCACCAGCATATCTCCATTTGAATGTGCACGAAATCTTGGTGCCCTGTTCCAAAGCGACCTTTCATTAGACGACCACATTAGCTCCTCAGTTACGTCTGCCTGCTTTCGGCTACATAACATTACTAACATTCGGACTTGTTTAGCCAGCACTTGGTAGGTCCATGCGATTCGTCCTTTGTCTACTAATGTGTACACTGTGCATGCTGCCACTGACCAAACTTTCATGCTGACCCTGTGCATGTCATCTCTACCCATGTTATGCTTGTTGTGATTGGGCATACTACCACTAACTATTCGATCATGCTTTTTTGTAGCAGATGTAAAGTGCCTAGAAAGAGATTGGGTTCTCTGAGGGCGCTATAAAAAAGTGTAATATTATCACATCAAGTAGGGCATACAACTGACTTTTTAAACAGCCGAAAGTCCAGCTGATTGGTTCAAAGCACAAGTAAACCTGATAAGATATTATTTTAAGTGTTCAAGATACACTTTCTAAACTACAGATTTTCTTTCATATCCAGTTCAAGTCGGTTGTAATGCAGGAACAACTAATAATCTACGAAGAACTCATACCTAGCTGATGTAGCATTCCAACGTTTTATTTCCCAATGCTTGTATCGATTTCTTCCCTTAAGAAATATAAATAAATATACATAAGTTATGGTTGGTGTCAAAGTTTGTTTCCATAACCTCGCTGGGCTCTAGCATTAATGCAATCAAAGACTTTCAGACGTCTTCTTCGCAGCTGTCGTTAAAGCTTTCTTTAACTTCATCCCAGACAATCGTTTTTGAAATGAAATGGACTTCAATATATTTTTTAGCCTTTGACTATCCAGGCGGTAAGATCATCAGAACTTCACTTCGAAGAAATCAGGCGAGCGCCTTCAGCTTCGGCCTTATCTCAATAGAAGCGAAATGAGTGCTAGCAGCCGCACGTCACGGAGGACGATTCAGACAAACGCTTGAATGCCATCAAACGTCCTCGAGCTATGTTTTCTGAAATCGTGGACATGTACAGCAATACCTATCTCGCCGAAATCCAAAATAAACTACAGCAATGATGTGTAAGCTGGGCGGAACTAGCATTTCAAATTTCCCACAGATCCTCGAGACGCTTGCCAAGTTATAGGTTTTTCAAAGCACAAAGCTGCACTTTAAATAGAGCTTTTATAAAGTCTCAAGCACGCACCTCAACAAGCTGTGAACATGTATCTCAATGCACCAAGGTTCTATAAGTTGGAACACAAGTCACATGTAGCACATTAGAGCCTGCTTCTTAATAAAGTCAGAATTATTCATACCATACGGTGGTGTGCTGTCATTGTATTTTAGCTATGAGGAGACCGCTGATAAAATTTGTTTCAAATTTTGTATATTTGCATCCAGAGTAATTAAAATTTTAGCAAATTTATACCACAATTCAATCGTGTTCTCAATCAATGTGACAATTGTGAGAGCCATCCATGGGGCTTTTGGGGGTAAATACTTTCACACAATGCACTCAAGCTCACAGCAGCAGCGATCTACGATTCACCAAGTTTGATTAAGCAAAGCTACCTCTAATTCGATCAGTTTTAGCACGGGATTTGTTTTATAAATCTTCAAATTTGGCCGAGCAAACAGCCAATGCAGCTGTAGGTAAAAACGAGCAGCACGATGTCTTTTCCCGTTCAGATCGAAAGGCAAACTTAAGCTAAAATAATTACCAATACAGTCACGAGCAATCAGACTAGAGCAAAACGCGACTGCTAAGGATCCACGGCAAGTGCCAATCAGCGCCCTCTGACACCAACTGATGTGAACGGAATGTAACCGCTCCTGCTCCAAAGTCCTTGGCTGCAAGCACAAAGCAAGTAACGCGGTGGTAGTCCGTGCAGCTGTATTGTACAAACTGGTAGAGCTATCACCTCTAAGCTAACGAGCAAACGAGTCGTAGTTGCTGCACGGATGCACAGTAGGTACGTATGCAGGCTGGTAGCCAAGCAAGACAGCAATCAAGAGTGCCCATACCTAATAATGCATTGCCCCGCGATTATGACCGTTGAGCTTATCTGCTGACTTTGAACTCGAGACAGCATTTGAAATAGTCTTGATAAGCAGGCTTAAAAGCAACTCGTTATTTATTTTTGGTGTAGCCAGATTTATGAATGACTTCCGGCAAGAGCCTGGTCGAAGCAGCGAGTTTTTAGCCACGATCTGTGGATCTGTGATTTATTCAGCTGAGCCATTGCTGTTTAAATCCTCCATGTGTCAGTCTGAAGACGCCTGCCGTACCAGCTGCAACAAGTTCATGTAATACTTTCCGCAATCACGATCTTGGTGGCGGATAGTGCTGCTTTATAATTTCGGCGTCATAAACGCTTAATGTGTCACCCGCGTCACGTCTGTATCCGTTACAAAGTGCGATGTCGCTACCTAAACTATTCATGTTTACGCAGCCATAACAATATTTCAACTATGTTGCGTTAGTGCAGACCAGAATTATTTAACAGTTACAGTGATCCATATCTGCATATCACCAGCCGTAGTGAACCAACCACTTTGAATCTGTAAGTACAATCGACTTACTATCACCACGTGTGTCTAGTTATTAAAGTCTAAACCATAGATTATGAATATCCGTTTGCCATTGCTACTATAGAGATTTAGTTATCTCACGAGGCCATATCAATATCTTATTGTCATTATGGCGATAATTATTATTGATTATACTACACTGGTCATTGGCAAAATAATTTATTACACACCTAGAGCAGAAATGAGAGCGAAATGAGCGCCTGTTCAGCCTAAGAGGTTGGAAAACGGGGAATTAATTATTAAGCTGCAGCCAGTTTACTCCGCAGCTGAGTATTACCACGGAGAGGTCTGACGGTAGCTGCTGTTTAAGCAGAAGTCAGAAGTAAGAATAAATGCGCCTGGCTCGTTGGTGTCTGGGACTTTCTGTTGCCAAGCTATATGTGCAAGTTGAGTGGTCGATGGCCGCTACAGAACCTCCGGGCGAAAGTTAAGTTAAAGTTTCCAAATGCACCGAAAGTTTTCTGAAAGCAAAGCTAGGCCCGGTTCTTTTCACGGTTTATACTCTCCCTCTTGCTGATGTGATTGCCAAGCATAATCTAGGCTTTCACTTCTATGCGGATGACATTCAGTTGTACCTTTGCTTTGATCCCTCCCAGCCTTTGAGCACCTCGAATTCTCTCAACTCACTTGTTGTACGTATTCATGACATCCGCGCATGGATGGCAGCAAATTTTCTAAAACTAAACGATGATAAAACTAACTTACTAACTATGGGCAAACTCAGTGCGATTCACAAATTGGAAAGGCTGAAGCTCAAAATTGGCTCTGATAGCATATCTCCTGTTAAATCAGCTCGAAATCTAGGTGACATGTTCCAAAGTAACCTCTCGTTAGACGACCACATCAGCTCCACAGTCAAGTCTGCCTACTTTCAGCTACATAACATTACTAAAATTCGGATATTACTCTCCATTCAATCGCGTTTCCTTTTGCAGCAAATTTAAAGCGCCTAGAAAGAGATTGAGTTCTCTGAGGGCGCTTTATCAAATGCATTATTATTATTATTGCTATTAAGCTTCGAACTATCGTAATACGCTATCTGCCTTCCGAATAGAAAGAAGCACATACGGTTTGATAGTAGCTGCACTTATCCTTTTCCTATCAGCTGTATGAACTCATTCGTTTATTTCTGTTTTTGAATGTACACATAGGGAGATAGGAAGAGGCAATGGCAGAAAAACTGACACTGACACAGAGAGACGGTCACAGGAAGACACGCAAATAGAGACGGAGAAACAAGTACACCAACAGAGAAACAGGGAGAGAGAGACAGAGACTGAGAGAGAGAGAGAGAGAGAGAGAGAGAGAGAGAGAGAGAGAGAGAGAGAGAGAGAGAGAGAGAGAGAGAGAGAGAGAGACAGAGAGAGAGAGAGAGAGACAGAGAGAGAGAGACAGAGAAAGAGAGAGAGAGAGAGACAGAGACAGAGAGAGAGAGACAGAGAGAGAGAGAGACAGAGAGAGAGAGAGACAGAGACAGAGAGAGAGAGAGAGAGAGAGAGAGAGAGAGAGAGAGAGAGAGAGACAAAGAGAGACAGAGACAGAGAGAGATAGAGATAGAGAGACAGAGAGAGAGACACAGAGAGAGAGAGAGAGAGACAGAGAGAGAGAGAGACAGACAGACAGACAGACAGACAGACAGACAGACAGAGATAGAGACAGAGACAGAGAGAGACAGAGAGAGACAGAGAGAGAGAGAGAGAGAGAGAGACAGAGAGACAGAGAGACAGAGACAGAGAGAGAGAGAGACAGAGACACAGAGAGAGGGTACAGCGAAAGAAATAGACACGAAGAGGGGAGGAGAGTAAAAGGGTAAAAAGCGGTGGAGAGGTTGACGTAATGAGTTGGCAGGAGACGGGAGAGGAGTCAGGGGAGAGAGACGAGTTGAATGAAGGGGTGTAAAAGGGAGGGAAGATATGATTACAGGTATTCGGTCAGCCATGTACAGGTTAGAGCAAAGAGTTTTCGAAGAGCTACCGTACCTTTCTAATTGAGGGTACCATTTACATGTCGGATCACGACCACTAAGCAAGGTCAAATTCAAATGCCTAGTGAAAATTGTACCTCGAAAAACTAGTTTACAGATTTCCTGAGTAAACGAGAGAGCTTTTAATTATAGTCCGAACCTCTATCACGTTACTTGCACGCTTAGTTGATCATAGAATTGGAATACATTTGAACGCCAGTGGATAGACCCCAGGTATATAATGCTCGCCTTGAACGACCAAAGTCACGGACTCAATTCCTCTCGTATGTCTACAGCGCATGGAGAGATAAACTTTTTTTGTAATAGACGATGCGTTTTCCATTGCTTCGATTACCTTTTCCATTGCCTTCGATTATATCAGTCACTTCTTTTACCTTCATTCTAGACTTTGTGGCAATAAGCTTTTGCAAGCTTTTCAAGACAACTGAGGGATGAATATGAAAGTTTTCTTATTCCTTGACGTTGCACTGCCAAGTTTCAGTACATGAACCGTCCTCATAAAATGCACATGCCGATGTGGGTGTTTTTAACATAGAAAGATTCGTTTTGTCGCGAAATGAAGGAGTGCATTCATGACATCAAGATTTGTCTCCCTTGCCGTCAACCGTAGATTTAGCTTAGGTCTTATCACTTTCTTCGCGGACCTATGTTTCACTCCCACGGTAAAGATGACATTAAGGGGCTGGACGCGAATGCAACGATTTAAATTTTCCATTAATTAAACTGCTGGCATGCTTCGAGACTACATAACTCAGGATATTTAAAGTCTGTTATTCGAGCTGCGAGGTGAACGTGAACCTGTCTGCATAATAAATATAATCGGCACATGCAAAACGATGCCTCCCTGTCAAAGAGCTATGTTCGCAGTGTGTCTCAGCCTACATTTGTCCCTTTACAATAATAATAATACACTTGATAAAGTGCCATCAGAAGAAACATTTTTCTCTTTCTAGGCGCGTTAGATTCAACCTTTCTTTCCTTGAGGTATGAGATGATGAGGATGAGGATGAGAGTTTAGCGCGTTTTTAATGTCTTATCTTTTTCCAACCAACCTTTAGGATGGCCTCTTCTCCTGACCATTCAGCAGGTCGATTGTGTCATGCAGGTCTGTCCCTCGTGCAGGCAGCTCCGAGCGAAATTCAATACGGCGGAAGGTTCACCACGCTTGATCCCACGATACGCTCATTTAATGCGCCTACATCCTGCTGCGTGCGCTTAGAAAGAATTGAGATCAAACTAAATTTTTTAATGTATCGGGAATTCATTGCGTCAGTGGATCAGCTGCTTCCGAGGTTGCTGGATTGGCCCTAGTAAGCCTAATCGTGGTCAGCCGTGATGGCACATAAGGCGGTTGCTTTTCACGAACTCAGTCCCGATGTCGTGTGTTCGAATCCTTCGGTGGGCGATCCTTTATCACCACTGCAAGCGGTGGTGATAGCCGCAAAGACTCTTCTGCCGCTATACAAAAGAGGCGGTAAAATCAGCTAGTTTATATCGCTCCCTCAGAAGGCGACCGCGGCCAAGCAAGTGCTCACGTGATTCGTTAGAGTCGTTCGCTTCAACGCAAGTTTCCTGTCTGCACTGCGACCGGCGTGCAATCTGATGACGTAAGCGTATGCCACATAAAAAAGAGAAAGCTAAGCCCTCGTCAGTGGTGTTTCTGACTTTCAGTGATTTTGGGCACACGCTCCAATCTTGAAAGGCGTTCGACAAGCACTTTTAATAATAATAATAATAATACACTTGATAAAGTGCCCTCAGAGAACTCAATATCTTACTGGGTGCTTTACATTTGCTACAAAGGAAACGCGATCGAATAGTGAGTGGTATCATGCTTGATAAACAACAAGAATAACATGGTTAGGGGTGACATGCACAGCGTCAGCATGCAAGTGTGGTTAGTGGCAGCATGCACAGTGTCAGCACGCGTAAGCGCATAAAGGGCGAATCACAGGGGCTCACTAACTGCTGTCCTATGTAGTGCGTTTGACTCCATGGTAATCTTTTCGGTAGGAGACCGACTTCTGTCACCACAAGGATGGTGCCAAATCGCTGATGACCCCAGCTTGTGGTATTATTTGGCTGGTTATCGCCTGCTTACAATTAAACTTGAAGGTTGCATTCCCCGCAGCTGAGACTAACGCAGATCTACCATTAGCTAGTAGGAAGCAGACCGAAGCCGACTGATCAGTTTGTATCTGTACGAACTGGAATGGGAAGTGACCGAAAGATCACATCAAGATTCTCGAAGAATTTAAGTTTTCGGGGTGTTTGACAAATGAGCAGGTGTAAAGGGTCGTTCAGTGGCTTCGATGACTAGTAAGACAACTACAACCACTTTGATAACTAGTAAGGTAGCCTGTGGCCTTGCTGACCGCACAAGCTACAAGTGACTATCACGAGGCCATCAAAAGGGGAATACGGCGGATGCCACTGGCGGTGACTCTCCATAGGTAAGGAAAACCCTACACACTAGGACGGTCGGACGGCTGGCTAGCGACGACTGAGGTGCTGCCATCGATGAAAGATGCCGTCGACAGATTCTTGACGTGGCCCACGCCTCGTCTAGTATGCCGTGTGCGTACTCAACTAGAAACAATGCTAAATTGCTACATAAATTTTAATGGAACTTAAATCAGGCTTCCGGACATACTTACTGGTTAGGAGAGCTTTATGACTGAACCATAATGCTTCGGATCACCATGACGTCGAAGCGATTACGAACTCGGTAAATTGAGTGCTGTAGTCACTAGGCAGCCTTTGACTCCATTAATGTGTTTTTATATACAAAAAGATGCACTTCCAATGTTTTAGGTCTGCCTTGCTTGTCCATAGTCCAGTTGTTTAGAACACAGTATCTTGGATATCGTGGAAACCTTTCTTGGTCCCGGGGTGAGGAGGGTCATAACACAACTTTACGGCGAGTCCATTATACACTATTGTAGTCAACCAATGGCGCGGCGGCGGGCTGTTCGCCGTTCGGACTCCGTGTCGACTGAATTTTATCGCATTCCAGTGCCTAGAAAGTGTATAGATTACAAGCTTCATTTCCCACTTGGGTCTGTTTTTGATGTCGTAAAGCTGCTGCAATTCGATTTAAGTGGCAGTTATGAGCCGAACTTAGCATTTTGGTCAGTATTGCTGGGTGTTCTGGAAGCTCGCCTCACCAATTCTGGGTCTCCGACGCAACAACAAGTTACCGAAAGTGTTTCGCCTTCTGAATGTGCCGAAGAGTTTTCGTTGAGCGCTGCGCTGAATATTCCAACCATAGATTTTTTCGATGTCAAGGCAATATTCGATAAGTTCGAGGCATTGGTTAAGACTGAATCGCCGGCTAGCACGAGAAGCGACTCTGAGTCGGGTGGGCAGCAGCATGCAGCTGCAGACTACGACGCTGTTACTCGGATCAAGGACAGCATTTGGAAAGGCCTCGGTGGCGCAGGCAGCTACGAGAAGGCTCATTTGCAGTTTCTCACTTCATACGTTACCAGTAAGTCGAGTTACTCGTGCTCGTCTTTTTTTGCTTAAGACTCGTGTAAGGGGCCCGAAAAAGATGCTGATTGGATGCGTGATTCTACACTTCTGCATTCTTTCACTTCACTTCTTGCTTAGCTTCGCAGCCGCGTGCCTTTCCGGCCAGCTCCGCTCTAACGGCGCTCCGTGCATGCAGGCTACCAGCTGGACTCTTTCGGCTGTGCAACGGCCGTCGTGGCCGCAGGACAGTTGCTGAACTATGCTGATATGCACCTGGCTCTGTCAGAAGGCCACGTGTGGCTCGCTTTTGGACCAGGCTGTGGAAGCCGGATAGAGGTATCGTGGCACGGTACGTTGGGCTGCAAGAGCTGGAAAGCAGAGAGACGAGTTTGTTATTCCCTTCCTTTGCCACGCTGCATGCATTTTTTTGAATTGTTGAACTGCATTGGGTCTCTGTGGCTATTGGAAAAGGGCACCTGCATCTTCCAGCTTTCCATAGTCGTATGTTTATGGTGATAGCTGCTGCTTCGGAGTGTGTGTGTGTGTGTGTGTGTGTGTGTGTGTATATATATATATATATATACGCTGACCCTTGAAAATGCATGCCAAATAGCATGCGTTCGCCTAACCTAGCTGTAGTCACTTTTAGGTCCCTTCATTCTATGGCTCCAGCCTATCTGTCAGATATACTACCCCATCAGGCCAAGCATCGTACCACCCGCTTCTCGGAATCCAACAGTCTAGAAATACCTCATACAAACCTTAAATCCTTTGGAGACCGTGCATTTAGTTCATATGCTCCCAAAGCCTGGAACTCCCTCCCGACCTGCGTCAAAACATCCCCTGACCTGACCACATTTAAAAGGAACCTAAAAACACACCTATTTAGGACAGCATTTAGTGGGTCCCTGTGATTCGTCTTTGATGTGCTTATGCGTGCTGACACTGTGCATGCTGCCACTAACCACATTTGCATGCTGACCCTGTGCATGTCACCCCTAACCATATTATTCATCTCGTTTGTTTTTCAAGCATGATTTTACTTACCATTCAATTGCGTTTCACTTTACAGCAAATGTAAAGCGCCTAGAGAGAGATTGAGTTCTCTGAGGGCACTTTATCAAGTGAATTATTATTATTATTATTATTAGTGGGCAAGGCATGCTAGTAGCTTTAATTTAAGCATGTACGAGGATTCGGACCTGCAGAAGTTGCTAAGATTTTTTTTAAGATCCTCTCCCCAATTCGCAAGGCCTGCCTTTGGGGCTGCTTACCGGTTTCTCGATCATGTATTTGTTCCAAGGTGATACATTAATAAAAGCAATCTATTTAATGTATCACCACTGGTGTACCTCATAGCCTGCTTTGTGCTGTGCAATGAGTGAAGCAAATGAGGGAGTGGGCCAGGTGGCAGTGCATAATACAGCTGCTCGCTGAATGTGCTAAGCCAGTCGCAGTATACTTGCTTCCGGGATGGCTACTGTAATAACGATTTTGATAAAACAACAAAAATAACATGGTTAGGGGTGACATGCACAGGGTCAGCATGCAAGTTTGGTTAGTGGCAGCATGCACAGTGTCAGCACACATGAGCAGATAAAGGACGAATCACATGGACTGACTAAATGCTGTGATAAATAGATACGTTTTTAGTTGCCAGAGTCTCTGCCAAGGTACTGGTATGTTTATGAGCCAAAATACCCTGAGTAGACGTCATAATGAACCAGTAGTAAAGGCATGGGTGGCCAAAGGCAAGTCGTTGCTGACTCGGCATGCAAAAAAGCAGGGCTGGATTTTGCTTACCGTTACCAATACTGAACAGCTGCATAGTGGAGCTGAGTGCTATGGACTGATAAGTCCAAATTCAATCTCTTTATGTATGATTAGAGGAGTAAGTACGTTTTCTGGCAAGTGGTTAGAGTGTGTTGACGTGTGTCTACTAAACACAGGGACGTGCAGTGGTGAAAGTGTAATGGCATGGGGTTGCTTCTCAACTTATAGTGTTGGGCGACTTCACAGGATTTGATGAATCAGAATGTCTATCTCAGCAGTGTGTAGAATGTTGGCTTGCCATCTGCTTACGCTCTTCACGGGCTCGACGTCTGTTGGTAGCTTGACAACCATTCGAAGCACACTACTGTGGCGATTAGAGTTTTCACGAAGGGTTGCTACGGCTTTGAGCCAATTGAGATCATGCAGTGGCTAGTGACATTTTGGCAGTCGAATCTCTTTATTATTGATTTTACTGATTGTAGCTATCTTCTTCAGGTTGTATGTCACCAATGTCTGAAAAATTTGAAATTGTGTAGCAATTGTTATGTTACCAAGTCCTTTTGGTGCAAAGTTCACATTTAGTCCTTCGTAATAGCAGTCAACTAGGTGGCCTTAGGCATGGCGATCGGCTCTAGCACAAGGCTAGGAAATGAGTATAGCCGGTGTACTGTTGCTTTCATACTATAGAGCATGACTAGAAGTATCTGAACAAACAGACAACACAGTAGTTTTCAACCTGATGTAAAACAGGGGACTCCGTCATTTTTAAATGGAATAGATGCTAGCTTATGAAAGCGCTTTCGCCTCGTGGTCGAATACCTGCTACTCCTCATTAGATTGGCATCGCCGATACTTTTGCACTCCAGTGTACATGCATACATGCGGCTGTCTCTCTTTTTGGTAGAACAATGGTCATGATCTTGATATGAATGATCAATTCATAAACTAAGCAAGAATCGCTCTTTATTTTGAGAAGAAGAATAGTCAGAGTACTTCAAACGGCTAGCTCTGGCATAATGCTGTAAGGCTTTCGTGATTTGTATAATCTTGAGTTGTGATTATTGACCTGTGCTCACTTCAGTTGTACTGTGTGACTGGCATTGAATATGTTGTGTGCCTACTGACTAGGTGAGGTGCGTGGTTAGACATATTCAGTTCTGCTCATTCTGAAATTCAACACTACTATATTACACCATCTGCACCAGATAGATAAATTGGCTTTCTGTCCTACCCTTTTGCTGTTAACATAGTCATAGAACGATAGTATGTGCGAAAATTTAGAGCACACTGTTCAATGCACACTCGGGAGCTAATGCATTGGTTTGGGTGCCAAGTTTTTGGATATCAGTATTACTTTTTTATATTTACTTTTTATTATTTATTCAATTTTTTCCAGGCAAGAATCCAGATACTCGAAAGAGCATCACCGATGCTGACATGAAAGAAAGATGGCTGTATTCTGGAGGTAAATATTATAGATCGTAGTTGAAACTGAGTTACCTATTGTGGCTCTTAATTTTTTACTGGTTGATTTGTGTACGAGTTTTAGAAACTTACAGTCGTACTTCCATTAAAAAATGTTTAATCGTTGGCCGTTTTTCAACTTGCACGATAGCTTAAGCACCTTTGCATTTTTGTTAGTGTGATTGTATGACATAGCGATATGGTTCACGAGTTGAATACCGTACTGACCATGTGACACTTAAAATTCTGGTTAAATTCTGTAAACAAAAAATATAAGCAGCAATTAGCGATATACACGCTGCAGCAAAAAGTTTGCACACAATCTGCAGGTTCTGTGGAAGCTACTCTGTTCGGGTAATGAACAAATTTTCTACAATGCCAGGCATCCTAAAGTTGTGTCCAGCCAGTGAAAATATTTATTTACAATCTGCAAGTTGGTCGTTGTACACCCTAAGCAATGCTGGCTCTATGGAGTGATTAGCTCTTAAGCCAGACTGGAACTTACTAGCAAGGTTTGAAGTTTCTATATATGAGTTTAGCTGGTCCGCCATGACCCGTTCCGGTGTCTAGTATAGTATTAGCCGAGTTATGGAAATTACTAGGCACAAAGCTATATGTTAAATGAAACTGTTAATAAGCCACGACCACGTGCCTCTACAAGCTGCCAACATGTACCGAGGTTCAACAAGTTGGGAAACGAGTCATATAATGCAAAGCTCGGCAAATTTTTTATTGGTAGACATGTTGTTTCTGGTTTGCTTTCGGTTAAGATATTGTTTGCCTAATAGTTATTGAAATACAAATCGTCACCATTGCAGAACCCATTTCTAACCTTCCCGTAGTTTTAAATCTACCCCATACAATATTCAATTGTTGGGCCAATCTTCTTGGTATTTTCTCAACATTTACCCTTCAAGACAATTTATGCTTGAAAGGTAGCTGGTAAAGCTCAGACAGAAGTGGTATGTTGTAACAGTCAGGCTGTTGCCTATAGACCATACCAGCTGCTGAGTTATGCACCAGTTGCTGACGATTAAGGGCAAATGCCAGGAGTCTTGACAATTGGGAATTGCAATAAAGCGCTGTATCGCAAACTTATGAACAAGTTTAGATATTTTCTTATAAAAGCAGGCCGTGATTTCTGCAACGTTCCTCAGCTGAAAGTAGTCTGACTGGACACTAGAGGCAATTTGTTCATCCAATAAAGAGTTGTTTTGGAGCATTGCTTTGGGATTGCATCTTAGAATCGCTATAGTTAATTTCAGTAATAACCAATCTTGAGGATGAGGTTTTCCTACTTGAGGGTGGCACTAGGCTTGCCTATAATGCTTACACAAGTCTTATTGTAGTTAAACTTCTGGAAATTAGTCTTTATCCATGCAAATAGATACTAGCACCACATTAAGTTAGTTGGATGTGGAGCAGTAAGATAAGATAAAATAAAATAAACATAATTAATTTGTATAATAAAAACCCCAAGAAAACGTAATCTCTATTCAGGTGTTTCACATATGCCATTGGGCTCGAGCCCACGACCTTGGTCTGGCAAGCACCGGGTATCCACTGGGTCAAACCTTGCGCAGCACACGGCCATAAGGTTCTGAGGATAGGTAGAGCTAAGTGTCATAGCTTTAGCAATTAAAGCCAGTGCCAAACCATGAGGTGTTCCTTACTTTAAGGGTCCCTAGGCTGACCGATAGCCATTTACTTCTTCGCTCTGACATCTGTCATTGTGGTTGGACATTCAGCACACTATTAGTGACATCCTGTCCTGTCGTGAGGAGCTCCAAAAGGAACTGGTTGTCAAATGTTGCTAAGAGTTTGGGAGAACTAGCACCGACGTGTCTCCCCGATCAGCATCATTTAGAAGTTCATTGCGAATCCGAGCAGCGCAGTTTCTATGGATTGCTTTGCTCTAAACCTATATGAACTTAATATCACAACGAATATTATATATGTATGATGAAAAAACAATCGTTTAACTGCTGGACTATCACTCTTTTTTTGTAGATAATGGCAAAAGTGAGACTGAACTATAGCTACTTAGGTTCCCATGGCTTGTGGTCGGCCTTTTTATTAATCGCCAAACAACAGCTATTTTCAGAGAGGCTGGCACTTCACCTGTAACCAGGGTCATATTTAAATTTATTAAGATGGACAGAAGCAGATCAATCAACTGCATAAGGAGAACTGTTGGTGCATGACCAAAAGGGCTAGTGGTCTTTTTACCTTGAAAGGCAAATTTAGTGATGAGGTCAAAAAGATTTAGTCTAGAAGGAGGTGTGAGAAAAGCAAGGCGATGTAAGGTTGCAATCCGGCAGGGATGTTGATGAGAGGGTGTCTAAGCAGGCTGTGATTTTGGCTGCATTCCGTGGCCGAAAGTTGGTCGACTTGACAGTGAAGATATGATCAGTTACTAGCTTTGCATTGCAGAACTACATCTTTGGATGACCAAAGACCACTGTTCACCTTGAACTATGTGGTAACTAACGTTGGAAATAAAAATGGCTCGTATCATGCTGTCAGGTATCCGATGCAGGGTGTCTAGCCCATTGGTACCGATGCATCCCAAGACCAGCCACCAACTTTATTCTAAAAGAAATTATCATGGAACCGTAAACGGTGTAACGGTGCACGTACTGCATATGTTTG
The DNA here is from genome assembly GCA_009760855.2 of Cristatella mucedo. Taxonomy (NCBI): domain Eukaryota; kingdom Metazoa; phylum Bryozoa; class Phylactolaemata; family Cristatellidae; genus Cristatella; species Cristatella mucedo. The sequence continues at coordinate 2,673,318 of WPIO01000024.1, forward strand.
CAGTTGCCTAAAATAGTTCATTTGCTCTCATCGGTGTGTGCAACTTTGCTTCAGCCTTTGTTGCTTCCTTGTGCCCCCTCCTGCAAATGACCCACTATTTGCTTGAGAGGCAGAAGCTTCAGTTTTTCTTGATCTCGTGCTCGACTTTTTCTGCCACATTATGTTATTGATATTGATGGACGGTAGCTGAGCGTGTCCAGGCAAATGTATCGCGTGTGCTTCAGCAGCTTCCACTATGACCTGCTTAAACAACAACTCTATCTGTAGGTCAGCCGCTGCTGTGCGATCGTATCATGGAGCTGGCTATGCTGTTCAGCATTATCAATCCATCACAGAGTGTGACAGCAGACAGCCTAACCTTGACGTTCACTCAGTACTGTCTGCTGCATTCCATGTATGCAGCCGGCAAGCTTTCCAAGTAGGTGTGGGGTGGGACAGCAACATGACTCTTTGGCCTACTCGAATGCTTGCCTGGGTTGGACTTCTGCATGGCTGAACACGCGTGCACCTGTGTTGTAGTTGCCCGCAGGCCCATGTGGCCCTGGCCGAGGCTGCCGAGAGGCTATCCACTGCGCCGGGTCTGCCACCGGCGGTTTTCCTGAGCTGCGAGCGTCTGTACAAAGCTGCAGTGCTCTGCGCCCGGCAGCGATGCTCTGACGTTTTCATCTACCCTTATCTGGCGCTGGCAGCATTCTACTACCGTAAAGGACAGTACTTAGATGCTTTCAAATGCTGGACTGCTGCTGCCAGAGCACTTGGGAGGTATAGACATGGTGGTCTACACCAGTCATGTCTGCAATATGGACTGACTTGGGCAGGCGAATTTGCTCGATGCCTGCACTGGCTATGTGTTGATTGCGTGATCGATTTCCTGATTCGCTCGTTCGGTGCGTTGACTGTGTTGACTCCAGAGGAGCTTCGTGCTGCTTTTTGAAGCAGTTTCCTATGTCCTGCAATTGTTAGCGGTCCTGCTTTCGCACTAATATATAGCTTGTTTGTCCGGTAGGTACACGTACACCGCAGGCGACGACGATGAACCGTACAAGGATTTCCATGAAGTTGTCAGTGAGAAAATCCCATCTATTCTTGCCATAGAACCAGCTACTTCACGAAGTCCTGTGGTGTTTTCATACATTGTAAGGATTTTTGATGGCCTCTGCAAGTGGGAGGAAGGTAAATGACAGATCGCGGGGACTAGCGCTTAGAGCAAGTCTGTTTATTTAAGCCCACTTCTGCCAAATAAGTCTTGCTTTTATGTAGGAATATGCAATACTTAATTAGTTAATTGCCACGTAGCAGCGATGTGATATTTACACGCTGTGTGACAAGAAGCGGCTGACAATAAGTCTTATAATTAATGCATGTCACACATATGTAGCCAAAATGTTCAAAATTGCATGCATATACTGTGGCTGATTGTTGGGCCTTCTTTTCGAGCCAGATGAAATTTAAGAAGATTGCTTTCACCGATAGCCATTATGTTCGATCTTTGTCTGAGATTGGGTACAGCGATGGTGGCTTGCTTAAAATCTAACTAGCTCACTGGTTCTGTCTAGGCTGGACTACTGCAATTCCGTTTCGGCTGGGCCACCGAAAAAGCCTCTTAGCCTATGCATCTGCTGATAAATGTGGCTGCGAGGTAGTAGTCAACAGTAGCCAACAACCCCTCAGATTCAGCCATGTGTCTCCGTTTTTTGAAGAATCTGAAGGGGCTCCCGATCGGTCAACTCAACGGATAAAGAGCACAGTTCTTACTCTGACCCACAAGGCCAACTACGGCTTTGCTCTTTCATGCCAAGCTGAACTGCCACACCAGTTTCAGTCTCCTCGGGTCATCTGGGGAAAATAAATTAGCTGCTCCATTCAAACACTTAAGGCCGGAGTGCAGAAACTGATAAAATTGGTCAAGCCATCCGTCTTTTGTTATGGGGGTCTTTCAAATGAAAAGCATGTTAGAAATGCATTCAGAAGTTTTGAGTGCTAAATAAAGGGAGACCATAGAGAATGGTTATGCTAACCCTGTCTTACCCAAAAGTGAACCGAAAGCAGCAGGTCTACAAATAACAAATTTGCCTATCTCTGCATCATTTACGACTTGTGTCCCAACTTAATTATACCAAGGTACATGTTTGCAGAGTGTTGAGGTATGTGCTTGTGACTTTCAAGCAGCTTTCTTACTGGCTCTCTGTATGCCCTGATAATTCAATAGCTTGGCCTCCCCGGTCGATGTGAAATTTAGGGAAATGAGTTGGGCTCTGTGTGCACTTTATTTATCTAGTTCATCTTTGGCGTGAGTTGGGTAAGTATGGCTATACATCTTCTCATGCATCTTTAAGCTTGATGTTTTGCTTTATTCTTCATTATTGCACGTCTTATTATCCAGCCCACCAAAAATGAACAACATAAATGGGGTGCTCGCAGAGCCCAACTCATATTTCGATTTCATATAGAACATATTAGTCTTTTGAAAGGCACCCTAAACGAAAGATGGATTGTTGGACCAATTTTCGCAAGTGGTTTTCTGCACTTCGGCCTTAAAAGACAAGTAAAAAAAAAAGACTGGTTCTTGCTTGCACAATTCTTAGGCAACAACATATACTCTCCAGCTGCCGACTGAGGCATATCCTTTCCAGGCATCGTGAGCTGCTATTTCATGGTACTCAGTTCCTCGGCTGCTCTGCTGACTCAGTTATGCTTCTTACTTTCTTTTTGTTGCACAAGATGATGTCTATTGACTACCATAATAATAATAATAATACACTTGTTATAGCATCCTCAAAAAACTTAATCTCTTTATAGGCACTTTACATCTGCAAAGGAAGCACTACTGCATGCTTACCGAAAGCTGCTTAGCCTTTGAGTGCTCTGTAGAAAATGTGTTTACAATCCATGCTAAGTTGATCTGTGCTAAGCATGGTCGTCTTTTCGTAGAATGCCTTTCGACCTTCGAAATTGTCAATCATGAATATGCTTTCACAGCCTCTGTATAAGCAATTTTTTACACCGTGCAATTGGTGAGATCTTAGTTTTCTGGTAGATGAGTTTGCTGAGCTCTGAGAAAAAAGCAATGCATTCATCGGTCCTTTCAGCTGCAAAGTTAGCACTTGCTCTTCGATTCCAATTTTTTTGCAGATCTTACTGAATTAATGAATGATTTGTAAAATGTCGCGAATGAAGTGGGCGATATGGATGCCGAATAGATACGACTTTCTTGATATGTTTGTTCCTACCAGGTAGCAGCTGTGCTGTTCTGCATGCTGGTTGGGCAAAAAACGTGGCAGTCATTGCTTCCAAGTTCGAGTTCGACATTCGCCGGCAAGTAAAAATTGAGCCTAGGTAAGCACCTGCAGTCAGAAGGCAGTGACACTTGATAACCTTCCTTTTCTAATCTTTGATTAACACTCACTTTCTTGTTACAGCACAGGCGAGGAGAGCTCTTTAAATGAGAAAACTGAGTCCACTGCCCTATTACCACAAGATGAAGTTGTAACCGATGTATCAGACATCAAGCCTCCTCCCACTGTGGTCGTCCAACTTGCAAGCCGGAAGATGTCAGGGCTCAGAAAGCTGCTTGTTGCTGAAAAAGTTAGCACGGAGGCCATTCAATTGCAGATGGCATCCCAAGTCGGCACTGCCGCGAGGAAGCACTCGAGCAAGCGGCTCTCTAGTGCTGCTCAGACTGATGATGCCCGCCTGCAGCCACCGACCAAGCGCACTTGTGTCACCACACCTACTGCATCTGGAGAAACAGTGGAAAAGAATACTGGAATGGGAACAAGCTGCAGTAGCATCGCGACTGTTTCCACCCCCACCACTACAATCACCATCAGCAACACTCCACTTGACGATACCTTGCCACTGGCTGTTGTTGATGTCGACAGAAACCCGGTAATGGCAACACAATATGCAACCGAGACACCTGTATCCACCTCTGTTACACCGCTGCCCAGCAGCAAGCGCGACCGTATACGTGCATTGGTCAAAAGCTTTGCTTCAGCTCGTGGTGTATGTGTTCGATCGTCTAAGAGGCAAGAGTTTCCTGTCAATAAAAGCTCATCTGGTCCCAGACGGTCAGCTCAAGGGAAGCTCAAACTAGGTAGTCGACCTCGAGAGCAAAGGCATGGCAGTGCAGCTGTGGATGGTGCCAAGTACCGTGGTGATGCTAAAGTAAACAACAGCGTGGATTCTAGTGAGAGTTATGGCCCGAGTAGTCACTCTGACACTGATAAAAATGCCATGGACAGCACGCCATTGGCTAATAAACGATCAGGGCTGGGTAGTGATGCATCATCTGCTGCTGGAGCTGAGTCTGAGGCATCAACGTCTACCAATCGTAGAAGAAGCCACAGTCAACAGGCTAAGCACAGCAGAACTGCTGCTGCCAGAATTGTTCATGAAAATGTCACAAACCCCTCTCGAGGACGTCCCAGACGCTGCGGTTATCAGAACGTTGTTGACGAGATTCCGGTCGGTGATGTGTGTGATGGTGCTGTATTTATCACCAACCGTTCTGTCGACGGTATTGGCTCACCAGACCAACATAAGGCTGACGGTAACACATTGTCTGCCGATACTGTGAACAAGGAATCATCACGAGCAAATCACCTTACTGGCATCTCTCGTCGACGTGCCCTGCACAATGCCGGGGTGACTGAGCTTGAAGATGTGGAGTCCCTCTCTCCCCCTGAACAAAAACTGTCTACTGTTGGAAATGCAAGTAACTGTAGCCCACCAGCTGATCGTGGGACAGACCCGAGACTTGACACAGCAGCTGATGTTAACAGTAATGCATCATCTGTGTCGGATAAGGCAGAGGGTTCCAGTCGGCCACTGAGGCATGCAGTAGCTGAGTCTGATAATCCATCCGGATCGCCAGCTAGTGCTAGGAGTCCTTTGCATCGTCACCTAAGTCATGGATCAGCCGATGAAGCCGTCACACCAGTTCAATCGGAAGGCCTGTCATCTGATGGCAATCATAACCCACAGCCGAGTGACTCTGGTTCTTCATCGGCATTCATGGTGAAAAATGTAAGTGTTGGCAGCAGCTTGTTGGGCAGGCTTTTCATTGTGATATGCTCGTTTGGGATTATACCCTGTGAGATTTCATTGGTAGCCTTTTTGCTGTTATACCCACTGCATGCAGCTTTTTGTGCCAAGCCCCAAAACCTTGTCCATTCCAGGACTTACATCTGGAGGTCAAGTTACTTTGCAATCCCAGCACCAGCTTTAGTTTCGACCATCTTGCTCTGCCACTGATAGCAAGTCTCTAGGTCAGGTTAGAAGCACAAAGGTCGAGTTTGTAGGTCGGATGTGTGACTACTTAGTCTTCAGGTTCGATAGCCACTGGGGGTAGCCCGGCTAATAGTGGGAGTGATCCCTCCAAAATGTCCACCAGTAGTGGGAGTAATCCCCCAAAGCACATTTATTTAATATTGTACAAAGGAGAATGAAATGAATGGCATGAAAATTGGCGCAAAGAACACTGGTAACATAAGCTATCGTTTGATGTGATATAGCTGCCGTGTGGACCTTCTGATGACCTGTAAAAGTCCAAGGTCACGTATAGCACTGCAGCTCAGGCATACACGGCTTTACCATCAAATAGCCCAGATTTAATACCAGTTATTGTAGAAATATGGCAAACCGCTCAAAAGATGCAAGACACTCGACTCCATGCTAACCCCACCACAAAAAAATAAAAAAAAAATTGACATCTTAAATTGTTGAATGTCATCGCGACCACAGCCCAGGGACATTTTGTGACAGGCACATTATATGCATACATACCCATCATGCGTAGATGCACAGGGGGAGAACGTGGAGACAGGTGAGTCCCACCTATATTCCAAATTTCACACTGATCGGCCCAGTATCGACCAAGTTGTACAATTGATGAGGTACCAAGTACCACTTCTGGGACAGCACTCAGAGAAGCCAACTTAAGCTGCCAAATCATGTAGGTGACGAAAAACAAGATTGTTACTATATTTTTCGCCATACAACTTGGAAGCACATACTTACGAGCATGTATTTCGAATTTCACGTTGATTGGGTCACTATTAGCTTACCTGTGACATTTTTACGACATGTGAGTGAAAGGATGACAAAGGCTTAGCCTGACAAACACAGCCAGTTTTGACCAAAATAAGTCTATCTGCTGAGGTTCAATATGCACACGAGAAGGCTGGAATGATATGTAACTACAATCAATCATATATTCCAAAGTTTTAAGGTGATCAGATCATTATTTTAGGAGATAGGACATAAGTGACAGCAGGCATTGGACTGTCGTTTGCAGGTAAACTTGAGATCTCCAAGCTATAACCAAGAGGCATCACTAGGAAACGCTATCATCGCACATGCAATTCAATGACTAGATAAATATGGATCTTAGGAATAGGTCAACCTAACAAGATCCTTATACAGCATAAGCAGAACATATCCGAGATAGGTCTCATACTGCAGGCCGGCAATCCGCGCTACAGCCGGGCGGCTCACCCACATTCGCCAATACAAATATCTAACTATTAACAGCATAAATGAGAACATGGAATCACATAAATTTCCTTGAATAGAAATGAATCAACATTTTCAGACTGGCTTCCAGTAAACGACGCGCTAGTTCCATTCAAATCACCACGCTGACCGGCCACCGAACAAAGGACCACTCGCGGCCGTCGCCTCGTGCGTTATGGCTGCTACAGGAACTGGATCAGCTGTCCCAGGATTCATGCGGTGCCGTGGTAATTGACTCCTTAGTTACGGTGGCCCCGGCAGCAGTAAATTCTCAATACATTATCCTTAATGTTCGTCCACTGGCCGAACAGTCACTTCCGGTTTGTGATCTGATGTAAAGTTTACCAATGTAAACATGTTTCTGCCGAGTAAATAAGGAGAGGGCCTTGGAATGCCGTTTGCTGTCGGTTGCTATGGGTGGGGCAGGGAAGCAGAGGCTGGACTAGGCCCCAGTTGATAAGGGTTTTACTCTTTTATGATCTTGTTATACTACCAGTCGGACGTTTGATCTCGAGGTGTCTGTCATTTCCGGAAAGTTTTACGTTATGTTATTTTCCAAAGTTATTTTCTGAGGGTCCGTTTAGGGCTGAGTAGCTTATATTCGCAAAGTTCACCAAAAAAACGCAGTTCCGGCTCCGTTGTTTTTCAAAGAAAATTATTTTGTTGAGCTCTATGATACTTCCGGTTTAAATAGGTCTTTCATAGCAATTTTATTGATCATGTTCCAGTCATCTGACAACCACCAAAATTTCTGATTGCATTTATAACTAGTTTATCTTTTAATATGCAAACTTCCAAAAAAATTAACGTTTTTTAGGACTTCTTAAAATTTTTGGAGGCTACCCCGTTAAGCAGAAGACAACAACTGATTGGTAGTGATGACTGATGGTTGTGATGGCTGTCAGCCAGCAGAACCTACGTTGCACCGGTTCATAGCTCAGCAGTGAGGTACTCACACTTGCCGGCATAGGGAATGGGTTCGAGTTGTGAAGCTAGTAATTCTTTATTGCACTTCCCACAAGGAATGAAAGCCATTCTTTTACAATGTTTATTAGGTTGTTTATTTTGCTGGATCATTAACGTTACTTTTAAGTGGGGACTGTAGCAATGTGTTAATAATAATAATAATAATAATAATACATTGGTATAGCACCCTCAGAGAACTGAATCTCTCCCTCTAAGCAAGCAGCAGGCATAGCATAGTGTAACCATGTACATGCAGACGAAGTACGAATCCCTAAGATTCACCAAATGCTGTTATAAGCAGGTGCATTTTAAGCTTCTGTTTAAATGGCGTCATGTCGGGGGACCTTGTGACATGCTTCGGTAGTGAGTTCCAGGCTGTGGGAGCATGTGAACTAAAGACATGGTCCCTAGCGGTTTTGAGGTTCGTACGAGGTATGGCTAAACAATTCGAATCAGAACAGCGCATTGTACGATTCTTCGCCTGGTGGGTGTAGTTCTGATAGGTAGGATGGAGCCAGAGAATGAAAGGACCTAAAAGTAAGTGACAGAACCTTGTAGTCGATGCGCTGCTTGATCGGCTCGTCGGACTCGCCTGTCAGTTCACACTGAATCCCACGGTGAGACTGGTCGTCTGCAGTATACTGCTTTGCAAGCATCGCCCCCAGGCATGCCATCTTGGCTGTCACTATGCAAGCGCACAATTTTTGGCCGCTCCTTTTTTTCTATGATTGCAAAAATCGAGAGAGAGAGCGAGCAAGTGAGCGAACCAAGTGTCTACTTGCACCGCAACCCTGAAGAAATGCAACCTGCTGGTAGTGTAGTCATACCTTCTCTTGCTCCTTGTTTCTCCTGCTCTTTGTTAGCATACGTGCTGACCGACACGCAACGGCTTAGATTTTTCTCCCTATGCTATTCACTACAGCTATTAACTGTGTCCAGCTTCGTTGTGCTTTGCATATATGTAGTGCTGCAGACTTAGTTGCATGCATTGCAGAGTTTACGCTATAGATTAGGCCGTGGTTAATGTGCTGATGCTGTACCTACGAGCTCGGCGGCAGTCTACAGCTGGCTATAAGTGCTGGCAGGGTTTCTTCTCGACTGACCATTTACTGAGCAATTTAGCTGGACACCGATGGCCTTGTGGAAGTCTCGAGGATTCTGGCTCATCCGGTCTTGAGTCAATCTTGCTGGTAGTCTGATTTATTACCGGATGGATGGCACCAATTATAACTGGACGGTCTGCAGTGTCTCAAGTTGCCGTTTGGGCTAGTAGGCAATGTATAGAATGCCTCTAATAAGATATCGTCGTAGGATCTCAGAGCTTGTGTAATGTGACCTCACCTGTGAATGAGGCCTTACAAACTTTCTCGTGCTTGAATGGCCTCACTTACTTATCGTTGGATTTTTAATCCCTGGGAGCCGGCTGCTGTTACAGCTATTCGTATTGCATTCGTTAGGTGTGCTCGAGCGGTCTCACTGGCAGACTAGGATCTTTTCAGTTGCCAACTTGTTTGTATGGTAAATTTAGGCCTTGTGAAATTCGTTAGTTTTTTAGGTGTAGCCTGGTTTGTTTGTGTTAGCGCTCGTTTATCCTGCCAGTTGCTCAGACGTGGACTATACTATACGATCATGGAAGAACTCTTCTTTAAGTAAATATGCTGTCTGTCAATGTTTATGTCCAGCTAATGTCATTTTTAGGTGTGTGTGTGTGTGTGTGTGTGTGTGTGTGTGTGTGTGTGTGTGTGTGTGTGTTCCTGTTGAGATAGGATTTGTTTTTAACCTCTTGGAACAGCTAGTGTGATCCATCTAGGTTGCATGCTAGGAAATGTTTTCAGAACCAGTTATATCTAGATACTAGAAATCTGGCAGTAAGTTTCGTGGTTTGAGATTAGCACTGAAGTGGGTAGTACCTGACCCCGTATTTTTAGTATACCAGTTGAGTATGGTATGGTCAGCTGGCACATAGAACCAAGTACTAGATAAGGAGGCAATTGAATGGCATGGGAGTTATGCTAGGGAGCCGAACCTTAATTGTGATTTCAAACAAAAGGTAGATCTTTGTAGTCCGACTTCTTGGTCCTACCCCCCGGCTACCATAGCCGTGGAAGCTTGCTCCCTCGTCGTTTTAGTGCTTGGTATGTGAAAGAAGTCAGTAGTGCCACCTGTCTTTAGAAAGAATCTCTGGAAGCCGATGTGGATCTCAAAGAATATCCATTTGTAATGAGCACTGGGCAAATTACCGATGACTAATATTTTCAATGATACATGCAAAATATGTCCTACTTAAATCGCTCACCGAACATTACTAAAGACACCGAGAGTCACTCTTTCTTGTCATTAGTCCTCTTGAGGTAGCAGATTCACTGACATCCTGTTTTGAGGAATATTGGTTCGACTGTTTTGTTGAAAATAGCACTGTAATGATAGTTTTGGCACTGTAATATTTGAAATGAGTAGTTCTTAATCAATTTCTCATCTAAATCGACAACCTTTAGGCAATACAGTGCTTCTGGAAGTCCAATTGGCAAAGCGCAAAGCCGACTAGATTGCTTGTGATTCGGGTCCCTCGACTCTTAAGTGTTTCCATTGACCCGGTGCAGTTATTGACCTCGATCGTGAGCCGACCTTGAACCCATGCTAACCGATTACCTAGCTTGCTGCCTGTTAGTCTAAAGGCCATGGCTTCCAAGCTCTTGATTTCATTTGTTATTCAATGAAGGCTGCTGCCCCATGCCCATATATTATTGAACTGCATAGCTATGACTAACATGCCTCGATGGAGCGTGGACCTGTGCGCTCAATGTAAGTGTGTCCACTGCTTGACAGGATGCGGAAGCTGGGTGTGCTGAGCGGGTGACGACAGGGATGAGCTCACACTGCAGACCAAGTGCTGATGCTGCATGCTTAGCATCGGCTGCTGTGTCATCTCCCAATGTTGTGGTAAGGACCGATAGAGAGGTTGTTTCCATTCGAATGAACATTTTGCACTGTACTCTTGAGTTTTTTGCTTGCTTGTTCTGTATGAGGCTGAATCGTTAGATGCCAACCAGGGTAGGGATTATGCCAATGTGTTTCCATTCGAATGAACATTTTGCACTGTACTCTTGAGTTTTTTGCTTGCTTGTTCTGTATGAGGCTGAATCGTTAGATGCCAACCAGGGTAGGGATTATGCCAATGTGTTACAGAAATTTTATGGATTCGCTAATTTGGCACTGCTCTTTAGAGAGATGAACTGTAGAAAGCAGAGCTCATTCACTATGCTGGTAGTTATCAGCGTAAATTAGAATGACATTAACTGTACGATTGTGCTATAATAAAATTTCTGTCTGCTGGCTACAACAGCCAGTAGCTTTTGCTGCTGTGCAGCTGCCAGTTCTTTGTCGAAGTAGACGGTGCTCTATACTTGGTCTTGTGCTTTTCACAATTTATACTCTTCCTTTAGCCGACAATCAACAAGCACATTTTAGGCTTTCATTTCTATGCAAATGGCACACAGCTGTACCTATGCTTCGGTCCCTCTCAACCAGCCAAACTCTCTCAATTCCCTGGCTGCATGTATTGCTGACATCGCCACTTGGATCGCAGCATACTTTCAGCTATTGAATGACGATAAAACATCTTACTAGCTATGAGCAAACCTAGTGTTACTCATAAATTGGAAAACCCATCCCTCGAAATTGGATTAGGCAGCATTTCCTATGTAGTACCTCGACACCAATCTAGGTGTTCTTTTCCAAAGTGACCTTTTACTAGACGACCACATCAGTGCCACAGTCAAGTCTGCTCACTTAAGTTAAGTAACTTTGCAAATATTTGGACTTACTTAGAGAGCGACATTACGTCCAAGTTGGTCCATGCTTTTGTGACAGGCCGTCTCGACTTCTGTAACTCACTACTTGCATGTCTACCGGCCTATGCGATCAGGTGCTTACAGTTGGTGCAAAACTGTGCAGCCAGGCTTGTCTGTCGTTAAACTTGCAACTGCCATATTCCACGACTTCTCACCGACCTGCACTGGCTTGTCATGTAGCTGCCATTGACTTCAAGGTTTTGTCACACTCTTTTAGGTCCCTACATTATCGGGCCACAGCACAGCCTTGCTTTCAGACTTATTCTCCCCATCAGGCTAAGTATCGTACCACCCTCTCTTCTTACTCAAGTCGTTTAGTTGTGCTTCCAACCAACCTCAAATCATTTAGAGACCGTGCCTCTAGTTTGTATGCTCCTAAAATCTGGAATTCACTCCCGACTGGCATTACGAGATCTCCTGACTTGACAGTAAAAAAGAAGCTAAAACGCACCTGTTTATCGAAGCATTTGCTGGGTACTTGTGATTTGTCTTTTGTGTGCTTATTCGTGCTTACACTGTACATGTTGCACATTGTTATGGTAGGCTTAGTCATTGCTTCCTTTATAAAATATTTGATAGAACCGAACAGCTGCTCCTAGGACACCCTAAGCGTGTGACTGGATTAAAATGCTTTGCCATCCTAATAGGTGACGCTATTGTGCGACCATCACCACTTGCTCAAAATTTAGGTGTCGTGTTCGGCAGCTGCCTCAATTTCAGAAGCTTCATTCAGAAGACTGCCTCTACAGCTAGCCATCACATCCGATCCCTATCCAAGATTAGGAGCTGTCTCCCACAGTGGCTTGTAAAAAATGTAACTAGCTCTTTAGTTCTGTCTTGGCTTGATTATTGTAATTCCCCTCTTTGGTTGGGCTGCCAAAGAAAGCTATTATGCCACTACAGCGGACAATGAATATGGCTGCAAGGCTAGTCTTCAATTCCCAGTGGTTTGAGCACGTGTCTCCTTTGCTGAAGAGCTAGGATGGTTGCCGGTTGAGCAAAGGATACAGAGCAAAGTTCTTACGCTGACCCACAAGGCCCGCCACGGCTTGGCTCCTTCATACCTAGCTGAACTGCTGCGTCAGTTTCAGCCTGTTCGCGCCCTCAGGTCCTGTGTGGACAATAAATTAGCTGTCCCATTCCTCCGCTTAAAGACAGTTGGCGACAGAAGCTTTAGCTCTGCAGGTCCTAGACTGTGGAACTCGCTTCCACAATTCTTACGCAACGACATCTACTCTCTTACTGCCGACTCTGGCACATCCTTTTCAGCGGTCCTGAGCTGCTGCTTCTATGCTACTCACTACCTCAACTGCTCTCCTGACTCTGCTATGCTTCCCACTTTCTCTTTTTTGCGTGAGACGAAGTCTGTTGGCTACCGAATGCGTACCGAAAGCCACTTAGGCTGTGAGTGAGCTATACAAAACTCTCCTGCGTAACACCCACATGGTCTTTATGACTTTGTGGGGTTACTGACGGAGATACATTACATTTATTGCATATGCTAAGTGCCTAGAAAGAGATTTAGTTCTTCGAGGGTACTATATAAATGTATTATAATTCATTGTAATCTTACTTGCAGCTTCTGCGTTCTGACGAGCCGTCCACACCGGCTGCAATGGACACCGGTAGCCAGCACTTGCCTGCTGTTATTGATGGTGGCAGTGATGCTGCTTGCGCCACAGCTGGTAATAGTGCCACTGATAGTGATGCTGCCGAAAACAATCCTGTGCTGCTGTCCACTCGCCGTCGGCAGATGGCGCTAGCGAGTGCCTCCCGAAGAGGACTTCTCTCCCCCGATCGGTTCAATGCATTGGCTATCCAAAAAGCCAGAACACAGGCATTACCATCCGGAAGTGGTGCTGCTGCTGCCTTGGGTCACGAGAGCTTGCATGTGTTAATTCCGGCAGTGCAGCTGCAGCCATTGGATTCGACGGTAAGATCGTTATTTTATATCGTTGCTATACCTTCTTGTCATCGTATGTCCTTGAATTGGGTTTGCAATTATCTACAGAGCATTGCTGATCTGGTCAGGGTAGGAATTCGTGGCTCTTTGCACTAGATCTCTTAGCAACTGAGTCTTTGTATAGTTCACCGTACCTGTGAGCCTCTCCAAGACTACCTCTGTTAGCAGTAATAACAGGCCTGCCTGCTTGGTCTGTAGTGCCAGAAATATCTGGGCACAAGAAATACCTGCTCGTACTAAATATCCAAGCAGATAACTAAGCCACTTTTTTTAAGTAGCATAATAATAATAATAATAATAATGTACTTGATAAAGCGCCCTCAGAGAACTTAATCTCTTTCTAGGCGCTTTACATTTGCTGCAAAGGGAAATGCAATTGAATGGTAAGTAAAATCATGCTTGAAAAACAAACAAAATGAATAACATGGTTAGGGGTGACATGCACAGGGTCATCATGCAAATGTGGTTAGTGGCAGCATAGTTACTAAATTTGCAGTTAAGCAAACTGGTATAGTCTTGTGTGAATTTTATTTTCTGAACGTAGGTGGTCTACCCTGGTACGTTATTTTCAGAACAAATTGGCACAAGTGAGCCTTTTTCTGCTGATTTATTTATCCACAAAAGGCATCGACTTGTTCTGCTGTGTTACACTTTGTTCGTATATGGCCAAAGCATGCTTATTCGCGCCGGCGCCTTAATTGTATGAAATAGGAGCTTGCTTGCTCCCAGAAAGGAATGAGTAACCGGTGAGATGTCGGGCCAAATCCTCCCAAAGATTCGTCACTGAAGTCCTACCGAGTATTCTTGCTGAATGCAACTGCAGAATGAAGCTCGCTTCTGCCTTTCTCTAGTGCTGCAAATGTTCTCTCCTTACCTGATCTTATTTGTATCGTTGTGTATATCGATTTGATTGGTGTGATCTGATTTGTATTGATATGTTTTGTGTCATCTTACCCCCTGCTGTAAGGCCGAAATCTTGCTGAATTTCTGCCAGCAGGAAATTAGAAGTTTTGCATTCCACTTCAGATATATCAGTATGGTAGAAATACAGCACTCTTTTGTAGACCATAGATAGCCCTACAGGTCGCAAAGTTTCTGCCTGTTAGAATCAGTTGACACGTCTCATTTCAGGGAGCTAACCGTGGCAGTTTCAGGCCGCAAATGGCTGAGCACGTGCCATTTTTGGAAAACTTGATTGTTTCATTTCTTGGCTTGCAAAGCAAGTGTATATGTTAGATCCTTGAGTAGGGATTAGCCCAAGGTAAGATGCTAACACTTAATGGTCCAGGCCGTGTGTCCTTTCCTGTAGTAGCCGACCCTTTATTGCCTCCTGCAATCGGGATGGTGGCCACTAAGGCTCTTCTTCTGCTATATAAATAAAGCTGTCAAGTCAGTCAGCCATTTGTTATTTTACTCGTTCTTCATTTCCTACCAAAACAAAATACAGTTCATGTTCAGTAGCCCATGCACTGAGTCACTTGCTGGCACATGTTTTCTTCCCAGAGATGTGACAACCTAACCTGTATAGGGTTTTGGTCATAGGCACTTGAGTGCATGTCCTTAGCCGAAGCTGCCGCTGCTCAATCCAATTCTTTACCAGTGATCTTGTATTGCTCTCACGAGCTCTAATAGGGAGTTTCAAGTCACCGTGTAGCAGCCATGTTTTCCCCCAGAGCCAGCTCGGTTTGATGGTCCCTTCAGAGCTTGGTATTTGAAACCACTTGAAATTCCTTGTAGTTCTCAAGAATCGCATTCTTTGTCCAGGGCATTCTTTTGTGAAAAATTTCATTTGAATCATGCTGTGCATTGTCGTTGGTTGCTGCACTCTGTGCTTTGGTCATCGTTACTTTTCTGGTACCTATCAGTTGGACCCGGCATGCATCAGGGATTGATGATTTTGACCAAATGAAATAACTCTAGCTTTCTTTCTTTGTAGCAACTCTCATGCCTGGCTGGATACTTGCCGGTTTCTAAAAGTGAGGCAGACGTTAGCAGTGACAGTGCTGAGGTAATTCGTAAATCTGGAAGGCGGAGGTCAAATACTTTCTCACCGGCTAGCTCAGTAGATGAATCTTTGCCAGACAAACGCTCAGTGGCTACGTCTCGTGCCCAGAGAGCGGCAAGCCGAGCTGCTGCTGCTGCTGCATCAGAAGATGGACTCCCTACTCCCGACACGGAGGTTTCAGTCGAGCCATCGGCTGCGACTGAAACTTTGTCTGACACTGAGACGATGAATACTGTTATTAGGGTAAGCACTTTGGCAGTATGGGAAATAGTACTGAAGTGCCAATTGCAATTGGGTTTAGCTATAAAAATGGCTTTGATTGCCGTTTATCTATCCACATTTTTATATCACATTCTGTAGCTGTCATCATAAAAGTTAAAACTTCAGCATCGAAAAAAGATTAAACAGTTGCCTTTTGCCTTACAATGATCAAGATGCTGATTTTTAAAAGTAGTTTGTATGCTTGCTTTCATCATCAGATAACCAGATCTAACTCTCGGGATCAAACGAGACATCCATACTTGGTGGATCTTCGAAGGATGGAGATGAATGCTTGAGATGATCTCCTTGAACATCATCTAGCTCACTCGTAAGCTTGTGTCTGATTGTCTGTGGTTAGCACATACTCCCATAGACACCTGTATTCACTCACTAGGCCGAGATCTGGCTCGGCACGTAAATGGTCATTTAATGCTTAAAGCTGTGTCGAGAGCAGGAAAATGGATTCTCAGTAGTTCATCGGTAGGACACTGGCCCAGTAAGCCAGAGGTCGTGGAGTCATTCCCGACCCGAGGTTAAATTTTTTTGTACGGACTCACGGCAGACTGCCTTCGGTCAATGTGTAATTTTCTAATCACTGAATATGTATATGTATATATATATATATATCACGAATATATATATATAAATATATATATATTCATGATATATATATATATATATATTCGTGATATATATATATATATATGTCACTAATCATCATTTGTATTAGCTGCATGGGTTATTCCTATATATATATAATTCGTGACAATTAAATGCACTAAACAATAATATAATTCATTTATATAGCGCCCCAAGAGAACTTTATCTCTATTCAGGCGCTTCACTTATGCCCCGGGGCTCGAGCCCACGACCTCAAGTCAGACCTTAGTCGGGGCGAGCACCTTAACCGCTAGACCAAACAATTTATTTGAAGGGTCTCCTGAGTCTTATAATTGCGCGCATAAATGCCATGCCTTGTCAAGCTTTGACCTGTTTGCTACAAGCTAGATAGTAGTGCATTAGTTTTGGTTTTGCAGAGTTCACCACCTGTACGTACTGCTTAGATGATTAGTCTGTGAAGAAATTAGGTCACCGTTGCCTAGGGGCTGTACACTCCAATGCAAGTACTTAGATGGTCTAGATTTGCTTGATTAGCAGCTTTTCCTAAGCTTGCTACTGGACTTGAGCCGGAATAAAGGTTTCGTCTGCTATTATTGGATGCCGAAGCATGAATAGCTGTTATAATTAGGCAAGTTGTAAACAATTCGCCCAACTTAGCTATACAACCTTTTGACCTTCTTTAAAAATGGCAGTTGTGACCCGGATATAGCATCGAGAGACGAGCCTTTCGTCAGCTCATGGTATAACTATAAGAATGACCCGGAGCAAAAATTCTTCAGCCAACCCATTAAGCATTATTTATTTCGCCGAGAAAGCACACCAGTCATGCCGAGGTAGCCTAATTGTCAGACTTTGTGAGGTGTAAAATTTTGTCTCTGCATGGTGGACTGGACATTCGTCCTATCGAAGGGCTACTGCTCTGTCCATATCAAAGTCTTCAAATCTTCAGGAAGGCAAAATTCGGACTGGTTTAGACAGGGATACTACATCTAAATTGGTCCATGCATTTATGACATACCGTCTTGACTTATGTAACTCATTGCTTGCCGGTAGACAGGGATACTACATCTAAATTGGTCCATGCATTTATGACATACCGTCTTGACTTATGTAACTCATTGCTTGCCGGTCTACCAGCCTGTGCAATCAGGCACCTACAGCTGGTGCAAAACTATGAAGCTAGGCTTGTGTGTCGTGAGCGTCGCAGTTGCCACATCTCACCACTTCTTGCCGACCTGCACTGGCTCTCAGTCAAGCAACACCGACTTTAAGGTTTTTTCACTCACTGTCAGGCCCCTTCATTCTTTGGCTCCAGCATACCTATCAGATCTACTGCCCCGCCAGGCTAAGCATCGTACCACTCGCTTTTCGGAATCTAATCGTTTACCTATACTTAGTACAAACCTCAAATCCTTTGGAGACCGTGCCTTTAGTTCATATGCTCCGAAAGCCTGGAACTCACTCCCGACTTGCATCTCCTCATCTCTTGACTTGACCGCATTTAAAAAGAAACTAAAAACGCGTCTATTTATCACAGCATTTAGTGGGTCCATTTGATTCGTCCTTTATTTGCTTATGGTTGCTGACAGTGTGCGTGCTGCCACTAACCATACTTGCATGCTGACCTTTTGCATGTCACCCCAAACTATGTTATTCTTGTTGTTTATTGAACATTCATGTATCACTAACCATTCGATCGTGCCTTCTTTGCAGCAAATGTAAAATGCCTAGAAAGATATTTGATTTATCTGAGGGTGCTATTTAAAATGTAATGTTATTATTATTATTATTAAGATAGAGACGACTAGGAGCCCTGAAAGTCCTTCACTGTCAGACCAGCCCTGCACTGCCTCTAGGCCAGGAAACCCCTTTCTAAAGTTTGGTGAAAGATCATTTTGCTTTGGCGGAAGCTCATGCTTAAAGTCTGCAAGCATCTTATGAGATGTGAGTTATCGGAGACACCGTTAGATGGCGATTAGATGACTAGTCTATTTTCTCAAGCCTGAGAGCAAACGGCTCCTGTCCGAAAAGAATATGGTAAGCCATTAACAGTCAGCCAAGGCTTGGATCCTCTGGATCTGCTGACGATTGGGGTCAAGTTGTTTAGGATGAAGAAAGTAAATCCATTCGCTTTTGGAACTGCATGAGAAGTCTGTACATGCCGTCGGCAACCCAACGAAGCCTACTCACCCAAATGTCTGCATCAAACGGTTGAACTCTTTGGAAAAGGTGTCACGCTGTGGAGAAAATTCAGCCCCAATGGCATTGTAGTCCTGCTATGCAAACCAGGAATCATCGTCCGAGAGTCAATTTTAACCTTTAAAAAATTATTATAATTTGGTTACCCTCGCGTGATGGTTATGGACTGGCCGAATCAGTCTCCGGACGTTTACCCAATCGAGCATTTGTGAGATGGGTGTCGAGCCTACGGTTACGGCAGCTGGCCGTCCGTATCACGTCTGCTGGTGCACTTTTTGCCTACTAGCAATGAGCCTTGACTAGAACCGTGGCCTATGTTTGTGAGCATCTCTGATCAACTCCATGGCTGCAAAAGTCTTGTAAGTCCTTGGCTTGCAACCCCCGTGAGCATTTGGAAATTCTAATTTTTATTTAATTTGCATGCTAATATGTTCCGGTGAAAAATCTTGGACAACTTTGACTTTGCTTTGGAAGGCATGCCTCGGTGTCTGCCGACCAAGCTGGTGATCCATCCCGACTGACAGGCAATTTTGCAGCTCTTAATGTTTAAAAATATTTATTTGTTTTGTGTATTATTTTATATTATATAAATGTGTTGCATGCTTTTGCGATTTGCAATTATGTTTGCCCATTCTCTCTTACTGTTACGGCTATCGAATCACCGGTGACATTCATTTATGGGACATTGGAAATTATGTAGGTTGATTGTTATTCATTACGTTTGACCGCTGAAGGGGAACCAATTGGAATAGCTGCATCATCTTGTTTGATGTGATGGCCTTTCGTGATTATATTTGTCGATGCTCTCTTCTGATTGGCCATTACAGCTAGTGAATCAAAAGTGACTTCCATGTATAGGACATTTCCATATTCAAAATTATATATGCTTCTCAAAAGTCTAGTTTCGACACTAAAAATGCATGCATTGGTCAAACGGAACCGTAGATCCAAGCACGGCTGCCGGATCCACTAAACCACGACTTCAGCAGTCAAAGTGGAAAAGCTGTCACTCGTACTTAGTGTATTGCGTATGATAAGAGTTCAACAAACTATGCTGTCGGTCTCTATGGATTTTGGGGTAGCATTTATAAGGACTGTCAAATCCACAATTGTTTAGCATTTTGCTCAATACGTGCTCTCTCTCTCTCTCTCTCTCTCTCTCTCTCTCTCTCTCTCTCTCTCTCACACGTCTGCACAATCGCAGTGGGCATGGGGGAAGGTGTTTTCCGTACAAACCGACAGAGGACCAGCTTCGTTCCACTTGTTTTGGCACTTAGTTCAAGATGCTGAGAGGTCGCTGCTCGTCAGCACCACGAAAGGAGGGTGACGGCATGCCTTGAATGAAATTGGCCCTAAGCAGCTGTGACGTGGCACGGATTCGTAGCATCAGTTACAGAGCAGTGTGCTTAAAGGCACTGCAATATGGCTAGTGGACCACACTCAGGTCGGCCAAGGAAGAAGACCCGGCGGTACGACTCCCACCTGAAGATGCTCTCTCTTTGGTGATGGAGGGCAGCGCTCCGGGAATCGTCTTAGTCGCTGGCGACCACTGCTGGCGAGGTCATCTGCGTAGAGACAGTGCCCAAAGAGATTTAGCAGGCATGACATATTGAGAAGGGTAGCCGAACACAACCCTTTGCTCACCGAGCAATACAGAAGAGAGCATCTCAGATGACCCTAGGGATCTTGCCAAGTGCATTACAGACGACTGGGGTCGAGTTTATGGACTGACTAGTCAAAATTAATGTGTTTCACTTGCAGCACACAAGCAAAGAAAATCCCTGGGGGGTTTTCTGCTCTTCCTGTGTCTGAACTTTGCACCGTATCAGTGGACCTGTCGATTAGCATTGTACATCGATCTGGTATGAAATTCTGGGATTCCGAGTGCTTGAGCTCTTTTGGGGGCACTTACATTTAGCAGCAGGACAGTATCCCGAAACACACAGCAAAAGCTTCTATAATATTTCTTGCTGAAGCAGCTGTAAGAGTCGTGAGTTAGCCAAATCAGTCGCCTGACCTAAATCCCGTAGAGTATCTTTAGGATAGGTTGGAGCGCTGTCCTAGGTCCGATTCAGTGCCTACTATGGCTCTGGAAGAGTTGCTTAGCCGGTTTTAGTAGTGTCGGGGTAGTATTATCTTGTAAGAGGTTGACGGACTCAACGCTTAAGTGTATAAGAGAGGTTATTAAAAACCGTGGAGGACCGACCTATTAAATTATTGGTCCTGTAAATAATAGTTTGACTTATGCAAGACGTTAAGCTTGAATTTGTATATAGTTTGCAGAATTTTATTACTTATTTTTCTGTATGCTAAGTCAGAAGCCGTCTGCCGGCACCACGTGGGCAGCTTCACTCCAGTTGGAACAAGTCTTTTGAGAAGGAGTATAGGTTGATTGTTCTTCATACCGTTTGACCGCTGAAGCAGAGCCTCTTATAATTGTTGTATCGTCTGTCAAGTTGGCAAATCTTCCTTGTGAAATTATTTGAATGCATTTCTAGTAGGATACTGATAGAAATGCATCCGAATAATTTGCTCTTAAGCCGTAGGTCATAAGCATAATAGATCAGTATCCAACTCCTACATATGATTAGGACTGTTGGGAAGTGGTCCTTTTTCATTGCTTGTCCTAGATCGTAGGACTCATTGTTGCAGTCATTGTGGAGCTGTACTGACCTGCTACGAGTGCAGATACTTTTGAGCCTCTTCTTCAGCAATGCCCGTGTTGATCGTTGATGAGTGTAAAGTCAACTTGCTGTGTTTGTAGAAATGACCGCACAGAAAACAGGACTGCCTGTGGTTTCCAAACGTCTCACGAGGCGATTGTCTGTGACATTATCTGCCAGACACCCAGATTAAAAGTTGGCTAGGCTGTCTTCTGTAGACCTCGACAAACTGCATTTTTCTTCCAAGAGCGATTGTGTTGATACTGAGTTGCAGCCTGAATGTGGGTAGCCAGAGCCAGATGGAGACACGACTGAGGTGTCTTCCCAAAGCCAAATGGAGACACGTGACTGAGAGGAATGTACCTACCTGTATTGTGTATACATTTTGTCTTAAACTATGGCCGACTTTTGTTAGCAGCCTGTTGTTGTGTGTGTTAAGTAGTTGTGTATGTACTCAAGATTTTGTGGTGTCCTTTGGCATCGCGCAAAACTTGTACCTTGTTCTTGCAAATGTGGAAGCAGATGCTGCCGTGCTGTACTTTCTTGTGAGAGCCTCTTATGGTTATTAGCCTCAGGGTACACCGGAAGAGTTGTTGTGCAGAACTTGAACAAAACATGTTAGCATGACCTAAGCCAGTGGCCTTTGTGATGTCTGATAATTCTGTGTGGTTTCTATCTATTGAAATGCAGTTTAGACGATAGCTCACGTTGCTGGAATGCTAGCTTACTCGCACATACATGTATATGTGCTTGTGTATGTTTATGTGCCTAAACGCTTTGCATGTGAGTGTATGCATGTGCACATGCTCTGTTGCACATGTGTGTGTTTGTCGGTACGTGTGTGCACTCGTGTGCTCGTTAGCACGCGTGTGTTGGGCAGATGTGTTACGTGCCTGCAGTTCAATCAGGCTGATGGTTTAGTCTGCAGGCTTCTCAAAAAGACAATGCTGCTGTCTGAATCTCCAAAAGGGATTCTTGCCAGAATGACTTCTTGACACTCATAACTTCACTCATTGCAGATCGTTACAACGTATCGCTTAGAGGCCCTGGCTCTTGAATGAATTGTCATGTTAATAAACATGTAGCTGAAGCAGCATCCAGATAATTAAAGCCAACCATCTCCTAGGAATATTGTAGCTCTATTTGGAGCATTTCCTTTCCTCAGTGACTGGCTTTCCATCAAGTGGCATATCGACTTTAAGGTTTTGTCACTTAAATTAAATTCTCATTGTTTCTTGCTCCAGCCTACTTACCCCAACTAATTCTGAATCAGGGTAGGCATCTCACCACCTTTTCTGGCTCATCGTTTAACTGTGCTAATGTAATGTAATGTATCTCCGTCAGTAACCAACCTCAAATCGTTTGGGGATCGTGCCTGATATTTGTATGCTACCATACTAGAACTCGGTCCGGATTGACAGCACAAAATCTGGCACATGCATAGAAAAAGATTTAGCTGTCTTATTAATGTCAGTGACTTTCATGCAAACACAAAAGTTGGATGTCAACCACCATATATAGAGGAAACCATTTCTGCTCATGCATTTTGACAGGCTATAATACTAATAATGCACTTGGTAAAGCGCCCTTAGAAAATTCGATCTCTTACTATATACCAGGTTATGCATGAAATGAATGCTAGATGCTAACTTAATGTGTTTTTTAAGATCGACGATCGCTTATCGACGTGTTGAAAAAAATTCCCCCCATTTCAGATTAGCTACCATGCTATCATGCCTCAGATGTATGGATCGTTCCTTCGGTGGGCTTTTAGATAGACTATTTTGGCACGCAAGAGGAGGCTCACCTGCTCTTAGCAGTCTGCAGGCATCCTTCATGCAGCCTTTGTTGTTAGGCTGATCCTTCGATAAGTAAAGGACGATGGCCCGATTGACAGTGACAATAACTTCGACACGGTACCGAAACACAGAAATGACGTAAATGCATTTAAATCAATTTAGCATTGTTTGGTGGTTAGATTATTGTTTCCATATTTGTCATGAAAGATATTTGTCATGAAAAAACTAATTTGTAAAAACAAAAAAAACTTGTCAGAAGTGGGATTTGAACCCACGCCCACAGAAGTGGACTGCGACCTGAACGCAGCGCCTTAGACCGCTCGGCCATCCTGACTCACGAGAAGGTAGTCTTATTGTTTAGATATATTGCGACAACACTTAAGTAAGATCGCAATAAAGCTTTATGCACATTCTTACTACACGTACCAGATATCACCCAGTTACACACACGTCAGCCCGTGTAACTCACCCTTCAAAACGGGCTCTGCGTACACGGGTGAGCCATTTGCGGGAATGGGCCATGTGACTCGGCTGTCTAGCCGCTCTGGCCTTTCTGCTAATCCGTCGGCTGTCTTGCCGCTCGGGCCTTACTGCTAATCCGTCGGTATGTACGGACGCTATCCTCTCTCTTCTTCTTGTACATTGGAGCTGCCGCTCGACTACCAGCGATCGCACCCGCTAGGTACAGGCAGCATGTGCGAGTCAACGTTATTTTCATCTTGAACCCCTCCCGTCCCAGTCTCGCTTTGCGGTTTCCCGGTGTTTCCTTGCGCACCGAGTGGACGGATGGAAACGTAGGCTGCGCCGCCCTAGATACTATTCGCAGTCAGTTTACCGACAGAAAGCTCTGACGGACGCAAAGCCAGCCGTGTAAACGCGGCTGAAACGATTATGCGAAATTTACTGCTCGCTGATAACCGCTTGCGGTGTCAAGCGACGCCAGCGTCCCCTTCGGTGCGAACGGCTGAGTGGCGAAGGCCCAGCTTCATGTCCAGGCGCACGTTTGACCGCACCGAGAACTTCGCCGAACTGCTTTGAGCTAAACTTGTTACCCCCGTGAGACCCAAGTAGAAGTGCAGGCTTAGCCCAGCTGGTTGAGCCCAGACGTTATCACATATCGACGCGCGGCATTTGTGACGTTCAAGACAGACAAGCCTAGCTGCACTGTGAGCGTCTTATTGCTCAAGTAAGAAGAATTGCAGCAGTGAGTAGCAGGTCTTGACCGGCGGCACATATGAATGAATAATAATAAAACTAAATTTGAATAGCGCCATCGGAGAACTTACTCTTTTTTCTAGGCACTACATTTGCTACGAAGGAGGCATGATCGAAAACCGTTTGGTCGCGGTATCCTAATTTAAGCAACCCCGAATTCTTGAACAGTTGCTTGGCTGAAATTTTTCAGACTTGACCACGGAGCTGACGCGGTCAGCTCGAGAAAGGTAACGCCGAACGCCCGTGGTAAGATGACGCTGCTGAAGCGCGTCGCCCACTCCCGACTGGCGGTTCCGAGCGCGAGTGCGGCGTAAGTAGGTCGCCCCGCCTAGAGCGTCTCGGGCGGCTAATTATTTCTATTGGGGTCGCGAGTTCGTCAGCGTGCGTTGGATCTAGTCGCAAATCGCCATTAGAGGATTTTACCGAACTAAATTCGCTCGCGCACTACGTCGCTGCGCGTTCAGTTGGGTCTTATCGCCAAACTCATCGCCATTATCTCCACAACCTCTCATCGAGACGAGCACGCTTACGAGACGGAGGGCCTGAATGACATGGCACTCGACTATCGACGTCGGTTCAGGTGTCTGGCGGCCTCCCTCCGCATAAAGCGCCGGTGCCCCAAACGCCGCTTCGTTGGACCCCAACCCCATTCCGGAGAAAATCTTCCGCGTCCACCTTACTCGAAGGCAGGAAAAGAATTGGGACGCGTCGCTGGGAGTGGCTGGCTAAAGCTAGACGCACGGATCCGGTGGGTGGAGCCTGGGGAGGGCCTGGCCGCCCGAGCCAAAGCTGCAGTTACTCGACTCACCTGTCATCGAGAACGCCCCCTATGTAGCCAGCTAGCTCCGCCCCCCCCCCTGGAAGGTCAAAAGCCACGCCATGTGTGCGCCTGCCGGGCATTCGAGGAGTGGCTCGGAGACTCCCAAGGCAGCGGTGCGGTCGGCGTCCGAGAGCTGACACGCAGCTCCTACGGGGCGGGGTTTCTTTACAAACTGGAGTTAGCGATCACTTCGGTTTTTTTTGGGGGGGGGGGGGTTAAAAAGGCGCGACTTCGGCGAACGCACGCTTGCAATCGATTTCCCAAGGGGGCAATAATTTCTGCTGCCTAATCAGCAATCGTACTTTTAGCCGCTCTAGGGAGGCAATTCTCGGTAGACAAGTCATACGACGATCCACGGATGCTCCACAATGAGTGGAGGGCGTTCGGCGCGCCGTGCGTAGTGCCGTACTGCGAGCCCTCGGGTCTCCCAATTGGTTGGAATAATGATTTTTAATGGTCACTGTATTTTGCACGTTCGGCTCGCTGCTGCCAAATATTACATTTTTAGAGGAAACCTGCCGACCGCTCAGTAGTTGTAGAAGGAACTACGTAAGCCAGCCGTAAAGGGAGCCTCCGGGATGCACATCCCGCCTCTCTGAAGCACGAGCATGAGTCTAGAGGTCTAGCGAGTCTAGAGTCTAGAGGGAGGTCTAGAAGGCATCTCGGAGATGTTCTGGATGCGCTCCTGCGACGCTCAGAGCCGGTTTGGCCCAGCGGTTATGGTGCTCGCTCCCGGATCAAGATCTGGCTAAAGTCGTGGGCTCGAGCCCCGAGGCATATGTGAAGCACCTGAATAGTGATTAGGTTCTCTTAGGGCGCTATGCGAATGAATTATATATATATATATATATATATACTAAAATATATACTATATACTAAAATATAT
This sequence comes from Cristatella mucedo, assembly GCA_009760855.2. Lineage (NCBI taxonomy): Eukaryota > Metazoa > Bryozoa > Phylactolaemata > Cristatellidae > Cristatella > Cristatella mucedo. The sequence goes on from WPIO01000024.1 coordinate 2,699,083, forward strand.
ATATATATACTATGATATAACTATATATACCTATATATACTCTCACATGATGACTCGGAATAAGTTAACGGATGCTCCGGAGAGGCGTTCTCGTCACGCTCCCTTGACGCTCAGCCTCCTCCCTTGGCGCTCAGCATCTATTTCCGGATATGTCTATTTCCGGAAGAGGCAACCATTTCTCGGTGTAAAGAAGCTTATTTAGTTGCGAGAAGCTAAAAAAAGCCAGCCGTATGGCACGCCAGGTGAGATAATATAGACCTTTTCTGGACCGATTGTAAAGAAAAGGTCTGGAACTCAAGCCATTCTCCTTTACGTCTACTTTTAACCGCAGGCCAAAAGAATTGCAGGTACAGCCACTAGGTCTTGGTCTAGTGTCTAGTTGTTTGCACTTCGCGACCGCGGTTAGCTGGTAATTATTGAGCTCTCGGTATGTCAGAAACATTTCAATCAGGGTTCAAGAGGCAGCACTCTACTGAAACTGCTCTCCTCCGTGTTAAAAATGGCATTCTACGCGGCAAAGACGACGGAAATGTCACTGCCCTAGCTCTGTTAGATCTGTCTGCTGCCTTCGACACCATTGATCACGAAGTTCTGCTTGAACGATTGAGAACAACGATCGGTCTGGCAGACGAAGCACTGGCGTGGTTTAAATCCTACTTGTCTGATCGTGTTCAATCCGTGTCGTGTAGGGGTCAGGTCTCAGACATGAGAAGGGTCACCTGTGGTGTCCCTCAAGGGTCTGTACTTGGTCCCTTGCTGTTCTCCATTTATACACAACTTCTGGGAAAAGTGATTAAGGCCCATGGAATAGGATATCACTTCTACGCTGACGATACTCAGATGTATTTTTCATTTAAACCGTCGGAATCTGCTGCAGCAACTGAGAAACTGAATGCTTGCCTTGCCGATATTCGATCCTGGATGTCGGAAAACTTCCTGAAATTAAATGACGATAAAACTGAACTGCTGCTCAAAGGACGCCCTAAGCGTGTGGCTGGATTAAAAGGCTTTGCTCTTCTAATAGGTGATGCTATTGTGCGACCTTCACCACATGCTCGTAATTTAGGTGTCGTGTTCGATAACTGCCTCAATTTCAAAAGCTTCATTCAGAAGACTGCCTCTACAGCTAGCCATCACATCCGATCCCTATCCAAGATTAGGAGCTGTCTCCCACAGTGGCTTGCAAAAAAATGTAACTAGCTCTTTAGTTCTGTCTCGGCTTGATTATTGCAATTCCCTTTTGGCTGGGCTGCCAAAAAAAGCTATTATGCCACTACAGCGGACTATGAATATGGCTGCAAGGCTGGTCTTCAAGTCCCAGTGGTTTGAGCACGTGTCACCTCTGCTGAAAGAGCTAGGATGGTTGCCTGTTGAGCAAAGGATACAGAGCAAAGTTCTTACGCTGACCCACAAGGCCCGCCACGGCTTGGCTCCTTCATACCTAGCTGAACTGCTGCGTCAGTTTCAGCCTGTTCGCGCCCTCAGGTCCTGTGTGGACAATAAATTAGCTGTCCCATTCCTCCGCTTAAAGACAGTTGGCGACAGAAGCTTTAGCTCTGCAGGTCCTAGACTGTGGAACTCGCTTCCACAATTCTTATGCAACGACAACTACTCTCCAACTGCCGACTATGTCACATCTTTTTCAGCGGTCCAGAGCTGCTACTTCTATGCTACTCACTACCTCAACTGCTCTCCTGACTCTGCTATGCTTCCCACTTTCTCTTTGTTGCGTGAGACGAAGTCTGTTGGCTACCGAATGCGTACCGAAAGCCGCTTAGGCTGTGAGTGAGCTATACAAAACTCTCCTGCGTAACACCCACATGGTCTTTATGACTTTGTGGAGTTACAGACGGAGATACATTACATTACATTACATTACATTACATTACAGGAGGAGCCAAAAAACCGCTGGTTCCAGTCTGCAGCTAAATAGATGGGCCGATCGAAGAAGCTAATCTGTAAGCCCTTGCCGTATACCATTACTCACCTCTCTAGCAGAAGATAATTCTAAGGAATACAGCGATCGTTCGGCCACCAGCTACTCATTCTAGCCAATCGCAGCGAAGCCCTTCGCTCGGTTTTATTGTGCCCCAGCCCCATGTTATAGTAACTTTCCTAGCCAATTACAGCGAAGCGCGTTCCTGTGATGTTTGTTACGGCGGGCATATATATCTTTTGGCCGCGAATTGCTACTTAGCAAGTTGACGCCACACGCGCAACATGTGGTAGCAGAGAGCGAGTGGTTCGTACATTCTACGACGGCATGCCGGCGTTTAGCTATGACGTATTTACGTTGGTAGGTGTATGCAGACATTGTTATAAGCAAAAGAGGAAGCTTAACCAAGTAGACAAAAGCGAACAGAGGAATCATTGGTATTGTTGGAACTCAAGAGAATATTTAAGCAGTTCCCGTTCGGAATGCACCAGGATACAAGGCATCGTCATATCAATGCTGTGCACATCCTCGTATAAGCCAGAGTCCTCCTCGGGCACGTAACGAGAGCTGACAGCAGTCGCCTTACTCGTAGTGCATGCACTAGCAGCAGCAGCAGGCTCGCGGAACAGCAAAGCAGCTTGTTCACTATCAGTGCAGCAGTCCCTAACCTAAACAGCTTGCACAGAAGTAGTTTTGAAGCAAGTAAAACAATCGGAGGGAGGCTCTACAGGGGCTATAAACAGTAGAGGAGTAGAGTAGCATCCACTTTTTCTCAGTCGTCAGTGAAGGCTGAGGTACCTCAAATCTGCATGCTACCAGCAGCAATTTTCATTCTCTTGAGTAAAATCGCATGCTCTGACTTTTCAAGCCGCTTATCTCATTTTCCAATTTCAAATCACGGAACTTCAACAATAGTCTGCACCTGTGCTATATCATTTTCTGACACTTGACATCTAAACCACTAGCAGTAAGTAAAATCTCGGTACCGTAATTAGCACGCAAATGTTCCAATCTGGTAGCAATCTTAGCATCCCTACTATTTAAAGCGAGAATGTCCGTCCGTTCTTCCTTCACGCGGCACTTCCGTCACGCGGTAAGATGGCGACCTGTAGTTCCACGAGTGATGTGTAATAAACGCGTAAGTCTACTATGACTCAGTGAAGTGAGTCCATGGGCAGTGAGCTCTAGTTGGTCTCAAAAGACTGGTGACTAGCTGCGACATTTACAGTAGGTATTTTTAACTTTCGCCTCAGACGTCGATGTGCCTCTGCCAACCGGGTATGCACACTCTTAAGATTATTGCGTCTAAATACTTCTCTATGCAGGTATGCTGCTATACAGAGCAAAGTTCTTACGCTGACCCACAAGGCCCACCACGGCTTGGCTCCTTCATACCTAGCTGAACTGCTGCATCAGTTTCAGCCTGTTCGCGCCCTCAGGTCCTGTGTGGACAATAAATTAGCTGTCCCATTCCTCCGCTTAAAGACAGTTGGCGACAGAAGCTTTAGCTCTGCAGCTCCTAGTCTGTGGAACTCGCTTCCACAATTCTTACGCAACAACATCTACTCTCCAACTTCCGACTTTTGCACATCTTTTTCAACGGTCCTGAACTGCTACTTCTATGCTACTCACTACCTCAACTGCTCTCCTGACTCTGCTATGCTTCCCACTTTCTCTTTGTTGCGTGAGACAAAGTCTGTTGGCTACCGAATGCGTACCGAAAGCCGCTTAGGCTGTGAGTGAGCTATACAAAACTCTCCTGCGTAACACCCACATGGTCTTTATGACTTTGTGGAGTTACTGACGGAGATACATTACATTACGTTAGGCTTGGCCCCCAGTGCTATCGCGTAATCAGCGGCGAGATTACACTTTCATAATTTGCTTAAGGTCAGAACAACGCCTTTCGTCAATTTGCGTAATTTTAGTTAAGCACTGTTTCAAAGCTAGAAGAAGTTTATCCGGGATGTTTTTGAATCCTGAATTTCGGCAGAGCAGGCAGCTACTCAATAACTCTGTATTTATCCATCGCCATTGAGCTAGTGAAGTTCCATTATAAAAGAGATGTCAATTGACTTCGAGGAACGGCGAGATGGCGAGACGCTGAGGAGCGTGTCGGTGCGAGAGCATCCCGGAGGAGCATGATGGTGGCTTAACGAGGTTAAAAGGTCAGTTAGATAGGCAGCTAAGAGTGAGTGACGAAACCTGTAAGCCAGTTAGGGGATTATTTTGAAATGGATTCGGTGTTTGATAGGGAGCCAGTGAATCTCAATAAGAGAAAATGGCGAGACGTCGTTTTTGCACTCCAACTTAAAGCAGATACGTGTATCTAAAACGCTTCGGACTTTTCGCTTCGCTGTGCAGCTCTCCATAGCACCCCCATGCCGCATTGCATTGTGGGCCGCCGTGCATATATCGATAGCTACGCGACGGCCGGCCCATAGCGAACCTTCTCCAAGAGCGATCACCGATTGAAGGTTCGGACAGGAAGTGCGAGGAAGTACTGACAGCAGCACTTCCTTTGAACTGCTTTCGGGCAGCCCACGTGCTGGTCCGGCGGAGAGCTTATGTGCTTGGATTACCGAATGGTTCAGTTTTTGGGCCGAGCCAGCCGGAAGAGGAGGCCAGATGACCAATTAAAGGTGCTTTCAAGTTCTCTCACTTTAGCCTTTGAAAGAAATGGCAGAAAGCACGCCGCGCAGACACATCTATGACGGAGCGCTTGCTTATGTTGAAGCGTACAGTTGCAAACGAGCCATTGAGGACTCTGCACTCTAGTCTATGGGCTATAAGCCCAGCGTACGCAACGGTGTCAGTCCTTGCCGACGTGAGAGAAATGCCGGCGAAGCTGGCGCTAGAGGCATACGAGTCCCGGATGCTACATAAATTCACTCAAGAATTTTGACGGTAGCAGAATGTGACCACAAGGAAAAGTGCGCGTACTTCAGCATTTAACTTTAGCTGATTCACATAAAACCCTGTGCCCTAGATCATGACAAAGCAGGTTCCTAATCATTGCACCTCGAGAGGGGCGGCACATATCTAGGCGGGCAGAATCCGGCTGACGTTGCATGCTAAAGTTTCAGTACCGCGATAGTCCCCCGCATCAGGGGCAATCGTAGCTCAGACTAGGAGAATATACCGACCAACTTGACAAACAGAGGAGTCACTGGTCGTTTGCTAAAACTATCTCCGCTGTCTTTGGTCGTCTTTCTCCACAGTAGAAAACGGTCAGAGAACGGGCAGTGTAGACCTGCTCGCAGCCCAGCTTACACTTCCACTAGTGTAAACAGCCACGATGACAGCGAAGGCCGTAGGATCAGGTAGGTGACGGCTCAAGGATGGCAACGGCGGCGGAAGTAGCCATGTCGTCTTCCGGAGCACATAGCTCGGACCTTGGCCGACCGCAGCGAAACCGCGGGCCGAACCCGCTCGCTGCGGGTCGATCAACCCGCAAGCGGAGAAAGCATATGACCGGGGTGGGGGCGAGGCGAGGCGAGGCGAGGCGAGGCGAGGTGCAATGTGCCGGAGTGCGGGCTACTTCGTGACGCTACCGCCCTAGCGCCTTTCGGCTGCAGCAGTATCACTTAGAGGTTAATGGCGAACCGAATGACGAGACCGTTTGGAAAAAACAACACGAGGGTCAAGCTGCCTCGCCGATCGCGCATGCACTCGAGATGCCGGCAGCAGCCGGTATAGAACTTGGCGATGCGGGCGCACGTACACGTGCTGGCTGAGAACAAAGACAAAGACGAAACGAGTCTCGCAGCAACGTCGCAAGCGGGAGAGAAAAAATGACGGGCTAACTGCGGAGAACAGGATGGCCTGCTGAAAGTGGCTCACTGATTGCCGCACGCGTGCGGCAAACGACGGACAAGATGGCAGGAGCGCTGCTGCAAGGAGCGCCGATTCGCAGGGACCGACTTCAAGGGGCAAGGCTCCCAGGCCAAGGCGCCCAGGGCCGCCGCCGAGCCCTGCTGCTTTTGCGCTCGCGAAGGACCACGGCGCAAAGAAATCCTCTAAGAGACGAACGGGTAGATGATGGAATATATCGTCCCTTTTCGCCGTGGATTTGAAGCAAATGGTTCGACGCCAGAGCCACCCTGGTGCATCGCTCTGCGAAAGTACCAAGGCGCCACGTGTGCTCGTAGAGTCTTCGTGGAGCGCTCCTTTCGACTTCCTGGGTAATGAAAATAGAGTTCAGGGAGTGATCGGATGAGACAAAGCCTCACGTCGTCCTGATTACGACGCTGATGTCGAGCGTGGACGCTAGTTGAGGAACTTGGTCAATTAGGACTCGGTCAGGCCTCAAGAAACGCAAGAGCTTTTCAAAATGAAAGGCGGCATTTGCAAGTTGTAAGCCAGCTCGGCATATGTCCGCGTATCAGCTGCAGGTTACGAATTTTCGATTCGAATATGGAAAACCGCGATCATTTGAGAATCGATTTGGTGCAGATATTCGTTCAATGAAAACAATAATTAGCAACGCGCGGCGAAGTAAAGAGCCGCCGCCGACAGCGGCCTCATTAATGTGACCTCAATACGGAAGCCGCTTTCAAAGTGTTCGGGTTTCACTCAACAAGCAGTGGACGATGTAGAGCTGCCAGCTGTAGCCTTGGAAGTCGCCGTCCGGGTCGTAGAGTGCAAGCATCATGAATACAGGTTAGCTTTGTTTACAGCCTCATTTGTATTGCGGCCGACGAGCCTTGACGGCTATCGCCGCCGCCGCTTACGGTAGGCAATGAGGGAATGAGCTCACACTGCAGGATTTGAACGCGCGGCCTCAAGGTCGTGAAGAGCGAGCAACTTACCTCATGGTTGATCTGGCCGCTGGGCTTCGGATCTGAGAGAAGATAAGTGCTCAAAAAATCTATACACTAGAAGGAACCTATCTATGCATAGGCGAAACGGAAACCAAGGAAAGGCATTACAGCTAACGGTGTGACTCGGTGCGCAAGAAGGGCTTGAAAATAAAAGTAACACCAGCAAGACATTTGCATAGCTATAGGATAATTAGACATTTGCATAGCGCTACAGGAGAATTACATCTCTTACTCGGTACTTCATATAGGCAGGAGAAGAATCGTAAGGATTGACCTGTGGGTCAGCAGCGGGTACAGTTAATGGTGAATGTTAAAAAAATACTCATGAAATTTGTCCGAAATCGAATACATGCTTTGGGTACATTTCGAAATACAAATACGTTAGAATTGGGATCGGAAGTTCTGACGACTTCAGCATGACAGAAAAAAACAGTTATGCAAATCACGTTTAACCCGATGTAAACCGGAAGCAGCAAATTTACAAATAAACAGAAATTATCAATCTCTGCATCATTTCCAAATTGCATTCCAACTTATCGAACCTTAGTAGATCAAGATACATTCTTGAAGCTTTATGAGATGCTTTCTTGTGACTTTTGTACAGCTTCGTTTTCAGAGTAGGATAGTGCTTTATAAATTCCACAGCTCTGCTAATACCCCACATATCAAAGTGAAATTTGAAACGGAATTTAAACTCTGCTTGTTTCAAATGAGGCAAGACAATTTCTGATTTTCGCTGAATACATTTGGCTATATACGTCATCAAACTTCCCGGAGCTTTATTTTCCGTAATCAAGGACGCATAGAACAAAATCTATCCAGCCTAAATAAGAAATTTAAGTGAGTGAAATAAGGCTCACTTTGATGTGCATCGGTAGCGTCAGCGCACTGCGGAGATTCGTCGTCGGCGACATCCGCTTGATGTTGTTGCTCCCTCAAAAAAACGCGGACTGCTGCGTCCAGTCACGTCCGCGTGCAGCGTGAGCATGGCGAGGCCGGCTGTCAAAAATGCTTTGATAGCAGTGACACTTGGTAAAGTCGCCTTGAAGTCTTACAAGGAATTCCAGAAATTTGACGTCTCAGATTATCTACCAGCCTTACTCATTATGTCCCGCGACGTTCATCCCAAGGAGCTACACCTGTTGCAATCCTCTCGGAGGTGCACGGAGTGACGCAGAAGAAAAAGTGAGTCCCTGGAGTAATTGCGACCCACTCTGATTTACCAGCTTTTCCAAAATAGGCATCCCGCAACTTCAGCTTAAACTTTGCCTTATAGTCTTTGGTGTTTCGGGTTTACTTAACAACTTTCATGAAACTGTGCAGGCGTATTCTCATGCAAATGACCTCAAAATTTCTGACCAATCCAGTAACCAGGCACTTTAAAAACCAGATCCACCTGCGATTTCCAAATAAAGCAGCAAACAGCTCGGTTCCAAATACAATCTGTATAGAATTGTGTTCCAGGTTTGCTCTCCAAATGTCATGCAAGTGCACCATCTCATGCAAATTGCCTCCAATGATTCGTCCCAACCAGTGGCACTGCTCCTCCGAATTGCGATCTACACGCCTTTAAAAAGATAAGCTCTTGTTCTAGTTCGATAGTATAGACCACGGTGTTGCAAGGTTCACCACCAAATCCTGACACAAATTTTGCAACTCACCTTTACGTCCGCGAAGCTAATAGCTTGCCCAAAAACTGTTTTCTGAATATTCTGCTCAGCTGTGTTCAACTAAACTTCAGAAGCCTCGAGTGTTTTAATTAAAGCCAATATCCGCCCGCCTATGTTAACGCTGGTAGTAAGCTATGAATATCATGCTGTTCTATAATCGAGCATTAGTCGTTAGCGCTGGCTCTCGGACCGCGGTAAGCGTCTAGTCCAATTTTTTTTAATTTTCTACTCAAGGACTAAGCAAGATACCTAGGGTACGTAGCGCGAATTTTGCAAAAGTAAATTGACTGGGACTTTAATTAACTTATCCGTGACAGAAATCAATTTATTAATCTAAAACCTACAGAGCCTGAAAATAAAATTTCTCCCGAAAAAGTATTTTTACGTAGGCAGCTCAGAATGTTGGTACCAAAAAATCCAGGGGCTCAAGTGGAAATAAGAAAACCTGGAACCGACGGGCAAGATCATTTGCCTAGGCTCAATTCATGCAGGATACGCTGTTCTAGTAGCCATAAAACGCTAGTAGTTGCATTATGCAATATCCAGTGCAAGGACATGCAAGACATTTTATCGATGCGTTGTAACCTGTGCCTGTTCGGAGCACTTTGCAAGCTATTTTTCCTGAGCTCTTTACCAAAACATGTGCCGGTCGGTCACGCCGTGCATTTTAACCTCTTCCCACGACTTAATCAGAAGCATTTTCCTCGATAAAACGGTCTGGTTATAGTGATGAAAACTAAAACTAGCACGCTGCCACTGACCACGCTTGCATGCTGACCCTGTGCATGTCACCCCTAATCATGTTATCCATGATGTTTATCAAGCACGATACTACTCACCGTTTAATCGCGTTTCCCTTTGCAGCAAATTTAAACAGCCTAGAAAGAGATCGAGTTCTTTCAGGGTGCTTTATAAAGTGTATTATTATTATTATTGTTATTAACTAACCGGCCTGCTCTCACCTTTGATCAACCGACAGCCATCCTATCTCTTTTAGCAAAGGAGACGCGTGGCCAAACCTCTGGGACGCAGCCATATTCATAGCTAGCGGCGGTGATATAGTTGCTTTTTTTTCGGTAGCCCGGCCAAACGGGAATTACAATAATCAAGCCGAGACAGAACTAAGGCGCTAGTTAACTTTTTTGCAAGCCACTGTGAAAGACAGCTCCTAATCTTAGATAGGGATCGGACGTGATGGCTAGCTGTAGAAGCAGTCTTCTGAATGAAGCTTTTAAAATTTAGGCAGCTATCGAAAACGACACCTACATTTCGAGCACGTGGTGATGGTCGCACAGCAGCACCGCCGATTAGAAGAGCAAACCCTTTTAATACAGCCACATGCGTACGGTGTCCTATGAGCAGCAGCAGTTCGGTTTTATCGCCATTTAGTTTCAAGAGGTTTTCCGAAATCCAGGATCGAAGTTCGAGTACATCACATTCCAAGTCGGCTTCACCAAGCTATTAATATCAGCATTATTATCGTAATTGTACGTGAACGTTAGAGGACCATAGACAAACTCACAAAACGTTACGCGAACCAGAACAGTTGTCGGACTGCAACATTAAATCGAAGCCGGTACGGAGAGAAGGGAACCCCAAAAGCATATTCCTCAATGGCTATAGTGATAACAAATGCTCACAGATGAATAGCCAGTGTAGATACAAATACCGGAAAAACAAATGTCCTGCGGCAGTTACGAACAAAGTGGTTAAATGGCTTCCGCTGTGTTTGCTTTGTAACGCAACATTCCACACATATTTTTTAGTTTAGGATATATGCATATATCTAAATGCAAAATTCAAGATTTATTATCAGTTTATTGCAAAAGCAGTAGCTGGGGCAGTGATGACGAGATCTCCCGCGGAAGCCCTAGCTAGGGCTCTCCTCAAATCCTGGGATCGTAAACAATCGCCGCCATTGGCGATCTGGTCTCGTAGTAGGGGGAGCTTCCACGGCATTCCGCCTTGCAGCCACGTTGCGCGTGGCGTGGCGTCGCGGTCACGTGCAAAGTGACAGCCAGCCGGACAGGGCGTTTGTCGACCCGTGCGGAGCGCGGCTGACCGCGAGCCTGAGCTAGCGACCGCGACCGGCCCGCAGCCAGAAACCCGCAGGACCGCACCAGCGGCGGCGGCCCTTTGTGGGCTCTTTCCTGCGGCGTGGCATGACGTAGACACCGGTCGCGTCGTCCGTCCAGCCGCCAGCTTAGCGCCGGGTACGAGTGCTGCCCCGTTCCTGTTTGTCCAGCGTCGGCAAGCGGCTCACAGGCGTCTGGCTACCCTCGTCGACCTGATAAAAGATTCGCTGTGAGTATCCGGAGCGCCCGAGGACGGCTTGTCCAGTTGCTAGCTTCCACTGCTTGAAAATTTGAGTTCTCGCGCGCGTGCCTGGACGGCTGGCTCAGTTCTTTTGTTAGACGGCGCTACTTCCTCGGCTACTTACTCGCTAAGCCGCGTGGCAGCTCGCCGCGCTGCACTGCTCGCGCCGCTCGGCGCTTTGGCCGCGAGCGATTCGAGCCGCGGCGCGGTGGACCCCATCCACAGCTGCTCGCATTCGTCATTTCGTCGACGGCGAATGGGCGCGCGGACTTCTGCCGCGGTCGCTGTCGCTCGCGAGTTCGAGGGCTAGCCGATTGGGGTCGCCCGATCGGGCGCGGTGCCCTACTCCGACCGACCGCCGGTTCGCTAGGTCACACGGGGGTGGGGGGGGGGGTTGGTTGCAGCTAGCGAGGTTGCCGTAGCCGAGCTTGGGTCAGTATGCACCGTGTGATGCCACGCTGTACTACAATCAGACTTCCATGTTTTCCTGCAAACGCGGCTGCTTGTGCATATGTAAATAATAATAATAATAATATTGCACTTGATAAAGCGCCCTCAGAGAACTTAATCTCTTTCTAGGCGCTTTACATTTGCTGCAAAGTGATACGCAATAGAATAGTAAGTAAAATCATGCTTGAAAAACAAACAAAATGAACAACATGGTTAGGGGTTACATGCACTGGGTCAGCATGCAAATGTGGTTAGTGGCAGCATGAACAGTGTCAGCACTCATAAGCACATCGAGGACGAATCACAAGGACCCACTAAATGCTGTCCTAAATAGGTATGTTTTTAAGTTTCTTTTAAATGTGGTCAGGTCAGGGGATGTTCTGATGCAGGTCGGGAGGGAGTTCCAGGCTTTGGGAGCATATGAACAAAATGCACGGTCTCCAAAGGATTTAAGGTTTGTACGAGGTATTTCTAGACTGTTGGATTCCGAAAAGCGAGTGGTACGATGCTTTGCCTGATGGGGTAGTATATCTGAAAGATAGGCTGGAGCCATAGAATGAAGAGACCTAAAAGTGAGCGACAAAACCTTGAAGTCAATCCGTTGCTTGACTGGTAACCAGTGCAGGTCGGCGAGAAGTGGAGTAATGTGGCAACTGCGACGCTCACGACAGACAAGCCTAGCTGCAGAGTTTTGCACCAGCTGCAATCGCCTGATCGCACATGCTGGTAGGCCAGTAAGCAGTGAGTTGCAGAAGTCGAGACGAGATGTCACGAATGCATGGACCAACTTGGACGTGGTATCCTTATCTAAACAAGCCCTAATTTTAGCAATGTTATGAAGCTGAAAATAGGCTGATTTGACTGTGGAGCTGATGTGGTCGTCTAACGAGAGGTCGCTTTGGAATATGACACCTAGATTTCGAGCTGATGCAACTGGAGATATGCTGGCAGAGCCAATTTTGAAAGTCAGCCTTTCCAATTTCTGAATAGCACTAGGTTTGCCCATAACTAGTAAGTTAGTTTTATCATCGTTTAGTTTTAGAAAATTTGCTGCCATCCATGATCGGATGTCATCAATGCATGCAGCAAGTGAGTTGAGAGAATTTGAGGTGCTCGAAGGCTGGGAGGGATCAAAGCAAAGGTACAACTGAGTGTCATCCGCATAGAAATGAAAGCCTAGATTGTGCTTGGCAATCACATCAGCGAGAGGGAGAGTATAAACGGTGAAAAGGACCGGACCTAGCACAGAGCCATGAGGTACTCCATATTTTAGAGGTACTTCAGATGATCTTTGTCCATTCACGTCAATACTCAGGAGTCTCCCACTGAGATATGATCTGAACCATTGTAGAGCTATGCTAGTGATGCCCAGGCGAGATGAGAGGCGCTCTAGAAGTACTTTGTGATCGATGGTATCAAAAGCTGCCGAAAGATCGAGCAAAACAAGAAGAGACACTCTACCCATGTCTGCATTCCTAAGTAGGTAAAGTGCCTAGAAAAAGAGATTAAGTTCTCCGAGGGCACTATACACAGTAGTAGTATTTTTATTACCATCATGTCGGCTACCGAGCTTCTGCCAGCCGTGCGGCAGCATTCTGGCAGCAGGCTGGCGCTTGTCCTCACGACAAGCATCGTGGTGAGCCGTGATGACACGCTAGGTAAGGCGGTTGGTTGCCTTCAAGACCTTGATTCCGAGGTCGGGGGTTTGATTCCTGCAGTGGGCGATCCTTTATCGCCACTGCAAGCAGTGGGGATAGCCGTAAAGGCTCTTCCGTCGCTATGCAAACCTGGCTGTTTAATCGGCTAGGATTTATTTATTTTTTATCATCGTGACAGTGTGGCTGGCATCTCCCGGACTTCTTCCTTCCACATCCCCAGCCAGAGTAAACGCTTGCACGAGTCCGGACTGCACGTTTATCATCCCGGGGCTGCTGCTTGGGGTTTCTGCTCGCCGAGCTGTGACTGCAGCTCCAGAATCATTTCTTTGGTCTCTTTGTGCTTTAGATGCGTTCCTGCCTTTCTGGTATTAAAGAAAAGGGTTTTCACCCAGGCGAGATAGAGCAAGTAATTTGCAAGAGTAGATCTGCCCAGATTGAAAAAACGAATATGTGGCAATGTGCTTAGATGGAGGACTTCCAGAACGTTGGCCATCGATTTCAATTATTGACATGTTATGTTACCAGTCAAGGGAATGGGCATGTCTTCACCAGTGGTGGGTAGAGAATTGGCTTGTAGAGGTGCAGGTGAAGAAGTGTCGAGAGCCCCTATGTGTCACTGCTGGTTCTGGGTTACACAAAAGCTTCTATATGTCTGGCGAAACTGATTTTAAAACTGGACGCAGGATGTTTGCTATAGTGTGGCCTTGTCACACTATACCCCTTCCAGGGAGGAGATAGTTGCACTAGGGCAACTTCAATTAAGAGTGCACAGTTTCTAGCTCTACGTTGAAGTTTGTCTATGAGGAGTTTGGTTGCATCATAGTTTAAGAAAAATCAGCCGATATTCAGTGCTGAGTCGTGTCGAGGCAGTTACTCAACTAACCAATCGCTGCAGCTGATTCAGAGAGATCAAGGATAAATAATGTTAACAGCCGAGTGTCACTGTTAAAGAAAAAGTAGCAGAGACGTGTGAGCTTAACTTGTCCCTAATCGGCCTGGCCAGCATATCTCGTGTAGTCTGTGAGCAGAATATTGATGTCCTCTACCAAGCCGACTTTTCACTAGATGAGCACGGCAGTTCCCTCCAAAGTCGAGTCTGCCTACTTTCAGCCATGTAGCACCACGAAAGTTTAGGCTTGTTTAGGTAAGGCTCCATTTGGCAAGCTGATCCATGCACTCGTGACTTGGCGGCGACTAGACTTCTGTAACTCACTACTTGTAGGTCTTCAAGCCTGTTGAACTCGGCACTTGCAGTTGCTGTAAAATCTCGGCCGCTAGGTGTATCTGTCGCGTGTGGACGCCGGACCTTGCAGACTGTCTATCAAGCAGCCTGTCGACTTCAGGGTTCTGTCATTCACCTTCAGGTCCCTTCATTCTCTTGCTCCAACCTATCTGCATTAGCTTCGCATCGGGCACTCTTCTGACTCTGGTCGATTGGCTGGGCCTCTATCTTACTTTATTTCGGAGACATTTTTTTTCCAACTCACTATTGACTGACATCACGTCATCTCCTGATTGGATGGCATTCAAGTAGAAGCCAAAAGCCTACGTGCTCTTCACAGCAGTTGGTCTGTCCTAGTGAATCATTCTATGATAGGCTTGTGCGTAACAAAAAATGTGCTTGTTACTAAGGGCAAAAGCGATTCGCTTTGTATAGAACCCCAGTCGGCTTGTCTTTCTCCTGTGCACTTTAAATGCTCACCTATATACCAATCAATCGATGCAACTAATCAGGGGTTCCACTAAACAGTGGCCCTCACTGTCTTGTGCGCTGTCGAAGCATGATACTTGGATGCGTGCACGCATGCATGCCCTAGCATGATACTTGGATGCGTGCACGCATGCCCTAGCATGATACTTGGATGCGTGCACGCATGCCCTAGCATGATACTTGGATGCGTGCACGCATGCCCTAGCATGATACTTGGATGCGTGCACGCATGCACGCCCTAGCATGATACTTGGATGCACGCATGCCCTAGCATGATACCTTGCTTTTCATCAGCTGCCAGTACGTGGTTCTAAGACCAGCGGTGTGGTGCTCACTCTTCACGACCCAGGTCACGTGAGTGCGAGTCCCGCCTCTGACGATCCTTTATTGTCCGCTGCCAGCTGTGTTTGTAGGCTCTTCTGCTGCTATATGAATGAGGCTGTTGAATCAGCTAGCCTTCAACTGTTAACTGTTGCTTCTAATGCAGCCAGTTGTAAAGCAAGTGATTGGAGTTTCAGTTCCCTCTCTTGAGTGCCGCACGCACCGAACTCGTACACGCGTGACCTTGACGGCCACTTTACGAATTGCAGGATATTTCTTTGGCAGAGCGCGAAGGTTTTCTTCGCAATGGCTGCAGTTACCTTGCACAGAACTGTTCTCGAGAGGATAGGCCACGTGGCTGCAAATTGCAGAGAGTATGTTGTCATGTACGGTGGATACTTCTCGGGACCGGTGAGTAGATCGCTGGCGCAGCTTTTCGGCCTCTGCCATTGCCTCTGCTCGTGCTGCCTCTGCTGCTCTGCGCTGCTGCCCTCTTTGATACGGGCAGCAGCGCAGAGTTGGAGAATAATATTCCCCCTATCAGCTGACCGGGCTGAGCTGTGTTGGTGCATGCTTGATGAACAGGCATGAGCATGCATATTGGCACCGGACACCTGTAGTTGAATCTTGACCTTGAACTCGAGGGCAGTAGGCAAAATGTAGCAGCTCGAAAGTACGACGCGACTGGTTTGTCCCAGTCGAGCGGCTGTTCACACTGCGTAGGACACGTGCTGCAGGCCGTGGATTCGTGTCCTGAAGCAGGCAATTCTTTACTTCCGCCGGCAACAAGTGCCGGTAGATGCCGATAGGCTTCTGCCGCTGCAAATACGAGGTCGTTGTGTCGACTGACCTTTGCTGTTCGCTTTGCATGCTTTTACAAAGTGCTGAAAGCAGGAGTGCTGGTCATGCGGCTGCCTGTAGATGCGTTTCTTCTTCATTTTGTGTGTCTAGTGTGCATTCTTTGATGGTTGGGTGGTGAGGGCAACATGTGCCGTATGCCAGCTTCAGGGTTTCCAAGCCAGTTCAGAGGGGGTGGTGGCTTGGGTTTCAATAGAGTTCTGCAGAAACTGCTGCTGTAGCAGAAGAGATAGAAGGGTGGTTAGATCCTGAGATTAAACTGTTAAACCCTGTTAAACTCCTTTCTCCCTCCTCATTGCTTGTATCAGATGGCTACTGGCCAGTCCTGTTTGGAGGCTTGCTGCATTGGGAGTCTATACACTTTTTTTTCAGGCTCGTGGCATGTTCTGTTTGTCTTGCTAATGGGTTCGATCCCAATCCCGCATGCTTGCATTACTCAGCGATGTTAAAGTAACATCATCATAAGTCAAGCTCACATATGATAATCGACTGGTACTGCATTTGTGTCAGCATTTTGGTCGCTTCAGCACTCTAATTTCACAATCTAATCTCAATTCGAGTCATCACATTTTGCTGTGCCCCCATGGGTGTTACCAAGTCATGTTAGTTTATGCACAATTAAAAGATGTGAAGCCAAACTTTACACTGACGGAGTTCTACTGACGACCTACTAACAAGACTATGCTTGCTCACTAGACCGACCCCTAATATAGGGTAAATTAGAACCTAGCAAAAACATAACATTACCTGTAACCATTTGCTAAGGCAGTGGTTCTCAACCTTCCTAATGCTATGTCCTTTTAATACTGTTCCTCAAGTTGTGGCGACCCCCAACCATAAATTATTGTGTGTGAAATGTGGAAATCGTGTTTTCCGATGGTGTTAGGCAACCCCTGAGAAAGGGTCGTTCGACCCCCAAAGGGGTCGCGACCCACAGGTTGAGAACCTCTGTGCTAATGGTTGCTTGCAGCCACTCAGAAAGTCTCCCCAAGAGCTATTGGTTTTGGGTAAATGTGGAGAAAAAAATAGACAATATTGGTCCAATAATCGAGTATTTGCTTGGGGCATCTCTGTAAAAGACAAACTTAAGAGATTAGTGATTAGATGTTAGATTAGAGATTTGAGATGTTGGAGATGAGATCTGAGTTTTTGACGATTTCTATTAAAAAATAAAGCATTACAAATGATAAGAGCTTACCATGTCACGACTGCAAATAAGCTGTAAGCAATATATTTACAAATACAAGATTGACCCATTTCTTTATCATACGCTACGTGTGTTCTAAAACGTTGAACCTTTGTACGTTGAGGTACTTATTTGCTGCTTGTTGAGGTACATGCTTGTGGCTTTTAACTGCTCCATTTAAAGTGTAGCTTAGTGCCTTGTAAATTACTTAACTCAGCCAATAGTGCATGCATAAACAGGAAATTTCACTTACGAGTTCAGCTCTTTTTGTGCACCACTGCAGTTGCTCATTTTTGATTTCGGTTGGATACTTTTGGTCATCAGGGTTTGCTTGGGGCTGGTTTTAGCATTTGCATGTTGATTTTGACTCACGGACTTTAAAATCGTATATCTTGGTGGCTTGTGAGTGTGCTAGGGATACATGTTGGCAGCTTGGGAGCTAGGATAACCATTGTGATCTCGGTAAGCATTTTGGGTTTCTAATTGTGATGCACTATGCAAATGTACCTGTATCTTCTGGCACCTAGTTGGCCAAGTTATGTTTCTTACGTTTTGCGTCCTCCGAGTAGCCTCCTTCAACTGCATACAAGGCAATAGTGGGCAAGCAGTTTTCCTTCACTTGTTTTCTAGGAAGGTGACGAGTATCACCGAGCCGACAGCGTCACGATCTACAACACGGAAACACAGTTGTGGTAAGGCTCCAGCGTGCTTGCTTACTGCTGCTTCTGCACCATCTTTACTCACGGTGCCATTCTTATTGCCTGCCAAGCATGTCATCTTATGCCCAGCTTTCATGCCCAGAGTTGGTTAGGGGGAGGCTCTCCGGATGCCAGCAGTCGTCATTCGCAATCGTAGCTTTAAAGAGCCCAGCAGTCGGGCACCTCACAAATCTAATTCGATTGCTTAATAATAATACAAATAATAATAATAAACTTGTTAAAGCGCTCTCAGAGAACTCGGATCTCTTTCTGGATGCTTTACATTTGCTGCAAATGAAACACGATCGATGGTGAGTGGTATATTGCTTGATAAACAGCATGAATAACATGGTTAGAGGTAACATGCACTGGGTCAGCATGCAAGTGTGGTTAGTGGCAGTATGCAACAGTGTCAGCACTCATAAGCACATACAAGACGAATAACAGGGACCCACTAAATGCTGTCATAAATAGGTGCATTTTAAATTTCCTTTTAAATGTGGTTAAGTCAGGGGATATCGTGACGCAAGTCGGGAGTACTTGGCCGTTTGCTTTGGTGTGGGTACTTTTAACCTGTATAGTCGGTAGTGACTACTGAGCTTCGGAAGCTTTTCTAAAACTAAACTCTCTGCGAATCGAGATGCAGAGAAAGCTGTTCTTAAGCCTGCCACTGTCCCCTGGGAAAGGATACAAGCATGGAGGCGACAGTAACATGGTGTAATGATAAGCCAGATGCCTTGCGCAAACTTTGAAAAATGGAGTCTGCAATGTAATTTGTTGTATCCGTCTATATCTCCTAAAAGCCACAGGGACAAAGGGGGTGTTAGGCAAGGAAGTTGTCTATAGCATGCTTAAAGTCTTAGTAGCTTTTGGTGCGCACACGGTTGCCAACAGACTCAGTCTCATGCAGCAAAGAGAAAGTGAGAAGCATAGTTGAGCTAGGATGGCAGTCGAAGAAGTGATTAGCATAGAAGTAGCAGCTCAGGACGGTCGGAAAGGATGTACCACAGTCGGCAGCAAATTGAGGGTGACATTCACGCAGCAGCTTCAGCTGAGGTATTCAACTTGCTTGGGGGGGGGGTACTGGCTGCTGCCAATCCATCATGTCAAGCCTTCTTGCAAAACTGTCTGTTCAGATTGCATTCCCTTCTGCTGCCGAGCACGTGTTCCTTTCTTTAAAGCATGCTAACGTTTCGTCTTCTGGAATGGCACTGTAGTGACTTGGTGGATGCAGCACGAAGACTTACGGGATTCTGCATTTTGCCTCCAAAGCCTTTATTGGCTCAGGTCCCTGGCTATTTGAAAGCGCTTGTGTGATGTCAGAATAGTGGGACTTATTATTTGAATCCACAAGCTGCTTGTCTAAACTACCGAACGAGGCTGTCAGTTTGGCAATCAGCGTTCATGCTCTTGCACTAGTATCCTGCGACTGCTGTGTGCTATTTATCAGTCTCCTACGTCCCCATGTGAGTGTTGTAGGCCCACTAAGCAGACTTTGTAGCTACTGATCATCTGGTGAAAGGTATCTTGGGAACAGGACAACCAGATTGAGTGAAGAGGCTATAGGAGATATGCCGGCCAGCCATGCTGCCCTGGTTCGGTTCCAGGAGTTAGGTTCTTGTCATTAACGACCAACGTCGTGGGCATGAACCCTGAGTGATATGTAAAGTGCCTGGATGGAGAGTAAGCTCTCTTAGGGTGCTATGTAAATGACCATATTTGCCATAATGATCACAATGTCATAATTTTGTATTTTGTATGTCTGTATTGAGGATTTAGTTTCCCAGTTTCTGAGTGACTCTAGGTTTGCCCATAACTATGAAGTTGGTTTGTCGACAGCCACTTCGAGTAAAGTTAAGGAAAGTAAAGTATAGGTCGGCTGTTTCCACAGTAAGCAGGCAATAAGGGACGCCTGCTAATAATGTAATTATAATAACAATACGCTTGATAAAGCGCCCTCTGAGAACTCAATCTCTTCCTAGGCGCTTTACATTTGCTGCAAAGAGAAACGCGATTGAATGGCGATAATATCATGCTTGATGGAGTACTTGAACTCGTGACCAGGGTCGTAAAGTGTGAGCGCCTAGCTTGCTAAGGCCTGCTGCCACCGGGGCATTGGAGCCACGTCTCGCGCCAGCTGACTCGAAGGCCATCGTGCTTTGCAGGCAGCATGCCAAGCTGACGCTGACGAGGCCACCTCAGCATCAGCAGCAGCAGCATCATCTTAGCCAGCACGAGCGCAAGCACTACGCTGGTGCATTGGCCGGCTACGTGCATGCCGACCCCAGTAACGAAGACTTCGACACTGCCGCAAGAGTGCAGCTCGTACGCTCGTCGGGTGCCTGCGGTGTGCACGTGCCCGAAAGCGACCTGCTCTATGTCTACGGTGGTCACACTGTCGAGGGCAAGTCGGCGTCACTGCTGTGCATCGACCTGCGAAGGCTGACGTGCCACCGGCTGCTGCCCGACGGGCCTTTGGCCGTGGATAAGCTGGTGGGATGGCACTGGAAGAACAGGTCAGAGCTTGGCTGCTGCTGCTGCTGGTCGCAGCCAGCATTGTTTATTGCAGCTGGCTGCAACTTCGTCTGCTGCAGGCTGCCTACCTTTGTCCATTGAACAACTGACACCGTGGCCGAGTGCCAAAATCTGGTTAAAGGGGGCATGTCCAACTAGTTACCCATCCTTTCGGTCTGATGGTGACTCATGGCAGCTGCATGCTCTTGGCAAGAGGCTAGCATTCGTCGGGTTGTACGTGACTGGGGCTTGCAGATTACGCTGCCTACTCATTTAGAAAAGTGCATATCATCGACCCATGTCACCGGGATGCCTGCCAAAAAACAGTCACATAAGTTCATATTGCAAAGTCTCTCGTTCATTGTACTCTTAACTTCGTGGCACTGGTGTCATGCTGTTGGCATCAATGACATGCATGTAACAGATAGTTCGACACTAGTTTTAGCTTACTCGTGACTAGCAACTGAACCGACCATGTAATTTGGTGGAGTATCGAATTTTAGGGCTAGCACGGTTGATTTGTCGAAGCAGGCCGTAGCAAAAACAGAATAACAAATCAGTTAGAATTACACAATGTGTATTTACCGAATAATTCTGGTGCACTATTCTATACACGGACTCGGATGGAAATTTGAATGATTAATGAAAGCATACTAAATGATTTAACAGCCTCTTTTGTATAGCTTTACGGCTATCAATACCACTTGCTTCGGCAATAAGGGATCGCCCACCGCAGGATTAGAACCCACGACCTCGGGACGGAAGTCGTGAAAAGCAACCGCCTTACTTGGTGTGCCACCAGGATCGCCCACTGCAGGATTTGAACCCACGACCTCGTCCGGATAGCGTGGAAGGCAGCCACCTTGAAAAAAATGTGGGCCATCACAACTTTTGGCGAGCGTTTGTAAGGGTTCGAATGTCAGGGTTATGATTCAGCATTGCAAGGGCTTGTGGAGACGATGGAGGTGCACGGTTGCGAATGGACTGGCTTATACTACAGCCACAACGTGGGCCGATAATAAACGGCTACTCTGCTCGTGTTTGGAAAGCTTGTGGACCGCCAATAAATAATTAGTCAAGTGGGCTCCAGGCTGCCTGGTCTGTCAAAATTTGCAAGTTGGCCGACTCTATCCTCTTTGTCCAGAGGTCTTACGTGAGAGCGACATGAGATGTCCTTTCATTCTTGCAGTACCGTATCCCATATCTGAGGTGTGTAGTACTATGTAAATCTGGCTGCCGTTCCAGGCAATATTTATTTGTATCATTTGCAGTCGAGCCGAACTGTAAGGACGTTGGGCTGATGCACAAGTGGATGGCTAGAAGTGCAGGCTTGGTGCATTCAGCTCTTTAGGAGTGGAGATGATTCGAATGTGATCAATTGTTCAAATGTGACTTGTCAGTGAGATTGAGCATGCTATGCAAGTGTCTTATTTTTATAGTTTTTATTATTACTTGCTCATTGGAACTAAGGAAATAACTAATTTAGGTCTAGCAGTTCTACCTTGAAATTTCAGGCATTAGACTTTTTCTTATCGCAGTGCAGTGATCTCTGCTGATTCTCAAGGCAGGCTTTTGTCAGGAAAGCTTCCCTTTGGTCGGCCCAGAGGCTCCTGTGGCCGGCAATGTCAAACGTTGCTTCTGGGTTTTTAGCCCGGAGTGAGGTACTTGCACTTTATGACCCAGGTTGGGGTTCCGAGTCTGGCATCATGCAATACTCGATTGCCCGCTGTAAAAAGTGGTGATAGCCGTCAAGCTCTTCTGTGGTTATATGCTGGTTTGGAACAGTGGTTAAGGTGTTTGACCTAACCAAGGTCAAGGTGAATGCATTTGATGACCGAGGTCGCGAGCTTGAGCCCTCGTGGCATATGTGATCTTAGCAGCATATGTAAAGTGCCTAGAAAGAGATTAAGTTCTCTGAGGGCACCATAACAATGTATACTAGTTATTATTATTATTAAGTTCTCTTAGGGCACGATACAAGTGAATTATATTTTATATGATTTAAGGTTGTTGGATCAGCAAACTTTTACTCTTTTCTTTACTTCCATCTTGATGTCCTACTGTGGTGGAGACAAAAGGTGGATGAGCAAGGGTACGGTACGATTGTAGCTAAAGCTTGTTCTTTTGCATTTATATACTAGTAATAATAGGTCGTTTGTATAGCACCCTAACTGAGCTTAATCTCGATCCAGGTGCTGCATAATTTGTGTCGAGAGAATCAGTGCCCAATGGTTGGTGACATGCATGGTTTCAATCTTGCAAAGCACACAAGTATCATGCTCACTCCAGCATGCCTAAGCAATCATGAAAACACTCATGGCAACCGGTTAGGTAGACTTATGGCTAGCTAGTGTCATGCATTTAATCAGGCACAAAGGCGCAGGCAGAGCACATTGTAAAAAAGAAAGACATTTACTCTAGCTACGGTAAAGCTGTAGGTATTGACCTTGCCTGAAAGTGGGTCCCAGACTCGTGGTGCATACCAGCTTGATCGCCAAGCATTCAGTTTAGTGGAAGGGTGGCTAGAGGACTAGTTGCTGAAGAGGACGGTGCAAGAGCACACTGGGGGAGCAAAGGGGGCCGGATGGGTATGCTGTTGCAAGTAAAATAACCCATGTAGCTGGCTCACTCAGGAGTTTGCCAGGTCGTCTATTTCTTGGCTTTAGATGAGAGACTTCAGAGGCAGTCGACCAATCAGGGACAGGCTACAAAAGCAATATGGATGCCTCCTTCGTAGAAGCATTTCGTGGAGAGACGAATCCCTGAGACTGTAAGGATTCAAAGTTAAAGAGCTTATTGATTAAAAAGAGCTGCCTATAAAAGGACTGTGGTTAAGTTTTCGATGACTAGTTTGCAAGCCCAAATAGGCGGCAGCATATATGCGTCCCGGATAGCCTTCATTTCCATTTGCTGACAAACAAGAAACTTTTCGACCTCCACACTTCCGAGATTTTCCTTGTTTCCAAGTAAGAGCAAATGTACAAGTCACAGCCCGACAATGAAGCTAATCTCAATTCTCAACTGTACCCAGCGTAGACATGGCTGGTTTGATGCTAATTCGCAGTCGATATGAGTTCTCCGGTGTCAGGACTCCGAACGTTAGCTAGTGTAGACACAGCCAGACTGAGGATCTTGAAATCGGTTCGATGCTTGATAGGGAGCTAGTGGTGTTCATAAAAAGTGGCATGATCTGGCACCTATGTCGGTGATGAGAGACCGGACTAGTCGCTGAGTTTTGCACCACTTGCAGACAATTAAGCGCACAGGCCGGAAGTCCCGAATAGAGGGAACTACAATAATCTAAACACAGGGTCACAAGCAGGTGAACTAGTTTGGCTTTCCTACTCTTATCTAAGCAGGCCCTGATTTTGACGATTTTCTATAGTTGAAAGTAGCCAGACGACCGTAAGGGAAATGGGCTCATCTAATGACAACATTTCTACTATCCGAAGGAAGGTAGCGTAGTTGTAAATGTAGGTAACTGGTACAACTGACAACTTTCTGTCAGT
This sequence comes from Cristatella mucedo, assembly GCA_009760855.2. NCBI lineage: Eukaryota > Metazoa > Bryozoa > Phylactolaemata > Cristatellidae > Cristatella > Cristatella mucedo. The sequence continues at coordinate 2,722,733 of WPIO01000024.1, forward strand.
TCGTAGTGTCAGTCACCGCTAAAGTCATATTCATACCGTGCAGCTTGCACAGTGTCTGAAACTTGCAAAACTAATCGTCTTGCAAGTCTGCACAGATGAGCCACCGTGTGAACTCAAGCAGCATATTTTGAGCAGGAAACCAACATGCATTACCATATATTGGCACTAACAGCATGTAGGAGAGTACTGTCAAACCTTGGTTAAAGCAACACCTATTTGTGATTGCCCCCTGCTCGTAAGCTAAACCTTTGACTGGCTCTGATGTCTTAAGCTGCATTCATGCTGGAAAATGTTCAGCTGGCCTAGCTCACCGATCTTGCTCTCGCGTCATCTCTTAGTAAGGGGGAGGTGGCAGGTGGCCGATGGGAAGGATCTTTTATTTGGGTTCATGGTAGGAAAGTTCTTGGTTGGAACAGTAATGGCCTATCCCACTTCTACTGGCTGAAGAAACTTCAGAGAATTAGCTAGGCTGAGTAAGGGGCAGATGACACACATTTGAGACTGAAATCGTAATTAAGTAGCGATTTTAAGCTTAAGGCTACTAATCAGGGATTAGTAACACCAGTCGTGATTTTTTCGAAGCTTACAGAATGGCTTTAGGGCGAGGGTGCTGGCTGTTATCGTGGTTTTTCGAAGCGTGCAGAATGGCTTTAGAGTGAGGGTGCTGGCTGTATCATCATGTACTCTACTCAACTCTAGGAGGAGAGGCAGCTTAGGGGAGCCTCTCTGCAGTTCAGGTCGACTGCGTAGTCTCACAGCCTCTCCATGTCATTTTTAGGCTTCACTACTTCGGTGGCTATGGCAGACGGCCAGCCGTTGGAGGTGGTGGAGATTGCCTGGTGGACATCACCAGTGTAAGCCTTGCAGCGGCTGGTGTCCATCAGATCCCGCATGTGAATAGAGAGGCGGCAGCAGCAACGTGGTGTAGCTTGCATTTTGAGCGCCGAGCATACAGCTTTCATTTATTGATGGAGAATTGGTCTTCCGCATTTGCAATTGCAGCCTGCTTGCCCGTGTAGTAGCTCGCTTTAGTTTCCTTGCCAGTTTGTCTGTGCGTATGGAGTGATGTGCGACAAGCGCAGTTGTTTCTTTGAGTGCTGCTAAGGTTTACTGGGCCTTAATTTTTCTCTCTACCGTCCCAGATGTACGGCTACGTGTGGCTAAACGAGCTGGTTTCTTACGACCTCAATAGCGGAATGTGGAGGTACGAGAACACCAAGGTGAGACCGTGCTTTGTCTCGCCAAACGAAGAACGGCAGCTGTCACGCATCATGCATGCCCCAGCTTGCAGCCGATTACACGATCCTTTCTTATTGCTTCGCAGCACCTCTTCAGCTGCTGGCACTGGGACGAGCCAGCTTGTGCTCTGGCGACTGCAGTGAGAAATCCACTCCCACCTGCATTCTCTCTAATCCCTACAGGCCTTATCTTTCTATTCATTGACGTACGATTGCAAAAAAATTTAATATCGCGCGAAGTACCAAAAGGTTTCGACGCTAGCTTTCAGATTTATTCGTTCTCCTTCTCTAGCCTTCTTATCTCTGGCAGTTCCTAATCAGGCTTCCCATAGTATCAACTGCTCTGCTGACTCAGGTCGTTATGGTTCACCTGTGGCTTAGTAAAACCTCAATCCTTTGGAGACCCTGTCCTCAGTTCCTATTATCCCATAGCTTGAGACCCAATTGCCGCTGACATCACGATATCTCCTGACTTGGCGACCTTTATTTCATAATAAACCTACCCGGTCCTCACTGCGATTGCTTCGTCTGTGTGAATTGTTCTTTGTGTGCTTATGCTTGCTGAAAATGTGCAAACTATCTCAAACCAATTGACATGCTGCCTAGAAATATATTTAGTTTTATTATGGTGCTAACTGTTTAATTATTATTGTTGGTGGTATAAGATCTCACCCTCGAGATTGGTATGTCGAGCATCACTCCCTAGATGTCTGCCTGTAATCTAGGCACACTATTACAAAACGGCTTGCTTTAAATTAACACATCCTTAATGCTCACCTGTTCTTTCATTACGTGTGCAGTGGATCAGTTGCTTAAATTCATTCATTTGGTCCTGCTGTCCCAGCCGTGCATGTCTTATGTAATGTAATGTATCTCCGTCTGTAACTCCACAAAGTCGTAAAGACCATGTGGGTGTTATGCAGGAGTTTTATATAGCGCACTCACAGCCTAAGCGGCTTTCGGTACGCATTCGGTAGCCAACAGACTTCGTCTCACGCAACAAGTCTCACGCAACAAAGAGAAAGTGGGAAGCATAGCAGAGTCGTGAGAGCAGTTGAGGTAGTGAATAGTGTTGAAGTAGCAGCTCAGAACCGCTGAAAAGGATGAGCCATAGTCGGCAGTAGGAGAGTAGTTGTCGTTGCGTAAGAATTGTGGAAGCGAGTTCCACAGTCTAGGACCTGCAGACCTAAAGCTTCTGTCGCCAACTGTCTTTAAGTGGAGGAATGGGTTAGCTAGTTTATGTCCACACAGGACCTGAGAGCGCGAACAGGCTGAAACTGATGTCTTACAGCTGGCTTCACCTTGGTGCCTTTTTTGCTAACTGTAACTAGGCTACACTTGTGATACTGATGTGCAGGTGGATGTCGGGATAATTGGCAGTGCCTTTGCCCCTTTTTATTGCAGTGGGGGGGTCTGCGTGTTTTCCTGTGCCGTTAGTACTGCATCTTCAGACGAACACACTAAGTGATAAGTGGACTTGCTGTAATGATCTGATTTAGGGTACACCACCTTCGCCAAGAGCTGCTCATGCTGGCGTGCGACTCGGAGCAAAGGTGTACATTTTTGGTGGACGCAGTGGTGCTTTGCGTCTCAATGACCTTCACATCTTGGATCTGTCAACAATGTCCTGGTCTGGAAGGTCTGTCGTGTGTTTGGCTGCCAGCTGCTCTTTGGTGGTTTGCATCTCTTAAGTGGTTGGTAATTTTTAAAGCTGCAAAGCTAAAAAGGAAGTGGGTTGACATAAAAAAATGTTGCATTTTTGTATGCTAATCTGAGGGGCTCGGATGTGCTTGCAGGCTCACCGTAAAGGGTGAAGAGCATGTGGTAGGACGATCATGGCATTCTTTCACCCCAGTCGACAGTGAGTTGATATTGTTATATGGTGGCTTTTCCACAGAGCAGGTTGTGTTAAGTGAGTATTATTTTCTCATCCATTCACGGCTGTTATATGTATAAAAAATCAGCCAAACTGCATATCTCATTCTCGATCATGCAGCTTTTGTTATTTTTGCCGGCGTAATTCGCTTTTGAACTCTTACCAGTGTAGCATTTCGGGTAGTAATCCGGGGATCGTTTAGTAGTTTATTGGGTGTCGGCTCGTTGGAAACTTTGGAGCACGAAACATGGACGATGTTGCTAAGCGAGGAGAAACAGGATCCTCAGCTGAAAAGCTCTGTAAACGTTGCTAGCACTGGTGATAGTAGTGCAGGTCTCAGAAAGCTGCTTCGAATTGTCAATGCATTAGTTAGTTTGCTTGGGCTGTCCAAGTTTTTCTAGCAATCTGTGGGTGGCAAGCAAAGTCGATTGGTATAGCATTTTGCCACCGGTCGTTCGGTACCGACTATAAATAATAAGTAAATCCTAGCTGATTAAATAGCCTCCTTTTGTATAGCGACAGAAGAGCCTTTACGGCTATCACCACCGCTTGCAGTGGCGATAAAGAATCGCCCACTGAAGCAATCGAACCCACGACCCCGGGCCGAGGTCGTGAAAGCAACCGCCTTACCTAGTGTGCCATCACAACTAATGTGATAAGTGAGTATAGGCTTACAATTGTTAGTTTTTAAACGTGACCTTATAGTGTCTGCCTGTGTGTAAGGATGTTGAATGCTGATTGACTTACACATTCCTTATTCTCACCGTATCTTAACTGCTTGAAATTGATTAGAAAAATGCTGCTTATTTCAGAAACCAGTGAGGACTGAAATTTGCTTAGGCATTGCATGCACATAGGAAGATGGCCCATCATATCAAACATTCCGTCTGCACGACTTTCTTGAGTACCGGTGGAGATGTATTACATTGAATTGCACGATGAAATATCTTTTAGAGATCCTCAAAAAAGGATGTGAGGTTTCAGGAATTATAGTTGCTAGGCTTCTTGTCTTTTTGGTTTAATGCAGTATTTCACTCAAATGCTATAAATTAATTTTTGAAACCAAGCTTGTGTTGCTGTGTAGGAGCTATAGTGTATCTGCATAGCTCGTATGTGTTAGACTAGGGGTATGGTGCTTACACCTCATGACCCAGGTCATTGATTCGAATCGTGCAGGCAGTTCTTCATTGCCCATTTCAAGTGGGATTACTATTAGCTAAGGATTTTCTACTGATATGTAAATGAGGCTGTTCAATCAGCCACCCCTTACTTTTCCTTTATCGTCTAGCATAGGACGGCAGTTTTACGAGTTGCTTTATAATTTAATTTCTCTCCGGTTGTAACTCTACAAAGTCACTAGAACTAATTGGGTGTTAACACTAGAGCATTTTCTATAGCTCTCTCAAATGCTGATCGAGCTTTTGTTTCCTATATGGCAGCCAAAATACTCAATCTAACGCAACGACGAGAAAGTCATTTGCGTAGCTGAACCAATGGGCAGCTGAGGTAGTGAGTAGAATGAGTGTAGCAGCACAGGGCAGCTGGAAAGTATGTGCCACAGTTGTTAGCAGGAGAGTATCTGTCGTTGCCTAAGAATTGTGAAAGTGAGTTCTCAATCTTGGACCTTCAGAGCAAAAGCTTATGTCGCCAACGGTCTTCAAGCAGAGGAATGGAACAGCTAATTTATTGTCCATAGAAGAACTGAATGCACGAGGAGGCAGAAACTGGTGCAGCAGTTCAGCTAGGTATGAAGGAGCCAAGCCGTAGCAGGCCTTGTGGGTCAAGATAAGAACTTTGCTCTGTATTGGAGATCAACCGGAAGCTATCGAAGCTCTTTCAGCAAGCAAGACACTTGGTCAGACCTCTGGGTTAACCTCTAAAGTCAACTAGCCTTTCAGCCATATTCATCACGAGCTTCAGTGACCTAGTGGCTTTTTTTGGGTAGCCCTGCCAAAAGGGAATTGCAATAATCTAGCCTAGACAGAACCACATAGCTTGTTAAATGGTTAACAGTCCTTAATCTTAGGTAGGGATCGGACATGATGGCTAGCTATGAAGGCAGTCTTCTTAATGAAACTTTGAAAGTTTAGGCAGTTGTCAAGGCGATATCTAATTTCACATGACGGTTGCACGACATCACCACTTATTAGAACAGCAAAGTCTGCTAGTCCAATCACACTTGGGGTGTCCTATGAGTAGTAGTTTGGTTTTTATCGTCGCTTGGTTTAAGGATTTTTGTGGACATTTATAATCGAATGTCTTCGAGGCAAGCATCCAATCTATCAGTCGCTTCAGCGAATATGGCCGAGTATCGTCAGCGTAGAAGTGATAGCCGATCCCATGGGTCAAATAACCTTTCCCAGAGGTAGGTACAAATGGAGAACTGCCAAGGACCGAGACCGGATGCTTGTGGGACTCCACAGGTGCCGGTTCAGAGTACAAAATTTGCTCAGTATCCTATGATCAACCGAGAGCCATCGAAGCTCTCCCAGCTAAGAGGACATATGACTGAACTTATCGGATATGTTGGCTAATCATGCTGCCATTTTTATCATAATCTGTAGAGGATTAGTGGCTTTTTTTGGTAGCCCAGCCAAATCTGAATAACAGTAGTCGAGCCTTGACAGAACTATTTGAACTACTAATATCTTTAACCAACCTCCTAGGTAGGGGGTGAACCAGTAGATATGATTATTATGCTCCCTATAGAAATGCAGATACCAAACTCGATTCGTAGTTCATCTATAGTATTTTTGACTCCAGAAGATAACCTTCCGGATCTTCATTCGGCTTCCTGTATTTGCATCTTTCCATTGCCCTTTCACTGTGACTTTTGTGATTGCTGCTTCCCAAAGGTCTAGTTCTTTGTGCTGTGTCACACCATCATTGGCTGCTGGGGTTGCTGTTCTGGCATGTTGTAATTTTGTATGTAGGTGATATATGGTTGCTCCGGGTCAATGAACTGTGCTGGACGCAAATTGATCGTACCATTGGACTGTGCAGGCAGCCATCGCTATGGCATTCAGCAACATACTGTCCGACATCAAACAGTATGATCATTTTCGGCGGCTGCAGCCGCAATGTTCTTAGCCAAACGACTCGGGCAGATGCTGCTCCCGATGTTGCTGATATACACATGATCTCGGCCACTGTATTCAGGCTCACTCCAGATTGTCTGTCAAAGTAAGCAGAGAATGGGTTGGGCTTTTCTGATCTGCGCTGTATGCTTGCATATATAGACGTGAGAAATGGATCGATCCTTCCTTTGGCTGGTGGAGAGCACGACATACTTTTTGAGGTTCAGCAAGCCGGAGAATGGTCGTGGTCGTGGTCGTGGGTCGTTCAGAGACTCCCTTAAGCTCCTTCAAGATAGCCGATCTTCACGAGATTCCATAGAGTTCGGTCCTTGTTAGTTAGAGGAATTATCGATTCTTTTCATCTGTGCTTAAGTACTACATCAAAAATTAAGATTTTCTAACTTGTGTACTGGCCGAATGTAGAACAATATCCACGTCACGTCGATCTCTGTCTGACAAAAGAAGCAACGTCGGTCATGCTTGGTATTCAGACAGGTTTCACCTTGCATACAACGCTGATGCATATGTATTAAGAATCAAACCAGTTCTTATATTCGTTTGCATGTCCTCAGGCCTCATGTGTTTTTGCCGATCGATTTTTCTTTTTAGCTACCTAGTCCTGCCATTTTCTTTATGCTCAACCTCTGAGCTACCTACTGCTTAAAATCCTCGTAGCTCACTGGCTTTCTAAAACGGCAAGTCGTCTAATCAGCATTTTTTGAGCTACAGAGTCTGTATTGTCCGAGCCTACTCCATCCATCCCACCCTTTCTCACCGATGTCTGGACATTTGCCACTGGCTTTAGTCTTTTCTGCAGTAAGCTGCTGTTTTTGAACCTAAATGCTCCCACTGCTATCCTTTTACTTGCTTTGGTTGTCCACATGTTACAGCTTAAACGAAAATTCCAGTGAGGCAATAATAACTTCCATCTACACGCCGATGATACAATACATGCTTGAAAAGTATGTAGCTGCAAGCAAACCTCAAATCCTTTTTAGACCGTGCATTTAGTTCGTATGCTCCCCAAGCCTGGAACTCCCTCCCGACCTGCGTCAGAACATCCCCTGACCTGACCACATTTAAAAAGAACTTGAAAACACACCTATTTAGGACAGCATTTAGTGGGTCCCTGCGATTCGTCCTTGATGTGCTTATGCGTGCTGACACTGTGCATGCTGCCACTAACCACATTTGCATGCTGACCCTGTGCATGTCACCCCTAACCATGTTATTCATTTTGTTTGTTTATCAAGCATGATTTTACTCACCATTCAATTGCATTTCCCTTTGCAGCAAATGTAAAGCACCTAGAGAGAGATTAAGTTCTCTTAGGGCGCTTTATCAAGTGCATTATTATTATTAGGCTGTCTTAAAATTGGTGCACGGTAGTGCTGTGTTTGCACTGTCAGCTGATGGAGAGTTGAACGAGTTAGCTAGTTGACTTCTTTGATTAAATGAAGGTGCTAGCCTTCTGTTCCTGTGACTTCTTTCCAGTCCTTCTCCATACGCCGACCGTGCATGTCACTTCTTGAATAACCACAATAAACTCGCCAGACAAAATCAGAGAGCTCACCATGCAGTGCTTTTCTAGGCTACTGCTGACCTCACATTGTTGATCCTCACTATCTGCATTTTTTTAAACTTGAAAGGCATTGGCAAGCCCTTTACTCTCTTTTGCCCTCTAATGATAAGGAAGTTGACTGGCCACGATTTTCCACTTTCCCGTGATGTGACTCGACTATCAAATAGTTTTCTTTTGCATCATATATCCTCACTGTGCCTCACGGCGTTAGAAACTGAGCTCCGAAAGAATCTGCTTCAAGTGTACATTGAGCATGCTTTGAAACCCCTCTTTTGGTCGGTGGAGCGTCAGCATTGTCTGTCTGGGATGGCAGGGAGAGTCACTAGAAAAGAGCCTTTGTTCAGTCAACCAACCCGCGTCATGGCTGCTAGATGCTGTTGGTTTTTGTAGGCGAAACGGTGTTTTTTACTTGCACCGGGCTCCAGTATTAATTTAGCTTGCTCCAGCGCATGAAGATTCCCGTGCATGCTTTTGCTTGCTAATCGCAGTCTTCTGTTTTCTTTGGATCACTTTATATCCTTTCGAGCTTCGGGAGCTTGAAGTTCGCCTGTTGCTCCATATTTTGTTCACATGTGTGCTCGTGTGCATTGCAGATCAGTGCATGCTTCAGACATACTGCTTTGTTGGCACCTATGTCACATTACTGTCACCAGATGTTCCTGCCCCCTCTATACTTCTGTTTAGCGATGTAACTCGTACCTTTTGTCAACCACGTGCGCACACACCTTCTGCCAACTCAGCATACTACTCTAGCCCGACTGATTATGCGCGATCTGATTTAAATATGTACTGCCCGATTTGGCATCAGAAAGTCTGGATCGGAGCTGCATCTGCTTGATGCTGCTTGCTCCTTGTAAATCGTGGGTCCTTTTTAGATTAATTAGCGTGAAAGAGTGTGTGAGTGAGAGTGGAGTGTGTGCGTTTAAAGCTGCGCCTACACTGGCGAAAGTTTGGACTCGAGACTCCCGATAACTTAAGGATTCGTCATCAGTTGTTGCTGGTAAGGCGCAGAACTGATGGCTGATGTGAGGGATCCGAGTCTCAGGGGCCGTGTTTGAGGAATTAGCCGGCAGTCTATTTCTGGGTGATAGATTGGTGATTTTCGAGGCAGAAGACCTATAGTACTACCACTTTATTACCGCTTTTTATCGCTTTATCAAGTGCATTATTGTTATTATTATTATTATTATTATTATTACCACTACTGTTACTGGCACTGCTACTACCACTGTTAATAATAATAATAATAATAATAATATATGTGTATAGTGCCCTCAGAGACCTTAATCTGTTTCTAATCACTTTGCATATTCTGTAAAAGAAGCATGATTGAATAGTTAGTGGCAGTATGTTCAATGTCAACAAGCATAAGATGGTTAGAGGTATCATGCACTGGGTCACTATGCAAATATGGTAAGCACACAAATGATGCATCACAAGGACCCATTCCTCTGCTTAAAGACCGTTGGCGATAGAAGCTTTAGCTCTGCAGGTCCTAGACTGAGGAACTTGCTTCCACAATTCTTACGCAACGACAACTACTCTCCTACTGCCGACCATGGCACATCATTTTCAGCAGTCCTGAGCTGCTACTTCTATGCTACTCACTACCTCAACTGCTCTTCTGACTCTGCTATGCTTCTCACTTTTTCTTTGTTGCGTGAGATGAAGTTTATTGGCTACCGAATGCGTACAGAAAGCCGCTTAGGCTGTGAGTGCGCTATACAAAACTCTCCTGCATAACACCCACATGGTCTTTATGACTTTGTGGAGTTACAGACGGAGATACATTACACTACTTTACATTATAAATGCTGTGATAAACTAATTTGGTTTTAGCTTCTTTATAAATGTGAAGCCGAAGGATTTCGTGATGCTATTCGGGTTAGCTCCAGGCTTTGGCAGCATGCGAACTAAAGGCACGGTCTCCAAAGGATTTGGCGATCGTACCAAGTATAGGTAAACGATTAGATTCCTTAAGGTGGGTGACGCGATGCTTAGCCTGGTGGGGGAGAAGATCTTATAAGAAGACTGGAGACAAAGAATGAGGGACCTAAAAGTGAGTGGCAAAACCTTGAAGTCGATACATTGCTTGACTGGGAGCCAGTGCAGGTCAATGAGATGTGGTGTGATGTGGCAACTGAGGCTCACGATAGACAAGCCTAGCTGCAAAGTTTTGCACCAGCTGTTAAGTGCATGATTGCATAGGCCGGTATGCCAGCAAGCAATGAGTTACAGAAGTCGAGACACAATTTAAACTACAGCCAATCAGAAACAGACTCAGAAAAGAACACGGATGTCTCCTTTATTAATGCATTTCGTGAGGAGACCAGTCTGTTGGATTACAATAGTTTGGAATATAGGAATTTATTAATTAAAAATGCTGCCGGTAGAAAGATGGTGGTTACACTTTTGTTGACTAGTATGTAAGCATATATAGGCAGCAGCAGATTCGTGTCCATAAATAGTATCTGCTCATTTTTTATTTGCCGGCAAACGTGAAACTTTAAGACCTCACTTCCGAGATCTCACTAATTGCCAAGTGAGTGAATGTACCAGTCACAGCCCGACATCGAGGCTAGTCTCGACTCCGAACTGTACCCAATGTAGACATGGCTGGTTCGATGCTAGTTCACACCTGGGACACGTTTTCGGGTGTCGAGTATGAACGTTCACCAGTATATATGCAGCTTAATAGAGTGCATGAGAGAGAGAGAGAGAGAGAGAGAGAGAGAGAGAGAGAGAGAGAGAGAGAGAGAGAGAGAGAGAGAGAGATGTCAGTAAGCCATCAAGTGCTTATATTACCCGAGGCCGAGGCTACCTAGGTTTTCTGAATATTTGAAATGCTGTTCTGTTAGTGATTGTTCCTTAGTGGAGCTGTTGTGGCAAACAGTGTGAAGACAGTGCTTTCAGATACACTCCATCAAGATATAGTGCTGCTTGATGACCGTATTATATATACTCAGTGAGGTGCTGCATTGCCCTTTTGCTTGTTCTTCAGACTACTCTCACTCTTCTTGTTGCGTGCATTGCTTGTTGTCTCTCACTCGAAGTTTTCTTCAGGCGTCATTTCAATAACGTAGTTGCCAATGTTGAAATACTGTCTGATAATCTTTATTCAGCCTGTGCTTCAACGTGATCAGCTCTGCGGGATTGAACATGACTATACCGGGTACAGGAGATGCAGTTACCAGAGGTGCCGATGCCTTGCTGTCCTATCTGCCACGGACGATCGTCCAAGCACTTGTAAGACTACAACAGAATCAGCAGCTGGTAGCTGGTTCGGAAGACACTGACGAAACTTTCGACAGTTACCCTGAAGCATTAGCTATAGAAGACTACTAGTTAGCAAGCTCTTGTGCTGGCGATGCCGTGATTTTGCTGCCTTAGTGTTGCTCGTTCTTTTTTTGCATGATCAAAGGTCATGGATGGTTAGTGAATAGCTGCTGCATAGCTTAAGTTTCGGCTTAGCGTGTCACTCCCACACCTGACTATGGCTGCCACAACATGCGTGTCCAGCCTCGACTGTCGTCCAGATCTAGTCAAAGCCTATGGCATTGGAGCTTGTGCTCCAGTTTTATAGCGATTGTAGCACAACATCTGGCAAGCAGATGTACAATGGCGTGTCTGTTAAGGGACTGCAGATAGCGACCTTCTGAGGTCTGTCTTCTAATCTTGAGCACAAAAAGCTATTGCATCCACATAAGAGGCTTTCTATATTAAAAGGTCACGTTATATTTTTCCATCGAACTGCCAAAGAAGCATGACTGCGCCAAGAACCGAAACAATTCGTGCAACTGATCTATCTTTGATTTGTTGTGATGCATAATAGGTTTTATGTGGCTAACAGAAACCTAAAGCTTTTCTTACCGAGGCCAGGTTTTGTATTTTGCCATATAAAATAAATTTTAAATCCAGTTTTATTTCTGTTGATATACATTTGCAGCGTTACCAGCGCTTTGTCTGTCTAAATGTCTTGAGCTCGTTTGACTCATGACTCCGTGGTCTGTTGAACTACGGATGGCCTAAAGGCCTTTGGTTTTTAGCTTTTGGCCTCCAGCTGAAGGCGGTTCCTGTAATAGATTGTTGCTCGCAGCCACAAGGAAAGTCGGGCGCTATTCCACCGAGCTGCTCGTGCATGTCATAGCTTGATAGCAAACACTGGGGAGGGTGGCTGCAGCAAGTTCGAAATTCGAAAATCGTGGGATAAAATAGCCAAACATGAGCGAGTTGGCTTGTAACAGCAGTAAAATAAAGATCTTACACCTAGTCCTAAAAACAAGGATAATTCAAGAGTGTTATCTGGAGAAACCCAAATGAAGCTAAGTAATACCGTGGCTGTGGGCATACAGACCGTTGTGGCAAGATCTGATCTAAAATGTTTGGGGATTATCCTGGAACGACATACAATTTCCAAGCCATGTTCCTTAGCGTGAGCTCATAGAAATCAAGTGTATATATAGTGCCCCAAGAGAACAAGTTTTCTAGGTACTTTAAATATGCTGGAAAGGAAGCTGTCTATTTAATATACATAATTGTAGCGTTTGTAAGCCACAAAAGATTATTCACGTTTGTGGAGCCAAAGCTGCAACAAACAGGCAGCTTTTTAGCTTCTTAATATATATAAGCGTGGTTTCCAGCTGCTGCAGTACCTAACAGTTGATTCACCAGTTATGCAAACACTGATCAAGCAGTCACTCATGGACTGTACTTGGCGTAAATTGGAGTTCGCTTAGATTCCATTATAGTAGATAGCAAGGAAAATGGCTGCCATTCTGGTCGACCTCAGCAGTCAATGATGTCGCATTCCTGGTGGACAGTTGCATGTCATAGATTTCATCACGTCGTCATGGTACTTGACCATCCACGTTGTTGACCAAGAGTGCTGCGTTTTGGTCTAAGCTAGATTTTGTACTTTGTCTGCCTTGTCCGAATTGCTCGTCACGTTAATTAGGCTAATTTCAGCTTTCGTCGAATCGCTATAAGACATTGAAAGGTTTTCTTTCATTTGCCCGCCGCTGGCTTGATCTATTTCAGCCGCAGGAGATTGCTTTTGGTTAGTTTTTGAGTCGAGTTCAGAAGGTGTTGGTGCCGTCATGGCTGTAGTGTGAGTTAAATTGGAGGCGTTTTGAGATAAAGCCATGGCAAAGCATTCGGGACTATTTGCCGTCGGGTTATCGTAGGCTGCGTCCCTGAGTCCCAGAGAACTGCTTACGGATATGTCGTCGTCAGGTTCTTCCGCTTTTGATAGAAGCTTGTTTAGTTCTGCTCCCCTGCAAAAAAAGAAAAGAACGAGCTGTTAGGAAGTTCGGTAAGTGATCTTTAGGAAGTTTGGTAGAAGGATCTGCACGAGGAAAAGCGACGCTCTGGACAACTGCTAGACAATCTCCGATGCGAGACTTCCGAAGCGCTGCTGAGGATGGCAACTTGAAGGGTGACAACTAGAGAGGTACAAGTTGAGGCTAGCTGGATTTGGTCAAGTCCATCAAACGGGAAAGCATGGTAGACAATTACTTCCAAGTTGCCCAACTATGCACTTTCTTATATGTACGTGAACCTATGTGTGTATTTGTATGCCTACAGATACTGTCCGTTGCTTGCACCTGCCTGCTTGCTTGTAGCTAGTTGGAAGCAGGAATTCGCTACTGCCTCACGTGCGACAAAGGGACGGCATCAAGCCGACACTCTATTCACAGAGGCTGTTACCTAGAAGTTCCTAGGAGAGCTGCATTTGGGGTTTTTTGTTCCATTTCCAGAGTCAGCCGACGGAATAAAACCGCTTGAGCTTAAGTGCCTCGCAATACGCCAGTTTACTTCATCAAACGTGGACATAGTTTGGTTCAACCGTGACCTCCATAGGGGCCCAGGTTGTCTGGTGACCGTAGATCTACCGATAAAAGTGAATGGGTTGCACTAAACTCTCTAGTATCCGCAAGTTTTTTAATTAGAAAAGTCCCGACAACCCGTAGCGCAAAATATGCCGGCCCTTGGCCAACAATAAATGGATCTGCTATGGATCAATATAACTTAGCACCCGAGGAAGAGACTCCAGGAGGAGTGCACTCGGTTTTGACTTCCTAAATATTCAGTCCTATCTTTCATTGTTCTGAGATTTGGTGCTTTTTCGGATTGTAAAAATGTATTAGCCATCTTATTCTTGTTGTCTATTGAGCATGCTACCACTTATCATTTGACCGTCTTCCTTTGCAGCAAATGTAAAGTGCTTAGAAAGAGATAGAACACTCCGAGGGCACTAACAAACAACACACATCAAATGCATTATTATTATTATCGTTATTACTATCTGATTAAGTTACAATAATAACAATACTCTGGATAAAGTGCCCTCAGGTAATTCAATCTCTCTCTAGGCGCTTTACATTTGCTGCAAAGGAAACACAATAGAATGGTGAGTGGAAATATGTTTGATAAACAGCATGAATAATATGGTTAGGGGTGACATGCACAGGGTCAGCATGCAAGTATGGTCAGTGGCAGCATGCAACAGTGTCAGCAAGCATAAGAACACAAAGGACGAATCACAGGAACCCACTAAATGCTGTCATAAGTAGGTGCGCTTTTAATTTCCTTTTAAATGTGGTCAAGTCAGGGGATGTCGTGACGCAAGTCGGGACTGAGTTCCAGGCTTTGGGAGCATATGAACTAAAGGCACGGTATCCAGATGATTTGAGCTACGAGGGTAGTTCCTCTGCTGAAAGTGTCATAGAGATTTGTCAATGCAGTCCACGTACGGAACACTTTGGAGTCTCTTCTTGTGTACCGTGAGATGTATTATGAAATCTTCAATGGCAGCAGAGCGTGATACCGTGAACGATCAAAAAAGAGTGGAGCGCTGCTACCATTCAGAGCCGAGCATTTACAATGGTAGAAAGAGACGAGACGGGAAGGACGAGACGAGAAAAAGAAGGGGAAAGGGATAGGAAAGACAAAAGGACAGAGAAAAAAGAAAGAAAAAGGGGAAAGAGAAAGAAGGGCTGGCGCACAGTGAGCTAGAGAGATCTGACGTGCAAAGCATGGCGGACTTATAATAGCTACTAGTATAAGAGTCAATCTAATTGACGGACCAGCGGGGACAGCGAAGGCCATGTGAATGGCATGCGCCTAAGGTGTTTTTTTATATGTAAGTTACGTATAGCTCCTGTTAGAGAGCATCGTGAACCAATGGCTAGCCGAAGGCCTCTGCTCTGTAATTGGCAGCTTCAAACGACACCGATGGCTACAATATCAACACTATAACAACCGAAGCACACGGCCGTAGCGAAAATGGTGACGGACGGTGAATGAAAATGGTGACTGACGAAAGTGGTGACAGACAGCACTGTACGGTCCTCCTCATCCGGGAAGCCGAGAGCTTTCTGGCTGGTGCAATCCATCGAGGATCGATCTGTTGGTGGTGCGCAACTAAGTGGCGAATATTAAAAAGCCTTCGAGTGTGGGTTTTCAAAAAAGGCGATTGACCGGAAGCTGGGAGACCCGAGCTGTGACTAGAGTGAGCCCGGCTGCCATTTCCTGAGTAAGAAAGGAGAAGGAGTGGCTGGCTCAAGCACAGTCAGTAGCAGAGCAGCGTGGCTTCTGGCACTCCGATAGCCGGTGCGCTCGCGAGGACTAATCTCTTTCCCTCTGAAAGCTCGAGTATAGAGCTCGCTTCATAGCTGACATCCACTGAACAGCGCAATGGACGCCAAGTCTCTTCTGCAGCTATATAAAGGATACTGTTAATCAGCTAACTTTTAAGTTACAGCTGGCGCTGCGATTCGCTAGCGATCTCATAGGGATCCCAAGGAAGCAGATACGGTTCATTCGTTTCAAGTCGTCAGCAAATCAGATGAAAGAAGACTGCATTTGTAATGGTGGCGTGGGCAGCAGCCCGAGCGCTTTCGACATGCTCGCATTCTTACCAGTAATCCAATGCCTTACGACGCATCATGCTGTTCACGTGCCGCCTGTAAAATGCCAGATTTGAGGTCGTGCGGGTTTGCAGTTGAGGCTATTAATAACGGGTGCAGGAAAAAGTATTCTAGAATAGCGGGCCGTAGCTTTTTGAAATTCAAGCAAATGCTCACTCCTCGATCTTTCGCATGACTTCCTGACTGGCGCTTCGCTTAAGGCTCATCGCCCCGCCGGCGAGAATCAACCTAAAACGACGGCGTTGGAGTTGATTTTTTCCGTACTCGGAGGAGTAAACACGACCGTAAATCGAAAAATGGTTTCCCAGAGTTTTTTGTCATCGACGCTAAGCGCCGTGGCTAGTCATAGGATTTTCATGACTTGGCGATTATTCTTCGCAACCGTGGTGACCAGCGGCTCACGCGGGGCACGCCAACCGAAGGGCTGACGTTTGCACCACCAAAATAGCTTCTCCGGCCGTACCGAGACTGTTTCCGGCTGGGCTAGACGAACCGTCTAGCGGGCGCTGCCTCTCGCCTCCTTTGCCGATAGCCGCCAGAGCACCTGCCCAGCACACCGCACAGTGGGCTCGGCGTAACCGTCCGTTACCCAATTTGAAGGCTAATGACAGCTACATTTAGGTTAGACTCAGGACATTCGACAAGCCCTCGTCTTTCGGCACCACCTACCTGTTCGACGTTACTGGCCGCTACAGCAGCTGTTAATGACATTGCTGCGGACTGCAACGAAGCTTCGGCACGAAGCCAGGCTGAGGCCTTTTCCTCACACTTTCGCATATTTATCTGCTTGCCTGCTGTTTTATCATCCCTTGTCTGGGAGAGTTACCTGACTGTCGTCGGCTAGTGACTTTCCCGTGTGCCAGGACGCAGCCTCATCGCCACACAAAGGCGGCAGGCCTTCGAGCCATGATCTCTGACAGGGATATAAGGATTCTAATAATATTAATACATTTGTATAGCACCTTCAGATAACTTAATCTCTGTGTAGGCACTTTACATACGGTGCCAAGGAAGCATAGTCAATGATTAGTGTTAGCAAGCTCAATGACAACAAGCCTAACGTGGTTATAGGTGACATGCGCAGGGTTCATGCAAATATAGTTAGTAGCTGCATATACAGTGCCAGCACACACACAAGAAGATTGCTTTCTAGAGAAGGACCGCAGAAACGCGCACAGCGGGAGTGCACTATGCCGCATTGTTTTGAATGCTGGGATTGAGCTCAACGAGTCGCATGGAGCTCACAAACTCTGCCTCAATGGCGTAGTCAGGAATATGACATCAAGATAATTTAACCTCGATGTGCGTGCTGCAAGGTCAAATGCTTATCACGAATTCGGCTCGGAAAAGCTGTATAAATCCTCAAAGAACCTGTTATCTGAACTTTCATTTTAGCTGTCATCTCTTTAAATCTTCTAACAGTCTTGAGCTACGTGCCGGGCATTGTATCTATAGAACAAGAACAATGAATATCAAACATCTATAGGCTGAGCAAAAAGCAGTGATACCCTATGCCCGCCGTTTGGCCTCTTCAAGCATGTCCTAAATATAATGTAGTAATAATCACAAGACTTTCGTAGAGCTCCCTAAGATTTAAAGATCTCTTTCTAGGCGCTGTATAATTACCATTTTACCCACTTTAAAATTTTAACGCGCTATGATTGGCCCTCTGTAAACCTGCTCAAAAAGTGGGCGCCGGAAGCTATATTAGTCTTTCTAGCCCATCTAATTAGAAGAGGTCACTTTTATTCGAGAAAACCACTGACAAGGGTACGCCGACTAGCCTCCAGACTTATTTGTGCCCGTACTTAATATTCATTAATTTCATTAAAAGGAACTCTTTTTAGCATGGCTGCTTCCACTCAGTAATTATAGCAACCGCCCTGAAGGTGCTGCGGGGCTTTCAGGATGAGGGCGGGGGCTCGAGGCCCAATAGTTATAGATATACTGCTCATTCGCTTCACTGCAGACCCAGGCTAGAGCAACCAGGAATGAGCTGGCTGAAAGCTAGCATCTTTGGGAGACTTGACGCAGTTAGTAACAGCAGGTCTTCACTGTGCAACAGTAGCGGATTTAAAAAAGTAAATTTACGACCAATTCCTTAACTGCAGGGTCACCCTAAGAGGCCAAAATTGCACTAGAGCTCTAAAGAGGCGCCGCATGAAATTTCCTTTTCCCTCCGGGCCCAGTGGCACCACTGAGAAAAACCGTTAAGCTCTTCCTGAACTGAAATTAACAGGCCTAAAATTGCTAAAATATCCTTTGCAATTCTTTGACTTATTTTAAATAAAAATAATGGTCTTTAAAATTAAAATTAAAATTAAGTAAAATAATAAAGGCAGTTGATTAAATATTAAATTTCTTGAACGAGTCTGGGACTCGGCTAGCCAAAGTAGTGTGGGCATGGCATCGATGCCTTCTTTTTCAGCCCCCAATCGCACTCGCGCCGCTCCGCCCGCCCAAGGGCGAACTGCGTGAGAGCGCCTGACGCTGACCAGCGAAATTGAGAGGACGCGTCACCGCTAGGATCAAGGCGTGCACCCGCTCGGTCACGTGCGCCCACGCAAGAGGACGAAAGGAGCTCACAACCGCTGTTCGCTGCGATGCCCGCTTCGTCGCGGGTTAAATGCGCGCCATCTTGTTGTGTTGTGAGGCTCGTCGTCGCGTCGCTTGTTTTCGGAGCGCGCGCCCTCGACTGGCGTTCACCTCGATCGTTGCACCTATTGCACACGTCATTACATGCTACGCGACTGGATGCCACCGCCACAGTGACGCCGAAGTACGACGGGCTGTCCAGCCTCTCTAAGCAATGGCTGCAAAGGCGCATTCTAGGATAGGAAAGGCAGAGCCACCACTGTAAAAGAGCGCCACCCGAAAACACCTAAAAATATGAGAGCTCAATGCCAGTCGACTCGCTTCCCGGAGTCATTGCAGTTCCGTGACGGAAGAGAACGCTGCGCCATCTTGTCAAGTGGCGGACGGAAGGACAGACTGTCTCGCTTAGTTTAGCAGTGATCGTTACGTACTTGCAGAGTTATCGCTGACTCTAAGCGAAATCTACCCACAGCAAGAGCGGCACCAGAATGCATCGAATGCATCGTCGTTCGAACAGTCTAAGAAAAAAGCTGTGCATTCTCTCTCATGGCCGAGAAGCCGCGGCCGAGAAAAGTAAAATAAAGGTCGGCCGATGCAATAGCTTCTTTCGCCTTAGCGGCTATCGCCCGGCTTACAGCAGGCGACAATGTATTGTCTGCCTCATGACTTGAACTCACGACCCGGGTCCAAGTGCGAACACCTTACCCGGCGCTACTTCTCAGGGGCCCTAGTAGCCACTCCAAAAGGGCCTCCGTGGGTCTCCATGATGGTTGTGGCAAAGAAATGTTTCGGTGTGCCGGCGAGCCCAGTGTCAATATTCGAATCGTGCATACATAGAAACACAAGCCGCAAATACTAAATCAGGAGGAGGAAGCCCCCAGAAACGCAGTCGACAAGTGAGTAACAAATGACGGAGCTACCGCTAACGGTGGCGGAGGAACGGAGAAGAACCGGGGCAGAGTGTGAACTCGAGATGAGAAGAGCGACGTGAATGAAGGGTGAAGGAAGGAAGGAATGCGGCGGCGTCAGGTTGGACGTGCGACGATCGTAGTAGGGAAGTGTCCAACCTGACCGGCTGTCGGCACTCGGAGCTAAGTATTGCCCAGCGAGTTCCGCCAGCCGCCGCCGCCGCTTCGCTATTGCTTATCGTTGTCTAGCCCGTGCGGATAGCTGAGAGTGGGCGGCGAGTGTGAGCCGAGGTAAAGCCGGAGACAAGCTTCGGAGACACGCGCCGCCACCTGCCGTGGAGCGGTGCAACGGGGCGCGTGAGGGGCGCACGTGCGCTCGAGGTTGAGATAAGTGAACGAGTCTCCGAGTGACGATCGCTAATTTGGCACGGGGTATCTGTTTCTGAATGATGGAGGAAACTATGCGAACAAAGCTTTCAATGATGCTTCGATTGGCTTAGCACCTCTCCGAAACCGCGTTGTTCGCTTGGCATTCTTGTTGAGCCGCGCTCCGGTGATCGCCGTTCTTAGATGCTGAATTTAAACTGGCTCCCGCTCATTAAAAAAAAAGAAATTTTTAACGTTGCCTCAAATGCCAATGGAATACCTGAAGTCCAAGAAAAATGAGAGCGTGAATTTCCTGAAAATAACTGTCGTCCCAGGTTTATCACGCTGGCTCCCTTCGCTCTTGGCTGCAAAGTATGCGACTAGCTGTAACTACCTCGAGGCTCTTAAGCATCCACCCCTAGTGGTCTAGTGAATCCAGAGCTCTCGCTGCCGTGGCCGGAGCTCGATTCCCCGCTAGGGAAGTTTTGCCCCCCCACAGATCTTAACCCAGGGGTAAGGTTCTCTCGCTCTTCACGATGCGGGTCGTGGGTTCGAGTCCGGCAGTGGTCGGTCCTTTGTTGATCCACTACAGGAAGTGGTGATAGGCATGAAGGCTCTTCTGCGGCTATATATAAATGAGGCTGTTAAATCAGCTTACCTTTGAGATTTTGTCTTGAGAGAGAGAGCTAATTATGCAAATGAGGCCGAGTGCTGGAAGACTGTGGAGCTATTTCTAACCTCTGTTTAATCAAACCTCAGTCTTCCCACGGAGATTAGTGCAGACTATTGGTGGAGAGCCCAAAGCTCAGGGCTGCCCGAACTCTGATTGGTCGGATTGCTCTCTCACACACGTGTGCTCATTCCTTGCGGCAGCATTGATGTTGAGCGACGGTTTTTTAATTCACAACGACTTAGTGGTTGATAACAGACGCTTTCTAAAGTTAGAAAACATAAGTAACCTGTAGTTTATCAGGTCAAATTGTTTTACCTTTATTGAAACTGGACATCTATGCACTTTTTAAGCCTTTTCATGACATGCCTGCCGATGAAATTTTCAAGTTCAACAATATCGTTCACGGGAGCTACGCTAGAGATTAATGATTTACCTATAAGCTTAATAACCAAAATTTTCTGGGCTAAACTCTATGACAATTTTGCATGCGTTAATTAGGATATTTTTGCCTGTTTTGCATAGATTAAAGCCGTTTTTGCATGTATTCAGTCTCACCGTGCTTTTAAATGCACGCTCAAAATCCCTTTAAAAGCCGGTGAGCCCATGTCATTTTAGAAATTTCCATGTTGCACAATTAAATCTTTAAAGAAGTGCAAACTTGAAAGCGTCCGCAGAGCTTCCAAGGAGCACTAACCTTAATCCAATATTCAAAGATCACAGTGTTAAACTTAAGTTAACGTGATTCAATTTCTTTCTGAATATACTGATGACACTAATAGAAAAGAAAGCCACGTCTTTTGCATAGCACTCCAAGAGAAGTTAATACTTATACAGCCTCTATACAACTCGTGGCAAGAGAAGAAAAAACCAATAGTCGATAAAAAGCACTCCACCGTGCCTAAGCAAGCATGCACAAGGCCACACGAATCTAGCTTAAAAAAGCTCGCTACAAGCACGAACGCACGAACACGCAAACGATTCGTGGCCGTTGTTTAGTAAGACCCCACCCACCCCCTCGGTTGGTAAAAACACTCAATTATAAACATTTAAGCAAAACACACAAGAAAATCAAGGTAGATCAGCGGGATGCTCAGAAAAGCACGTCGCTATGTCCCTTAGTCACGCCGTGCAGAGTTTCATAACATATACTACTGCGCAAAAGGACAATTAACTCAAACGAAGCAAAGTCCAAAAATACAACAAGTAAACGATTATCAAACTAGTTTGACCAAGATTATGAAGAAGCAAAATTAAAATCAGAGAAATTGACGAGCTAGTCGAACGATGGAACGTCCAAACGCAACTATAGGTTCTCCAAATTCTTGTCGGATTATGTACAGAATAAGCCATTTTGAGTTTGACTGGCGGTAGGAAGTCGCTGGTCTCTGGCATAGTAGTTTTACGAGCTTAGTTAGCCGAAGTTTTATTTACGTTAGAAGGAGGCAGGTGCACGGAGAAAAAGCTCTTTTAAATGCCTCTGCCAGTCATTCTTTTTCAGAGTTTTGGAGAGCCTGTACATACAAGAACACTTACGTTTCAGATACCGCAGAAATAGCATCTTGTGACGTACTCGGCAAAAGGGATGCCGAAATAGCCTGACTGTCTAGTCCATTCATGAACTCTTCTAGCGTCCTGCAATATAAAAGGGGTCAGCAGCTTAAGGTCAAAATAGGAATACTCGATAACATGCTAGTTTTCTGATTAAATATAGAAGAGTTCTAAATATTGGTACATGATTGTTGTTCACTGGCACGAGAGCTTGTCTGTTTTTGTTGCGATCTTAGAATCTCGCCTCTCAAAGCAAGGGGAATGGGATAAACCGGATACACATCTCACTTGCTTTGCGACGATTCAATATTTTACTTTTATAAGAAAAAGGCTAGGTAGGTAGGATATGGAGTCCGGTTTTCCATATATGAGGAAACGCTCCCTAACCGGACAAAATGGCCATTTTTTGACAAAATGGCTAATAAAAATGGTTTTCTTCCAATTTGGTAGTAGAGCAATTCTCCTTTTGATTTCTACATTTCTAACACAATTTCATAAGTAGAGCTTATCTTCTTCAGCTTTTAACTTGACCTCTGCATTTAACTTAACTGCAACGAATCTGATATCTAAGAAATGCGAACGGTTTCCAGATTACGAGTACAATTTATCCTCATAAAAAATGGGCTGTGCTACACGCAACTGAGAGTAACTAATTACACCTATGGAAAAATAGATCGATATGCTGTCTTAAGACAAGGTAATCAAGGTCGGCTGACTCGACAGTGTTAGTGCTGCAAAAAAGCTTCAGCTGCTGTCAGCTTATCAGCTATTCTCCTGCTAAAGGAACCCATGATCTTAGTTCGAGCAAGCTTTTTCTTGGCTAAGACCTAGGAGCGCGTCTATAAAGCATCGGCAAATTGGTAGTTCTGGCTACAGTGAGTGATGAATTTAAGCTCTGTATAACGTCTAGTGCTGCTTGTTGATGCGAAGCTAAAGATTGCTAGCTAGGCACTAGCTGTAAAGCATCCACTAAAGTCAAGGCTGCCGAATTGTTTCACAATGCTGTTGACTTGCTCCATGCTCCTTCCAGATTGCTCCATGCTGCTTCCGGCTTGCTCCAGGATGCTTCCAGATCGCTGCAGGATGCTGCTGGCTAGCTCCAGGAAACCGCATTGAGCATACACACCGGAATTTAGGCATTTATACCAAGAAGTGTCATACGTTCCAAAATTATCTACGCATTTATATAGGCTTTCAATTTTGAAAATATTAAGTTTGAGTTATCAGGACAGTCGGGGAAGCAGCAAGCAGCAAATACTTAGCATCGAAGTAACAGTGCAGCACAGGACCTCGGACAGGATTTGCCGAAGTCGGCAGATGAGAGGGTGCTGTTCAAGAATTATGGAAGTGAGTTGCCCTGTCTAGGACCAGCAGTAGCTACTGTCACAAATAGTATTGAAGGAAAGAGAAATATAATCTACTCTCCTTAGAGGACCCGAGGGCGCGAGGAGGGGGAGACTAGTGAAATAGTTCAACTAAGCGTGAAGGATGTAAATGATCCAAGCCGGCTTTACGGCTAAATGTAAGAGTTTCGCTTTGCATTCGTTGATCAAAAGGAAGCCGCAGACACGCCTTTATCAAAGAAAAAGATAGCTAATTGTTTTTGGATCCACAAACTATCACAGGATTCGTTTGATCACCTGGTGCAATGGCTTAATCGAATGTTTGCCTGCCCTGCCAACATAGACTTATAAGATTGTCTATAGAGAAGCAAGAGAATACGTAAGACCTTCAGCCAGCCACTGTGGTAAGTGATCTCTATTTGAGGACATGCATATTAAACACAAAGTGCCGCTATGAGAGGCTGTCATCTGAATCAAGGTTTTTAGCCTCGAGTAGTTGCTCAAGAGGAAGTCCAAATAACCCCTATTGGATGGGTGTGGTAATATTGCTACTACAATTAGGCGAGCAAAGTAACTTTAAACAGAAACAGTATCGGGCAAACGATGTGGAGGAGTTCGGGGGGCAAGAGAAAGAGTGCCTGTTACTTGGGTTCCCTGGATCGCAATCGAGGCTATTAATGAGTGAATGCATGAATCCGACGATGGTGTCATGGAGGTGCACACTCGTGCACATAGGTCAACTGAGAAGGCCGCAAAACTTCTAGCTATGCAATCGATATCAGGGGAATCGAACCGTGTAGCTTCATAACTACCGAAAATCTGCCATCCCGAGAGTTTTGTTAGAGTCTGACAGGCGAGACTACTGCTCGAGAGCGAAAAAGAAGACAAGGCGTTCAGACTAAGCTTCAGAATGTGGAAATGAAGGCCGACTTTGAATCCTATTTCAGATCTAGTCTTTTACCTGTATTTTTGGCAGGTCGTGTGATTAGTACACGTAGATGTGTTTTCAATGTACCATGTCGGTTCACAATGCACAAACCTCTAAGGATTATGCACGAGAAAGGTATATATTTGCCTGCTGCAGTTAAGCGATCCGATCGCCCATCGAAATATGTCTGGCAAGGCCTTGTGAGTGATATGAGAATGGTGACAATATAGTTATAATATAATTCACCTGTATAGCACCCCAGTAGATCTTAATTCAGGCGCTTCACGTACGATTCGAGGCTCGAGGCTCGAGCCCACGACCTCGACCTGACGTTGGTCGGCGCGAGCACCTTAACTAACGGGCCAAGAAAACAAGAGAATCGCAAGGGAAGAGGTTCTCAGGGCACCATCCACTGTCATTTCGTAGTTTATTGAGTAGGAGCATTATATAGGCAGTGATTTACAAGCATGTATTGCATTAGGCGCTAATAATTTTGACCATAGTTAGCTAGCTTTCACGATAGAAGTTATTAGCTAGAGATTATGCAGGGGAGTCTGCATTGCCAAGCTATCAGCCCTCCTCTTGCACTCGTCTCATTGCAATTACACCCCTCAATGTCCAACGTTTGAGGCTGCCCCTAGTAACCTCATCTTAAATTTCACCTCCAAACCTGAAAATACTGCTAGTCCTCTGGCTGATTTTCTCAGTGTTCTCCTTCTGAGATTTATGAGACTGAAACATCAGCCGAAGCGAACTTGTAGATAGGACGACGACGTACGGCTGTCATTAAATACTTATTTCTCTATAACATCTAATACGTTCCTTGCTGCATCTTGGAGCCGTGTAGCATCTGCGATGCTAGTGCTATCCGCCCTCATTTTTTGGTTTGGGGGTCGCCATGCTGGTCACCCGGCTGGCGACCCGATCAAGAGCCGGCTACTCTCCTCCCGAATTCAGGCGGTTTATCTCATCCTGCAAGTAAACTAATTCGCACCGTGTCTTGGCCTTCAAGAAATGAACACGTCGTGGCAGCCGCCGAACATAGCTGCACTGGCCAGTTGCTACGAGACACCACTCAATTCAACTGTACCCGATGAGTCCTGGCAACGAGACCGAAAAAAAGGCCCCCAGATGGTTGTTCTGCTGTCAGCCAGCCTAAGGGACGCAGCCGCCGCCGCTGCACTGCCAGCTGGGACGCCACCGCCCTACCGACGGCAAGCCACTGAGACACCAACGGCAAGCAGCCGCTGCCATGCTGTGGGGCAGTCATAGCTCGTCAGCTGACCGCTGGGAAGCCGCCGCTCCTCCGCAAGTGACTGGGGTGCCGCCGTCCTGCTTTCGCGGGTGATCGTCGCTGGGACGACGATGCCGCTCGCTCAGCAAGCTCGGCTCTGCACGGCGGGCAGCTCGTTTTTCGGAGGCAAGGGCGCTGGCAACACCAGCGCCGCCCGCCGCCGAAAGCCAATCGCACGACGGCGATGGAGCTCGTCGTCCGAGGCTCGAGCTCCCAACTCTTAAAGCTCGGTCCGAGCGGACTGAGTGTGCTGGTCAGTTCGCAAGGCGGCGAAACGTCTTCGGCCGCGCTCGCCCGCAGCCACGCGCATGCATTCGCCTCGCGTCATTCGCTCTGTCCGATGGGATTGCACTCTTGCGCAGGAGCCGAAGGAGAGAGCGGCATGCAACGCTCACCATCCGTTCTCTTTTAGCACAAGCTCCAAGGCCTTCGTGATCTCGCCAATGGCTCCCGTCGAATCGGTAACGGAATCGTGCTTGCCGTCCGCATTTTCAGGTGGCGTCGCCGCTGCCGGCGGATTGTGACTGCAACGAGCGGCGAGAGTCGATCGACGGCCAGGCGAGCTGCTGGCCGAGTGTACGCCAAGCGGGCGGGCCTCCCAGTCAGAGCGCTTCGCCAGACGTACACGTTATGGGTGAGGGCGTCCGACTCGCTTCTCGAGTGTTGGTTGGGTCGACTGAGTGTGCACTATCGTCGTCGCGAATCGAGCAGTTCTAGCTACGGTTAGAGTCAGAGCTACAGCGGAAGCTCTAAGATGTCCTCAGTGCTTGTGCCTCAGAGGCCTCGATACAATGGCTGCCTACTGATGATTTAAAGCTGAGAAGTAAAGTACATGCTGTATACATGACAAAAAGAAAAAAAGATTAGGTGTAACGCAGAGTAAACGGAGCGTGAAGGAAAGAGCAAGGGAAAATTCCCTAAATTAACTTATCCAAAAGCTCCAGAGTGTATTTAAAGAGCGTATTTAAGAGTATTTAAACTGGAACTTACGGCCATTTTAGACAGTTGTATTGATGATTCGTTTCTTGATTTTCCTGCATCGATGAGCCACAGAACAGGATTTATGGTTAACAGAAAGTGAGGTATTCGGCCCTTACTCATCAGATACGCAAAACAATGTCAAGAATGAAGCGCGATTTGTGCACATTGGGCAAGGAAGAGCACAGCATTATGCACCATTGCACTGGTGATTGTGGCTTATTGTGTTCACCCTGCGGCTTGGTCTCGTCAGCCCAGCCTAGTCTGCCACCTTTTCTCAAATTTCCCACACGGTTCGCTGGACGACACGCAGCAGCAACTTTCAAAACGCACTTTGAAGCAAAGCGACTGCGAATCGAAGCAGAGCATTACATTCATTTGGTTTTTAGGACACGCCGAGCGTCAGCAACCTAAGCCACGGGTCGTAGCCGCACGAAGTTGGTTCGAGCAAAAGTGGACGATGATTCTGAGGCTTTAAGCTCACCAAGCTCCGATTGCTGCGGTCTCATCGCCCAAGTAGTCACGTCAGCACTGCGATATGCAAAGAGCCAGCTAGCCTGGCAGGCGGCAGACGCGCTGGAAGACGTTTTTCGGTAATGCAGAAAGCAGGCTGCAGACAAGCAGTTCTTTCCAAAGCCGTGAATAATGAGTGGACGAC
This sequence comes from Cristatella mucedo, assembly GCA_009760855.2. Classification (NCBI taxonomy): domain Eukaryota; kingdom Metazoa; phylum Bryozoa; class Phylactolaemata; family Cristatellidae; genus Cristatella; species Cristatella mucedo. The sequence goes on from WPIO01000024.1 coordinate 2,749,725, forward strand.
GTCTAGGAATTTTGCTACACTGCCAATTGCAGAAAGACGTTTTCTCATTGGATACGAAGTGAGAGTCGGCAGAATTCACGAGAACTGGCACCGCAGACATCAAGAGATGCACAATCGCGGAGTAGCAGTAGCAGCTTGCCCGGCATCAGAGCAGCAGGCCGTCATCTCAACAGATTGCAGTACAGTAAAAAATCCTATCTGATTAAACAGCCTCTTTTTTGTATAGCGACAGAAGAGCGTTTACGGCTATCACCACCGCTTTCGGTGGCGATAAAGAATCGCCAACCACAGGAATCAAACCCACGACCTCGTTCCGAGGTCGTGGGTTCGATTCCTGTGGTGGGTGATTCCGTGTGGTTGGATTCCTGTGGTTCAGAAAGCAACCGCCTGCAATCTCGAAGCGAGCGGAAGCAGTCGCAGTCTCCACAGCTCTGTTGTAGCCAGCGAAGAAAGAAGAATGCCCACTTTGCCGATCGTATCTTCAGTCAAGGCTGAGACGTCAGACGTCTGCCCAATACACGCAGCCAGTTCCATGCTCTCGTGTGCCGAAATAGCATATGGCTGCCTTAGCTGTACAATATCGATTTGTCCGATTTCACCGCTCGGAGCCTCAGCCGTGGCTTGCGCCAGTGCTGCATCGGTAGCTATCGTCGCACTCGACATCTCGATTGACAGTCTGCGTCCACGTCCTTTCATAGGTCACAGGTCTTTCGCTAGGTCCATTCAGGCTGCTCTCTTGAGTAGACTTGAAAGAGCTCCCGATTCTCTATAATCTCAGCATTACTAGTACCAGACACCAGACTATCGTTATGCCTTAGTTAAGATACCGCTGTTGCTGATAGCGTTGCTCGAAAAAATGTCGTGCCGCTGCACCTGCGAAGCACTGACTCTGTCAATGCAGGCCTACTGCAATTTAATACGATGCTCTGTAGCTGTGAGCATCATCCCAGAGCCATCGGGGTAAGCAGTCACTCAAAATTCGATCCAGCGCAGCGAAGCGCCGATCTGCATTTCGCTGGAGCTCGATTAAGCGCAACTTTTTTACTCGCCGGCTTTTATCGCGGGACTTTCCTGCACCTCGAGTTTTGACTGATTAAGCTACAGGTGCGGCTCAATGTGTTGGTCAATATGGCAGGCTAACTAAACTGGAAGCGCAGTCACTTCGCTTAAGAGTTCGCTTCTTAGTTTAGCTTCTTCCCTACTTCCGAGAAGGCCGTTCGCTGCTTTCAGTAATTTCGCTTCTCGCTGCCCCGTCTTTGCACGCTTCACAACTGCAACTGCCAGTCGCTCGCTATTTCTGCTTACCTCGCGACTGCCGCCTTCGCCGGGATCGCTTTCATCAAGCCGAAGCGTCTCTTCAGCGATCGAATGGCCGCCGAGGTTCGCTTCAGCTTGGACTTTCGCCGCTGCCGCTTGTGCCGCTGTCCAATGGCCGCCGCTGCGCCTCCGGCCGTGCCCGACTCCGGCCGGGCCGCCAAGACCGTGGCCGCGGCCGAGGTCGGCGCCGCCCTCGCTGGGTCGCCGGCACTGGCCCCGCGGCGCACTTTACGCAGCAGCGCTTTCGACAGTGCGTGGACCTTGGTCACGCCAGCCAGGAGAGACTCTCCGGACTGCACGCCCAGTAAAATCTCGGCAGCAACTTTGGTGGCGGCGGCCTCGCTTTGGCCGGGAGCGGCAATGCCTCCGGTGCTGCCGCAGCCGACGCCGACGCCAGCACCAACGTTGCCGCCGCCACCGCTGGCTTGAATGCTGAACGCCTGTCCGGATGAATCGCCGACGGTGTTCCTGCTACCCTTTCGCATTCCCAGTTTGCGGCTGCCGGGTCGTGACCCTAGGTTGCTGCAAATAGGAGGCCGAGCCTAGAAGCCGTTGCGCTGCAAAAGTTCGAGAACGAACAGCAAGCGAAGCACGAAAGCAGTATAGCGGTGCGTAAGAGGTAAGAGCCATAGCGGGAGGGCTGGTGTTTAGATGCACAATGCGTGAAGCCGCCGGAAGTGGAGTGGCCACAAGAGGCGGCTAATTTTCTAGCCGCCGTTAATTCTGGTGCGACATTATTGTCGGTGAAGCTAGGTGACCGAAAGTTTTCATAGAAAAAAAGGGTATGGTTACATTTACATTATTTGCTTTCACTATTGGCATTTCTAGAAAGCCATTTAAAGCCATTCGTTAGAGAGATTCAGATTTCGACTGGCTTCTCTCCTGTAGGCGCGAAAGAAAGTAAAGGGGTTAGGTTTGTGATACAATTTCCGCTAGACATTAGCAATAATTACAGCAGGTCATTTATATGACACTTAATAGAGCCGATTTCTATCCAAATACTTGCTGCAAAAGAAGCAATATTGCGGAGTTAATGAAATTGTCGGCATCTGTGGCCAGTGACCGGTTTGCTCACGATCTGGTCGAACTCCCGTTCAGGCAGCAATCCCACATCACCCCAGACCTAGGTCTTTTTGTAGCTGAGCAGGCTAAGGAGCGTTTTGTGCAAGCTAAAAGATATGTCTGCAAGCCATTGTATTTCTATGTCAAGTCAAGCTTTTGGCTTAAAGCATTACATGAAATGTAATTGTAATGCATTTACTGGGTGTAAGAGCTCGATCCGAAAGGACTGGGTCATTTGCCGAGTATAGCAAATGCTGAGGGAAGTGCCTTGTGATGTGGATCTCTTGCATGACGTATATTGCAAGTCGGAGAAGAAAAGAAAAAAATGCAAGGCTACTTTAAACCCGCTTGGCAATGATCTAATTTTAGGGCTGTGGGCATTTTTGACCAGATACACTCATCCGGGCGGCCCAATGAATAGGAACACTATGAATAACAGACAAAATCTGGACATTAAGTCAAAGTACACTACCGAATGGCCAAAATAAATTTCACTCAAAGTGAGGCGTACGCAAGTGATTACTGTAGAAGATTAGGATAAGAGCCCAGAGCTCACTACTTCTGTAAACTGTCCAACATTACTGTCAGAGGTACGCTTCTGCCGTGTGGCAGTGCGGAGCTAACCAAAGCAGGCTGATCGAGCGTTTTCAATGAGCAATGACTTCCTATCTAGCATCAGACGCTGTATAACAAAAGAAATCATGACTATTCTATACGTTACAACTACTAGTTCATATTTTAGTAAAATTTTGTGTTTTTTTATGACGATGTGCCGGGTAAAGTTGTTTTTATACTGAAGTACACCATTTCTTAAATTATGCGACATATCGCTGATTTCTCCTTCTGAATTGTTTTACCATTAGTAAAAAATGATTCCACTTTTCTCAACCTTATTATGACATTGCGAGAGTTATTTAATTTCCTTGGAATATTTTGCCAGTCTTAGAGCAGGAACGGAAGAAGGGCCAAAGGGCCAGCCGTCCCGGAAGTCAATGAATGGAGTTCAGCGAAATTTTACTTCCCGGTCAAGACGTACTCAAAAGGATGACTATTTGATTAAACTAAAGTACCTCATGAGGCCAGCCTCTGCAGAATTTAAAATGAATGGTAGAGAACGACATGCTTCTAAAAATCCACGACATCCACACTTACGGCGAGCGTTCTTAGCTTGTGAGATGCACTTGCGGATAACGAGTGCACACGAGCATTCGAAAGAGAGCTACGGTTGATATCTTAATTTAAGCGCGATCCGCGGCTTCTCAATGGGCGGAGATCAAATGGAGACGGACTGAAGAAAATTGCCGGTTAGTTTTGACATTTGAAAACCTAAAGATGGGAGATTTTCTGGATGATATTCTGTTTTTGAAAGCATGTAGCGTAGTCTCTCCTCTTGCAACTCTTTCGGCATTCGCAGTAGCGTACACGCAGGTGCTGCACAGCTCGGCAGCTTCGGCTTTTCCTTTAAGAAAGCTGCATCTACCCCATTAAACTACTGGGACGCTCAGGTGTAGAGTTTCTGAAATAATATTCTAAACCAGCACATTATTGGATGAGAAAATTTCCTCTGCTGCAATGGTTCTCAATCTTCCTAATGCCGCGACCCTTTAATCCAGTTTCTCATGTTGTGGTGACCCTTAACCGCAAAGTTATTGTGTAAAAAGTTGTGGGAATGTGTTTTCCGATGTTCTTAGGCGACCCCTGAGAAAGAGTCGTTCGACTCCCAAAGGGGTCGTGACCCACAGGTTGAGAACCACTGCGCTACTATAAATCGTTCTAATTCAAGTTACGCAAAATCTCCAGATTTTACGACGGGCAAACTACAAGCCACTAACCTTATCTTAAAGCGATTTTTTAGTGCATGGATAGAGATTAAGTTCTACTAGAGCGCTCGACAAACGACTTATTACTATTAGTATGCTGTAAAGGCTGACGTTTCACCTTCTCTAAACAATGTCAACTGTCTCTAAATAATGTCTACTGGAAGGATCGACTGCCTCACCCTGACTGCACCTAGTCTGCATCCCGTCTGCACCAAGTCTGCCACGTGCTTCGTTGCTAGGGGTCTGTTTCTGAGAGTTCGTTGCTGGCCAATTACAGTGGTGGTCGTATGAACCTCAGCGCGTCTCTTGAACCAGTCTTTCTTGCCATCCGTCGGTGCGGACGCAGTCACCTCTTTTTCTCGTTTTTACTTTAATCTTCCGACTCAAGCATAGCGAGCAAAATCGCCGTCCACGTGAGTTTAGAAACTACACTTAAACTCTCCTTTCTGTCGAATCTTGAAATATATATCGCTTTAAAACTAAAGAGCACTGCCAAAATCAGGGCTGGTTATTAAAATAATCACGACAGCCAAACTAATTCACTCGTTGGTGACATGGCGTCTGGATCGCCGTAGTTATCTTTATTCAGGACCGATAACTCTTGATCATCTGCAACTAGGCGTTGCAGAACTCAGCCACTCGTCTCGTCCGTCGTCCAATGCATAGATTCCACAGCATTGATGCATCGATTTCGGGATCCTCTCTAGCATGCAGGTCATTTCACTCTCTTGCATAATCATAACTCTTTGAACGCTTTGTTTTTCGGTGTGCTATCGCACGGCACCTTGAAATATATCGAAATGTTTTAGCGATCGAGCCTTGAGCTATTATGTATCTCAAATTTGAAACTGGCTTCCAGCTATTAAAAATAAATACTAGCTGATTTAACAGCCTTTTTTGGTATAGCGAAAGAAGAGCCTTTACGGCTATCACCACCGCTTGCAGCAGCGATACAGGATCGCCCACTACAGGATTCAAACCCACGACCTAAAAAAGGCCGAGGTCGTGAAATCCTACCGCCTTACGTAGTGAGCCATAACGGATCACAATTGCCACTACCTCCGATGAATTTGGAACTCAGCAGAAGACGCACCTGTTCCGGTACTTTGACCGTTATGTGAACACGTCATATCTCTGTTTAGAAGTGCTTCGCGTGTTCATCAGTGTATTATTATTGCACCTTACTACCCAGTGTGCACTGCTAGAGGGTGACCTGGGCCACCCCACATTCCTAAGCCCTCGGCCGTCGCCAGAGACGAAATTAGGTCTTAATTCCACTTGATGAGCAACCGCCGAGTTTGTGCGAAATAAACCAAATAATTTTGCGCTATAATTTTTCATTAATTGTGCGCTAGTCTGGCCAATTTAATATTCTTGCTGGTCTTACCCCCTAAATAACAATTCTTTGCGTCTTTCCCCTCAAGATGAAAATCCGGGCTTCGCCACTGTTACTACCCATGGCTCCTAATAACCGGCGGATGTGATTACATCCGTGTATTCAGTAGTTTTCTGGCCTAAGTGTGATACTTGTTCACTTTCGTAGGCTTCATGCTGTGCATGAGATTACACCTGCTGTGCTGATTCTCTTGCATAGGTAAAGCTTACTGATAGACATTAAGCTCTTCTAACGTCCTATGTAAATGGTCTATTATCATGTTATTTTTACTTGAATTCATAAGAAGCTCACCGTTTTTAGTATTGCAAGGTAAACTTGACTACCTAGTTATTATTACTTTTTACTTTTACTTTTACAATTTACTTTTATTTTAAAAAAGTTTTTTGTAACTCTGTCGCCATAGGAGGTTCAGACGTCGTTAATCCTCTCTCACGAGACTAACTGGCGTCTCCAAGAGGAACACAAGCACCACGAGCTAAATATCTCTAAACCCCATACGCAGTCAGCTGTAGATATTTAGCAAAATCTGCACGCCGGAGGCTCTCGCCGCCATGGCTCTTCAATATCCTCTAAAAAATAACGCACCTTACTATAGAAACCTGACGCTCAGTGTCGTCTGTGTGCCACCCGAAAGTCAGTCGTAGAGTGTAAAGTTGACATAACCATTTGAAGAGCTTGCAATTGTCTACCGTAGCCAGATTTTGCCAGCACCACCCATATCCATTTTAGAAAAAGGAGTGCCCCTCTAGGACTTCATTTGAAGCTTTACAACTGCTTAGAGGGTAACCTCTTCAGTTTGTATTTAAGAAGGATAAGCCATCTAAAGAACGTAATGCTCGTCTAAGAACTTGATATGCAGGCAGACCGACAGGGCACCGTCACAGCCCTTTCAGCGAAAGCAGGATTAGAGCCCCATTTCAAAAATAAATACTTCACGCTGGTTTTGCCCAGTGGATAAGGTGCTCGCCCTGACTATGGTCACGTTGAATGTATTTGATGGATGAGGTCGTTGGCCTCGTGACATATGGAAAGCGCTGGCTAGAGCTGCTCTCCTAGGGTGCAATACAAATAAATCACATTTACTAACAAGACTGCACGCTAAAGGCACTGAGCGTGAGAGAATCTTCGAGTCGAAATTCAATTTTTGTATTCCCTTCCGGGGCCATCAATTAGTAGCAACTATAATAAGAATAATTATAATAATAATGCACTTGATAAAGCGCCCTCAGAGAACTCAATCTCTTTCTAGGCGCTTTAAATTTGCTGCAAAGGGAAATGCAATTGAATGGTGAGTAATATCATGCTTGTTAAACAACATGAATAACATGGTTAGGGGTGACATGCACAGAGCCAGCATGTAAATGTGGTTAGTGGCAGCATGGACAGTGTCAGCACGCACAAGCACGTCAAGGACGAATCACAGGGACCCACTAAATGCTGTCCTAAATAGGTGTGCTTTTAAGTTCTTTTTAAATGTGGTCAAGTCAGGGGATGTTCTGTCGCAAGTCGGGAGGCAGTTCCAGGCTTTGGGAGCATACGAAATAACTGCATGGTCTCCAAAGGATTTTAGGTTTGTACGAGGTATTGGTAGACTGTTATGGATGGGAAACCTGAATTCAGGTTGTCTTTATTTCGGCCGTGCGTCTATCTTAAATTGCTTCCTGAGTGTTTTGATTAAATCGTAATTTTATGACGAAACACTTTCTTGAATTGAATACAATCTGAGTGCCATGTTTTAAAAGTGACCCATAACCAGAAGAGCATTTTCACTCCACAGTGAACCCTAATTTCTTTCATCTGCGTAATGTTTCACAAAATATTCCCACTTTCTTAGGCAGGTATACCGCATCCATGACAAGTCATTGCATATATAGCAATCCGTATCAACACCTATAACTGAGCAGTCGGAATCTTTCCGCCTGTGAAATAAGGCGCTTACGGTTAGTGCAAAACTCTGCAGGTCAGCTTATCTGTCGTGAACGTCGCTGTTGCTGCAGTATGTAATTCTAGCTGACCTGAAATGACTTCTTATCAAGCAGTGCATCAAATTCAAGGCTTTGCCACTCACGCTGAGGTCTCTTTATTCTCTGCCTTCAGGCTAGCAATCCGAGCTATTTCCCAATCAGGCTAGCAATCCTAACACTCACTGTTCTGACTTGGTTCGTTTAGTTGTGCTAATCTAAAAGTCCATAAGTCCTGCCTGTGGAGACCATGCCGTTAATTCAAGTGCACCCAAAGCCTTTAATTCAAGCCAAACTGACATCATGAAATCGACCGACGCCAATATTTGAAATAAAGCACTCTTTTCCCTCACAGTATTTTCTGGGTACATGTGAATTGTACTTCTTATGCTTAAAGGTGTGAGCACTGTGGGTGTTATCGCTAAGCAAAGGAAATATATCCCTTACACCCTATGTAAAGTGCTGTGACAAATATAAACTTCTTTCAAACTAGTTATAAATATATATGTCTTAATATTAGGATAATTATTATTATCTGAATACATCTGATCTGTAAACTCAATAGGCAGCTTTGATTGCCTCCGATTTGTTCTGTCACTTTCAATTTGTAGCCCATAAAGTTTAAGTCTTCCAAATAACATTTTGCTTTTACCTCTCGGTCAAGGCGATGGCCGATACAAGGGCAGTGGCTGGCTAATGAAACATCCTCATTCACATTTATAGCGACAGCTTAGCCTTCGCGGCAGTTATTTGTTCTTGCTGTAGGTAAAAATATCTGCCTGGTGCTGGATGGAACTAAAGTCATGGATCACAAAGTGGGAGCACCCTATACCTAAACATATTACTAAGTACGCCGTTGCACGAGCGTTGCACCGTTTCAAAGTAGAGTAGAGAGAGAGATGGATGTAGCAAGGGAGCGAAGGAGGGAGAGAAATGGTGCGAATAGGTAGGAGTAAGGGGAGAGAGTAAGGGGGATGTAAAAGTAGAAAGATAGCTCGCTAGATTGGTTTATAGATTGATGCCTAGATCGATACATAGGTAGAGAGTGGTATCCTCTACAGAGACTAAAACGGCATACTTAACGAAGATATTGACCTCGATAGGAGAAAATAAAATAGTATATTCATTTTATAAAGCATCCCCTTGCTCCTAACTACATTGTAATCCTTTCAGGTACCCACTTTAATCTCGTTCAGTAGAATAGGGCTGCTGCTAGCCTCATTGGCAAAAACAGACTTCGCCAAAGGAGTTTGCCGAGCACTGACAGCTCAAAAATCATTAATCATAAGCATCTCAAAGCAAGAAATTCCGAAAAATCCATTTGTGGGCACTTCTTTAAAGTCTAAGCATTTTAAATTGACCCTATAACCAGTAACTCCATTTTTTATTTTCCGTAAAACCGTTTTTCTTGCATTAGCTTGTGGATTCTAAAAAGTCACCTAAATTCAACAGATTTGAAAACAAGCTAAATGTATGCGTCCAATTTTACAAATTACACTAGGCATTTAATTACTCCTTATAAGGTTTTTGCATTTGATTCAAATTTTGTACTTAATATTTCCCATAGTTAGTATGCAAAAGTAGGTGTTCTCTGCCTGGTTTAATTTTCATACCCAGAATATTATTTACTATACTAAAATACATGTAATAATATAAAATTAAATGGATATACCCGTAATAAACAAGTAATTATTTGCGAAATATACTTATTGGCTTGGAACAAACTTACCTCATGGACAAGGACAACTTCCTTATACGCTGTCTCAGTCTGTACAGCATTGTAATTGCAAGTACTGCCACAATTGAGGTAGGGATGGATATAAGCAGCGGCACGCTCCTTTTACTCAAAGGAACTAATTCCGTAACCTGTAATTTAATAAAATTTCATTACATTACCAAGGGCTGCTTTGCTTCTTTTCTTAGTACTCGAAGAGGATTCAGTTGGTTTTCATCATTGCAGCTTGAGATAAAAGGCACGATAACGATTATTATCCTACCCTAAAATATTCTTGGTTTGTTAGTCAGTCCGCAAGTCACAGTATCTGCAAGCGCATTTGAAATTGACCTTTGTGATTTATGTACACAAGGTAAATTGCGTTAAAGCAAAAATGAGTATCGAAAAATGTAAAAGGATGAGCTCGAAATCTAGGTGTCATGTTCCAAAGTGACCTCTCGTTAGACGACCACATCAGATCCACAGTCAAATCTGCCTACTTTCAGCTACATAACATTGCTAAAATTCGGGCTTGTTTAGATAAGGATACCACGTCTAAGTTGGTCCATGCATTCGTGAAATCCCGTCTCGACTTCTGCAACTCACTGCTTACTGGCCTACCGGCATGTGCGATCAGGTGATTGCAGCTGGTGCAAAGCTCTGACTGAAAAAAAGTGACCCTGTGCATATCACCCCTAACCATGTTATTCATTTTGTTTGTTTATCAAGCATGATATTACTCACCATTTAATTGCATTTCCCTTTGCAGCAAATGTAAAGCGCCTAGAAAGAGATTGAGTTCTCTGAGGGGGCTTTATCAAGTGCAATATTATTATAACTATTATTATTATTATGAGGTCAATAGCTAATCTACATATGTCGCTACAAAATCCACTGACGTATTTGAAAAGTTGAACATTGAAATGATACAAATTCACAGGGTTATTAACTTAAGAGGTTTTAAAAGGGCGGCCATGACATTCTAGAAGCTCGGGCTCTCAATTTACTGTCGCTAAATGTAACGACTGGCACCCTCTGCGCTTTCGCTTGGATCAGCTGAGATGGCGTATTGGAAAATTCCAGAATGAGCGTGACCGATCGGAAGTAGTGCGGTGCCGGTCTTTAGGAAGCGATTGACATACATAAACAGCGACAGAGCTTTTGCTCTCCCTGTCATAGAATGTGGAACTATCTGCCTCAACTCTTAAGCAACGACATCTACTCTCCCGCTGTCGACCGTAGTATATAATTTCCAGCTCTTACTTCCGTGCCACTCACTGCATTAACCACCATACTGACTCATCTATACTGATCACTTTCAGTTTTTGCTTGAGATTAAGTTTATCAGCTACTGAATGCATACCAAATGCCGCTTAGTCTAAAAGTTCGCTGTAGAAACTCTTCAACGTATCATCCGCGTTGTCTTTGTGGAGGTTACAGCTGGAGACATATTACATTACATCGCATTACAAAATATATTTTAACGATTAGCCTTCATACTTAGATTTGTGGGGCTCGGCGTCGGCGTGGTGCTCTTAAGCTGCATCAAATGAGTTTCGCGAACGTAGTCGAAGCCAAGACGCTACAGCCTTCCCACAAAATTGATATATATTGAGACAACGACTTAGCGGACGTCGCTGCAAATGGCGGTCGCGGGCTCTTCACGACTTCGTGTCACGCACTTTCCCGTGAGAGACTGTGAGCAAAAGAGCGCCAGCTCAGGCCCACGAGCTGGCGGAAAGTGTCAGCTCAGCGCCGATAGGGTCACATGACCCAACCGGCTGTTCACAATTAAATTCCTCCAGCTAGCGGATGCGGGCAGGCCTCAGTGAGTCACACGCTCACGCTCAGCCGCCCATTGGGCGGGCGAAGCCTGCGAGTCCAGGAAATGACAGAGGAAAAGCCTCGTATAATCGAAGCTCATCGGACGCCTCGCTTATGAAAAGGTAAAGACAGTAAGAGAATGAAGGTAGGATTCTAGTAATTCACGATCCAGGTCTTAGTATGGAGTCCTTGCCCGGCCGTAGGCCAGGCTCATCAACTAGGCTGGTCACAGGTCGATGGGCCACCAGGCCAGCATTGTAATCCGAACTAAAATTTCTCGTAATTTTTCACAGGCATAAGGGAGTACTTATTTTAGAAATCAAAACTTTTTCTTGAGCCCACATACCCACAATGATAATATTAAGAATACGTACATGTATGTTGCAGAGCTTAATTTGTCTCCGGGCACTTTGGGTATGATGTAAAGGAAGCAAGACTAGATGGTTAATGATTATATGCACAACATCAAAATGCATCCTATGCTTACTGTCACCCCGCATAAGCACACACACAATATAACTCTTCGTATGCTCTGATGATTAGGTGCTTTTAAGCTACCTGATCAACGTGTCAAGTCAGAGGAAGTGGTGATGTCAGTTGAGAGTTTGTTCTAGGCTCAGCACATCTCTTTCTAATTATTTCATATTTTCAGCATTTCGATTGCGTGAATTTCATAAAAATATAACATTCAAAGGATGTACACTGACAAGAGAATTTCAGTTAGAAATATCTGAAATTTTAGCTTTTTAAAATGTAACTATGCCAAGGGACGTCGCTACACAAAGCGTTAGTGAGCTCCAGGATCAGAGAGTAAATGAACTGATAGTATCAAGCAAGCTGACTGAGGCTGTCTAGAAGCACTGCTTAACTGCTCAATAGTCAGAAGTCATAGTCAGAATTACTGGTTATACGCTTTTGCAGAAACCAACAGTGTACTAAGCGATAGCCTACCGATGTGTCCCTACAGGTCATGGCTCATTTTTAGAAATTCAAGTTCCTGGTTGTTGTGATATGCCACCATCTGTGTTATTAAGATTGCTGTAAGGTAAATGGGATGCAAGTCTTACTTCAGAAGCATTTCCGAGTGGTTGTCCATAGAAAGATATTGAAGGAACCCAAGCCAACACTATAACTAAATGGATAGCTGAGTTGATCCTCGTTTATATAGCGTCAGAACAGCCTCAACGCTATTGCCACTGGTGGCAAACAGGAGCAATAAAGTATTTCCTACTATAGGACTCCAATTGGCCACATTGTTCGCGAAGAGCGAGCACCTTACCCTTTCCGCTAAGACGAAGAGCTTGATGAGGAGCCAGTCCTCGTCTGTCAGATGTCATGTAAAATAGTCTTTGTTTACCCACACACGTTTTAGTAGCCTAGGCCGGCTGCAATGTGATATGCTCGTTTACTAAGAAAATTAGTTGCTGCCATCCATGCGTAGATATCATCAATACAGGCAGCAAGAGAGATGAGGGAAACCGACAGGATGGAAGGCTGAGAAGGATCAAAGCAAATGTACAACTGAGTGTCATCTGCATAGAAGTGAAAACCTATAAATAGGTTTTGTGCTTTGCAATCACATCGACATGTGGAATAGTATAAACTGTGAAAAGAACAGGACATTACATTGCATTGCATACAACAGGACCAAGCAAGGAGCCCTGTGGTACCCCATATTTAAGAGGTTCCTCGGATGATCTTTGTCCATTCATATCAATACTCTGGAGTCTTTCACTGAGATGGAACCTGAACCATTGCAATGCAGTGCCAGTAATGCCTAGGGGAGATGAGAGGCGCTCATGAAGGACTTGGTAATCGATAGTATCAAAAGCAGCCGTAAGATCGAGCGAAACAAGCAGTGATACTCTTCCCATGTCTGCATTTTAAGTAGATTGTTGTACAACCAAAGCAATGTCAATGTGATTGAAAAGCACAAAACCTATTTATAGGTTTTCACTTCTATACAGATAACACTCAGTTGTACATTTGCTTCGATCCTTCTCAGCCTTCCATCCTGTCGGTTTCCCTCATCTTTCTTGCTGCCTGTATTGATGATATCCACGCATGGATGGCAGCAACTTATTTTCTTAATTTGAATGGTAACAAAACCAACTTACTAGCTATGGGCAAACCAAGTGTCAAGGCTAACGCTAAAAATCGGCTCTGCCAGCATATCTCCTGTTGAATCTGCACTAAATATAAGTGTTTGAAGTTTCAGTAAATGAGTTCAGCTGGTCGGTCTGCCACGATTCGTCCCAGTGTCTTAGATAGGAACTGTAGAAAGGAGACCAAGCGAAAGTGGCTCAAGTTCTCCTGGTCTAACATTGCTTTCTTGAGTTGCGGCCTGACTACAGCCTTCGTGAGAGGTTGTGGGACATAACCTGAGGCTAATGACATGTTAATGACGTTAGTTATGCATGGCAGCAGCAGAACAAAGTGTCGTAGATGCAGGACAGTGGGAATAGGGTCCAAAGGACTAGTCATCTTCAGTCATTGTGATATGAACTTCAGGACGAGGTAACTAGTGACCTCATTGAATGTAGACTTTAAGGGGCTGCAAGGAATTGTAAGACTGCAAGATTCGAGCAGCGACACATCCAGGAAGCTATTGAATCAAATTATCTACCCAACTCCAGCGAGCGAGCTACTTTGTGCTTTGCCCGCACTTTATAACACAGCGTAAGAACTACTACATATGTAAACGTTTACGATTAGACCTGGCTTAAAACCTCAAGTTGTTAATTAATTAAAATTTACTTATCTAGGAAATTACTTCAAAAAATTAAAAATGCAGTGCTCAAAATAGGGACCGGACTTGAAAATAGTAATGGCTACTTTATCTGGCGTCTGATGAGATCTACCTCTGTCTTTAGATACTCCTGAAAATCTAGCGAGGAAGAATGTCAACAGTTGACCGCTAATGCACACTTAGCACATTAAGTACGGTTCATACCGACGAAGCACACGCTACAAAAAGCTACTGGATATAACAGCTTCCTTTTCAATATCTTTATGTTAGGTGAGGCTATGTTATAAAGTCAAATCCTCATATCCAAAAGGCAGGCACATCTGTTGCGATAGCCGCCTGGCGCTTTATGCATTTAATCTGAATCCGTAGCCTCACTCGTAGCTAACCTCCTTACTTAAATAAAGCACCGAAACAACAACTGATAGGCTGAGAAATACAGGGGCTTCACGTGATCCAAGACCTTCGCAGAAAACCCATGAACCGAGATGGAGAAATTCCTAAAGCCAATGATGGCATGCTGTATAACAGAGAATCGAGGCACTATCTACAACTCCGGAACGTGTCTAGCCAACCGATGTGCGGGCATGCGAATTGCCCAACAAGCGATGTTTGAGAGGCAAATGAGAGAACTATAATATATGTAGACTAGTGCAGCTCTGAGAGAAATAACTATTTAAAGTTAACCAGTGGATAGGAAGCCTGATCAAGGGGTGCTGAAAAAAGAACACTAGAAAAAAGAAGTAAGAAGGACACAAACACAGGACACGAGCCGTATAAACGTGAACTACAGATATGCTAAGCATAAATGCGTACCTGAACAGCCAAGGTAAGACTTTTGGATAGGCTTTGGAAACTAAGTTTTTGAACCATTGTTATTCCTAAAACGTCTGTGTTTATATTTGACTCTGCCTCTGGTCTTGAGAATTTTTCTGCAGCAAAAAGCCAGGATAGCACATTAGCTCGCTGCTTCACTATCCTCGATGCCGATGCGAAATAGCGGCTGCAGAGGACGAACTACACAGATGGCTAAACCCACCCGGTAATAGAAACCCACTTGGAACACGCAATTTGGAGGCCCCCTGGCGCCCCTTGATTTGGCGCCCGTGGTCAAGCACCCGAAAACATGTGCACCCGTCGGTCCGCCTCTGAGCGGCTGTATATAACGCTAAAACAACCTATTTGGATGGTGTGCAAATTTAATAGCTATGTGTAAATACCAAAATGACATCCTTCTATTCTAGTGCAAATCAGCGAAGGCGATCGACCCTACGTCTCATAGAAGCCGTTATCCACTCTTGTCAATGAACAACTTTAATCGACTTCACCGACGCCGTGACTAGGCTTTCGTCACTTTGCACTCGAGCTGCCATTTCTGCAAGCGGAGCGCGTTTTAACACGAGGCACTTGCTACTTAGCAACAAGAAGGACAAAATGCCGTATAGCAGTAAGCCTTTCGCAGTGTATATTTTTTATAATTTTCAAGCTAAAGCAAGGAATAAAAAGTTCCATAATGCTGTCTGCTCAGGGAAGTGCTAAGATAACTCGGCAGATGCGAACGAGCTGATGCCGAAGTAAAGTGTGAAAGAGCTTGTGAATTGAAGGCGATTTACCTTTCCAAGTGATTGATAAGGCTTGAGCAGAGAATCAAATAGCAGCTCAACGCATAAATGCATACTAGCTCATGCCCGTTAAAAAATGTCGGGACATTTCAGCGAAGCCTTACAATGGGGGTTTGGGTGTCCGCTGATCTAGCGATGCGCCCTGCGCCTGGATGGTGAGCCCGTCCTACAGTCGAGCAACTACTCAGTGCCAAGGCCTAGGTCATGAAGCTCTCGCATGTTTTGCCTTATTCTAAGTGAAGCACTCTCGGAGCTTGAATAGACAAAACTCCTGGGGTTTTTCTTCCGTCTCTCCCTGTTGCAGTTTGTCGTATGCGACGGTGCTGTTGAGCCGCGTAGTGGGGCCCAGTGGGAGACTTCCCTTTTTCACTTTTTTCTCTCGTTGATGTCTGTAATAGGTTCAATTCCCTCATATTCTTTTAGCGTTGCTCCTGTTCGCTCCCAATTTATTGCTATTAGAACTAGACGGTCAACAATGGCGGGCGGAAAGCCCTCAGGCAATGTATGGAAATCGTGAACATACAATCACCCGTGACAATAATATCACGGAAAATCCCAACTTTTGCTTTGAAGGCGGCACGAGTGTTCAATGACCTAGTTGTCGATCTGGCCTCACTGACTACCAAGCTTAAGAGTTCTTAGTCGTCAGCAAAAGATAGTGAGGCAGCTGTCAGTCGTGGGTGAGGAACATTCGGACGGGCCAACATTGCTTAAATTTTTGTAAGTATACAATGTGTCCGCCCGAGAAAATAACGATCAGATTGTATTTATGCATGTTCATCTCTCACAAAAGATCGGTAAAGCACACAACTTCCGCCCGGTTATGTTCACCCTGGCGGCTTTCTAATGCGCCAACTCAGCTGGCCAAAGCATAGGCGGCAGCAAAGCGCAGGCAGCGCCAGTACTCACTTCGGGCGAAAGCAAAGGGGGTCACAGGGTAAAGAGCGAAACCTGCTGGAGTGCCATGGCCACTCTTAAAAAAAAACCTTTTAAGTTCGTAGTGCTGTGGAGAGTTATAGCTTTTCCGTACTTAATTTCAAATATCAGAATGCATCTATAAGCTGCAAATTCAAATTTGCAAACTATCTTCTGCAGTCAAAATATGTCTAGTTATACATAGATTTAGATACAGTTTCTGGTTGAAAATATCTCACAGCTGAAAACGTAAATGGCACAATAATTAGTGAGCTCTAAAACTAAAAATTTTGACCAATTGCTAATGTTGCACCTCATGGAATTGCAAAGAAAATGAAGGAATTATGCAAACAGCCCATTTTATTTAAGCTTAATATCTAGCAGCTTTTAGTAGAGTTGTATTTCAAATTTGTCTTTCTGTCCTAGCCGCTCACTTAATTTAGTACCATATAGCGCAAATCAACGTTTAATCTATTTCAAGCATCTTTAGAAAATCGCTTGCCTTTTTGGTTACATTTCTAGATTATAGATAACTCGTGAATAATTCAAATAATTTGAAAAATAACTTGAATTAGCAAACACATGCCGCGATGGTTTCGCCTAGTGGTTAAGGTGCTCGGCCAGACCAAGGTCTAGCTGATGAAGGCTCTAGCCCCGTGGCATATGTGAAGCACGTGACAGAAAAGAGATTAAGTTCTCTTATTGTGCTATGCAAATGAATTATATTGTTTTCATTTATATTATGCCATGGACGCTCGACTAAATAGAGCGATTAAATAGAGCGTGGAAAAATTGAAGCCATTTGGAAGACCCAAAGATACTCGATTACATTTTTCGAGCAGCTCTAGCGTACTGTATAAACACTTTGCTAGCCAATATATTTTGGATGTGGCAGATCTTATTGGTTTTTAAAAAGCCTACTGGCGCCACTTTGCTTCAGCTCGAACGCGACATAAACTAATGAGCTTGAAAAACTGCAATTCCAGGATGCCGTTGCCATTGCACTCGTTACTTTGTCTGAATCGATTCGTCACTAACAAGGACGCGGCAGGAATTGGGGCATCATAAGGTGGGCTTTAAATCATGGACCAACCAACAACCCATCGTTGATCGATGCATTCACATATGCTACTGGCATACCCAGAACAATGTGACTGGCGCGGAAAATACGAATGGATCGTTCTGTTGACAGGAATAGGGCAGATAAATAGCTAAAGGAATGCATTCTATTGGTAAGTGAAACACCACGGTTGCATATCATGATCAGTAAGCAGAGTCAACGTGACTAGCCACCATTGCAGGCTTTTAACACAGACCTGCAGCGTCACATGACCCATGGTTTGATCAGGCTTTACCATTGTGCAATGTAACTGCAGAGAGTAAAACTTCAAAAGAGTTACTCACGCTTTTCTCCTGAAGTGTCGGCGACTGAAACTTACTGATTGCGCCGGTGCAGGTGGAAGAATTTTTCAGACAGCATTCTGCAAAATATTTATTTGATGACTGAGGTTTGAATGTTTACCAGAAGTCAAGGCCAAAGGTTAAGAGCATTAATAGACACCGATGGAATCCTCTAAAAATCTGAGAGTGAATATCAGTCAGCAGTGATTGAAACTTAATACAAGGTAAAGCTGCTCAAACGTAATGGATTGAGCACTCGATTGGAATTTTAGTTGAAAATTAAATTGTCATCGCAATATTTAATCAAAAGGTGTCACAAATAAAAAAAACTTGACATAAAAAGATGCTTAAGCCACTCCCTCAGCTTTTAGAGAGCAATTAATTTAATGAAGATGTAAACCGATGCTAGATGAGCACTGGTAGCACTAAGAGACATTGTGACGCGAACAGTGATTGGCATCTACCCAGTAAAGCTTGATTTGTGTTAGAAAATTACTCACTTGAATATACCAGAGGTGTATTTAAGAGTGGACAGGACGTAAGAAATTAGCCCAAATTTAAAATGAGTACCGTACGAAATAAAGCATCCTGAGCATGCAGGCATCAATCTTCCGAGGAATTACTCAGAAGAGTTTTATCCGGCGTCAAAGGCTTTCCGCCAGGCACACCACTTCCACCAAAGACTCGCATAAGGCTGTTTTGAGTTTGAAAAAGTAAACAACGGTATTATAGAGATAGATTGGTGGGCCGTGATGGCACACTAGGTAAGGCAGTTGCATTTCACGACCTCGGTCCCGAGGTCGTGGGTTCTAATCCTGTTGTGGATGATTCTTTATCGCTGCTGAAAGTCGTGGTGATATCCGTAAAGGTTCTACTATCACTATAAAAAAGAGGCTGTTAAACAAAATAGTAATTATTTATTCAAAAAATTATGTTAGCGTTTAGTTTTAGCAAACCAAACATAATGATATTATATTACAACGATCAAATTTTATCTTAAATTGTAAGATATGTGATATTTATTAAAGGTGAATGCCTGTCGCTTAGTGTTCTAAGAGAATTCATCTCTTGCCCAGTGCTTTATAACTCACAGCTAGGGAATAATTGACTCAAAATTGGCTCTGCCAGCATATCTCCTGTCGAATCAGTTCGAAATTAGGTGTCATATTCCAAAGCGACCTCTCGTTAGACGACCATATCAGCTCCACAGTCAAATCTGCCTTTTTTAAGCTTCATAACATTGCTAAGATTCGGGCTTGTTTAGATAAGGATACCACGTCTAAGTTGGTCCATGCATTCGTAACATCTCGTCTCGACTTCTGCAACTCACTGCTTACTGGCCTACCAGCATGTGTGATCAGGCGATTGCAGCTGGTGCAAACATCTGCAGCCAGGCTTGTCTGTCGTGAACGTCGCAGTTGCCATATTACTCCACTTCTCGAAAACCTGCACTGGCTACCAGTCAAGCAACGGATTGACTTCAAGGTTTTGTCGCTAACTTTTAGGTCATTTCATTCTACGGCTCTAGCCTATCTCTCCGACATACTCCCCCATCAGGCCAAGCATTGTGCCACCCGCTTTTCGGAATCCAACAGTCTAGAAATACCTTGTACAAACCTTAAATCCCTTGGATATCGTGCATTTAGTTCGTATGCTCCCAAAGCCTGGAACTCCCTCCCGACCTGCGTCAGAACATCCCCTGAGCTGACCACATTTAAAAGGAACTTAAAAACACCTATTTAGGACAGCATTTAGTGGGTCCCTCTGATTCGTCCTTGATGTGCTTATGCGTGCTGACACTGTGCATGCTGCCACTAACCACATTTGCATGCTGACCATGTGCATGTCACCCCTAACCATATTATTCATTATGTTTGTTTTTCAAGCATGATTTTACTTACCATTCAATTGCATTTGCCTTCACAGCAAATGTAAAGCGCCTAGAAAGAGATTAAGTTCTCTGAGGGCGCTTTATCAAGTACATTGTTATTATTATTGTTATTAATTGCTCAGATTTAGTATCATGTCGGGTAGTAAGCATGCACAAGCAAACGATTACCTTGCTTACGCCAGCATGCTAAAGCCAGCACTGGACATGAGAAAATTTGTAAACATCGCTGCCTGGGCTCTGTAAGTAAGCATTAGTAATAGCATTCAGTTGGCGAACTTCCGATTGCATTCATTAGGAAGTTTTGCACTTAGCGCAATTTAAGGATTACAAAAGTTAAGAGTTCCAGTAATGAGAAGCAGCGTCTATGGCTAATCGAACGACCTACTAATTCATCGCGCTCTACAAACCTAGAAGAAAGCGAGCGAATCGTCATTGGAAGTGCTGCTATTTGATAAGCTAGCCTTGTTGTACAGCCAAGTGCTCATCCGAAATCAACCAGAACGACAATAAACTTGCAGGCTGCTAGTCGTCACCGGCCAGTGCATGCGAATATCACTAATGAGACACCACTGAGTGAAACTTACCTTTGGTTTCATTGGTTATGCAGTTAGCGTATTCAGAATTGCACTTCTTATCATTTTTAATGCATGTTCGATCCCAGAAAAATGAAGACGGACAAAAAAAGAATCCGTTATCGCAGAAGTCTTTCACTAAAAAAAGTAGCATAGGATGGAGAGTGTCGACAACCACATGTTCATGCTAGTGAAGAAAATACGGAAATGTACAGTAAGCCAAACATTGAAGGTAAAATAGCCATTCAATTAGTATTCATAAAAAAATCGGATATATACTGCATTTGCTATCGTTTCACTTATCACGAAGAGGTAAATAGTCCTTAATAATAAGTCAAAGCAAGAGTTTCATCGTTACAGACAAAAGCTTATGGCAGCGAAGAAATAATAAATTGAGATTGTAACTGTGATTGAATTTTCGAAGCTTCAGATGTGTTATTGCGGTAAGAATATAATCATTTTCGAGCCGCATTAGGTCAAAGGAATTTTTCGTGAAGCAGCAATTCTCGAGTGCAGCTGCCAAAAGTTTCTCTATCGGTCAGTTAATAATTATTCATGAAAAATCACTCTAGGGGCTTCCTGAAAAACTGAGCCCTCAAGACCAAAAATTGCGCTGCGTTCAGCTTAAGCTTAGTGCTTATTGTCAAGAAAATCCTGGCTTGACTTAATGGAAACTATGCACCGGTGCTCACAGGCAAAGAGCGTTTTTTTCTTGGGAAATAGGAAGAAATTGGTTGCTATTCAGAAATTGGGTAGCCCAACCCTCAAGCAGTGCTCCACAAACATATATAGGGTTTGAGTGTCTCGTTCAAATTTGACATTTACCCGATGACCGCATCAACTTGACAAAACATCTGTGGACTACTCTATGACTACATTGCAAAAATTTAGGTTTGGATACAAGAGGATAACAGAATCAAGCTGGTTCATAAATTGGTGACACACCGACTAAACATATATAACGCACTACTCCACGGCCTTCTACTATTCTCGCAGGTAAGAAAGTCAAACGTGGTTTCTGTGGCTGTGATATTTTTACTTTTTTTCCGTTGAAGTACTTTGTAGCTTTATTTTCGCTTGCAATCTTCGCTAGATACCGACACATCATTATTAATATTATTGCTGTTCTTATTGGAGAGAGATTTAACGCCAGAGGGCAGCTGGTTGCACCTCACGACCCTTGTCGAGCGTACGAAATCCTGCCACAGGCAAAAGTAAATCTTCCAATCTGGTATTACCATAAAGACCCTCACTAGTTCGAATAGCGACACAAAACGTACAATTTATGTGGACCCAGCACTCGCTAAACGGAAACGAAACAACGCACGACATCCTGCAGGCAGCGCTAACGACTGCCCCACATCTTAAAAAGAGTGTGATGAATTGCTGCACGTTACGCCTGATGCGGCAGGCAACTTCCGGCAGGCTCATTTACGTGCGCGCAGCAAGCAGCTCACGCTCCAAGCGGATCAGAGGTCAGCCGTTAACTGGTAGAGTGAGTTGGCGATCAGCTGCTTTAGTAGCTTTGCCTATCGAGCGGCCGAAGAGCATTAGCAGCTATTGCTTCCACTGGCTACTTGGCTAATAAGTAATTGACGGCGTAATGAACCAGCCCTAGGATCGGGCTAAGAAAGTGTGAGCACCTTGCCTCCAGTCGGCCATCAAGGGGGGAGGAGGGGCAAGCACCAATGGAGATGACTCACAGCTCATCGGTTTGGCATATTAAAATCCAGCTTAGCTGCACAGTGCGCTCAAGCTTTAAAAAGAAAATCTCGGTAAATTGCTTGTGTGCTATTTCACTCTGCCCTGTCTTAGCAGCCTCCTCTCAAAGTGATGCCACCCACATCGCGCGCGTGCGAGAAGCAAAGCCTAATTGGTTAAATTAACGATGATCGCGAGTCTTTTGAACACTGTAAAACGTGTGCAATTCCAGTGTTACATTTTAGCGAGGAAAATACTTTTGAATGAACTGCCCGAGCAAGTACGTAAAGGTATATTCCAATCCATTACACTAGCTAGCATACACCAGTACTCTTTTTGTCTTGCTGCGAGTTGTAATGCATATGAATATAGATTGAGTACCCTTAGGATGCTATTCAAACAAGATATCGTAATTATTATTGTTATCATTTTGTTACCAGAGCCCTCGGCAGTGCGGACAGTTGGATAATTAAGGAAGGGTGCAAGCCAATAAATGATAGGAATACACTATTCATAATGATTGGCAGTTTATATGAACTCAGAACGAACTAAAGCTCTACCCTGGCACTATAAAACTCTGTTCAAGAGAATCAATATCAAAGGGTTAGTGACTACAGGCTATCAAGCATGCAAAAGCAAGCGACAACCACGCTTAGGGCAGCGCGCTAAAGCAAGCATGAAGACACTAAAGGCCGCCACTTAGTAAGACATCAGGCCAGAAATATACACCAGTCATGCAAAGGCAAGCGCTCAGAGCGAGTACAAATAAAAAGGGCAAGCTCAGTGGAACGGAGGCAAAGCTGATCGCAACAGAAGCGCCTAAATCTAAGGCCTAAAGAGAGAATAGTCATTGCAATTAGCGACCTTACTCGGAGTCAAGTTTCAGTCTTTGCTGCATACGAGCGATAGGCTCGAACACACAAACGCTTACATTTAGTAGGAGAGACGGCGATACGAAAAGTAGATGCTTAATGGCGGCGGGGGGGAGTTGCAAAAGCTCACCGGAGGAGAAAATAATTCGACTAGATAGGCTGGTACAAGTGAGTGACGCGTAAGTCAGAGAAGTGATCTTTAAATCGATTCGAGCTTGATAGGGAGCCAGGAAATCTCTAACCTAGGGCTATGTATGGTTCGGCAGATCCGCCATTGGTTACAGACCCAACGGGACGGCGAGTTTAGCCACAATGTTAGGCTATCAAGAGCGCAGGCAAGGGAGTCATGAACACAAGGTAATTCAATATTCTAGACACCCAATGTAAAAACGCGTACACTAGTTTATCTGGAATACTTCAGTGTATAAAGCCCCGACTCTGCCGATGCACTCTAGCTGAAAGTAGGTCAAATTTTCAGTAGAGGAAATTGTGCTAGTAGAATGGAGCGTCTCTTTAGAATGGCGCTCCCACATTAGCAGCATGCGTCATGAAAAGGATGGTAAATGGACCAATCTTGAGGGTAATGTCTTCCAAGTCTAGCACCATACTGTTTTTGCCCCAGAAATAATAGGCTGGTCTCACCATCACCATCAGGATTAAGGAAATACATAGCCACGTTAATGCCAACGTTGCCCACGATGCAGGCTGGAAAGCAAGTGAACGAGTCAGATGAGCAGTGATGCCGAGAGAGAGTGGAAGTGGAAGTAGAAATGAGAGTCATTGGTGTAGAAATGAAAGCCAAAACTGTAATTAGTGAAGATATGAGCCAGAGAGAGAGAGAGAGAGAGAGAGAGAGAGAGAGAGAGAGAGAGTAAAAAGTTATGTTACTACTGAACCTTTAGGTTTCCCATATATATTTAGGGCTCCATCGATTATCGAAAGCCACTTATATGTGCACCCTGGCATCTCTCACTGAGGTAGGATCCAGTTTAGCGCTGTACCAAAGTAACGTAAGCCTGTCAAATGCTGCTGATAGACACAGGAGTGTCAACAGAGAGGCTCTAGGCTGACTAGAATTGTATAGAATATCAATTGTAAGCCAGAAGAGAAGCGGTTTTCGTGAAATAGATTTCCGAAGCCGTTCTTATTTGGATATTTAACAGAGCGCGTTTCATCATCCACCAATAATCCAGTGATAACTTAAGTTATTGCGCCCTCCTTGAAGCATCGGGATTCCCTTTTAGTCCCTGTACTTTTCACTTTATAGCGATACGCTGCCAGTGTAATTGCCAAAGGCAGCCTAGATTTATATTTTCCATGCAAAAGTCACATGCTCTTGCTACGGCATATTTTCTGCCTTCTGACACCGCAGATTCAATGAAGTAACTTTAAGTTTTTGATTGTTGATATTCTCACTTGAACGGAAAATGGACATCTCAAGTTTAATGACGATAAGACGACGAGGTACACATCTAGTGTCTTTTGATAAAACTCAATAGATGAAACTCAACATTGGCTTCCGGCAGTCTATGGAATGATTAGTTCGTGTAATCATGGTAACAAGGTGTTCATCTTTAAGGATTACAAACACGAGTTGTTATAATCATCCTTCACTACTCACATGTCTGCAGCTAAGGATTGATTATTCGTATCATCACAGGGTGGTCAGCCATTGGTACTAAAGACATTAGTGAGTGCTCGTTCATAAAAAATATACTGGGTCAGCGTATGGAAGAGAATGACCATAGAAGAAAACGGGATCTACTCAGTCATTTGAACTACATATTAAGCACTCTCTCTCCTCTCTCTCACTAATAGTGACTTCAACTCTGCATATAATACATTATAAAAAATTAAATCATATTTAGTAGAAAATCCATCCCTACAAGCAAGCTCATTTAGTAAAGTTCATTAAAAATTAGATGACCTCCTAGCCTCATATATATATATATATATATATATACACACACACACACACACACGCGCGCGCGCGCACACACACACACACATATATATATATATATCTATATATATATATATATATATACATACATATATATATATATATATCTATATATATATATACGTAGCGATAGGAGAGCCTAAATGGCTATTCCGCCGCTTGCAGCGTAAAATAAAGCGTAGCCTGCTGCAAGTCGATTCAACGATATGGATCGTGAAGTTCGAGCACATTGCTCGAAGGATGCCCTAAATGCCACTAACAAATTTAATATAAATAGAAGCAATGGCGCATACGCCTCGACGGTATCGTAAATTGGACCCTTGGCCTCTGAAATTGCAGGCGAAAGTCAAACTAACTCACCAATAGGTAATAGTGCCCGGCAATTACGTAAAGGTAAATTGTGTGCATAAAATGTCATATGCTGCAAGAAGGAGCAAAGACCAATAAGAAGTCCGAGGAGAGGTCGGACGTCCAAGGAGAGATCAGAGGTCAGAAGAGAGGTTAAAGGTCTAAGGAGAGATCGTAAGTTCGAGACGAGGTCAGAGGTCAGACGAGAGGTCTGAGGTGAGGTCAGAGGTCATTAGAGAGGTTATAAATAAATAAATAAATAATTCATTTATATAGGTCCCCAAGAGAACTTAATCTCTATTCAGGCACTTCACATATGCCTCGGGGCTCGAGCCCACGACCTCAGTCGGGGCAAGCACCTTAACCGCTAGGCCAAACCAGTTATGAGGAGAGGTCGGGGGTCCGAGGAGAGGACTAATTTCCGAGGAGCGGTCGGAAGTCAGTGAAGAAGTTAGAAGTCCAAGTAGAGGTGGGGAGAGGTTATAGGTCCGTGGAGAGGTCGCATGTTCGAGGAGTGGTTAGAGGTCACAGGTCAGACAGAGGTCGGCCAAAAGTTGGACGGCAGCTCCACAATGGAGAAAAGCCACTGATCGTAGGGCAGTCTTGCAAGGCGTAGCAATCGAATAAGTCGCCAAGTTCAAAGAAGCAAGAGAAAGAAATTTCGCGTTCTTTTATCTCGAGATGACTGGACCAGAAATGGCGGGTTACCAACTATTCACTTGCCACTTGGAGAGCACTATGGGCAGTCTAGTTACGAGAGAGAACAGTAGCTTGCATCCTCCGAAAGAGAGTCGTCGCTTGTCGTTGGGCAGCAGGCCGCGTGGTTTTTTGCATCAAAAGTCAACTTAGAGACCATTCCAAGAAATCATAAGTAATATATATATATATATATATAAATACGTAAGTAATAAGTTGGCTTAGAGGCTCTTTCGACAGGATTTCAAAAGTAGAGTGATTATCTGCAATGAATTCCAGAGACCGTTGGCAAATCCGCAATTCGGTAGGCCGGCCGGAGTATCCTGGTCGAGATACTTCTTTATTCGCGGTTCGTAAAATATAACGGCTATTAACCAGCTTCATGATGAAATTACGACCAGGTGACATAGGGCTGAAGCCCTGTAGTATTCAGCTGTTTAGACTGTCAGAGAGGCAATGAGTAGGCAGCAGCTGCGCTCTAGACTCCGGGTCAAGCATTGCAGCGGCGGCACTCCGAGTGCCACTCGAGAGCTCTTGTGTATTCTTTGGCTAATTCTAAATGCCTGCAGCCGCTACCGTTGCTGTGACTAGGGAAATGCTACAAATGCCGCGTCTGCGGGCCTAGTGCAGTTAGAAAATGAAAGCCGCTACCCTATTGGCAAGAATGCGAAGCTAGCGAAATCCTAAGCTAACTGTACCCGTTAGCGTAACTCAAAGTTGCTGAAAGTAACTATCCGGAAGATGATTGGCCCTTTAGAATTGAGCAATAGTCACACACAAAAATTCACCTACATTCGCATGACGTTGGTGGCATGTCATCCGCACGAACGGCAGACGAACACTTTCCGAAGTTGCAAAACCCACGGTTGCTGCTTGAGCGACACGTCATTCCTTCAGGCGGTAGGAAGCCTGGAATTTCGAAGCAGGTCCCATTACTTCCTTTTAAACACTGCACTTCTTTGCAAATCAAAGAAGTGGAAGAATTCTAAAAAGCACAAGGGACTAAAAAAAGTCATGGTATTAGGCGAAGACTTTCTAGGCGACGCGTAATAGTTCAGGCCAAAGAGAACGTCATTATTCAAGTTAGGTGATAATTAATTACAGCATTTTCTGTCAATGACTGAGAACTGCTTTTTAATTTACTGAATCAATTAAGCATAATTAGAAACCTTTATTGTGCTTTAAAAGGGTTCTTCTAATTAAAAGGTTGTATGATGACAGAATTTGAAATTAAAAATACTGTCAAGGAAAAAGTAGAACCTGTTAATTTAACACGACCCATAAGCGTCACACCCATTTTTTCTGATAGAGATCAGGCTGTTTAGGACAACAAAAATTACTTTTTACCAGCTTCGCGATGGTGCTCTCTTAAACGTTTGATAATTTTGAAACCATCAAAATGTCACTCTTTTCACATAGGTGGCTCACTTCGGCCTACCAGTCGGACTTCCTTGCTTCTAAACAGTGCTTTCCTGACACCCGCTTACCAGTAACTAGCCATGTCGATGGCTCTTCCATTAAATTGAATTTTTCCTTTAATGGGGCCTCCGGCATCAGATTTAGAAAACTACATGGTATCTCGAGATACTAACTTTTATTGAAAGCGCAAATTCTATTTTTCATTAGGTGCTTAGTGCTTCTCACAGTGAAAACTTTCGTCGCATCACCGTTTAACTTCGCTAATGAATGCGGCATAACTCAAATAGGAATTCGAATAAATAAAAACGCTAAAATATCACTGAATACTAAATTACGCATATTTATGTTTTGATTTACAATATTTATGTTTTGATTTACATTATTCGTTCAAAAATTCCGCAGATATTTCGCACGGCTGACAGCTTGGCACAGACAGCAGTCACCCTACCTTAGAGCATTGGCAGAGATAAACTAGATAAGCCGTTAAGTCTGCTAAACGACACGATTCCTTCGAATTTCAAGTAACTTTCATTTATATTTCGCTGGTTACAAGAATGAACTCACGCCTTAATAATAATAATAATAGTAATAATAATGCACTTGATAAAGCGCCCTCAGAGAACTTAATCTCTTTCTAGGCGCTTTACATTTGCTGCAAACACACAGCAACTACTGCACGACTGCCATTTAGAAGGTACATTCACTAACTCGCTTCTGAAATGGTAAAACGCACTGTTGGGTTTAATTTAGGGTTGTCATCTTGTATACCTTTTAATTATCAGAATGGTTTATTTGATAGAATTTCTACTAATTAAAGCAAGAAAGTTCCACTAGTTCTTCCGCAACGCGGAAAAATGGCGAATACTACTTCTAGGAGTGACCCGTTTTAGACGCTTATGACTTAGCGAAGCGAGTCCGCAATTAGTTAGCTCTAGTATTGTACATCTCACCTGAAAAATTACCGTAGTAGGGTAAGATTTAAATCGTGCTGATAGCTGTGCTAAAGCTGCCCAAAGTTGTTATATATTTTGGATTATTAAAACGAGTAGTATATACATATTACAAGCCTCTTGAATAGCGCTCTCAGAGAAAATATATCTACCAAATTGTTGCAAAAGTTTCCGCAAGAGAATAACCGAGGGTTGATAAGCATGGACGCATGGCATCGTGCATACGCAAGCATGTAAAAACACAACAGTACCGTGCTTAGACCGGCCGGAAAAGGCTTAGGCGTACAAAACACTCGGGGCTATTGATTAAGAAGTATGCCTGGTTAGAGACACACATTTTTCATTTGCAGGTAAGCAGGCGGAGCGCACTATAAAGAATGGGGCATGGAAAGCTGACTGAAATCGATGCCTTTCCGGAGAAAAGCGCTGCTCGTCAGATAGCAGAGTCTCTATGAACGCTTCCTCTCGTCTGCCGCAGGGCTCAAGAGCACGGCAATCGTCGGTAAAAAAGAGCGCCTCATCCCATGAGTCAAGCCAAGGCCGTCCAAGACATGAGTGATACAG
The DNA here is from genome assembly GCA_009760855.2 of Cristatella mucedo. Taxonomy (NCBI): domain Eukaryota; kingdom Metazoa; phylum Bryozoa; class Phylactolaemata; family Cristatellidae; genus Cristatella; species Cristatella mucedo. The sequence goes on from WPIO01000024.1 coordinate 2,778,479, forward strand.
ATTAAAGCCACATGGTACAGAATCCAGAAGAGAACCGCAGACTTTCGGTGAGTAGGAGCGGAAGCCGCTATCGCCGAACGGTGTCTATTTGGTGCGGGTAACTGCAAGACGTGAAAGAGCGAGTGGTGGGACAGTGCTGTGGAGCAGCAAGGCGGCGGTCGTGTATGCAGTCTGGTACAAATGAGCGACGCAACCCATAACCAGCGAGAGGATCATAAAAGCTGAATTGATACTTGATCCGCGGCCAGTGAAGCTCAGATGCAACTTGTTTACTGTTGCTGCTTTGCCGATGGCAATAGCAGGTCCGATCTGCTATTGCTATGCACCGGCTGCAGTCTATTAAGGGCACACGCCAGGATTAATAAATAATGGACTGTGTTGTAGTCCCTCGATAAGATGCCAAAACGAATTTGACGATTTACGGCGTCATGCTCTCGTCTAAGACGCCGACTCTGGCAGTTTCTCCCACATGAGAGTAGGCCCATTGGATGGTGGAGGCAATCTGCTCGTCCGAAGACGATTCGCTATGGAGTTAAAACTCTCATATACAGAGCAGACTTCCAGCGAGTGATTGATGAGCTCGATGAGCTAACCTCGAGAGAGATAGGGGGCGAGGATTTTAAAATTTAGGCTGACAATAGCTATTGCCATCGTAATTAGGTGGCCTGCGTTAAAGAAGCTAAACACGCACGCATTTTGACGACGGCATTTAGTTGCGATTAGCCCTTTTGCGTGCCGACGCTGTGCACGCTTAACCAAGTTTGTAAGTTAGTACTGTGGGCATGTCATTGCCATTGCGTGGTTCCGCCCCCAGCCGACGTTCCGTCCGCCCGACGGGCACACTCCATGCCGGCACACGACACATGTAATGCAGTGCAATTGACTTCTGCCTTGTGAATCAGCCTCTACCCACGCTATTCACTCTCACCTCTCTTATCACCACCTGCTCCGGAGCAGCATGCATGACGGCTTTGATAACCGGTATGTACGCCCGCGTATTTTATCTGCTTCGCCAGTATACCGTATAAACGTCGCCATTACTACCACGCGTTTGTTGGAGCGTCTTGTATAATCGCTATTCTTCGTCGCACTGCTGCCGCGCGAGCGAGCCCCTACAATAATGTGCGTGCCGCACCTTGGCCATATTTTTCTCGCTGATTTTTAGCGTGTTACCGGAAAGCGTTTGATCAACCTTCCTTTATAGAAAATTTAGAGTGCCCAGAACAAAATTCAGTTTTTTGCAATTGAAATACAAATACACAGTTATTATTATTGTCATTTTGTATGTAAGCCTCGAAAAGCGTCGCTGATACTCAAAAAAGGACAAGTATTGATTTCTCACATACGATTTGGATCATGCTAGATCCCAGATTGACCTCAATGTGACCCCAGTGTGATGTTAATGTTTTATAACTGACGCATACGCTGACCCGCAAGGCCCCCCCCACGGCTTGGCTCCTCCATAAATAGCTGAACTGCTGCAACCGTTTCAGCCTCCTCGTGCCCTCAGGTCCCACAAGAACAATAAATTAGCTGTTCGAATTCTCAGTTTAAAGACCATTGGCGATAAAAGCTTCAGCTGTGCAAGTCCTAGACTGTGGAATTCGCTCCCACAATTCTCACGCAACTAAAACTGCTTCTGCTGCCGATTGTGCGATATCCTTTAGAGCAATCACGAGCTGCTACTTCCATGCTAATCACTACCTTAAGTGCTCTCCTTACTCTTCCATGCTTCCCACTTTCTCTTTGTTGAGTGAGATGAAGTCCGTAGGCTACCGAATGCGTACCGAAAGCCACTTAGGCTGTGAGTGAGCTATACAAAACTCTCCTGAATGAAACCTGCGTAGTCTTTTCGGCTTTGTGGAGTTACAGACGGAGCTACATTACATTACATTACATACTAATCAGTCACGCGTACAAAACTTGTGCGATTCAGAATAGATTTAATAAAGACGTGAAACTCAAATTGCTTTAGCCTCGCCTGATCTGAAACCGACCGTTCTCTTACTTAATAAAATTAATAATACACTTGATAAAGCGCCCTCAGAGAACTTAATCTCTTTCTAGGCGCTTTACATTTGCTGCAAAGGGAAATGCAATTGAATGGTAAGTAAAATCATGCTTGAAAAACAAACAGAATGAATAATATGATTAGGGGTGACATGTACAGGGTCAGCATGCAAATGTGGTTAGTGGCAGCATGCACAGTGTCAGCACGCATAAGCACATGAATGACGAATCACAGGGACCCACTAAATGCTGTCCTAAATAGGTGTGTTTTTAAGTTCCTTTTAAATGTGGTCAGCTCAGGGGTCGGAAGGGAGTTCCAGGCTTTGGGAGCACTTAAATTACTTAAATTTCATTGATTACCTCGGCATGCTTGAGGCAAGCCAATTTTTACTAACCTGATGTCTTATGTTCAGCTACTTGTTTCTGTTTATCATACCTGAATCTCTTTTCTACCGCTTACGCCCCTATGAATCTCCGGCTCAAAGAGCTTATATTGTCTACACCGTTAAAAAAACTTTGCTAATTGCGTGTTCTCTCCAATGACCCAAAACCTGGCGTAATATTTGTACACTCATGAAATTCATAAGTAAACGTAAGCACCCTAATTAATGCTTCATTTTACAATTAACATGCTGCTTTCTGTATAATGGTAAGTGAAACTTCTCACAGATACGCTAATGGTCTTCTATGGCCTCTATGGCGGCAGCTTATCGGAGGATACGGCTTTGTACGATCCGCGCTCACTGGCACCAATCCTGTCCTGGACTGCTGCCGGAGATGAGATCCTACTTATTTTTTGTCGTAGGGTGGAAATTTATTTTGAATTGATTTCGCCGATTTAAGATTAATGTAGTCTACTAGTCCTCCATGTTATAACATAGAGTATGGTGACCGTATTCATTCATTCCCCAATTCAGCTGCACCAGCATCATCTTTGACTGATTGTTCGCCAAGCAGTTTACACTAACCGTATGTACTTGACTCACTAGGCCAAAGTGGCTGACAGGAAAAAAGTGAGGTTAGATTAAATGGCACCAAAACGCTCAGAAGGCCATGAGATGGAAGCTATGTACCCTTCGCATGCCTAAAGAGTTGATGTAACCAATGTTATGTCTATGTCACACTGTTTGTGCTACCTATCTGTCTAACGAGTCGTGATGGCACATTAGGTAAGGCGGTTGCTTTCACGACCTCGGTCCCGAGGTCGTGAAGGCTTGATTCCTGCAGTGGGCGACTCTTAATCGCCACTGCAAGCGGTGGTGATAGCCGTAAAGGCTCTTCTGTCGCTGAACAAAAAGAGGCTGTTTAATCAGCTCGGATTATTATTATTATTATAACTAATGTTATCTACCCAATCTAAGTTATCGTTACCTATAATTTCAGTGAGTCGGCTGAATTTAAATTTGCAGGTAAACGGCTTTGCTTTGAATGAGTTTCTCTCAGTAGGTGTAGATGAAAGGTTTCTTCAAAAATTGTTGCTGCAACGGTTAGCTTTTACTCAAGCTATAAGCTAAACGCTCTGTTAAAGCAAAAATCACACTGGATTCTCTATACATTGATATTCTTATAGAATTTATTAGCCGCAAAAATGTATTGGCATGCTCCGAGAGCAGCTCTAAAGTCTGCCAGCGGATTTCAGCAAGGAAATCATGTTGTGTTTGGCTGAAATAGACGTAAGCGAGCATTGGCGAATGCTGAGAGTGGGAGCTAGTCGGAAAGTGCTACATGGTTTTGAAAGTTTCAGCAATCAGGAAGTGAAAACATGTTGCCTAAGAAAACATGGTCAGGAAAGCAAGCAAGCATCTTAAGTAAAATACAAAAACCAATATACAAACGGCCCTCGATGACCACAATACAATAAAAAAAGTCTCTGGTAGAAGAAAGTGTAAACGGATCGGCAATTCGGGAGCTCGCAGTTCCCTGCCAGGTGCAAGACATTCTGATTCAGCACAATTTGTTGAATTCCGATAGCTGTCAATAGAATTTACCTAAGAGATAGACTCCACAAGGACGCCAATTTTTTCCAGACAGCTACAACAAAGGTTCCGTTGCTTGTTTTTTGGTACTACCCCAGAGAATAATCGCTTGTTACGGCTAAGTTGGAGAGAATAACCACTGCATCCGTTTCCCAACGCATAGCCGCCGCTCTTTGACGAAAAACTTTAACACGACGGTCCGGATCATGGAAAAACTCCGTAGGGCATAGCGTGTGATCTAAGGCCCTAAACGGCTCAGGTGGCAGCAGGCTTGCTTTGCGAGAGGGACGGTCTTTTTGGGCTCGAGCTGGACAGCTCACCGTAGCTGAAAATGCAGACTTCCTTGCTCATAGAGGCACACATGACGGATCCCCGATGCGTTCGGCGACTCTATGCTGCACAAATGTTTCGCGAGGCGTGAATCATCTTGAGCAAATCGAGCAGCCAGGTTTAGAAAGCGAAGACCGTCACCGTCTCGAATTCACGCACTGCCACAATCGCAGTAGAGGCCAGAGGATATAGCGCTACGTTCCAGCGCAAAAAAATCGTCATTGAACTGAAGAGGAGTCGTGAATTGTGAGAGTGAATTGAATCGTTATCGAATTGAAGAGGGAGCCAGCTCGAGACTCACCGGAGAGCAAGATGAGCACGTTCTGGCTGGCAGCGCGCCTTTCAAGGCGAGCTGACGCAGGAAGTGATCCTCGAAGTTTCCGCTGTAATTTAAAAGCTTCTTCCTCCGAGCAAAAAAACTCCTATTTAGTCTTTCGTTAGACTTTGTCTGTAAGCACGACCTGAGCGGATTCCTACAAATAGCAGCGGCCCTATGAGGTCTTCTATGCAGAACACTGCGCCTTTGCACGCAAGCGCAGGTTTGAAGTTTTGAGAACTTCGAAACTTGAAAACTTGAGAACTTCAAAACTTGAAAGAACTTCGAAGTTTGAAAACTTCCTCAAACTTTAGAAACATTCGAAAGAAGCCGGCAGCTTGTCGAAACACGTGAGCCGGTGCTGCCAAGGCAACTCACTTCCGACTTGCGTCACGACATTTATGAAACGACCACATTCGAAAAGAAACTGAAAACGTACGTATTTTTGACAGCATTTAGTCGGTCCCCGTAATTTAACATTTATGTACTTATGCATGCTGACTCTATGCATGCTGCCGCTAACCATAATTTCATGCAGAAACTGTGCATATCATTCCTAACCACGGTATTATTGTTCTTTATTGAGCATGCTACCACTAAGCATTCGATCGTGCTTCCTTCGAATCAAATGTAAAGTGCCTAGAAAGAGATTGAGTTCTCTGAGGGCACTACACCAAATGTAGTATCATAATTATTATTATTATTTAAGATATGCTCATAATAGGAAGAATTAAAAAGCGAGAGGAGCAGAATATTTATTTTTGACTGGATAGACTTTGCTTGGTTTTTAAAGATTATGCTTTCTTAGATATGCAGTTTCACTTTGCTTGCGCATGTCGGCTAGCCGAATGGCTTTATTTTTTTTCTGGGATTCCCATTCACCACCGAATTTCTGTCGTACTTGAAGGAAAGGCTGGCCCTCTTCGGGCATACCAGACAGCACGTATATCTGCGCGCTCTGGAGAGCCATTACGAAGGCGCTAAACAGCGGGCTTCAATGCCAGTGAAACGAAACAAGCTAGAAACTCACGTGAAATAAAGTTCCCGTAGGCGTTGGTTGTCAGGGGAGGTGATTCTCGAAGTAATAGCTCAGTTGCACATCAGAGAACTTCATCGCTTTCTACTTCTAAGCACTTCTCAGTGGCTGTACAGGAAGCATGACCCTATAGTTGGTAGTGGAATGCACGGTGCCAACAAGCGAAATACTCATCAAATACCATCAGGTACACCTGGGCTTTTATTTAGCTTCTTTTAAATGCCACCAGGCAGGGGGTAATTGACGATCGTCAGTCGAGTGTAGGCCCCAAGATATGGGGGCATACAAATCTAAATGATTGGGCTAAATGATTTGAGTCAGAAGAGCAAGAGGTAGGATGCCCAACGTGCACTGTGAGCAGTTCTGATAGATAGGTTGGGCAAGAAAGTAGATGTGCCGAAAAGTGAGTGCCTACAATGAGCCTCGGAGTCGATTCGCTACTTGAATGGGAGCCGGTGCAGGTCTGTGATTAGCGTTGCAGTGTGGTGACTGTAACGCTCAAGACAAGCAAGCCTAGCTTCAGAGTTCTGAACTAACTGTACGAGCCTAATTGCATAGGCCATAGAATACAAAAAATGTGAAAACAGAACAGAAGTCAAGACGGGATAACACACCAGAATTGAAATGCTTGGGTTTAGTATCTCTGTCTAAGGAGGCCCGTATTTGAACCGTAATACACAAATGAAAGCAGGCAGATTTGACTCATATGAATTGAATAGATGACGCTCGAAAATGCACGCAATTTGTTTTATGATTAAACGAGGAGCCAATTAGAGCTCGACAATGAAGGACTTGTAGTAATAAGAATATACAATTTTACAGCTCCAGATATAAATAAATATCTTTCGAGGCACTTTTTGTTGCCTAGAAAACAAGAATATCAGTTAGGCTAGGATTGGCATGTATTGCGTCAGCTCGCACAAGCACATTAAGTGGCATTCACGCAAAAATTATTTGCATAGCACCCAGAGCTAACGAGGTTTCTTTGCAGGCATCTGAACGTCCAAGTAAGGAAGCAAGTCTAATTGGTAAGTGATGACTTACATCGTGTCAACACGCATCGATTGCATCACGGAGATTTGCAAGAACTGAGTTTGGCAAGGACCCGGGTCATTCTTGACAGGCGAAATGCTTTCTTATTCCACTGGTCGGAGACTGATTACCAGAAATTTATGAGCACGATGCACCGCTATATCACTAGATGATTTTATTCCTGTAACGAAGCCACTTACGTGCTCCTATTAGACGGACTGACGGAGCTAAGCAAAGATGCTTTGCATTCGCTGCAATCGTTTACCCACTCATTATAGTTTTTATTTGCTCTATTTTGAAAAGGCATGATCACCTCGTTAGTAATTGATGTTCAAAGACAACGCATCAGGTTTCAATCTTATAAAAATATGTAGCACTAATTGTTGCTAATTGTTGTTCGAGGTCTTTTTCCTCAATTCAGCGCACACATTTACCTCAACGGCGTTCTTATGTTAAATGTTATTTTGTAGCGAATGTGAAACGGATGAATGAATGCTGAAGAATGAATTATTTTTGTGGCTAATATGTGGGATTATAGGTAGTCATCAAATGATATTCGAAAGCTTCAATAATTTAAGGAGCTGTCAAACTATCCAATCTTCAATTTATTCTAAAAGCTCCACTAACCTATTACCAGGAATCCTGGTTTCTCGCCAATAAATTCCACCGCGTCAGCAATGCTTCTTGAACAAAATGAGTGCATTTGCAAGGCCGTGCCAATCAGATACACCCCTGCAGAGCTTTATTAGTTAAATGTTTCAAATTCTTGGCCCTCTGTGGTAAAATGTTTTCACAAACAGTCGTGGTGGCACACACATCCGTGCCCATAAACGTGGTAGCTGATATTAACAGCTACTTTGGGTATCAAGGTTTATTTTGGATTTTTGGCAGCTGAGTAAACCTGATTGGAAAAGTGACAAAGATAATTTTCCAAAGCTCAACTTGAACTGGCATCACTATGTTGTAGATGCACTTAACCTAATCGCTTTTGCATTAAGAAAAATAAATCTTTTCTGTATGTAAAAGTACGAATCAATAAATTCTAATCGTAGAGAATTGCAGCTAAAACAAAATATAGAATGTAAACAGTACAAAGACCTTACCTCATGACATTAAACATATTTCTCAAAGAGCAGCACGAAAGGTAGTAGCTGTTTGAAGACCAAACCGAAAAGTTTGTGATTTGCCCCATGATGAAGCCTTTCCTAGGAGAGCAGTCAGTATTTGACTCATCAGCGCCGTCAAACGAGGCACCTAAGCTGCGACAATATCAAGACTTTAACCGAAGAAATTTGATCTGCGCATGCAATATTGCGTGAAAGGCAATTTAACATGCAGATTAATAAATTGGAACTTTACCTTCTTGCAAGGGCTTGCGCTGCAAATAGGAGAACCGGCCATTCGTAGGGAGCGGTAACAGTATCTCCCAGATTAATGAAAATAACCACTGGAATTTTCTGCTTCGAATACTGGCACATATTGTTTCTGGTATCTAAAAAAATACTTCGATTAATGTCATAAAAAGTAGCATGCAATGGGGGCAATCAATGAGCGAGATTAGATGCTTTATTCATACTAAATATTACCTTAAACTTATTCGGAAAATTGTTAATAGATTAGCTAGTTTTATGGTGAACCTTCAAAGATCTTCCACTCTTAATTAAGCTTAAATAAAGTAACATTGGTAACAACAGTAGTTGAGCGAAGCCCCAAGAAAGTGATATAGAGTAAATGTCATTTTAAGGCAAGTCAGTGATATCACAGATATGGCGTTCGACGCCGGCAGAAGGGGGTACTGCTAAAAAGATCGAGTAAGTTAGCATCACTTTCATATGTTATGCATCAATTTTTAATGCGTATGGATATAGATTCGGTTCTCTTAGAGTGAGATAGATTAACAATAATAAAAATCGTTACTGCAGTATCGCTCATTCCTACAAATTCCTACATTTTTCATAGTATCCAATTACATCATTCCTAGTATCGCTCATTCCTACTGCTCGCAAAGCCTGGTACTCCCTCCCGACCTGTGTCAGAACATCCCCTGACCTGACCACATTTAAAAGCAACTTAAAAACACACCTATTTAGGACAGCATTTAGTGGGTCCCTGTGATTCGTCCTTCATGTGCTTATGCTTGCTGACACTGTGCATGCTGCCACTAACAACATTTGCATGCTGACCCTGTGCATGTCACCCCTAACCATGTTATTCATTTTGTTTGCTTTTCAAGCATGACTTTACTTACCATTCAATTGCATTTCCCTTTGCAGCAAATGTAAAGCGCCTAGAAAGAGATTAAGTTCTCTGAGGGTTCTTTATCAAATACATTATTATTGTTATTATTATTATTAAGACCAATTCCAGGCTTTAAGCCTTAATTGGCACGCCACAAACGTTTCAATGACATATTAATGTATTTTCCCTAAAAACACAAAACAGCGTAACTATGATGGCTATTTGGCTACTCATGCCTAAAATATTGTTACCACGATGGCTGAATTTTTATACAAAGATTAAAATGTTAAACAATTCCGTCGATACTTGTATCGTATGATAGAATGAAACTCTAAAAAGTTGGCACACGTCAAATATATAAGAAACAAGATTGGTCCGGAATAGAATATCAGTAGGAGATCTAAGCTAAGCAGAAGTCGGTCGACTCTCCTATTTGGGGTACATTTTCCACAGCTAATCTGAAAAAGTCCTTAAAGCATTCCCTGCATGTTTATATTTTTATGCTTATTCAAATTACGAATAAATTTATCAAAATCAAAACTGAGGCACATTTTCCAGCTTTATCTGAAGACAGTAGAACTCGTCATGTTACCGTTGTGTGTGAGCTTTTAGAAGTCTCACGTTGACGGTTCCTTATGAGATCAATTTACAGAGGGTAGAAATCGAATGTGGACTTTGCTATTCAAGATTTAATTGCATGAATAATTTAAATAATGAGATTTCCCGAGAGGTGCTTCCACAATACCCACGTCGTAATCATCAACCGTCGGGAATTTTAAAAGTCGAAAAAATTATTAGGGAAAGTATATCAGACATTCATTTGCTCTACCCACTTGGGTGATCTCGCATTGAAAGCCTCGTATTCGAGCTAACTGTTAAAGTATGGGTACGTAATACACTGTGCTCTTATAAGCGCAGTTCTGATAATTCCCTAGCTTTAGCTAATCTGTCAGAACAACTCCCTCACCAGGCTAGTCATCGCGCTCCCAGATTTTCCCCTGCTGCAGACTATGGCAAATCCTATTCAAGCCTTCCTGAGCTGCAACCTATATGCTACTCACTACCTCAACTACCCTCTTGACTCAGCTATGCTTCTCACGTCCTGGTTGCTGCCTGAGATTAAGTCTGCTGGCTACTGCCTGCGTACCAAAAGCCGTGAAGGACTTGAGCTACAGAAAACTCTATTTCTCTCCTTCCTAACTCCCAAATAGTCTATGTAACTTTGTGGAACTACGGACGGTAATAAATTAATATTAAACTAATTTTCTGACTCAAATCACATAGCTGTACCTCGAATAAATCTCAAAGCTTTGGGAGACTGTGATTTTAGTTCACATGCTGCCAAAGCCTTAAACTCACTCCCGACTGATGCCACGGTATCTCATTACTGGACAAAATTTAAGAACAAGCTAAAACACACTAGTTTTTTATCGCAGAATTCAGTGAGTCCTCGCGATTCTTTATTTTGGTGCTTATGCTTGCTGAAAGTGCATCGTACCACTAACTTTACTTGCACGTTAAAACTGTGACTGTCCCTCTAGCCTATCGTGATTATTGAGATTTTGCATGTTACAACTTAATATTTGATCACGCTTCCTGTACAACATATTTAAAGTATCTCTAACGAGATAAATTTCTCTGAGAATGCAATTCATATGTATTATTGTAATAATTATTATAATTTCTTTATCCTCATGCACCTAGATCAGACATATAAGGATCGTGTTACACGAGCCAGGTAATGTGAGTTCAAGCCTACGGATGAAGGTATGCCACGTAATCATCATCTATTGCAAACGAAGATTATCGCCGATAAGAATTTTCTGCAGCTATAGAGATAAGGGTTGTTAAATCAGCTACATTAAAATTAATGATGAATGGAAATAATGCAGCCTATCCAAAGAAAACTGTCTATAACGCCCAAAATGTCTAAATGGCGCTGGCGGTTTCAAATCTCCAATTTTTATTAATCATCGAGAGTGAACGGAAGTAGTCGGTCAACAATAAAAACAATCTGACGCCATGTTTGTATAAAGTGCATGTTTATTGGCAAATAGTATTTATTATTGTTACTATCGTTCGGTTTGAGTAACCAAGTCGGGAAAAGAGTCTGATGCACGACACTATCTTATTGTGTGTCCTACAATAGCAACCAAATTAGCATAGTTGCTCCAAATAACTGGATGGTTCATACGGATATTACGATTCTATATATAGTAGTCTTGCTGCTTCCATTTCCCTTTCTAAGAAGATAGCTGTCATCAAATCTGTTTCTGTCAATAGTATTTGCGTTCTTAATACAGTGTATCGTGTAATATTGATGGTTTTCATTCCGAATGTTAGTAAAAACGGTTTCCATGTAACGTAATGCAATGCAATGTAACGTATCGCCGTCTGTAACTCATAAAAGCCACAAAGACCATATGGGTGGTAAGCCGGAGAGTTTTATATAGCCCACTCACAGCCTAAGCGGCTTTAGGTATGCGTTCGGTAGCCAACAGACTTCAGATCAGGCAACAGAGAGAACGTGGGAAGCATAGCAGATTCAGGAGAGCAATTGAGTTAGTTAGTAACATGTAAGTGTAAGCTCAGAACAGCTAAAAGGGATGTGCTATAGCCGGCAGCACGAGAGCAGTTGTCATTGCATAAGAACCACGGAAGCGAGTTCCACAGTCTAGAACCTGCAAAACAAAAGCTTCTGTTGCCATCGGTCTTCAACATGAGAAATGAAACAGTTAATTTACTGTCCATACAGGACCTGAGGGCACGAGGAGGCTGAAACTGGTGCAGCAGTGCAGCTAGGTATGGAGGAGCCAAGCCGTGGTGGGCCTTTCGGGTCAGCATAAGAACTATACACTATATCCGTTGATCAACCGGCAGCCATCCTAGCTCTGTTAGCAAAGAAGACACGCGTCCAAACCTCTCCGATTTCAGTCTAGCCTTGCAGCCATATTCATAGCTATCTGCAGTGACCTAGTTGCTTTTCCGGTAGCCCAGCCGAGGAAATTATTATAAGCCAAGGGAATTACAATAATCAAGCCGAGACAGAACTACAGAGCTCGTTAACGTCTTTGTAAGCAACTGTGGAAGACAGCTCATAATCTTAGATAGGGATCTGATGCGATGGTTAGCTGTAGAAGCAGTCTACTGAATGAAGCTTTTAAAATTTCGACAGCTGTCGAAAACTAAATTAAATTTAGAGCACATGATGATGGTCGAACAAAAGCATCACCTATTAGAAGAGCGAAGCCTTCCAGTGCAGCCACAAGCTTAGGGTACCCTATGAGCAGCAGTTCAGTTTTATCGTCGTTTAGTTTCAAGAAACTTGCCAACATCCAGGATCAAATTTTGGCAATATCAGCATTCCGTGTAACTGTTGCTGCAGCAGATTCCGATGGTTTGAATGACAAATACGGCAGCATGAAAGTGACATCGTATTCCACGGGCCCAGCAACCTTTCTTGAGAGTGAGTGTGCATGGAGAAGAGCAAGGGACCGAATTCGGACCCTTGAGGGACGGCTCCGCAGGTGGCCGGTCTTGCAGGTGAGACCTGACCCCCACGCGACACTGATTGAACACGATCAGACGAGTATGATTGAAGCCACGCCAGTGCCTCATCTGCCAGACCCATCACTGTTCTCGATCGTTCAAATAGGACATCATGATCAATGGTGTAGAAAGCAGCTGAGAGATCTAGCTGAGCTAGCGAAGTGGCATTCCCGCTATCGTTGCTGCATAGGATGTCATTGCTAACAATGAGGAGAGCAGTTTCAGTGGTGTGGTGCGTCTTGAACCCAGATTGAAATGTTGTCGACAATTAATTCTTTTCAACATATGCTACTAGCCGCTTAGCAACGATTTTTTCAAGAATCTTTGCCAATCAAGGAAAAAGGGAAACTGGGCGATAGTTTGCAAGGACCACTGCATCCAATCCAGGCTTTTAAGTATCATTCAAACGATCTCCGATTTGAAGAACTTAGGTACGAACCATTTACCTAAAAAAGCATTAAAAATCTCGGTTATGGCAGGGCTAAGTTTGTTTGCCAGTGAAGACCACAGAGATAATGGTCTAGGGTCTTTAGAAGACGAGTTCTTTTTACTAAACCTTATTAAGGTAGCCACATCGCATGCAGAAACCTCGGAAAATCGTTCAAGGATGGTCACAGATTGCTATTTGGCAGTTGCTTTACTCGACGGGGGCTTTAAAGAGGCACAAGTGTACACAATTTTTTCAGTAAAGAAGGCTGAAAACCATTCGGCTGAGCCGCTAATATCTGGGCAGTCATATCTCTCACCGTTGGCCTGTAAGTCGTGTACCGTCTTATAAATCAGTTGTGGGTCTGACTGGCAGGACTTCAGTTTTCGAGTGAAAAAAAAACCTTGGCTTTTTTAAGCTTCTGGGTGTAAACTTCAATGAAGTCATTGAAATTGAATAGATTTGCACCAGAAACCGACGTCTTAAAACGACATTCAAGCCTGCGCTTATACCGGCCGTTCCTAATGTAGACAATTATATAGCCTCAATGACATGCAAAGCAATGTAATGCATATATATCTGTAAATTCGAAAAGCCGCAAAGACTATGAGGGAGCATCACGCATTAGAAACCTGTGTCTACTCAGCATGTTGTCCTCCAGAAGAGAGGCCTGGTTCCGATGATCGTACGCCACTACTATATGTACACATATGCACCGTTCACAGTCGTTAAATTTGGGTAGCAAGCTCCAACCTCGATTAAAGTCTCTTGGCTACCATGCACCTGTACTGGAGTCTATTTGAGCTACAGGGGCACCACAGAACACTTTTTAGCGTATACAATGGTTATCCTAAATGGCTTTAGGAGTTATGGAAGAAGGTACGCAACATATCGCGAGAACAAGAACATTTCGAAGGATAAATAGTTAATAAAAAGTGTACACAAATCTTCTCCCTTTTCAAAGACTTAAAACTCAAAATCAAGTTGAGCGATAATAGCCACATTAGCTCTAGCTCATTGGTCAGGACGTACATCACATCTAAGGGTTTCATGAATACTTTTCACACATAGAATAGGATATACTCACAACCTCGGACGCCTGAAGGTGCAGTGTTCATTCTAAAAAGTACATTATCAGGGTAAAAGGAAACTAAGATATCAAGAGACAGTAGTACAATTCGGAAGGTAAAGAAAGACAAACTCCGATAAAAATTAATAGCAATTGACACTATCAATCACATTGGTGCGAAGGTTTGTAAGAGAACACTGGAATCCAATGGCCATGACTGCATCAACATTAGATACCACTACTTATTGAACCCATTGCATACTGATGGCAGATGCTTAATAATAATAATAATAGTAATAGTAATAACACATTTGCGTAGAAACCTCGGAGAACTTAAGCTCTTTCTAGGCAACTTATGTCTACTAAAGTGGGAGCATGATCGCATGATAAGTGGTAGAATGTTCAATGTGAACAAGCATATTATGGTTAGAGGTGACATGCACAGGGTCAGAATACAGATATGGTCTGTGGCAGCATGCCCAGTGTCGGCTCGCATAAACACGAAAGGAACGAATCACATGGAAACAAAAGACACTGTAATCAATAGATGAGTATTTTGATTCTCTTGAAGTTTACAGCTAGGGGAAGTTGTGATGTCCGTCGGGAATAAGTTGCAGGTTTTGGAAGCATATGAACTAAAGGCTCGGTCTCCAAAGGATGCGAGATTCGTACGAGGTCTAGCCAAACAATTTGATTTAGATAAGCGGGTGGTACGATGCTAGCCTGGTTGTTGAGTAAGTCCAACAGGTAGGCCGGAGCCAAAAAATTAAGAGACCTAAAAGTGAGTGACAGAAACTTGAAGTCGACGGGTTGCTTGACTGGAAGCCGGTGAAGGTTGACGAGATGTGGTTTGAAGTCGCAACTGCCAGGCTCACGTCAGACAAGCCTAGATGCAGAGGTTTGCACCGACTGTGAGCGCCTGATTGCATAGGCCGGTAGACCAGCAAGTGGTGATTTACAGAAGTCGATGGGATGTCACAAATGCATAAACCAATTTAGACGCATCGCTGTATAAACGTGCCTGAATTGTAGCGATGTTTTGTACCTTAGATGCCCTCATAGCTCCTGCCGGCTTCAAGACTAGAAAATCGCGATGAAACTTAAGGGAATACTAACCATAATAAATCGTCTGCATTGCAACGTAAAAGAACTTAATTTCTATCCACGATGCTGAGTGAACAAGGTTAAGTAACATACACGCTATCAAGTGCGGGAAAAAAAATAAGTATCTAGCAGAGACCAGATAAAGTAAAGACAAAGGCGCTCAAAGACTTCGGTTTGTCAGACTCGGAGAAGCAAAACTCCGTAAATCCTGCATAGACACCGTAAAAAAGAGTAGGCAAGTTAACTAGGGCTCAGAAAAAAACTGAAGAAAACAGAAGTGTATTTATTAGAGGCTTACGAAATTTAAGGGCATGGCTGATAGATATCAAAGGCTGAAGTCAGTTGTAGACTTTCTTGGCATTCGAGATGAGTGTTCGAACACGAACAGATTTTAATTTTAGCACAGGGAGTAGCTGGAATTAAATAGTAATAATAATTCATTTGATATAGCTCCCTCAGAGAACTCAATCTCTTTTGTATGGCACTTTAAATTTGCTCCAAAAGGAACCACGATCGAATGGTTAGTGGTAGCATGTTTAATAAGCTACATAAGTAATATGGTTATGGGTTACATGCATAGGGTCAGCATGCAAGTGTGGCTGCACAGTGTCAGCTTGCATAAGCACATAAAGGACGAATCACAGGGACCCACTAAATGCTGTCCTAAATAGGTGTGTTTGAGTGAGTTTCACAGTAGATGCAGACGACTAGGGGCGAAGACGAGAAGTAGCACATAAAGGGAATCTGGAAATGATTTTACAAATGAGAGCCGAAGAATCGTTGTAAATAGTCTTACCAGGTATTTGCTTAGTCTCTTCACTACACAGGTCGTGCGTTCGAGTCTCGCAGTGGGGACGCCACATTTCCCACTGCTTCTGGTGTTTATAGCCGTAAAAGCTTTTCTGCCGTAACATAAGTGAGGCTATTAAATCGTCTAACCTCTTTATTATGGAGGCACAATTTAAAATTTTGTGTTTTAAAAGTCACGATGAACGCCCAGTAAAAGTATTTCTGATAAGTCCCTCACTTCATGTAGTTTTAGTCTCCAACATATGGCAACTCATAATGTCATGATAAAGGAATGATATCAAATTAGTCACATTTACTATCCGGTAATGAGTGCAACAACAGATCTTATTATTGGTGTTCAAAGCGTACCAGCTTGATAAATATGGACTATGTGAGGCAACAGAGCTATTATCAAATTTGAATTTAAAATTTAAAGATTTTATTAGAAAACCATCGTCTGCTGATGACGTAACTCATTACTTGTCACTATGTATAGCTCAAAAATTCACTACCATTTGCAAAAATAAGCTTGAAAAAAACTGGCAGAAATGTATAGCAAAGGCCTCATGTAGGCAATATAAACCCAATGTTAAATCTAATTAGAGCTGCAATACTTACCAAAAATAAATTATTAAGCACACGAGATTAGAAAGAAAGTGATAAATTAGGCCAAAATTTTCCGTTTATATCTCTAGCCTAGAACGATTTATTAGCATATGGTATCTTTCGCAAAATATAATTAGCTGCAATAAATGAGCAATGGTAGCCTACATTAAATGGTTGAGTTGCTGTTGCATTCATTTAATAGCTTTTTTTTTAAAAGTAGATCCCACAAGCAAGCCCGTTTCAGGAATTTGAGAAGTGCCGTAAATTGACCTAAGAACTGCAAGCACAGAGTATAACTGTCTCAGCAGTTATTCATTTTGACCGCGTTAGAAAATGAAAGAACTGTGCTCATATTGGTCAAGCAAGTCCTTTTGGAACAGTGCACCTAGATTACTGGTTGAGGTAATGAAAGTGGTGTTTGATAAGCCGTTATTGAGGACCAGGTCATTCATTTTTGGTTGACACTTGGTGTTACATAAATTATAAGGTTGAACTTTATACAGTGAAGCTTCGCCAAGCTAGCGGCCATCCAAATGCGAATGCTATAGCTGCTTGAATCAAGATACTTTAACGGGTAAGCTTGGGTTCGAAAGTTTGAAGGGTGGAAGTATAAGAGAAGCTTGGATTCGTCAGCTAGTGATAAATGCCCAGATTGTGGAGGTGACTGCATGTGCAAGAGTGAGCGTGTGGATAGCGAAAAGAAAAGGGCCCACGGAAGCTACCTGAGGGCATCTCCGCGTTCTATAATTAAATCAATGCCATCATCAATGCTGTGGCTATATTCTATAGTGGCAATTGCTGCTTACCAGAGCTGCCTAACTCTCAGAAAGAGATCTTTCGGACCCAACCGGAGAGCCACCAGTCGAGAGGAGATGCGGACTAGGGAACTAGGACAGTGCTGGCTCGTCTTGGTCCCCATTCTGGTAAGTAGGTCACAGCTTTACTAATATTTTCAGTGCTACGGCCAAGGCCATTTGGAGCCTCGAGGCTGACGGCAGAAGTGCTGAGCGACGCCCTTATTCAGCACTATTTCTCGACATCATGCCTCACGTTCAAATTCGCCTTCATCTCGCCCCACCTGATAGAGGGCTAATCCCACACGAGCTCAGGCATCGCAGCAAAAGAACCAGGATATACTGAATGCAATTCGCTGGTCTATGTCCCTGTCAAGAGTGCGAGTGATGAGCAAAAAACCAGCTGCCGTTGACTACAAGTGAAGGTCCAAGGTAAAAGGTCAAAGTAGAATACTTTAAGCACTCATCAAATTAATGCGCTTGCTACATGGTAGTGCAACGTTCAAAATGGTAGGCATCACTTTGACTAGCACATGGAAATGAAAGATCTGTTATCCGAGTCAACATAATCGCCGCTTCGAGTGAACGATTCCTCATTAAACTCTGCTATCGATTGAAAGCCCATTAAATAATAATAATAATAATGCACTTGATAAAGCGCCTTCAGAGAACTCAATCTCTTTCTAAGCGCTTTTAATTTACTGCAAAGTGAAATGCAATGGAATGGTGATTAATATTATGCTTGATAAAAAACAACATGAACAACATGGTTAGGGGTGACATGCACAGGGTCGGCATGCTAATGTGGTTAGTGGCAGCATGCACAGTGTCAGCACGCATAAGCACATCAAGGACGAATCACAAGGACCCACTAAATGCTGTCCTAAATAGGTGTGTTCAAGTGAGTTTCACAGCAGATATATAGGTGTATTTTTAAGTTCTTTTTAAATGTGGTCAAGTCAGGGGATGTTCTGATGCAAGTCGGGAGGGAGTTCCAGGCTTTGGGAACATACGAACTAAATGCACGGTCCCCAAATGATTTGAGGTTTGTACAAGGTATTGGTAGACTGTTGGATTCCGAAAAGCGGGTGGTACGATGCTTGGCCTGGTGGGGGAGAATTACATTACATTACATCTGAGAGATAGGCTGGAGCCAAAGAATGAAGTGACCTAAAAGTGAGCGACGAAACCTTGAAGTCAATCCTTTGCTTGACCGGTAGCCAGTGCCGGTCGGCGAGAAGTGGTGTGATGTGGCAACTGCGACGCTCACGATAGACAAGCCCAGCTGCTGAGATTTGCACCAGCTGCAATCGCCTGATCTCACATGCCGGTAGGCCAGAAAGCATAAAGATGCTCCGTCTTCCTGCTTCCATATTATCTGAAAATAATTTTGCTGCCTTTGATTGGAATAAAATCCTGCTACTTTTCAGCAGATTTCACAATAGCAACTTTCCCAATGTGGAGCACATTGATGCTACTAGCATTGGCTGTGGCAGCTGAAGGTATCTTCGAGACTTTATAGTTAACTAAGACCGGTTTTCGCACGATGATGGGCAACAATTGGTGAGCCATGATGGAACACTATATAAGGCGGTTACTTTTCACGACCTTGGTCCGGAGGTCGTGGGTTAAAATCCTACAGTGGGGGATTCTTTATTGCAGTGCAAGTGGTGGTGATAGCCGTAAAGGCTGTTTTGGAGTTATACAAAAGAGGCTGTTGAATCAGCTAGAGCAATTACCTCGAAGATGTCATTTGGCTGTATGTCAAGAAGGATATAACATTAACCGTCAGCAACGACGGAATGATGCTTTTTATCAGTCCCAAAACAACTACTGAGTGCATCTCGAATAAAGATTACGGTGTGTGCTATAGGTTTTCACCACCGACGAGTTTGGCCCACTAAATAAATATCCGGGCTCCACCCTTAAAAGTATGCAATTACGATAACTAGTATATTTAACTGAAAATTTCTTAAGATTGAAAAGAGTTTAAACTATTAATGATAAATAATGAGTAAACTCCCGATTGATTAAAAAGAGAGGTTGACATTCAGCAAGGACGCAAGGTTATGAAAAATAGAGAAATAGAGAAGTAGTGGATCGGACATTATAGTCACACGCTAGGAGAATAGTGGTATTGGTCCGTAATGATAGATGACTGGAGTAATAAGTTTTAGTCATCAAAAAAGGGCGCATATCGGTTATTAATTGCGATTACAACATTTAAAATAGTATTAAAAAGCCCGCTCATTTTACTAAAGGCTTAGGGTAATTGCATGTGAAACCTTAATAGCAGAACTGAAATTTTGTTTACCTAGTCTTGAAGGCTTTAAAAACTGAAAAATAATTTTTTCATAATAACAATAAACCACTTATTAAGAACCGAATGACAACGAAATCTCTGTGCAGATGCTTCACAGCTCGTATCGAGAGAAGTGGTCAGGTCATTATAAATGCGTTGTTATACAGTAAATAAGGTCACCGTTAAATACAATGAATTCCAAGAGTAATAGAGATTTGTGTTATCGCTAAAGCTACAGATACAAGTTATCTTGCTGATGAAATAGTTTTTTTTCGGGTGCTTAAATAGTAAATGTTATTGAATAGAATAGAATACGTAGTTTCTAGAAAGATAATATGGGTATAGCATTTTAGCGGGTTCGCAAGGAGTAGCATTATTTACTGACGTTTACCTGTAGAAGTAAAGCACGACTTTGCCATAAGAACTCTCTGGAGTGTAGTTCGGCTGGATTACTCCTGTAGTCACGTCTTGCCAGAAAAGACTCTCTTTGAATGGGGCTTGGTATTTAGTGGTAAACTATAATAAAAAATTGCCTGCGGCGCTAGCGATATTATAATTTGCCGGCTGCGAATGTCAGGTTTTTCACGTCCTTTCTTAATAATTGATGCCTGAAAAAAGCCCTCTAACGAAGTCGGATCTAAAAGTCTGAGCGATCAATAGTTTAAATTTTTAAATTCTGCGTTATAATTAATGCTCTAAAATTAAGTTCTAACGAAACATCGTAGATTTGCAGTGGAACAGCTTGTATTACCTTGCAAGTGACAATCGTTTTGATTCTCTTTGGTTTGATGCTGAGCGTCTATCCTCACTAAAATTTCTTAAATTTGAACTTTAACTTAGCCTGAATCAACTTGACTAGGTTAAGTTACATTAATTAAAGATAATACTGAGGAAAATATATCTGCGTCTACCGAAAGATAGATCATCTGAAAGACACGATGAATTTTGCAATCCACTTTCTAATGTCCTTTAAAAGATTTTACGTCTTAAATTGTTGGCCGTGCGCACTGATATTGAATCTAATTTTGAAAAATGTCTAAGAACAAAGTGGCTTCCTAAATCAATTTAATTTATTCTCATCCTTAGCGACAAGGCGGCATGATCTATATCATTATATAGATCATAATCTTTATGATACTGCCAAAGCTCTTCGTAAATTGAAAGAAAATCTCCTTACTAAATATTTCTATGCGATAGACAATTATTGAATTTTGATACTGTTTAAAAATTGACGTTTATGACCATGTTACAATAAAGGGAGCTTGTTTCTTGACTACCTGGCTATTTCCAGCATTGTAGAAAACATTCGCCATGTAAATCCTATCGCTGGCAATATCGCGTGATCGGAAGAACTGTCTTCCTTGGTTACTGCTGTGGGCCGGCTCACCGCCTACGTTCATTTCGTAATCTCCTTTACTAATCTTGTTCCGTAGTATGAACGTTGCAGAATAAATTTGGACAGAAAAAGCAACTTCAGAAAAACGCACTCTGCTGTGAGAGACTTCACTAGTTTCAACCTCCTGGTGCCCTCCTGTTCTTCATACTTGAATGCCCTAATGACAGCTGCTGGGCCGGATCAAGTATCCTTGCTATAAATAGAGGATATAACTATAGCAAAAAGATTCACAAGTCACCGATACCGGTTATAATTTATGCTCCTTTGACTTAAATCTGGAAAATAGATACACGAATGGCTTGGAAAACCAGAGTTTATGAATATACAAATAAGCACAGAGCAGAGCTTCTGGTAAAGGGAAAATGTGGCTTGACTAGCGATGAACAAACAGATTTTGTTCCTGCATCGGTTTTTGCGTACTCGGAGTTTGTGAATATTGTTACCTGCTTCGAATTTGCTACTATGCGAACTGCCGCTGTGATGGTCTGCACCTCTACTGATGGCAAATGTCACTAATATTCGAGCACGCTTGTGATAGAGCCTGCAGTGCAAGTAATGTGGTAGTCAACAGCAATCGCTTTGTGCTCAATCAAGAGAAATGCCTTGGTAACGTATAATCTGGTGACAATGGTGCCAATGATTCTGTATAAGTCATAGGTGAGTGCTCTATGATTATGCAGATGACTGCTGATCCACGTTCGGCGTTTGTGTACCTCGTCTAAGCGTTTTCGCAGCCGTATAATCTGGTGACAATGGTGCCAATGATTCTGTATAAGTCATAGGTGAGTGCTCTATGATTATGCAGATGACTGCTGATCCACGTTCGGCGTTTGTGTACCTCGTCTAAGCGTTTTCGCAGCCTTGTCGAAGTACGTTACTTTGCGGGCCATGACGCTTTCACGCCTTTACTAGCGACAGTTTCTGTAAAACTGATATTTTGGAATTGCAATGCGGCGATTCTTTGCAGGTAATTCCTTGTGTCCTTATACGTTCTTAAGCTTCAAACGGATGCGACGATGCAGTGATTGCTGAAGCCGTATCACAAAAACGGATTGGCCGCCTTGTTGAGATATATAAACTTAATTAATCACATAATATCATAAGTCTGAAAGCAGGTCTTTGCCACCTAAAACATCAGCTGGATGACCGTACCTTCAGCATAGACTGCCTATGGGATTACAAGGTCAGACGTCTGGATTATCGAGTCAAAGCCACGAATAAACGTGATAACGCGCACTCGTAGTTAGTTGCACGACAATAAATCGAGGTTATATCGTAATGGTAATTGTGCTGTGAGCAGTAATTGCGTTCTACTCTGAGATAATTTCATGTTTCTTTTAAATTTGGGCAGGTGCTAATGATGCTCACTGTTAACTGCGCTTTAAAAAGTCACATAATGTTTTTAAAAATCTGAAAAAACGGCGAATTAAACTCATCTCACTGAATGTCAATGAAGGTTGTCGGTGATGAAGATGAAAATAAGATAAGTGCATTGAATAATGCTTGGGAAGAGACTGAAAGTACTTGGTAGTAAGTGTGCTAAGCCACTAGCTTGGCTACGTTGGGCTTCTTTAACTATTCCAACCTAGGAGGGCCTTAACTTAAATAGGTGGCCATGCAACGCCGGAGTGCTGGAGCAGCCAGATCAAGAAAAAATGTACAGATTTTTAGTAGTTCCTGCGTTTAAGTCTAAATAAATCATAAGCTGCTTTAACAGCCTCATTTATGCACTGACAGTAAAAACGTCACAGCTATCAGCACTCCTTGCATCGGTCAATAAAAGATCAGCAACAGCAAGATTTGAACCCACGACCCAGATCATTAAGAGTGAACACCGTACACCTGGACTAATAACCAAGGGCTTGTCTCAGAGTAAGCCGTGCATAGGTTAAACGAAGGAAAAATTGATCTGATCTCAAATAAGCCTACTGAGATTACCAGCTCCTAAATTATGTTGATGGCTGACTT
The DNA here is from genome assembly GCA_009760855.2 of Cristatella mucedo. Classification (NCBI taxonomy): domain Eukaryota; kingdom Metazoa; phylum Bryozoa; class Phylactolaemata; family Cristatellidae; genus Cristatella; species Cristatella mucedo. Next base: position 2,801,421 of record WPIO01000024.1, read on the forward strand.
TTTTCAACTAAAAAACGTGCGAGATGTTTCACTTCTTCCATATTAAAGTTTTTTACTGCGTTAGTCTTTCTATTAATCTACCTAATGTCAATGCGAGTGAGTTCATCGAAGAGTCCGTATACAAAGTTTCTCACTGTAGCTCATATAGTGCACTTCGCTATAATTATAGCAGTACTATCGTGGTGTAGCTTGCTACGTTGAGTGTCCCAAAAAGCATATCAGAGGAAACGTATGTCTTTCCTGTAGCTACACCATGCTCTCGTTAAAAATTGATCGTTAAATTGATTGTGCATTGAATTATGAATAGTGATGATGAGCACGAATTTGAAAAATACATCATACATTATTCGAAACTGCATTTTAAAGCCGCAGAGAATATTTGCGATTGCAACCAATACAAATGAAGAGCTGAAGCAGGATGGTAAGTATTAGCGACAATCTGCCGTTTGGTGAACTACGGCGGCTGAGTCATTTTATAAATAAACGCTCATATGAATGGCATTTAGTTACTTTAGACTGAATATCCTGTACTTAAGAATTATTTTAAAGGTAGAAACACATAAAAAATGTAATTATACCTTTTTTTTAGCTCCCTAAAAGACACCTATCTTCATTTGGGCAGTTTGTGACACCCGAAAGGAAATCAGGGCGGCTCCAGAATTCTGGATTTTTGGATAACGCAGGGCGGTACAATCTTTCTTGAGCAGTCAAGCTCAAGCTAGGCTTTTGAGAGCGATTATCGGATCCCAAGTGATCGAATTCGATTTTTGCAATGATACAAACAATAATAGCTGATTTGAAAGCCTTATTTGTGTAGCAGCAGAACTGCCTTGGTGGCTATAACCACCACTTGTAGTTGGCAATTACGATCGCTCACTGCAGGATTTGAATTCGCGACCTCGATCAAGAAAAGCCAGAACCTTACCTCGTTGGCTATCACGATCATTAAGAAGGAAGACAAAGCACGTGGGATCTCTTGCCGAATAATAAACCACACTTCTGTGCGTTTTAATAATTTCTAGGATATTTCATAGAATTTCATAGCCTGCAGGCCACGTTCAGATGTTAGGTATTTTAACGCACGTAAGCTTTAGGGGAGCAAACAGTCAATCGTCAGCCCTCGTGAAAATCTTCTGGGAGCTTAACTTATCCGCACTATATCAAACAAATTGAAAGTCTTTTCAGTAAATGTTAAGAGCCTCAAAGAGAAAAGCTAGCATTGGATGGAGTTAACCAGCTTACATCGGTTAAAAATTTGATCATTGATTGAAAGAGGATGGATAGTTAAGAAAACCATACTAGATGACAATGAGAGGTTAGTGAGCCGATAGAATAGCCGGGAACTTTGCTCGTTGAGCAAAAGGAGCTACTTGAATTGTGGAGTAATGGCGGGTATTATCTAATTTTCGATCAACAGCGTTATACAATTTTTAAATTTTCATAGCACGCTCAGAAGCCTTATAAGATCTTCGCGCAGTTTTCACCAGTCTTACAAGCTAATAGGTGAGAATTTTCAGCGACAATTTAATTGCTTAGAGCTCCGAGTATTACTGAGAGTCACAAGGTACCATCACGAGCATCAACGGACACGATGTGCTGCAAATCAGCAGGAAGTTATAAGCACTTCGACTAGCTTCAAATTTTAACAGACACACATCGTTTTGGCATTGAATAATTTCAGTAACAGATAGAAAAGCTATTTTACCATCGAAGGAATAACTAGGCTTTCTCCTTTTAAAGCTCAAAAAATGTGTTCCGTCTCCGAAATGAGCAGAGAAAATGCTAGCTGATTTAACTGCCATTTTTTGTATAGCAACAGAAGAGCCTTGAAGGCTATCACCACCTCTTGCAGTGGCGATAAATGATCGCCCACCACAAAATTCGAACCCAAGACCTCGGGTCCGAGTCGTGAAAAGCAACCGCCTTACCTACTGAGCCATTATGGCTCACCTGCAGAAGTATTCGGTGCCCCAGACCTCTATGAAACAGCTAGCGTATAAACCTCTCACATTTCGCTTGAGCGGGTTTAGCCTATTGGTTAAGGTGCTCGCCCCGACTAATGTCTGGCCGAGGTCATGGGTTAAAACCCTGTGGTAAATGTGAAGCGCCTGAATAGTGACTATGTTATTTTAGGGCAATATACAAATCTACTATTTTATACATATATTTTGTACCTCAGCTCGTGGGCTGACGACGTGGTCGCAGAGAAAGGACAAGCCTTCGCGCGATTGTATATTCCCAAAAAACAACCCATCCGAAGACGGTCTCACTTCCGTTCGTCCGTTGGAACAAGGCAGTTGATTGCTCCCTTGGCCAGAGGCGCTGGAGGGTCGAGTTCAGCTACTCTACCCACCGAGGAGACACACGGTAACTTTGTCGCAGAGAAAGCAGCTTGAGGGAAAATGAAGGAATGGAAAGCTAAGGGATCGCAAAGGGGGTGGACAAGGGGGATGTTAGCAAGGCGTAGGAAAAGTAATGCGAAGACGAGGCATGGGCAAGTCATAGTGAAGGTGAGGTAAAGAACTACGGCGGGTTAGCGAATGAAAAATAGAGCAACGGGGCGATGGGAAACCAAGGTGAAGGGTGCGGCGGACATGCTCGCCCCTGTCAAAGCGCTCTCTGTGGATAGGCGAGCCGTATTGAGCACGTTCACTCCGAACATGTATACCGTTTTTCTCTTAGGTTAAGAAGACATTCAATTTCGAAGCAACTTCGAGAGAATAATCCAATTAATTCAAGATAATTAAAACTTCTTTTTATAAGCAGCCAATATAAAATATGAAACAGGGCCTGCAAAGCTACTAGCTCGCCAGAAAGTAGCATGCTCGTTAGGAAATGTAACGGCTTCATTAGGTTCCAACACAAGGCGTGGCTTTACGTAGCAGAGCCGCAACTCGCTGCTATACGTAGAGGAACTAAAAAGTCTTCTTTAAAAAAATTTCATCGGCGACCCTTCGAGATGAAGGTTTCAAATAATGCCGCCCTGGTTTGACCTGTTATCTGCCTCTCTACTTCTAGCAGCGTCAATCGCTTGTCTCGCCTAAGGCACACCATTTTACTGTTTCGTCCGAATCCACCATTGAATAACTCTGAAGAGATTCATTATCAAGCGGTTTAAGGCATCTTTAATAAGAAAATTAGCACAATCAATTCTCAGGTCTGAAAGGCTTAGAAAAAGTAACACGTAGATGCAAAGAAATTGCTGCAAGCTTTAGAGAAAAAACTATAAAGCGCAGGTTAGTTGTCAGTTTTAGATAGAAATATATTGATAATTTAGTTAGGACATACCTAAGCCTGAATGATTTTCATTTAACACAAGAAGGTGATTAAACCAGATTTAACGAATGGAACAGTTACATGAATACAAGCCGCCAATCGATAATCAATGCTGTTGAGAGCTAGCGGTCCCAATGCAAATCGTCGATTCCATCACAATGTTGTAAGCAAATAAGCAAACCTGTGTTTGAATGTTGACTATACTCTCTTTCTGGAGTAATTTCATATCGAGGAAAGTATTGCTGTTAATCGCCAAGACATTGTTCAGCTAAAAATGAATAAACCACACAGAACGTTCAAGTAAGTTAGAGAGGTCATGTAATATGGCATTAAATTGAACGGGGCGACTTTTATGTCGATTTTATGAATTTATGTCGTATCTGACTCTAAATTTTATCGATTAATCTGGTGAGTTATATATTGAAGGTTACCGGAAAAGTCTTAATCTAAATTTTTATCTACAAGTGTAATGTAATGTAATGTATCTCCGTCTGTAACTCCACAAAGTCATAAAGACCACGTGTGTGTTACGCAGGAGTGTTTTGTATAGCCCACTCACAGCCTAAGCGGCTTTCGGTACGCATTTGGTAGCCAACAGACTTCAGCTCAGGCAACAGAGAGAACGTGAGAAGCATTGTAGAGTCAGGAGAGCAGTTGAGGTAGTGAGTAGCATGGAAGTAGCAGCTCAGGACGGCTGAAAAGGATGTGCCATAGTCGGCAGCAATTGAGTTGTTGTCGTTGCATAGGAATCGTGGAAGCGATTTCCTCAGTCTAGGAACCTGCAGAGATAAAGCTTCTGTCGGCAACCATCTTCAAGCGGAGCAATGGAACAGCTAATTTATTTTTCACACAGGACCTGCGGGCGCGAACAGGCTGAAACTAATGCAGCAATTCAGCTAGGCATGAAGGAGCCAAGCTGTGGCACTAGTGCAATATGTTTATTGACCGTTGCCATTGAACACATTCGTGAAGACACATGACTTCATCATTAACCGGTCTCCATGAAGGTTCATTGACATTTGGCTATATCGAGTAAATAAGACGGAAAACATAGGATAAGATTTCCCGGAGGCTTATAATGCAAATCCTGACGTACGAATTAAAGTCAATACCTAAGGGGTCCTTAAATGGTTCACTAAACCTGGCTGCAGAGGTAGTATCTTTCTGCTCTGACGCGGGTAGACCCTAGGAAACACCAATCCGCGAGTTGGCTAACCAACCAGCGCGAACCAACGTCCCTCCGGTGCAGTCTCGCTCCTCAGCAGAAAAACCTATATTCATTCGATACGCAGGCATTAAACGATAACACGTTTGAATAAATATCGCATCCTTATGGGAAAGGTTTTCGCTTTAATGCTCGTTTCAAAAAGCAAATGCAAGCTCGCCTTGCCAACAGAATATGATAACTGTTCATAGCTGAGTGAACCTCCACGTTGCTTGAACTTTTTGTATCTATCTGTGCGAAATCAATTTGCCAGGTGTGTGTCTTAATTTCGAAAATATTAAAAATGGTCTTAATTTGCATACGAAGTTTTTTTCAATCTCTGATTTTTCTCATTACAAGAACCTACACAATAGTTCTTATACGGATAAAGAGAGGGCTGCACTAGTTAATTCACCAAAATATAATATTACCAGCTTTTAATTACGAGTATTATTAGTATAAGAGGTTTTGCATCAAATAACTGTATTGCTTCCTAGGAAATTAAAAATGCTTGAACAAGTAGTTTAGCAAACGAATAAGCATATTATAAAGTACAATTTCTGACCGACTGCGAGGATGAGAATATCAATTGCAAACATTATGGTCGAAGAGTTTATGCTACTGGATTAACGGGCTTTAATTTTGGAATAGATATTACTTATTCTAAGCATTTCTTCATTGCATTTAGCATATAATTCCGAAAATCAAGTGCTGGGAGGTGAAGGTTGGAGCTTTTCAGGATTGACGCTTTTGTAAGAGTACGTTGCTCACCATTCAATTGCAATTCCCCTTGCAGCAGATGCAAAGCGCCTAGAAAGAGATTGAGTTCTCTGAGGGTGCTTTATCAAGTACATTATTATTAATATTACGTATAATTGTCAGAGTGGTAGATTTTGTGAGGGTGTAAGGCGCGATGAGTAACTAGTTCACACATGTAAGCAAAAGAAAGAATGAAGGGACATTAAAACTGTGACATAACCTTGAATGTATGGCAATGCTAGGTTGCAGCCCGTAAAGTATGTGGAACAGTTTTGTAGTATGGGTCGTTTACGACGGTCAAGTATGGCTGCCGAGCTTGGCACTCTGTCTGCAAGACGCTTATAGTACAAGCATAAAGAACTGAAAGTTTTACGGGGAACATAGTGGCTGGCTTAGAAGAGAATACCAACGCCTAACTACCTATATGTTTGGGAAATCCCGTCTTATATTCAGTTACTCAATGCGGGCAGATCTTCAGGGTCTGTACTATCAGAAGGTCACGCCAAGTGCCAAAACCCTCAGATAATATTTTACTTCGACAGTGCGGGCGTCAAAATTATTATGCTAAGCTAAATAGCGCAAAACCTGAAATCTATCCTAATTAAGCAACTTATTGACCAGATTTTGGCACTCAATCTAAGGCTCCTTCATACGCAAATGCAGGTCTAACAATTCGAAATACTGCCCGCTCGGAGCATGTAATGTAATGTAATGTATCTCCGTCAGTAACTCCACAAAGTCATAAAGACCATGTTGGCGTTACACAGGAGAGTTTTGTATAGCGCACTCACAGCCTAAGCGGCTTTCAGTACGCATTCGGTAGCCAACAGACTTCGTCTCACGAAACAAAGAGAAAGTGGGAAGCATAGCAGAGTTAGGAGAGCAGTTGAGGTAGTGAGTAGCATAGAAGTAGCAGTTCAGGACCGCTGAAAAAGATGTGCCATAGTCGGCAGTTGGAGAGTAGATGTCGTTGCGTAAGAATTGTGGAAGCGAGTTCCACAGTCTAGGACCTGCAGAGCTAAAGCTTCTGAGGAATGGGACAGCTAATTTATTGTCCACACAAGACCTGAGGGCGCGAACAGGCTGAAACTGATGTAGCAGTTCAGCTAGGTATGAAGGAGCCAAGCCGTGGCGGGCCTTGTGGGTCAGCGTAAGAACTTTGCTCCGTATCCTTTGCTCAACCGGCAACCATCCTAGCTCTTCCAGCAAAGGTGACACGTGCTCAAACCTCTGGGACTTGAAGACCAGCCTTGCAGCCATATTCATAGTCCGCTGTAGTGGCATTATAGCTTTCTTTGGTAGCCCAGCCAAAAGGGAATTACAATAATCAAGCCGAGACAGAACTAAAGAGCTAGTTAAATTTTTTACAAGCCACTGTGGGAGACAGCTTCTAATCTTGGATAGGGATCGGATGTGATGGCTAGCTGTAGAGGCAGTCTTCTGAATGAAGCTTTTGAAATTGAAGCAGCTGTCGAACACGACACCTAGATTACGAGCACGTGGTGAAGGTCGCACAATAGCATCGCCTATTAGAACAGCAAAGCCTTTTAATCCAGCCACACGGTTAGGGTGAATAAAGCCTTGATAATATTATACACTCGATAAAGTGCCCTCAGAGAACGTAATCTCTTTCGAGGCACTTTACATTTGCTGCAAAGGGAAAGGCGATTGAATGGCTAGTAATAGCATGCTTACACTTGCTCTTTCAAATCAAGTCTTTTAGCGGTACCTCTAACCACTTTAAACTCTTTGGAGATCAAGCATGTAGTTCATATGGTTCAGATACCCAGAACTTGCTTCCAACTGACGTCACAACATTCCCTAAATCGCCAAAATTCAGAAGGGACCTAAGACCCACGCGATCTTAATTGACCTTGCTGATTCTGGGAGAGTTGTTCTGTGTGCGCCTATGGAAGTTGACACGGGCGTGTTTTGTTTTCTTATACATTTTGACAGTGCTTATGTAAATGAAATTTATATTTTAATTAAGATTTAATTTAATTTAATCATTAATTAAGAACATTTTAAAGTTTCAACTTATTAGATTCATTTACCTTAGGAAGTACAAAGTCAAGCAATAACGCGGCCTGCTAGCCTTTTCACAGAGAAAGAAGTAAGGCAATCGGGTAATCTAATTCGTCTCTGCTGAACGGCAGCCTGATCACATCTCTTCTTTGGCAAGCTGCTAAATAGAGCAGCTATTAGCTCTGCTATAATGACTACGGTGAGCATGGGAAATTTGAATAGACTATAAGAGCTTCGGGAAAAGTTCAAAGCACCGTGCATAAACAGGATCGGCTTGTAAAGAAGTACAGACCAGCAGCAGAAAAAGAAATCGAGAATATTGGCAAGGACATGGAATTAGGCTAATCACAAAAAAATGAATTAGACTTACTTACAAAGACAATGACGTCACTGTATGCATCGAATAACCACTTGTAAGCTGATGCACATGAGCAATCGTCAGAGCATAAACTCCTATGAAGATGGCATGCGAAGTCATAAATAGTTTTATCGATAATAATGTCAACTCTGATTTCAATTCTTAGACTCTCGGTTGTGTTTAGCAAGATGTTGCCTTCGGCAAGATTTCCATATCCCTCTGGAGAGTCATCTAAAGGTATAATTTAATTTTTTGCATCATAATTTATTCAATGACAGTGCAACCGAAACAGTCATCGTGCCTTAAGGTAAAAGCTACTACATATATAACTATAGCTAGGGAAAGGAAGAATACAACTTATTCAATTTATAACGTTTACAATTTGGTTTAGTAATGAAAATATTGGAAATATCAGTTATCGGTAACATAGATATACCAGATACTTTGTACAAAGTTTTAAAAATAACCATACAATTAATAATTATTTTTGATTGTAAAAGGGATTAAGTCGGTCAGTAACTGTAGAAAAAAGATGATGCGGTGCTCTTGAGTACCACATATGATCTAGCAGATCGCTTCTCTCGATTCTTTGTGCAGAAGATAGACAAGATCAGGGAATCCATCCCTGCGATGACGACCTCCATACTAGAATGCTGTTCTTCGGTTCCTGGCTGCACCTCAATGTCTGCATATAAGCAGGTCACTAGTGATCTAGTCCTAAAGTTCGTATCTCAATCAAAGAAGACAACAAGTCCTCTGGACCCTATTCCCGCTGTCCTGCTCCTATGTTGCATTGATCTGCTGCTGCCATGCAAAACTAACTTCATTAATATGTCATTAGCCTCAGGTCATGTCCCAGCACCTTTCAAAAAAGTTGTAGTCAGGCCACTTCTCAAGAAAGCGACACTAGACCAAGAGAACTTAAGCAACTACCACCCAGTCTCCATTCTACCATTCCTATCAAAGACACTGGAACGGATCGTGGCAGACCAGCTGAACTCTTATATCGAAACCTCACACCTTGCTAGTAAGTTCCAGTCTGGCTTTAGAGCTAATCACTCAACAGAGTCAGCATTGCTTCGGGTATGCAACAACCTACTTAGGAATGCAGACATGGGTAGAGTGTTTCTGCTTGTTGTGCTCGATCTTCCGGCAGCTTTTGATACCACTATAGTCGTGAATGGACAAAGATAGTCGTGAATGGACAAAGGTCATCTGAAGTACCTCTAAAATATGGAGTACCTGGTACAAACCTTAAATCCTTTGGAGACCGTGCATTTAGTTCGTATGCTCCCAAAGCCTGGAAATACCTCCCGACCTGCGTCAGAACATCCCCTGACCTGACCACATTTAAAAGGAACTTAAAAACGCACCTATTTAGGACAGCATTTAGTGGGTTTCTGTGATTCGTCCTTCATGTGCTTATGCGTGCAGACACTGTGCATGCTGCCACTAACCACATTTGCATTCCGACCCTGTGCATGTCACCCCTAACCATGTTATTCATCTTGTTTGTTTTTCAAGCACGATTTTACTTACAACTCAATTGCATCTCGTTTTGCAGCCAATGTAAAGCGCCTAGAAAGAGATTAAGTTCTCTGAGGGTGCTTTATCAAGTACATTATTATTATTATTATTATTATACCATCGATCACAAAGTCCTTCTAGAGCGCCTCTCATCTCGCCTGGGCATCACTGGCACTGCTCTGCAGTGGTTCAGGTCCTACCTCAGTGGGAGACTCCAGAGCACTGACGTGAATGGACAAAGATCTTCTGAAGTACCTCTGAAATATGGAGTACCTCAGGGCTCCGTGCTAGGTCCTGCTCTTTTCACGGTTTATACTCTCCTTCTTGCAGACGTGATTGCCAAGCACAATCTAGGGTTTCACTTCTATGGGGATGACACTCAGTTGTACCTTTGCTTTGATCCCTCCCAGCCTTCGAGCACCTCAAATTCTCTCAACTCACTTGCTGTATGTATTCATGACATCCGTGCATGGATGGCAGCAAATTTTTAAAAACTAAACGATGATAAAACTAACTTACTAACTATGGGCAAACTCAGTGCGATTCACAAATTGGAAAGGCTAAATCTCAAAATTGGCTCTGATAACATATCTCCTGTTAAATCAGCTTGAAATCTAGGTGACATGATCCAAAGTAACCTCTCGTAGACGACCATATCAGCTCCACAGTCAAATCTGCCAATTTTCAGCTTCATTATATTGCTAATATTCGGGCTTGTTTAGTCAAGGATACCACATCTAAGTTGGTCCATGCATTCGTGACATCTGGTCTCGACTTCTGCAACTCACTGCTTACTGGCCTACCAGCATGTGCGATCAGGCGATTGCAGCTGGTGCAAAACTCTGCAGCTAGGCTTGTCTGTCGTTAGCAGTGCAGTTGCCACATTACTCCACTTCTCTCCGACCTGCGCTGGCTACCGGTCAAGCAACGGATTGACTTCAAGGTTTTGTCGCTGACTTTTAGGTCCCTTCATTATATGGCTCCAGCCTATCTCTCCGACATACTCCCCCATCAGGCCAAGTATCGTACCACCAGCTTTTCGGAATCCAACAGTCTAGAAATACCTCGTACAAACCTTAAATCTTTTGGAGACCGTGCATTTAGTTCGTATGCTCCCAAAGCCTGGAAATACCTCCCGACCTGCGTCAGAACATCCCCTGACCTGACCACATTTAAAAGGAACTTAAAAACACACCTATTTAGGACAGCATTTAGTGGGTACCTGCGATTCGTCCTTGATGTGCTTATGCGTGCTGACACTGTGCATGCTGCCACTAACCACATTTGCATGCTGACCCCGTGCATGTCACCCCTAACCATTTTATTCGCTTGTTTGTTTTTCAAGCATGATTTTACTTACGATTCAATTGCATTTCACTTTGCAGCAAATGTAAAGCGCCTAGAAAGAGATCAAGTTCTCTGAGGGTGCTTTATCAAGTGCATTATAATTATTATTATTATAAATATAGCTATTTTATAATACCACTATTAATTAAACTGCTGAAATGCGCCATTACACATGAACATGTCTGTATTTTTGTAATCGAAGTATGGTGTATGCCAATGCTAAAGAGATTATCAAATTCCATAACATTGGAAATCTTAATGAAAATTTTTCTGTTTCTGCAAATATATTATTGTTATCTATTTGCTTAATTTCACATTTAAGATGTGCAATTTTTCAGTTCAGAAGCTAAATTCCTATTTAAGGGATAATAATGTCAATGTGCAAGTAAAAGTATTCTTGGGTCAAGTTTAAAATACAAGGCATAAAAATTAGCCTGGATGATAATAAAGCTCTCGAATGAAAACCGTGATTTGGGGCAGGATGTAAGGTGTTTTTTTTCGCGACCGAGGTCGTCGTTTTAAATCCTCTAGTTGGGCCATTGTTTATCGCCAACTTCAAGCGGCGGCGGTAATCGATATGGCTATTCTGCCGCGACAAAAATGAGCCCATTAAATAGGCTTAGTAAGTCAGTAAATGGTGCCTTATTGATATCACAATTTCTGAATAACTGCCACGAGCGTCGCAATTGCCGCATTCCACTCCATCTTAACGACATGACCTGTCTCCCAACCAAGCAGCTTATCCACTTCAAAATCTTGTCACTAACGTTTAGGTCCCTCTATTCTCTTGCTCCAGCCTAACTTTCCGAATTACTTCCTAATCAGGCTAAGTGCAGAGCCACCGGCTCTTCTGATGGTTATATATTTTCTTCTTCTCAGGTTATTAGCTGAACTTCGAAGCAACCTAAAATGATCTTTAGACCATGCCTTTATTTCATAAGCTATACAATCCTGGAACTTATCACGACTTACATCGTGGCAGCTATCGTCCAACATCACGAGATTCCATGGCTTAATTAAATGTTAATATTCGCCGCTTGCCCATAAGGTATCTAATGACTTTGAAAAGTGAATGATTGAAATTGTGGCGTCCTGCTGCTTATTTCTGGTAGATTAGAGCTTAATTTCGTGAGATATGCATATATTGTGGCTGCTCGGCTTTTGAGAATACTTTGGTATTAACCCGGCTGAAAAACTACCTAAAATTGTGAGATTATCCAAAAAATAGAACACACTGTTTAAAATTACAAAATTCAAGTATCAGGCGATTTTAGTACAAGAAACAAATAATTAGTGTGGATTAGACCAACTTTCATATGGCTTAAAGTAACAACACTAAATTTTCCAAATATAGGAATGAATAGCTTGCAAAAATTCTGATAGCATTTGTGGGCACATTATAGTACGATGACACTGAAATAGCAGCTAGATGATCAGAATAAAATGCTGCTAAAATGAATTTAAAGATTTGGAACTAAATGTGATTTCGGACAATCAAGTTGATTATCTGTAAGTTTTCACGATGTTTAATATTGATTCTAATAAAAGTTACAGCCGCCACGTGAGAGCAGCATAGCTGGCTTATTTATCGAAGCTTGTACTAAAACCTGAGAGTTCTGCAAGTTAGACGGTAAGCTTTTCGATTACATCCTTTTGAAGTCAGCAAAGATAACGAAATAATTCAATTAAATAATAAAGGTTAATAGCAACGTGAAATGAGCCGCCATATGAAAATTATTTCTCCACCATGCTCATACAGTTGGAAAAAACTCGTTTAAAACTGACGTAAAATAACTAAAACGATAACATGCAAGCAACCTAGTGCACTCCCGAAAAGCGATGGTGTGCCTAGCCCCAGGTGGCACTTGCCTACTCAAATTTTTAAACAAGATTTCAAGACAGATGAAAAAAGTTTTCAAACACGAGTGTTCAAACTTTCGGATGGTGGAGGTACAGATGCACATCTTGGTAAAATTCCCGAGACGATAGCTGACGAGGTTAGGTGTATGCGCGTCAACGCCCCATGTTTCGGTGGTCGAAACAAACTCTTGTGTGATTTGCGCACTGAGCATTGCATGCACCAGTGTAAATAAAACAAATCCTAGCTAATTAAACCGCCTCTTTTTGTATAGCGACAAAAGAGCCTTTACGGCTATCACCACGGCTTGCAGATGCGATACAGTATTGCCCAACGCAGGAATCGAACCCACGACCTCGGTACCGAGGTCTTTAAAACGTAACCGCCTTAGCCAGTGTGCCATCAAAGCTCACCAGTGTACGCTAATAGTCAGAGTTACTGAAGTAACCGGAAGCTTTGCATGCCTTCATGTGTCCTTTTGGATGCTCATCGAAGCTTATATTTATGTGCTTTTGCATACTTGTCTGAGCATGAGTATTTCTTGTCAGTAACTCAAGGTAATTGGTTCTTTTGCATGGAGTTTCTAAGTTTTAGGATGAAGAACTAGTTTACCTGAGGTGCCACACAGAAGAACAACCAGTGGCGAAGCCAGGGACAGGGAGTATTTGCCTCCCTACAGCGGAATAGTGACCTGGACCGTTCCTCTTCGTACGCCCACCTACCGTCACGAATGACAAAATTGTTTCTTACTTCCGCTCGATGAGCCGCCACCAAGTTTGCGTCGAATAAATACTAGGATTTTTTTATACATATTTTTTAAATCATTGTGAGTCCAGCTTCTCTTTACTTAAATTCACGCTGGTATTGCTCCCTGCATGAATATTATGCAGGTCTCACTCCCTAGAGAAAAATCTTTGCTCCGCCAATGCTGAAGACGTTTTTTAAGTGAAGATACTAAGCTAAAGCTGATGCTATGCGGAGAATGAGTTACAGCATAAATCAAAATCTGTATGTATGGGTTATGTTTTTAAAATAGTAACCGGCATAACATGTAGCAGACGATTATTTAGCTTTCCAGCTAGTAGCACGAATTGTAAATTAGGAGCTCAAACTCAATATTGAAATTTGGTTTAGTTAAGGCGGAATATGATAACTGTGTCAAAAAAGTGAAATGAATTAATTAACAACAATAGTAATTCAAATAAGTGTAAGAATTAAAAGAATACCAAGTAGTTTTATCGAACCCTAATACAATCTAATATCTGTCACGGAGCCTTATAACTAGCTGCAGGAGATGCAATAGCAAGGGTTGATGCCATGCAAAGAATCACGATTAGAAAGTCATGCAAAAGTAAATAATCATCATACAAATAGCAAAGACCTTCGCACGAATCATTGGTACATGTTTAGGGGCTTCAAGCTTAAAGTTTTGACGCACATTTGCGAGGAACTTGTGCATGCCTTTTCAGAATGCATGAGGTATCAAAGAAAATGAATTTAGTAGTTTGAATGAGTACACAGATGAAAATGGGACCTGAGCACGATCATCGTTGCATACTAAAGTACGGACACATTTTCTATGTGTTTTTTCTTTCTCGGCATTTTAAAGTGAGAGTAGATATTATTTCAAGAGACTCTCTGTCTCCGACTGATATCTAATACATTAGAAATATATTCCCTTTTGTTACATACCTCACTCTGGATGCCGATTCACACATAAACGCAGAAGAACAAAACATATTTTGATAAAGAAAATGTAGCTGAAGTTAAAAGTTTGAGATTTGAAAGCAAATGTCATCTGAGAAAGTCAGATTTATTTTCGTCCGGCTAGTGGTACTACACCTACACAAGTAGGCAGCTGTCAGAATTTGAATGCCGATGTAACTGAATAATGCCCAACTCTCTCTATTTCAACGCCACGTGCAGGAAGGCATATTCTAAACTCATCTCAGTAAAAAAAAATCTATCATGTCTAGTAATGGATACTATTGCATAAAGTTTAAATTGCAGGATAAGCTAACACACTCATCTCGGAAGCCTCAAAGTAAAATGCAACAATACACGTTTTTTTATTCTTATATCTAAGCACTAAGAAATGGAATTACCGATAGATTGAGAGAGACAAAGAAAGAGAAAGACATAAATGCAGCGAGAAACAGATTTTTACATTAAAAAGTTTGTAAGTCCCAATTGATCACTTTCGTGGCTCCAGGGCAAGAGATTGGTGGCCGTATGGAGAAAATAATATAATATTGCAAAGCAGTCAAATTAACCTAGTGCTTACAAAATTGCTGCTAACAGCTGTATTTGTCTTTTGCTAACAGACTTTAGTTGAGGTATTAATCATGATTAGAGGCTATGGGCCAATACCTACCGGATTTAATTTAATAACAAAAGCAACCAAGAGTTTGTGTGGCTCTACAAGATAGCTCAAAATTTTTTCGTAATTTTAGTGTGCATTTCCATTCATGTCTAAGATTGTTAATACCGTGCTATTGCACACTGATATTATCATGGTACCTTGTCTGCAAGTACCTCTTGTTTACTGCTTTAATTTCAGTTATTTTTAAAGCACCCGAGCACATTTGTTAGGTTGAATGCACGACGATTATAAATTATTGTTAATATTATTATTACATCTTTATGAATGTATGGATGAGATTGGCTGAAATATCCCTACATATGGAAACCAGATTTTTGAAAAATACTGAGAGTGAGATTAGATAGCTATGCCTTTGGAGCTGCTGTTACGTTCCAAACAGTAATTTTGAAAATTTGGAAGTAGAAAACAGATTCGGTGCAATGGAGAAATGTGATATGCATGCCGAGATATTTTTTAGGGAGTGATTAATCCATTTCTGATAGCACGATGCTTGAACATAGCAAGAAATTTGGTCTACGGTGACATTAAATTAGAGATAACCTGCTGTTCAAATGCAGGTAATAAATTCCTTCTGTTAGGAATCAGAGAGAGAGAGAGAGAGAGAGAGAAAGAGAGAGAAAGAGAGAGAGAGAGAGAGAGAGAGAGAGAGAGAGAGAGAGAGAGAGAGAGAGAGAGAGAGCGTCCGATGCTATAATCGGGAGGAGAGGTAAAGTCAAACTGTGTGCCTCCTGCCTATTCATGAAAGCCTGTATATTGTAGTTAAGGAGATTTCGGCAAGTGGGAGAGTAATATGTCAGTAAATAAATACACATAATCGCATCAGACTCTAGCCCCCTCACAGTACCTCAAAGGCTCACCAGACCACCGTTGGTCGGTGACACCTACGAGAGGTATGACTGTTCAACCTCGTTAATATTTTATTCGAATCTGATTGACATAATAATAACAATAATAATAATATTGCACTTGATAAAGCGCCCTCAGAGAACTTAATCTCTTTCTAGGCGCTTTACATTTGCTGCAAAGTGATACGCAATAGAATAGTAAGTAAAATCATGCTTGAAAAACAAACAAAATGAATAACATGGTTAGGGGTTACATGCACTGGGTCAGCATGCAAATGTGGTTAGTGGCAGCATGAACAGTGTCAGCACGCATAAGCACATCGAGGACGAATCACAAGGACCCACTAAATGCTGTCCTAAATAGGTATGTTTTTAAGTTTCTTTTAAATGTGGTCAGGTCAGGGGATGTTCTGATGCAGGTCGGGAGGGAGTTCCAGGCTGTGGGAGCATACGAGCTAAATGCACGGTCTCCAAAGGATTTAAGGTTTGTACGAGGTATTTCTAGACTGTTGGATTCCGAAAAGCGAGTGGTACGATGCTTTGCCTGATGGGGTAGTATATCTGAAAGATAGGCTGGAGCCATAGAATGAAGAGACCTAAAAGTGAGCGACAAAACCTTGAAGTCAATCCGTTGCTTGACTGGTAACCAGTGCAGGTCGGCGAGAAGTGGAGTAATGTGGCAACTGCGACGCTCACGACAGACAAGCCTAGCTGCAGAGTTTTGCACCAGCTGCAATCGCCTGATCGCACATGCTGGTAGGCCAGTAAGCAGTGAGTTGCAGAAGTCGAGACGAGATGTCACGAATGCATGGACCAACTTGGACGTGGTATCCTTATCTAAACAAGCCCCAATTTTAGCAATGTTATGAAGCTGAAAATAGGCGGATTTGACTGTGGAGCTGATCTGGTCGTCTAACGAGAGGTCGCTTTGGAATATGACACCTAGATTTCGAGCTGATGCAACTGGAGATATGCTGGCAGAGCCAATTTTGAAAGTCAGCCTTTCCAATTTCTGAATAACACTAGGTTTGCCCATAACTAGTAAGTTAGTTTTATCATCGTTTAGTTTTAGAAAATTTGCTGCCATCCATGATCGGATGTCATCAATGCATGCAGCAAGTGAGTTGAGAGAATTTGAGGTGCTCGAAGGCTGGGAGGGATCAAAGCAAAGGTACAACTGAGTGTCATCCGCATAGAAGTGAAAGCCTAGATTGTGCTTGGCAATCACATCAGCGAGAGGGAGAGTATAAACGGTGAAAAAGACCGGACCTAGCACAGAGCCCTGAGGTACTCCATATTTTAGAGGTACTTCAGATGATCTTTGTCCATTCACGTCAACACTCTGGAGTCTCCCACTGAGATAGGACCTGAACCACTGCAGAGCAGTGCCAGTGATGCCCAGGCGAGATGAGAGGCGCTCTAGAAGTACTTTGTGATCGATGGTATCAAAAGCTGCCGAAAGATCGAGCAAAACAAGAAGAAGAGACACTATACCCATGTCTGCATTCCTAAGTAGGTCGTTGTATACCCGAAGCAATGCTGACTCTGTGGAGTGATTAGCTCTAAAGCCAGACTGGAACTTACTAGCAAGGTGTGAGGTTTCGATATACGAGTTCAGCTGGTCTGCCACGACCCGTTCCAGTGTCTTTGATAGGAATGGTAGAAGGGAGACTGGGCGGTAGTTGCTTAAGTTCTCTTGGTCTGGTGTAGCTTTCTTGAGAAGTGGCCTGACTACAGCTTTTTTGAAAGGTGCTGGGACCTGACCTGAGGCTAATGACATATTAATGATGTTGGTTATGCATGGCAGCAGCAGATCAATGCAACGTAGGAGCAGGACAGTGGGAATAGGGTCCAGTGGACTTGTTGTCTTCTTTGATTGAGATACGAGCTTTAGGACTACATCACTAGTGACCTGTTTAAATGCAGACATTGAGGCGCAGCCAGGAACCGAGGAACAGCATTCTAGTGGGAAGGTTGTCATCGCAGGGATGGATTCCCTGATTTTGTCTATCTTCTGCACAAAGAATCGAGAGAAGCGATCGGCTAGATCATCACAAGGATCGTCTGGTAAGGAGCTAACCTGGGAACGGTTGAGGAGATGGTTTATTGTCGACATCAGCATTTTTGGATTGTGCATCTGTGATTCAACAATGTTTCTATAGAAGCTAGACTTAGCCTTTGCTAGGATCGATTGGTACGACCTACAGTAGTCTTTATATGCCTGTCGATGGACAGTTAGTCCGGATCTTTTGTATGCCTTTTCAAGCTTTCGTTTATTAGACTTGGCTATATAATCACATTCATGGAATGTCGATTTGAAATAAGAAGTGACAGGCAAAATAATTCTTAGCATGTTCAATCATTGAACCAAAAACATTAAAGAGTACTCTAAATTGACCGAATGATCTCAGTCTTCCATAAATCATATAGCACGTTTATATAACGTAGGTCACTTTGCTATTTTTGAGAATATTTGCCGGTTTTGTCCGATGAAAGAAAAAATTGGTTTTAAAGCATCAATTTGCTTAACATGATAGCAGGTTTTAGCTACTCACTTAGCCCTAGCCATCAGTATGCACATGAAGTTACGGAGAGCCAGAGCCTTGAAGAAGACAATTTCGATAATAATATGAATAATATATATTTGAGTAGCCCGCTCAGAGAAAAGAGCTAAATCTCTTTCTAAGCATTTAACGTCTGCTGCAAGGGAAGTATGAGCATATGGCTAGAGAAAAGATGAATAGTATAAATATGCGTAATTGAATTAGAGGTAGAATTCACCGTGTCGGCTCGCAAAGGCTCACACAAGACCAATCATAATGAGCCGTCAAGCTTTATTCGGAACAAGTGTATCGTTAGCTTCAGTTTAAATGCCATCAAGGCCGAAGCTGTCATGAAGTCAATCGGGAGTGAGTTCCCAGCATTGGGAGCATAGGAGCATCACTGAATGACAACGTGCTATTTCCGTTCCGTAAGCGATTCGTTACAGAACGATTCGCTTGGTTTTATGGTACGCCGTTTCAAGTAACTTTGAGCGAGCATTTATACAGATTGGGCTACCATGGCTACAGCAGCAAAGCTATCCATAAGATCTGAATGAACCCTTGACTAGGTAGCCTGGAAACATCTAATGCTGAGCTCTTTCGTAATCGGGCTTGATTTCAAAAGCCGTAGAAGGGCTAGAATTATGACATTAGGATTTAATCTTGACCTTTTAGGTTAGAAATAGGACAAACAATTTCTCTTCAAGATTCAGTGGGAAAGGCCTTCGACACTTTCCAGTGGCTCAATAGTCTATTTTAAGAAAATTTTAAGTTTTTCGCCTAAGTCACAGATTAAAATTTCTTTTATTGACGCCCCAAAAGTGTTATTCATATCTTCGGAGAACCTTAGTCTAAGGTTCACTGCAAGACTCCCTTAAACGGAGTGAGCTAACGGTATCTTTAAACCTCAACAATCCGTCAAATAAAATAGGTTTTGGTAATGATAATCCACTAGGTAAAGTGCTCGCTCTTCACGATCGAGGTCCCGGTTTCGAAATCTGCAGGTAGGGATCATTTATTGCCACAGCAAGTGGCGGCGATAGCCGTTACGGTTCATCTGCCGGTAGACAAAATACTAGCTGATTTAACAACCTATTTTCTATAGCGAAAGAGGAGGCTTTATGGCTATCACCGCCACCTGCAGCGGCAATAATGGATAGCCCCCCGCAAGATTCGAATCCATGACCTGGGGAACGAGGTCGTAGATTCAAATCCTCGGGACCGAGTTTGTGAGAGGGAATCGCCTTGTGTAGTGCGCCATCGCGGCTCACCTTAAACAATGAGGCTATTAAATCAGCTAATATTTCTTTATTTATGGTCTTCACGGGCACGATCCCGGAGATGCATTTTCCTTGACGTTTTGGGGCTTATAATGAAGCTACATACCGATGGAATTGTTATAAAATGAGATTACGCAGTACAAAATACGCAACTGCTTTTGTTTCCAACTAAGTAATAGGTTCTATGAATTTTCGTGAAATGACTGAATTCTGCATTCTCTGCATGTTTGGCCAGGCCGATCTTTAATCTTAGTCCTTGCCGGAAGATGCTCTTAATCAATTGAACTTGACAAATGACCGCTATCAGGAAACGCCGTACAGAAAACGCGCCATTTCATCGTTTAGAGCATGATTCAAGCTCTAAATGCCGGTAAGTGTAATAAAAAATGAATCAAACAATATAAGTTTTCAAAGTTGCAACCACAGTCTCCTAAGCGTAAGGAATTGGCTCCTGGACATCACTCAATTAGGACGTATAAACATCAAGGTTCGCAAATTGTCCAATAAATTTAAGATAACAAATTAATATTACATCAGGTTAAGGCACACCCGTTATACTTCATTTGCAATTTAAACAGTGCCCAGTCAGAGGTTTAGTTCTTTTAGGATACTGTGTTATTGATTTCTTATTACTTTAAACAGCTCTATTAGCTATGATTAGAATAAGAAGAAATCAAATACTAGTCTAAATTTATTCTAATATCATGCTCAGGAGATCAGCTGAGCAGCTGATGCGGTTGCCGTTAAAGCTACAAATTGAGGAAGTGCACACTTGGCCAACAGAGTGTAGCCCCAAACATTAAACATTTGCAAGAAGTATGGCAAGGACTTTTAAAAGCGGTTTTCAAGTGTGTTCACAGCCAATGGGTTTGCTTGCTGAAGTTTTCTGAAACTCAGGTGTTTCCATTACTATCCACCCAAGTCATTCGTCATCCTAATTTAATTTTTCTGTTATCGCGTTCTCAGGAATGAACCACGAATCTTATGCCAGCCTTAATCGCTATATAGGTTGTCATTATTTTGGCAAGAAAAACGAACGAAACTGGCATGTTCCCAAGTCACGCACACGGTTTTTTTTCTTTCGCTGCTGCACGCGATGGAAAAAGATGATATTTTGCAGATAGTCTTCCTTTTTGGCCAAACCTTTTAAATAATTTATCGTACAGTTATCCATTTTTCTGTTGAATAGCTTTGAAACGATTCTCAATTTCAGAAGTCGTTCAATTAAGAAGATTCATGTAATGCTAACCCGTGTTGGCTTCTACCAATTTTTCATTCTACTTCTGCTTGCCATTTTATCTAAGGCAGGCAATATTACACTTCCGTAGGCAAGACCTGAGAATTCTTCGCTGGCGTCTCTACAAGTGTACTTTAGGAAATACTACATTCAAAGTCTGCACCTTAGCTCTGCCACGCCAATACCCGTTAGCTGTATTTCGTCAAAAGAGTCACATGCAGTTTACAGCCGTTTTCTTAAATCGGCAGTCAATGAGGGAACAAAAATAGAAAATTGGCCAAAATTCGTTTCTAATAAGGTCCAAGTACTTGCCGAGCTGGTTTGGTCTAGTGGTTAAGGTGCTCGCCCCGATCAAGGTCTGACTGAGGTCGTGGGCTCGAGCCCTGAGGCATATGTGAAACGCCTGAATAGAGATTAAGTTCTCTTGGGGCGCTATATAAATGAATTATATATATATTTCGATATTAAATAAGAGCAGATGAGCCATTAAATGGTTTTGCAGTCAAAAAAGTTTAATAAATTACATACATCGTTAGAAGAAAGTGGTGCAGAATTTATTATTGGAAAATGCGGATTCAGTTCAGCGGTATGCTTAAACCTGCCACACTGTGAAGAGCCTTGGCTTGTTGTTCCAACGAAACTAATTCATGTGGCAATTTGAATTATAAAAGCTAGCAACGGATGGTAGCGATATCAAAGACAACTACTCTCCTACTGCCGACTATGGCACATCTTTTTCAGCGTTCTGAGCTGCTACTTCTACGCTACTCACTACCTCAAATGCTCTCCTACTCTGCTATGCTTCCCACTTTCTCTTCGTTGCGTGTGACGAAGTCTGTGGGCTACCGAATGCCGTACCGAAAGCCGCGTAGGCTGTGAGTGCGCTATACAAAACTCTCCTGTGTAACACCCACGTGGTCTTTATGACATTGTGGAGTTACAGACGGAGATACATTATCATTTAAGAGGTTTTCAAGGGAGAGCTAAAGGATAGCTATACAAGCTTTCAGCAAGTTCACCACTTACGGAGAGTAAGAAGTTTTCTTATCGGCTATAAAATTAAATGGATTTCATTTTTAGAGCCACAATCATGTCAATTTCACCTGCTTTCCTTAGAATTATTGTTGGGAAAGTGCAAATTCACGTTTGAGCTAGTTTCAAAATCAAGCTATTGCTGAAGGAACCAACTTGGATGAATAGAGAAATTTGATTATTAATGTGATCGCAATCGCTTAAGAAGAATACCTGAAATTGTCCACTTCATCACCAAAGCAGCTGAAAGAATAATCAAATTTGCTTTCATAACTTCGAAAAACAATAAACATTTCGTAGCGGTTATATCGTCGAGTCATGACGTCCTACAATCAAGATTTTAAAACGCAGCCTCACGAACGCATCAAAACGAGACGCATGATACTGATCCTGGCTGTACAAGCTTTGTTTTAACATAAGTAACGCAGGAATGCACTATAACTCACTCTCTATTTCGATTCAGAAGGGATTAATTATGCAGATTAGCCTAATATTGAGGTCTAAAAATAAAAATACTTGAAAAACCTGTGATGCTATCTTAAATTAGAGTCAATTTACCCAAGGATTTAATTAACTGGCATGATAGGCTAGTAAAAATATCCAGTAGGCGACGAGTGAGCAAGAGATTAGGATTTCTGCAGTGGATTCCTGAAATAAGTCCACCAATCAGCAGGTGAGCGAATATATTTCAAATGAGAGACTAGCTTCAAATTAAAAAGTCTTACCACTCACCGCCCTTTTGGCGTCAATAATACCTTTATCACCCAGACTAATCTTTTAAACATGGGCTTAAAAAGGAGTCTGCTGTATCGTGGGTCAGTGCCCATGATAATGAACCCGTCCCTTAGCAACTCGGCGACCTCACTGGCAATCTCGCAGTAGTGATTGCCTGTCTAGCACACTCGTTGAACTGACAGCTCAGCCGAAGTACTTTCTTTTCTTTTCGAGCTGTAGGCTATTTCCAAAACCAAATGCGGTTTTTGGTGTTTCAGTTTTAGTGTAGCAGTTTTTCTAGATCTTGCCGTATCGGCAGGACTTGGCCTATTGAAACTGGCACTGTACACCTGGGACTGAGGCACTTACAATGCAGCGACTTGGTTATGTGAAGTGCAATCTGGGCAAACCTGCTCAGTGGGTGGTACTGCACGAGGCCTGATCTCGCATAGAAAGAGAGCGTACTAGTTGATGGTTAATTGGCTTAGCTGACTAGGAAAACACAATCTTGGTCCAATCAAACATTTCCCTTCGAAAGGGTCCCCTCGCTAGTCAGGGTAAAAAGTACTCTATGCTTGGTCTTTTGAAGAGGTAATCTATCATAGTGGGTGCGAGTAAGGTGCTGCAATTCTGTGATTATAAAGAGTTAATTGGTAAGCAAGGTGAACGCAATAAAGTAATATGAAATGCAATAGATTGAAATTCAAAAGAGTCAATCAATTTTTCATAGTAATTTAATAAAGATAATCATCAATGAATCTTCCAAGTTTTCATGACCGTCAGTCAATCAATTCTTTGAGAAACTGAATACCCAGGTAACGTCTTAGATTTTCTTAAAAACTGTGGTGAGTTTGAAGAATCATTTTACATCAAGGAGAACTCAAATCAATATTTTCTCGAGGTTCCGGCTTTGCGTTTTAATATAGAAGGCGTCTTTTCATAATCCTCTGCGTTACCATTCAGCTGTTCAGCTTTGGCCATTGCTTTTCCCATCTTCGCACTCCTAGAAAAAAATTTGGAATCAGTAATGACTAGGTCCATTTTCTTGCTCCTAAATATCCTATACTAGAAACCAATTAGAATTTAGAAATTGAGCCAGACTGGTCAATGTTATCGCCTTTAATGGCAAAGTTTAAGATGATTGCACTTGATGACCAAGGTCGTGTGCTTGAGCACTGTGGCATAAAGTGCCTGAATAGAGATTTTGTCATGTTAGGGCAATTTACAAACAAATTGCATTTTTGATATTTTACAGGAAGCAGAATTTATAATAAAAAAGGTGAATATCTGCCTTGCTCAAGCATGTATTTAGGACAAGAAATTTCTTTTAGGATTGGGCAACTTAAGTAATCTGTAATTGAAGAAACACGCTTAAGGTCGTAGCAACAAAAAGACCTATTTGAGGTATCTTTAAAAAAATCAATAATTTTTGTGCCCTATTGCAAAGTAGCTCAACGGCAAGCATAGGAATTTAAGATGTCTCGCGAATCTAACCAAAGATACCAGATTTTCATTTGTATTAACAAACAAAACTAACTCTCTCTCGACGAAGAAACAAAAACATTTGAATAATTATAGCATCTCTATTTAAGTGCTTCAAAACGCAGTGCTAGAGAAAAGGCACTAAAGGATTAGTATTAGACTGTACAGGAATAGTCAAGGATTAGTAACTGAATATGCACTCAAGGACTAAATTCGCAGATTGTGGGCCGATGCATACTGACTGTGTGCATGCTACCAGTAACCACATTTTAATTATTTGCACTGTGCGTGTCACGTGCAGCCGTATTATTCTTGCTGAAATCGTGCATGCTACCGATGATCATTTGAGCACACTTTCTTTATAGCATATGCAGAGTGCCTAGAATGAAACTCTGTTCTTTGAGGGTTCTATGAAAATGTAGCGTTATTACACTGAGTCATTCGCATTCCCTCTTGCTAGGCAAACCATAACACGAAACAAGCTTCTCAGGACGAAGGGAAGTTGACTTTAACAGACGCGTCTTAGACTGAGACCTTTATGATGCTAGGTCTTTAACGCGATTCACGGCCGGATTTAGCTGAACTGAATTAGCCACCGCAAACAGAAGCGGATCTCCAGACGTTTGGAGAGCGTGAGAAGAAGGCTCAATCACAAAATACCTTCAATTTATTGCAAGGGACGTTGACAGAAATGGATGTTAACAAGTGGGCCGGCCGAGAGCACACTGGAGTGGCAATCGAATTGGATGGAAAGCTGTTAGCGAAGTGAGTGGGTGACCAGCGACCACAGAGCCAGGATGAGGGTCTTGAAATAAATTGAATGCCGGATGATGGGGAGCCAGTGAAGCTCCAAAGAAGCGAGGAGGAAATACAGCAGCCACTTCGTCGATTGTATTTTAGGAACGATCTGTGTACTGCATGATTCATATTTAAATGCACGCCTAAAAGGTCCTATTAAGAGAGTCAGATAGTGTTATCTGAGATTGTCGATGTCTTTCGGCCGCAAAAATTCTTCCCGAGGCAGCCACAGTAATTTCTGAGTTGGCATGTAACGTCGAGAAGCTTACCAATACTTCATCGTGTAGTCACGCATTTGCGTTGCCTGACGTTTCCTACAAATGCGTAACTTGCGATTACACTACTCCTAGCATTAGCACTTATCTTTACTAAAGCCGCAGCCATACAAAGTAAAACTTGGCGACGTCATACTTTTCGATGTTGTTGAGTACTTCGACGCTTGCTCTCTGGCTGACGCTGAGCAAGCTACCAGAATGCCTGAAAAACATCGCAAGAAACGTGTTCAATAAGAACGCATAACAAATGCATTTTCAAAGAACCAAACAAGAAGATAATTTTAAGTAGTATAACGTGCCTATCTTATCAGGAAAAGAAGTTCAAATTTATTAAAAGCCTATCATCACCACAACTAAGGAGTTGTACGCATTGTACCATTCAGTTGGGCATTGCGATTTGCTTATGCAGCCAAATCAAAACCTAGTGCTCAAATTTCAAGTAATTATAGTATCACTGTTACTAAATTTTAAACTCTGAAAGAATGCTTGAAATATCTAATTATAAAATGAATCCTACAGTAAATATAGGCAGATGACATCTAAAAAGTATTCGTCATTTATTGGGGTTTACATCTTCAGTTATATCCTTATTCATTCTGCTTGCTGATTGCTTTCTAGCTGTCCATTATAGAACACACCCATCTCAGTGATCCTGCTATATGGCTGCTTTTGAACTACACATTTTTAATAATATATTATAATTAATACATTTGTATAGCGCCTAATTTATTTGTACATCACCCTAAGAGAACTTAATCTCTTTTGACAGAGTTTTAACAGAGCTTTCCGACTAAGTTATTGTAGGCTATAACACTATGAGAAACTGAAAATGTATCAGCCACTCGCCACTTCGCTAAAGCTGGAAAGAAAAACAGCTGAATCTACAAGTTTACGCTTCTTAAATAGATGCCAGGCTATACTTTTCGATAAGTGTTTGGAGCATTTGAAATGGGTGTTCGAGGGAATGATTTCAAGCATATAAGCTATACCATTACTTCTGCAGAGCTGCAAGTAAACTTTAATCCGAGGAAGTTGATCATGGAAAAAACGTTATATCTAAATAGGTATGAACGTGGAAAGTGGACGGTAACATATATATATATATATATATATATAAATATAAATATATATATATATATATATATATATATATATATATATATATATATATATATATATATATATATATATATATATATATATATATATATATATATATATATATATATATATATATATATATATATATATATATATATATATATATATTTATATATATATATATTTATATTTATATATAATTTAATTGTACATCACCATAAGAGAACTTAATCTCTATTCAAGCGCTTCACATATGCCTAGGGGCTCGAGCCCATGACCTCAGCAAGACGTTGTTCAGGCAACCTTTTCTAACCACTGGATCAAACCAGCTCGACATTATTAGTCTCCTGCGAGCATAGGAAAAGTAAATGTGTATATGAAGTAAAAAAATTCGTACGGATAGCACTCTATCATGGATTCTCGATCGGATGACTTTCCGACCCACTTTCCATAGAGCTCACGAAACAGATTTGAGCTTGGACGCTGAATTTGAAATCAGAACCGTGCATTTGCTTTGTCATGAACCACGCTATAATTTTTTTCACGTAACTAATGCATTTAAGACTTTCTACAGAAATGACATGCAAGGCAAAAGACTGATCGCAGTAGCTTTGCGCTTGGCCAATGGTCTGCTGGGTGATGAGCCCGATTTCTAGGACACTCAAACAGTCGAGACTTCGTGGAAAAAATATATATTTATATTCCCCCCACGAAGCCTCGATTGTTCTATATATATATATATATATATATATATATATATATATATATATATATATATATATATATTACATAGCCGTTACGGAACTGAAAATCTAAGAGCTAGCTGCACTAAACTTGCAACGAGTCGTGTCTGATGTCATCCGGCAAACCAGTTGTACAATATACTAGTAATCTGTTTAATTTTGTGAGTTCGATGCTTCTGATATAGCATATCTTTTGGAATTGTAACGGCTTGGTCCCAACCGACTATAAGGAGATTGAAACTCGCCAAGAAAAAGCTGCAACTGCAGATGCAAGAGAGCTCAAACTTCAGCCTCAGCTTCAGCCTCTTAGTAGGGAGGGGTAGTAGTTCTTTCCATTGCATTCAAGGATTCAGATGCCGCGAGAAATTATTCAAATAATGGTTATTCAAGTGATGGGCGATAAAGTAACTACAGGCATTTCATTCCCAACCTTAAAAAAATAAAAAATAAATCCTAGCTGATTAAACAGCCTCTTTTTTATAACGACAGAAGAGCCTTTACGGCTATCACCACCGCTTGCAGTGGCGATAAAGAATCGCCCACCGCAGGAATCGAACCCACGACCTCGGGACCTAGATCGTGAAAGCAGCCGCCTTACATAGTGTGCCATCACGGCTCACCAACCTTGTATTTAGCATCACTAGTTGTGGATATTTTAATTATTTTGTGACTTTCCTGCAAATTGAAAGCTACTATAGTCTAGCCGAGATATACCAGGAACGATATAAATTGCGATCCAATGTTTCGGTGAGTAGACCTTGAGTCTTGGAATAGGAATAACGACAAATAATTTGGGAGGAGGAGTTCGGTCGGACAGCCAATTAACCTCTGCTAATAATCAGTGCAGCTTTAAGCTTTTTTGTTCTACTATCCACTCAAAAAATAACGGATGCTTCTACACTAAAGTATCTGCTTCATTTCATGCATATAAGAGAAAGTGAGAAGAACAATTTAATCAAGAGGACCATCAAGGAAGTGAGTAGCATACAAGTGGCAACACAGGACGGCTGAAAATGATGTGCCAAAGTCGGCAGCAGGAGAGAAGATGTTTTTGTATGATGAACTGTGGAAGTGAGTTCGAACGAATTGGACTTGTAGAGGAATAGCACCTTTCAGCTAGTTCAGTAAGCAAAACACGAAAAAGCTGCAATCATATAAGGTCTCACACGGACCCGATGCCACGAGGAGGTTGAAACTAGAGCTGCAATTCACCTACGGACAGTGTATGTGCTAGCAAGCCTTGAGAGGACCTGTGGGTCAGGGCAATCACTTTGCTCTCTAAAACAGCAAAATAGAAAAATGGCGGAATAGTTTAAGTTTTGAATACTATCTTGCAGGTATAATAGTGGCAAGCAGCAGTGGATTACTGGTTTTTTTCGGCGGCACACAGAATAAAATGAGTTAAAATGTCCAGCGTTGACCGAAAACAGAACTAAAGAACATGCCTACACAGCCATCTTGGTAGGCAATGCTGAATCTTAGGAAATGATCAAACACGATCACTAGCTGAGAAAGCAATCTTCTGTGTGAACGTTTTTTTGTCAAGATGCTCTCAAAGAAATCACCTAATTTTAGTGTATTTGAAAATAGTAAACATACAATACTGCTAAAAAGGCAAGGAAAGTATCTCAGTAAAGTAGGATTTATTAGCAGACTTAAAAGATTGAAGGTTTGAAAAGGCAACCAATTTATCGTTCAAGGTGTCGGACTCAGATGGTTTAAACGCAATTGATATCACGCATGTTTTTAATAAAAGTGTTTCAAGGATGACGTCTTTAAATTTTTATGGATACCTTTGGTAGTGTTGTTCGGTGTTTTCCTGGATAGTAAAGGATATTTGCTAAGTGGCTAAGCCTCACAGTAAAGAAAACCAATTATTCTAACGCAATTATTCTAAATGAAATTACCTACTGCAATCAAAAGGGATTTACTTGAAATTTAGTAATTGTTAACGAGAAACAGGGTGAAATTAGCTCATGGATTAATTTTAATAATACAACACCGGCTTAAATGAATCAAAAGTAGCACTTACTTATAGTAAAGTTGTAGCGAAAATACTGATCCTATTTAGTGGCTATCCCAAAAAGATTGAGGCTCTAAAAACTGCCTAGAACAGCTTTACAAAGAGGTTTTAGAGGAAATGCAAAATTAGAGAATTCTTATTTAGAGTGGTGACACATTATTCTTAAGGACTGGTTTAACGTGCAAGGTCTGATGTGCGAGGCTCGTGGCGTCTGATTGGAGGTCCACCTTTGCTTCAATTCGACAGTTGCACCACATATTAATCTTGATCAACTGCATCAAGATCCACTTGTGCTAGTGAAAATGGCTATCATTGTTGTCCCGTTGAAGATGAGAAAAAGAAAACCTTGTTAAAATACACCTGAGGCAAATCCCTGATGTTATCCGAATCTCTATTTATCTCAAGCTAGAGCACACGAGACCTTCAACTTCGAGGAAAATAATAAGATTCAGTTTCAGGCATTTAAAAACTAATTAAGCAACTGCACTTAATCAGTTAGCGATGTTATTAGGCATTGTGATTTGCTAGAATAACTGATAAATAAATAATAATAATAGTAATAATAATAATGTACTTGATAAGCGCCCTTAGAGAACTCAATCTCTTCCTAGGTGCTTTACATTTGCTGCAAAGGGATGCCTCAAGAACTTCGTATAATGATGTACAATCAAGGCATGTACATCGAACGTTAAACCGATACAGATTTTTCAGCACAATATATGGGCCTACGAAATAGGATTACAAGATTGTTATATTTAAATGGATTTAGCATGAACTTAGGAACATGTATGCATATTTATTTATGTGTGTATGCATTAAGCGGCTGTCGTTAGAACAAAGCTGTTCCTACAGCATTCTCTCAAACAACTTGATCTCAATTACGCAACTATTTAGCTCACAAAGAAAAGGTGTTGCGAAGAGTAATGGCCACTTAATAATCTTTCGAGCCATACAAATGTATAATAAAACTTAAAAACCAACAAAGAAATACAAATGTTTGGCGTTGAAGAATTGCATATAGCTTCAGGAAGTAACATTAGAGAAAACCAAATCGTTAGGAAAAGATTTTCACTGGTACACTTGGAGTGCTGTACTTTGACCTGTGGGGCATCACAAGCAAGATAAGAACATACATTTTGATAGCTCAATGCTAAGACTGTGTAATAGGCTCTCTTCTTTCGAAACTGTTCTATCATCTGTAAATTTCTTTTAACGTTGATCCAATATTCGTATGAAAAGAATGAACAATCTAAAGGAGATTTAATTCAAATGTCTGGCTGAAGAAGGTCGTACAATCTTTTTATTGCTAAGCGTGTAACGTAGACACTACCGTGACGCCATTTAAAAACTGATCACGGCATTTAAATTGGTGCTCAGAGCGTAATTACACGAAGCCACGGTAATTTGGGAAAACTGACCAGTCGTGATAAAAGGAAATTCAGCATAACTCCGTTAGAGCCGGAGGAGTGACTTTAATTCCGGTCTTTCTTTTCACGTAGAGGGTCTTCCAAGGCGAAAGCTGAATAAATCAGCCGAATCTGGCATGGTTGACTTAAATATTGGTTAAGGTGTTCACCCCAGCCAAGTTCAGTGTGAATGTATTTGAAGACCCAGGTGTTGAACTAGAGCCCTGTGGCATATGAGACGCACCTGGATAGAGAGTAAGGTCCCTTAGGGTAACAATAACATTAAAAGTAACTGTATACTTAATAAAGCACTCTCAGAGAATACAATCTCTTCCTAGGCCCTTTAAATTTGGTTCAAAGGAAACGCGATAGAATGGTGAGTGGTATCATGCTTGATAAACAGCATAAATAATATGGTTAGGGGTGACATGCACAGGGTCAGCATGCAAGTGTGGTTAATGGCAGCGTGCACCTTGACTGCACCCTCAAGCACATAAAGAACAAACTACAGGGACTAACTAAAGGCTGTCATATTTTGGCGCACTTTTACTTCTTTTTAAATGTGGTTAAGTCAGGGATGTCGTGAAGCGAGTCGGGATTGAATTTCAGGTTTAGGGAGCATACGAACTAAATGCATGGTCTCCACAAGATTTGAGATTTGTGCGAGATATTGGTAAACAGTTCCGAATTCCGAACTCCGAAAAGCGGGTGGTACGATGCTTGGCCTGATGGGGAGTAGATCTGGTAGGCAGGCTGGAGCCAAAGAATGAAGGGACCTAAAAGTGAGCGACAGAACCACGAATTCGATCCGTTGCTTGACTCGTAGCCAGTGCAGGTCGGCGAGAAGTTGTGTGAAGTGGCAAATGTGCCGCTCACGACAGACAAGCCTAGCTGCAGAGGTTTGCACCAGCTTTAAGCTCATGATTGCAAGTGCCGGTAGGCCAGAAAGCACTTAGTTACAGAAGTCAAGACGGGATGTCACAAATATATGGACTAACTTAGACGTAGTATCCCTATCTTAACAAGCCCGAGTTTTAGTAATGTTATATAGCTGAAAGTAGGCAGACTTGATTGTGGAGCTGATGTGGTCGTCTAACAAAAGGTCGATTCGGAACGCTACACCTAGATTTCGTACAGATTCAACATGAGATATGCTGGCAGAGCCAATTTTGAGTGTTAGCCTTACCAATATCCGAATCATACCTGGTTTTCCAATAACTAGTAAGTAAGGGGTATCGCTATTTAATTTACGAATGATGCTACACAAATGAATTATATATATCTATGTAAATAAATAAATAAATAAATCCTAGCTGATTAAACAGCCTCTTTTGTATAGCGACAGAAGAGCCTTTATGGCTATCACAACCGCTTGCAGTGGCGATAAAGGATTGCAGTGGCGATAAAGGATCGCAGTGGCGATAAAGGATCGCCCCACCGCAGGAATCGAACCCACGACCTCGGGACCGAGGCCATGAAGGCAGCCGCCTAACCTAGTGTGCCATCACGGCTCACACACACACACACACACACACACACACACACACACACACACACACACACACACACACACACACACACACATATATATATATGATTTTTATAAATAATAAAATAACGACTTGTATGTTTCGCCTTGCAAGAAATAAAGCTACTTTGACAAATTTTACACATTCTAGAAAGGAAGCTTTTCACTTCGCGTGTGCTAGAGTGTTTAACTGCAGCCCTCACGAGCAAACAAAATACAAGTACACGATTTGCACTTCAAGAACAAAGTTTATGAGAAGAATATCGGTTTTCATTTCCTTTTAAAGTGCCTACAAGGTAAATTTGAGGCTTTAGGTGGATGTCTGATATTAGCATGATCTCAAATCGATTCTAGACTTAATAGTAAGTTGTACAACGGCAAGCTTGATTATTAGATGCTTCAGATGTAATGTAATGTATCTCCGTCTGTAACTAAACAAAGCCATACAAACTATGTGGGTGTTACGTAGGAGAGATTTGTATAGCGCACTCACAGCCTAACTACCTTTCGGTACACATTCGGTAGCCAAGAGACTTCATCTCACGCAACAATGAGAATGTGGGAAGTACAGCTGAGTCAGGAGAACAGTTGAGGTAGTGAGTAGCATGGAAGTAGCAGCCCAGGAACTCTTAAAAAGATGCACAGGTCCCGGCAAGGTATTTACGTGAAATATAGGTAATTATGGAAAACCTAAAACCGGACAGCCGCTTGATGTAGAGCTAGTGCAAATTGAAAAGTAATATTTGAACTTGCATGCTTGGACGACTAATTAGTGGAAGCCTATCAGTTAATGTTTGCGTCACCCATAGGAATCGCATTACATTGACCTCAAGTACAGCTGCGGAGGTCTACATTTCATGTGACGAATGCATGAACCGGATTGTAAGTGGTATTATTCTCTAGGTTCGCCCAAATTAAATTTATATCGTACTGGTACATTTCTGAGATTAAGCTGGTCCGAATGTTGAGTTGATGTGGTCGTCTAATGTAAGGTCTCTATGAAAGAGGAAATCAAGATAGTATCACACCTTTACATGCATTATGCTAGCCATGCATATTTGAATAATATATATTTAGGTTATATAAATATAAATATATAAATAATGTATATATAGGTTATGCTACCAAATTTCAAAGTATCCCTAGGTTTTCCTACAATATTTTAACATTTGATATCAGACGTTTGAAAATATTTGATACTAAACTAAATGCAGTATAAATATAATTTTTAAGCTAGAGCTCACTGTTTGTTGAGTAACTTTGCTGAGTCATAGTTAAATTACACGTCTATTGCACGTCACATCCAGAGGTACTGGTAGCCATCACGCCGTGTGATGGTGGCAAGGGTAGACGAGCTTTCTCGCTTTAACTAGTAGTAGTGCAATGTAGAATTTAAGGCGACTTATCCTCCAGAAAGACACCGAGGAAGCAAAGTACTGTTACAAAAGGTATGTCATCCGCATTCAAATAAACTACAGACAGTAAATTTCGATTAAAAAAGATGCGTTAAGGGATTATAAAGTGTGAAAGTTAATGAATTAAGCAATGATCCCAAGGTTATATTGCAGTTCAATGAGTCTTTAGAAAACATTTATTAATTAACTATAATCAAACAAAATTGATCACACATTTGCATTTAAATATAAAAGAACGAATTTATTGATATCGTCTCATACTCTATGAGACGATATCAATAAATTTGTATGTTTTTTGATAAACTGTAGCAGTTCTATTATGAAAGCAATTAAGCTGTGCATTTTCTGACTATTAATCCGCATCAAACCACTTCTCGCCGAACTGCCCTGGCTCCCAGTCAGCAGCACACTAACTTGGAAATTCTGCCACTTACTTTTAGGTCCCTTCCTTCTCTGGCTCCAGCCTTTACATCAGAGCTACTTCTCTGCCAGAGCAAGCTTCGCATGACCTGCTGCTCTAACTATAACTGTTCAGCTATTCCTCGTACGAACCTCGAATTCTTTCGAGACCGTGCCTTCAGTGCACTTGCTCCCAAGATTGGAACTTACTTCCGGCTGATGTCACGATATCCCATGACATAACGGTATTCAAAAAGAAGCTTAGTACATACTTGTTTATTTAAGGATTTTAGCTTATTCTTTCGATTTTTCCTTTGTGTGCTGGCGAGTGCTAAGAGTGTGTCTGCTGCTTCTAACTCTTTATAGCATCTGTAAAGTAACTAGAAAGAGATTAAGTTCTCTGAGGGCTATACAAAACATGTTAATACAATATGTAATTTGTGCAAAGCTTCTGCCATAATTTTGCATTCATAAGAAAAGCAATTTAGTGATGGAAAATCACAGATTCCTTTCAGGTGCTTCTTGAATACTTTTGGCATTAATGTATATCTGGGTAGCACTTACGAACTCCCTTCAAATCGATTTGGAACGATTGGTAGTTTCTTGGCTTTGTTGAACATCCCGGCGGCCTTAGCAATCATTAAGAAGATCATCCACACAATTCCCAAGAGAGGAACACAGCCTGAGATCACACCAAAGACCCGCCGCATCTGGAAGTAGTAAAACTGGTTTGTGTAGCGTTATATTTGAGCTCCAATTTTTCAAAAAATCCGAGCACTATAGCAAGTATTCCTCAGTATCCCTCTTCATTTAGAGATCCAAACAAGCAAGAAATGTAGCAGCTGCTGAATAAAATGATATTATTTTGCCGGTGCTGCTTAAACAATGAGCTTAATTAAGCATTAAATTTATTCTCAGCGGTTCAGCTAATGGTTGCCCTCCAAATATTGTCTCCGTATCCTTCTTATAGACAACTGTTGCTACTTATTACAAAGTCTTTACTACTCTATGTAAGCATGTGGAAACTCGCTTGTGCCTGTCGAAATGTAGTGAAGTAAACTTCTAAAATCTAGATGTAGTCCAACTAGGTGATAAGCAGTGCATCAAGACTGAGAAACAGAAAATATGCAGGTCGCAAGATTAATCCAACCAAAGTCAAGATTAGTCTACTGTGGCACTGAGAAAGCTAAGGTGACCGCATTTCGTATGTTAGTACCGGAAAGGGTTGAACGTTTTAAAGCTAACGAGCTGGTAGCCTGAGAGAGAGAGAGAGAGAGCACCTTAATTTAGTTCTCTGGTCAGAAAGATTGGCCAGTATTCTCGTGAAGCTACCGGCAAACGCAGAGAAACTTTTAAAGTCAATTTGCCACTTCGTAGGAAGCCAGTCTAGTTCACGCAGACGTAATGTGAAGACGAACCTAAAGAGTTGATAAAAGATAGGATAAGTTGCTTTTTTTACTAGAATCTTTGGAAAACTAATTCAGATTTTACTCACATTCGTGGCAGAATCTTAATAAAATAGCCCAGGCATCGCTAATAAAGAACATTAAAGTAATATAGACTCAATATCAATAAAAGCACGACATTGTTTTTGCTGCCATACTTTTGCCTAAGCAGGTCTGATTATTGTAATGCATAGCCACTGAAAGTTGACTGAAAAGAACTGTGGAGGAAGGGTGCTCATCCAGTCACGTGTCTTCTTGGAATGCCATAGCCAGACAACTGGAAGACGTCATTAGGATGAAGCTAGGTGAATCAATATGAGTCATGTCTCGATTAGGGAAAGATTATAGTGCCGTCCTAGTGACAATGTCTTGATACAGAATGCAAGGGTACATAGTGTTCAAGATAGAAACGATAACAATAAGAACCCACTTGATATATCGTCTTTAGAGAACTTAATCTCTTTCTAGGCGCTTTCCATCGCTGCGAAGGAAGCATAATCGAACAGTTAGTACTAGCTCAAAAAAGGACAAGAATAACATATGCAGGGATGACATGCACAGGGTCAGCATGCAGGTGTGGTTAGTGGCAGCATGCACTGCGAATCACATGGATCCATTAATTATCTGATACATAGGTGAGTTTTTAATTTCCTTTCACATGTGTTCAAGTCAAGGGATGACGTAATGGAAGTTGGGAGCGAGTTTAAAGCTTTAGGCGCATACAAACTACAGCCACGGTCTCCAAAGAATTTGAGGTTTGTACGAGGTATAGGTAAACAGTTTGATTCCGAAAAGCGAGTGGTACGATGTTCAGACTAATGGGGCAGCAGATCTGATAGGTAGGTGGGAGCCAAAGAACGATGGAATCTGGAAGTGAGTGAGAAATCTTTGAAGTCAAACGTTGCTTGACTGGTAGCCAGTGCAGGTTGGCGAGAAGCGGCGTGATGAGGCAACTGTGCCGCTCACGACAGACAAGCCAGACGACAAGCTGCAGAGTTTGGCACCAGCTGTGAGCACCTGATTGCACAGGCCAGTAGATGGGCAAACAGTGAGTTATATAAGTCAAGAAAGGACATCAAAAATGCATGGGCCAACTCAGATCTCTGTCTAAAAATGGCCGGATTTTAACAATCCTATGAAGCTGAAAGTCGGAAGCTTTGACTGTGGAGCTGGTGTGGTCATCTAACGGAATGTCACTTTGGAGCATGCCACCTAGGTATAAAGCTAGGAAGGTTGAAGTTTAGTTGTAGCTGAATGTAAGTTTCTGGCGTTGTTATCGGTCAGGGGTAAAGATTGATAGTGAAACGGAACAGAGGCAACACAAAAATCTAAGTGTTCCACTAATACTTTTTGGCATTCCTGCAGGTATCGTGGGGAATCTGTGAATTTCTGACCACGTTTTGAGGTACCACTCTTACTATTGTTTCAGGTACATGTTACCTCTAACCATGTTATGCTTGTTTAGATTATCCAAATTATAAGCTTGCATTTGATAACGGTTACTTCACAGTGAATTTAAGGTGACTAGAAAGAGAGCAAGTTCTCCGAGGGAGCTACACAAATATAGTATGACAACTATTTTATTGTTTGAAACATGTTAGTAAGGCTTCGGACCGTTACTAGTACTGCTAATAGAGCACATTATTTTTGAGAGCTGAAGTAATTTTTGTGTGACTCAATTATCACCCAGAAAATTATATCGCAAGACGAATGGGGCAGCAATGCAAGTAAAACAATTCTAGAAACTTGAATATTTGGATTCCTCATTTATCTGGGAGCATGGATATTAGGTTTGCTTGATATAACTCCTCGAATTCGTCCTCTGCTTGAATGGCATATGCAAAGGCACGATAGCATCATGGCCGGTTGGAGGAGACCGGGCTGTCTCAAAGCGAAAACATTTACCAGTGGCAGCTCATGCTATTCGGCAGCCTTTAACGTGGAGGCGGAAAATAGTTCTGAGACTGTCACTTTACTGAATGCTGGTATGATTGACTGATGTCCCGATGCTTCAAGATGTTTGGCTTGTCTGTGATCTTGCTAGTATGCACCACTACTCATTTGACTGTTGGAAGAATTTCCACTGTCCAACGAGGTCGGCATTATTCGACGATATGAAATACTTGCAAAGAGCTTTAGGTCGCATGCCGATGCTTGATGAATGCGACTTTTGCTTGCTTTCCTTATGCTTTTTACTTTGGGACTCTACTACATCTACATGTTTTTATTGATTTACTACCTCCAAGCTTACAACCTGTATATAAATCTTCGATATTTATTGAAGATTCAGCTGTAGATCAGACTAATTGTATAATTATTACGATTTACCTGCATATCAAACAAAAAAGTCAATTCTACTTGTAAATAGACATGTTGTTAATGCAAATGGATCGATACTGCTGTTTCGAATTACAATAACCAAATGTTTTCCCGACGTTTCGAATCATTCTAGGTTTTTGTATGGTCAGATACAACCTCATGTGAAATTATTATCCCTCAAAAAATTCATCCTTACTCACAGTAGAACCAGCTGACCGTAAGCCGGATGATCCTGGAATTTCTATACGATAGGAAACTTGGCGAGATTAACTCCAAGTATTGTTTTCTTGTAGACCATTATCTAGAGATTTTCTGAAATCGATCTTGTCCTACATAAATGGTCAATCTGAGTGTAATTTTCAGGTAACTTATCACCCAGGGTAAAAGGCGCTAAAGCTGTTTGCCAACATTCGGCTATGGAAGTGGCTGTAACTGAGCCTGAGATAAACAAATGGCGAAGAAAACTCAAGGAAGTAAAGCTTGACGTTATGACGGATTTTAGCAAGGAAGACATCTACGGGCATCTACAGTGACGGCCTGAAGATTGAGTCTAACATTTTCTTCGGTAGGAATTTGTCTAAGAGCCTAATGATGTTGAAAACCAAGAACAAAATACATGAATTATTTGGATAGGTTGGTTTCCTTTCATTATTTTGGAAAAAATGGCCTCTGCTAGATGAGCAAATGTAAGCAAACGGTATTCGAAATTAGTCATATTATGGCAATTCTAGATGTTATCAGGGACTCCTCAATTAGAATAGTTTACAACCACCTAGGATTAAAAATAGTCCTGAGATCCTTATTATAAGCAATTTTGAGTTATGTTTCGTCAAAAAGTACTTTTTCGTGTGCTGAGGGTCGTTGTTATGCAGCCTAATGTATTGAACCCCAAGCTGAGTACGTGAGCACGAAAACTTAACTCTATGGAATTACAATAACTTTAGTAAAGTACTTTTCAACGATTCCTTGTTTTGTGCTGGAGCAATAACCCTGACACTCACGTGATTTGAACCAAGTTGAAAGACAATGGATGGGTTGAGATGGGCGACTGAGGCAGGGTGTTAGTAAGGCAACGTCATACTACATGAATTTATGACACCAGAACGAGTGTTGGTTTACCGGTTGTCGTAACTAGTTTTACCCTCTTAGCAAAAACTCGGGATTCCCTGGTGTCGACGAAAAATCCTTCAAATTATCCAAAAGAATGAACAGCCACAGCATCAGTGGCCATATAGTGAGGCAACTTATCACCACTTCACCTCAGCCCAAGATTCCACAGTTTAAATATTTTGCATATGATTGGGCCTGGCAATTTTTCATAACTCAACTTCTGATATTGGTGGTAGATAAATACTTATTTTGAATAAATGGATATTACGAGGTGTAAAAGTGAGCAATTTTCAAGATCTCAAGTAAAAAGACCGAGGAAAGAAGCACACTTGTAGCTTTCCTGTCGCTACGTTTCAAAGTTCCCGTCACTGCACTGTCACCAGCTCTTAATAATTGGTGAAAATGCTAGTAAATATGCACAACTATCCAAGAGAACTGAAATTTAATTCTAGACACTTTTCAGGTATTGTACAGAAAGAATCACCGAATGATTGACGGTAAAATTTGCAAGAAGTAGGTACATCACAAGCAGGTACATGCCAACGATGAAAAAATCACAAAGAACCACAAAGTATGTACGTATAAAGGTCTTCGTCTCTAACTCCAAAACTTCATACAAGCTATGCGGTTTTTATGCAGACAGTGCGCCTGAGGCTTTCGGTACGGATTCAATAGCCAACACACTTAATCTCATAACAGAAAGAGAAAGTCATAGCTGAGTCAGGAGGGCAGAGGAAGAAGTGCTTAGCATACAAGTAGCAGCTCAGGACAGCTGGAAAGGTTGAGCCATATTCGGCAGTAAGAGGTTAGATGTCATTGCATAAGAATGGCGGAAGTGAGTTACTCAGTCTCGGACCTGCAGAGCAACACATACTGTCCCAACGGTCTATTGTTGAGGAGAAACGTTGCTTATAAATGTCGCAGGGGAATGAAACAGCTAAGTTATTATCCATACAGGAACTAATAGCATGAGGAGGGTAGACGTAGTGTAGTAGTTTAGCTTGGTAGTAAGGAGCTTCAGAGCCAGACCTATCATTGGTCTCAATCGTTCAAGTAGGCCCTCGTGATCAGTGGTGTCAAGGCATCCGTAGATCTTGCTGTGCTTTAAGTGATATTCTCATGATCCTTGATCCATAGAACGTCATTGGTTACATGGAGAAGAGCAGTTTTCACGGAGTGCTGCCACTTGAACCCTAACTAAAATTCCTCTGAGATTTTAATCTTTTCAATGTGAACTATCACCTGGTTGGCGAAATATCTTTTAAGAAGCCTTTACAATAAAGAAAGAAAAGAAATTGAACAAAAGTAGTTGTTAAGTCCCTCTGTATTTAGTCCATGCTTTGTAAGTATCAGTAGATTTAACGATGACCAATTTGAAGAAATCAGTTAAAACCTCTTTTTCCGGAGAATCATTACAAATCTCTGTAATGGCTAGGCTAAGATGGCTGCCAGTGAAGACCGCAGAGACGGTGGTATAGGGTCTTCATGAGATGAGCTTTATTTACTAGACCTTATTAATGTAGCCAAACTGCATGCAGAAACCTCAACAAAATTCTTTTTGAGGAGCGTCACATTTTGTGATTTAGCAATTGATTTAGTTGGAGTGGCTTTATGAAGCGGCGAAAGTGCTCCACTACGTCAGTAAAGAATGCCGGAAACTTATGAGATGAGCTGTTACTGTCCGTGGATTGAAACCATTCACCGTTGTCAATCAAATTGTTTACCTGAACTCACAAATTGAAAATTCGAACATTGTTAGTAAGTTACAGTCTGTTTTTAGAGCTAGACACTCTACAAAGTCAGCACTGCTTCGGGTGTACAACGAACTAATTAGGAATGCCAACGTAGGTAGAATATCTCTGCTAGTTTCGCTCAATCTAACGGTGGCTTTTGATACTATCGATGACCAAGATCTTCTTGAGTGTCTCTCATTTCACCTGGGCACCACTGGAACTACTATGCAACGTTTCAGGTCCTATTTAAGAGGGAGAATCCAGAGTGCTGATGTGAATCGACAAAGATCAACCGAGGAACCCTGAGAGATGGGGAACCACAGGGCTCTGCCCTCGGTCCTGTAATTTTCTCGGTTTATACTCCCCTTCTTGAACATGTCATTTCCAAGCACAATCCAGACTTTCAATTTTATCCGGATGACACTCAGTCATACCGTTAATTTTGATCCCTAACGGCCCTCCAGCACTTTGAAGTCTCCAAATTCCGTTGCAGCACATATTGACAATATCCTCACACAAATTGCTGAACATTTTCTTCAGTTAAATTATGGCAAAACCCTTTGCATCAAATGTAAAGCGCAGAGGAAGAGATAAAGTTCTCTGAGGGCGCTTTATCAAGTGCATTCTTATAATTACAACTATTAAAAAAGTTACTAGTTATAGGCTATTCAAGTGTTATTAAAAAGAGAAAGGCTAGTGCTAAAAATCGGCTCTGACAGCATATTTGCTGTTAAGTCACACCACTTCTCGCCGACCGGCACTGGCTACCAGTCAAACAACGGATTGACTTCAAGGTTCTGTCGTTCAATTTTAGGTCACTTCATTCTTTGGCTCCAGCCTATCTCTCAGATCTACTCCCCCACCAGGCCAAGCATCGTACCACCCGCTTTTCGGAATCCAACAGTCTACCAATACCTCGTACAAACCTCAAACCCTTTGGAGACCGTGCATCTAGTTCATATGCTCCCAAAGCCTGGAACTATCTCCCGACTTGCGTTAGAACATCCCTGACTTAACCACATTTAAAAAGAACTTAAAAACAAACCTATTTAGGCCTGCATTTAGTGAATCTCTGTGATTCGTCCTTGATGTGCTTATGAGTGCTGACACTGTGCATGCTGCCACTAACCAAATTTACATGCTGACCGTGTGCATATCACCACTAACCAGGTTATTCACGTTGTTTATCAAGCATTATATTATTCAGCATTCAATCGAGTTTCCCTTTGCAGCAAATGTAAAGCACATAGAAAGAAATTGAGTTCGTCGGAGGGAGCTTTATTAAGAGCATTATTATTGTTATTATTATGGTGGCATGAAAGGACATGCGAAAGCAGTTACTAACTTGAAGAGATGTCACGTGCTCTCAGATTTTTAAATTTCCTTTAACGTTAGCATGTTTTATCACTTATGGAGGTAAACGGAAAAACTGCAATTCTCTTATGCTCCACATTTTCTGATCAAAGAGCTTTCAGTAAAGTCCGGACAACAAAAGATTCTTCAATACAAAAATTGTCAAATTTTCTTTTAAAATGTATAAATCTATATATCAGCATATGTGGGCATATCAACAGTATGATGACTATCAAACCTATGAGAGGCTTTCACATAGTCATTCGTCCATTTAATCAAGATCCTTAAGAATCCTTCAAGAAAGCACAGACTTATATTGCTGTTAATTTTTTTAATAAGATGTCAAGATCGTAATTGAAATTTGAACTTCTTTGAAAATTATTTAGATATGAGATTCTTTCATGAATTTCCAACAAAGTAAATTTGTAAATATTTCTCTTAAGAATGATTACAAAGCACAGTAAGATATAAATACTTAAACTGCATAGTAAAATAAACAGAAAATTAGTAATTAATACTAATATGTTAAGGTTTTTAGCACGCGAAATAAATGGAATAGCAAATATAAGCAAAAGAATTGAGAAAAAAGCAATGCAGTATTAATTAAATTAAACTTTGAACTCTTTTACCTACCATATCAGAAGCTTCAGTTTCACTAATGTCAAAGAATGTTTTTGATGCAGGGTATTTACTTATTTGCATGTTATCACAGTCCCTTTCTTCGGTGTCACAACATTCTGTAAAGCAGTTGCTTCAGTAAGTTGTGCGACATAATTGCTGCAAGCCCAAATAATGAAAGCGAATGCATACATGGAGAAAAGGCTTGCATAGCCTTAAATTTGCTTATACTATGGACAAAACCAGATAAAAACATATCAAGGTAAAAATAACTAAAATTAACTCAACGAGTAGTAGTTTTAGCTCTTAACAGTGTTCAGATACACGCTATTCCATTGGCTGTCAGTGATTTGTCACGTACAAGTTATTTGGTATTAGAAGATGCGGAATACGAAACGTGAAGTTTATTTTCGAAAAACGATTAAATTGATTCAATTGAGTAGAGAAGATAATAATACACAGGTAGAGACCTCGGTATCACTTCTGCTAGTTATATAAGAGAGACTTTAATTGCTAAAGTTCCAATCGCATCTACAAGAGAAGCAATCAAATAGCGAGCAATACAACCGAAAATTCGGAACCCTGCTGGGGGAAAGGTAGACATTTTTCAGTCTTTTGGAAATCTGCCTATTCAAACACAAACCAGTTATAAATGCAATACCAAATTGTGGTGATTGACGGAGCGTAGTTTTTTTTAGGACTCACTTAAACTGGAAGTAACGCGTCGAGCTCAACAGAGTATTTGTTTTTGAAAAACCTGACCTCCCGAACCGAGCGTTCGTGGGAAATTTTGTAAATATAAGGTACTCAGCCATAAATGGATCCGCAGAACATAACTTCTAAATGAATTACATAAACTACCAAAGCTAGTAACATTTTAAAATAATGACACGCCCCCTCTAGATCGAATTTCCAACTGGTATTTTAACAAGATTACGAAAGCCTAAACCCTACCGGCCGGGGTATAGTCCCGCCTCCGCTTCCCCGGCCCGCCCATAGTAACCGGCTGCCGACGGCATTCTAAAGCCCACTCCTTATTTACTTGGCAGAAACATGTTTATATTGGTACGTTCATATCGGCTCACAAACCGAAAGTGTCTGTCGTTCGGCGAGTAGACTACCATTAGGGATAATGTATTGAGAATTTACTGCTGCAGGGGCAGGCGCAACTAAGGAGTCAATTACCACTGCACCTACTGAATTATCGGAATTTTTTATCTGGTTCCTGTAGTGGCCATAATCCATGGGGCAACGTTGTCCGGTGGCCGGTCAGCATGGTGACTTTGATGGAGCTAGCGGTCGTTCAATCGGAATCAGTCTGAAAATTTTGATTCGATTCTATTTAAGGGAAATTGTGGTGATTTTGAGCTCTCATTAATGCCATTTATAGCTTGAGATTTGTATTGGCGAACGCGGGTCAGACGCATGGGTGGTTTGACTGCTGGCGGCATGAGAGCTATCGTGCCTACCTTAGCTATCGTGGTTTCGTCATATCTCCGATAATAGTGATGCGATAAACTTGAAATGTATGATTGTGTGAAGTGTATGATCTGCCAAAAAGACATATTGACAGTATTGGAATCATGTTATGATTCTTTTATTTACTTTCTAGAAGACACCGTTCTCAAAAAAAGTATGCTGCATCTTTTGAGAGGTTTAACATATTTAAACAATGCACAGTAATGAATCGGTTTGAATAAAGCTATAGGTATATACCGATGTGAAATTTGATCTTGACTTTACAAGTCATCAGAAGGTCAAAGTGGCACCATGGTTACATCAAAAGATAGCTAATGTTGCCTTTGTTGTTTGTGCAAACATGCGCGCCTTCGGTCGATTAGTATATGAGAAACATCGATGTTGCGTTTTAAGGGAGATAA
Organism: Cristatella mucedo; assembly: GCA_009760855.2. NCBI lineage: Eukaryota > Metazoa > Bryozoa > Phylactolaemata > Cristatellidae > Cristatella > Cristatella mucedo. The sequence goes on from WPIO01000024.1 coordinate 2,845,437, forward strand.
ATCCTATAGTACTCCTATCTGGGCGGGGGTGGGGGATATCTCCGGTGATTCCCCAGCTCCTTGATCGGGAGCCACAGTGAGGCACATGGAGGAGAAGTAGTGGGATACGAGATTTTCCAACGCTTTCAAGAGACAAGCCTGGCTGGAAGTTTCGGACCTACAGAATTTGCCATGTAGCACAGTTAGACGCACCTGAGACTGAGACACAAGTCAAGGAGAGAGGTCACAATGGCTTAGACCAGCCGGGCTGTGGTGTACTTGTCTGTACAGTTCGGATTTGTACAGCTCTTGTAGCTGCAAGTATGCGAAACGTTGGCTTTCAAGAGGGTTTTATAGTTTCAAGAAATAAAAATTTGGATAAATCAAACAGTTAAATTATGCTCTGATAATAAAGAGAGCTCCGTGAAACTGTTTATGCGATCATTACAAACCGGGGTGAGACCGCCAGTACGGTTACTGACTATTAGTTTGTTTTCACAGATTAATTTCTACGATCGCGAGAAATGCACAGCAATTGACTCTAATAGTGTTTTTTGCACTCTATGCTAAGAACCCTTGGAGTAATTAGCAGCAGCCACTGGCGGGGAATACATAACATCAATTTCTCCATTCAGTGCCAGAGAATTATTGTAGCGTTTATTAATGCTAATTAGTATAACGATATGTGTATCTCATATTTGACAACAATCCATAACAATTTGTATCTCACGTTTTCATTGCAGGCGCTGCTCAGAAGTAAAATAACCAAAACTAAACAACTGAAGTGTGCGGCAGTGAGTTAGCCATAGCCTTATAGGCGTTTAACGTCATATCCCATAAAATTAATTTGCTACGCTAGTGGAGCAGAACGCAGTTTGACCCACTGCTGTCCTAGAAAAAAGTCGTTTCCTATCATGTAGAGTCGTCCTTCTTTTATCGCTGTTAATTGGTTCCAGACTCTGCATTGGTAGGCGAATTTCAGCTAAGTACGATTGTTTATTTATAAATCAAATATTTTCTGAACTAGAGGATAAAAAACCTGTTCACGACCCTCTAATTTGGTTTTAACATTATTAAAGCCCTATAGACATGAAAAAACATCATTTTAGTCAGAATTACACCCGTATTGCCCAATTATTAGAAAAAAGTTAGGAATAATAAGATGTATTAGACGTCACAAATATCACATTAATATTAGTGTACAATAATTTACACACACAGTTTTTACACACAACCATTAACCTATGAAAATAGTGAAACTATGTCCATGATGAAGAGGTGGACAACACGGCAAAGAAGAGCAGGTTACTGCTCTTAATGAGGCTGCACCTGACGTTGAAGAATTTGTGGGGGTGCTCGAATACATAGACCAACAAACCGTAAGTGCAGTAATTTTAATTTTAATTGTAATGCAGTGACGAGTAATTGACTCAGACAACCGAGCTCGCACTGTATAATTGTCACCAACTCGATCAACTTGTTTGATGAAGATAATTGAAAAAACCCACAATAGAGTGAAGCCTCGAGAGTCGAAGCGTGAAGTAACGAGGGACGATTGTATATTGGATGCACAGTACGTCAATGGGTGCGATGCGAAAGCGTTGCACTTTAATTTTAACGATATGAAACCATTTGAGACAATAAATTCTGTGTCAAATTCACAACATGGTCTTGGCCTCATTACAAAAACCCTAAGCAAGGGGCGAGTTTATCAAGTTACTATTCTATTGCGTATCACTTTGCAGCAAATGTAAAGCGCCTAGAAAGAGATTAAGTTCTCTGAGGGCGCTTTATCAAGTGCAATATTATTATTATTATTATTATTAAGACTGCAAGATATTATTAGTCACTGATAAGGTTGAAATATTTTGAAGCTGCTTAGCTAGCTTCTCACCTTGAAGTTGCTTAGAAATGCAGGGTCGATATTGTTTCTGACATTTTCGATAATTTGGTATGCAGGTTGTACTTCCGTCAAACTGAGGTGGGCAAAAGAAATATTCCGATTCGCAAAAGTTGGAAACTAAAATGATTTAATGATCAGTTGCAATGCAAAGATGGTTTTGAAAATAAATTTATTTCTTATAAGCTACAGTTTAATGGGATGTAGTAAATTACAGCAGGTGTTAGAGTCTAGCCACTGAAGCTGAAAATTACTCTTTTTAAATGAGAGCAGACTGAAACCTGCAAGTATGGAATGTAGGCCCTCGGTAAACATCCAAAAGAACAATACCGACATCAAAAAGAGCAGCAACCGTTCCTCTGATATTATTCAAGCCGTTGTAGGCTATTTCTTGGGAGTTCCGAGCAGTGCAGAGATGCACACTGTAGCATGCGGCTTTTTATTTGAACTAGTTGATGCTGCAATATTCCAATTCATATTCATCCCGGTAGATTTGCATAATGGGACAGGTTACGGGTGTCAAAGGAGCCATTGCCATTCAACGCTGGCAATAAACTGTTTCGGAGCTAGCTGAACGGTGCACTGACTGAAGTGTGTTTAAAGCCCATTTCTAAAAGTTTGGCAATTAAAAAAATCCAGAAAGTGTCTTCTCACTTGGTTTAATTGCTGCAATGCCGACTTATGAAAAGTCAGGCAACTGGCTTGGCTATACAATTCGATGCTACTCCTGAAATTATAACTAGAGATTTTTAATTGACTAAAATATATTAAAGTCAGAAAATATAGAAAATTCTTCATGGGACTATACTGAACAACTTTTTATAACTAGCAAGTTCAAAAACCGGCAGAATAAATAAAAAATTAACAAATATTTCCGTCAGCAATATTTTTTAATGATTCTTTTTATCTTTGCTGTACTGAAAAGTACAATATAAAACTATATCGTGCTTCCTTTGCAACAAATATAAAGCGGCTAGAAAGAGGTAAAAACCTCTGATGGCGCGACATCAAATGTATTATTATTGATGTTTTTATTATTATGTCGGTACGCATCTAAAATATAACTTGTCAAAACGGTTGATTTAATTAGCGTTTAAGCTGCTGCGACACATTACAAGAGCATCACCAGTTAGGTCCCGAAAGTACAAATACGAAGCATCACTGAACTGCCAACCTTCAGCTTGCCCGATTGCAGCCACTCAAAGCAAAGCCCATATTCCTCATAGACTACAATGCAACCAGTCTTCAATTACGCTGGGTTTTAAAATTTCCATATTGAAAATGAAAAAATTTTCTGGCACTTAGGCGCCGAGCTTAAAATATCCTGTTCTTACTAGAAAGGTTAGATTTAGATTAAATTGCAAATATATAAAGAATTTTAAGATATGGTTGCTAACTTTTGGTAAGTGTAATTTCACAAATGTGTTTCGCTTACCATTGCGGAAATCTTGCATTATTTCTAGAAAATTTGTCTTTAAGAGAATTGATATAGGCTTGAAATAAATTTGCTCATTTAAGCTAATTTGCCCTAACAAGCCCAAATTTGAAAAACGCTTAAATAATCAAAACTGACTTTCCATCTACAGCCATACGAGAAAGACTGTAGATTGAACAAATCCATGCTAACCAAGGCCAGGTCTAGCTTCGATGAATACGTTGTTGCTTAACTGTTACACAATCCAAAAAGGCTCATGTCGACAATAAACTGTCTCCTTAAACTCACCCACATTGACTTCTTACCAAGCGATTCTTGCGATGATCTAGCTGATCACTTCTCTTCTCCTCCTTCTTTGTCAACAACACAGACAAGTTTGGAGAATTCATCCCCAGGATGGCAGTATCCCAATTGAGTCCTGTCTTTCAATTCCATGCACCATATCAATACCTACATTCAAGGAGGGTAAATAGTGACGTAATTCGGAAGTTAACATCCCTAACGAAGAATAATGGAACTAGTCCTTTGGAGCCTATTCGCACTGCCCCGCTTCTAGGCTGGATAGACCTGCTGCTGCTAAGCATAACTAACATTAGGAATACGTCATTCACCTGAGGTTATGCCCCAGTGCCTTTAAAAAAGACTGAATCAAGGCCACAACTCAAGAAAGCAAGATTAAGCCAAGAGAAGTCTCTGCAGCTTGGATTGTCTGTTGTGAGCTTTACAGTTGCCACATCACGCCACTTATCACCGACTTGCACTGGCTACCAGTCAAGCAATGGATCGACTTCAAGGTTTTGTCGCTCGCATTTAGGTCACTTCATTCTTTGACTCCAGCCTATCTCCAAGATCTGCTCCCCCAACAGGCCAAGGAAAGTACCGCCCACTTTCGGAATCTAACAGTTTACCGATATCTAGTACAAACTCTAATCCGTAGAAGACCGTGTATTTAGTTCGTATACTCCCAAAGCGTGGAAATCCCTCCCGACTTGCGTCAGAACATCCAATGACCTGACCACATTCAAAAAGAACTTACAAACACACTTATTTAGGACAGCATTTAGTGGGTCCCTGTGATTCGTCCTTCATGTGCTTATGAACACTGACACTGTGCATGCTGCCACTAACCACACTTGCATGCTGACTCTATGCATGTCACCCTTACCATATAATTAATTTTATTTATCAATCATGATATCACTCACCATTTAGCCGCATTTTACTTTGCAGAAAATGTAAAGCACCTAGAAAGAGATCGAGTTCTCCGAGGGCGTTTTATCAAGTGCATTATTACTATTATTATTATTATTACTTGAGTTACTTCCGTCACTCTTCCTTTATCCGATCTTATCAAATAGACTGGAACGAATCGTTGCAGACCAGCTGAACTCATACATTGAAAATTCAAACCCAGACAGTAAGTTCCAGTCTGGAGTTAGAGCTAATCATTCCACAGAGTCGGCATTAATTTGGGTGTATAATGACCTACGTAGGAATGCAGGATTAGGTAGAGCATCTCAGCTTGTTTTGTTCAATCTTTCGGCAGTTTTCGGTACTATCGATCACCAAGTCCTTCTTGGGTTCCTTATAGTCCGGGCACCCCCGGAACTGCACTGCAGTGGTTCATATCCAACCCCAGTGGGAGACATCACCTGACATCAGCGGGAGACATCAACAGACTCTCAGGAGGATTAATGTGAATGGAAAAGATTATCCGAAGAACCTGTGAAACATTCGGTACCTAAGGGCTTAGTGCTTGGTCTTGTTCTAATTTTTACGGTTTATACCATTCCTTTCGCTGACGTGATTTGCAGCAACAATCTAGGCTCTCACTTCTATGCAGATGACACTCAGCTGTAAATTGGCTTTAACGGCTCTCATCCCTCCATCATGTCAAACTATCTCAACTCCCTTACTGCATGTATTAATAACATCCACTCATGGATGGCAGCAAACCTTATTGAATTGAACGATGATAAAACCAAGTTATTAGATATGGGCAAAACCAACCTCAATTCTGGAATTTGAAAGATTGACTCTCCCACTTGGCTCTAAAAGCGTAAATACTCGTACATGCAAGCGAAATCTAGGTGTCCGGTTCCAAAGTGACATTTCATTAGACGATCACATCACCTCCAGAGTCCAGTCCGCCTAATATCAGCTACAAATCGTTTGTGCAATTGGGTTTTTTAATCAGGGATAGCACAAAACAATAGGACCATGCATGTGTAAAATCCCGTCTCAACTTTTGGATATCACGGTCTGTATGTCTACCGGCCTTGTGCAATCAGGGGCTTACAGCTTGTGCAAAACAATGCAGCTTAGCTCGTCTGTTGAGAGCTTCACTATTGCCAAATCACGTCACCTCTCTCCGAACTGCACTAGCTACCAGTCAAGCCACACGTCGACTTCAAAATTAGTCTTTTAAATTAAAAGTCTCGTAATTCTTTGGCTACAAACAACCTATCAAAGACACACTGCCACCAAGCTATGCATTTTACCACTCGGTTTTAAGAATTTAATCGTGAACCTATACCTCCTAAGAATCTCAAATTCTTTGGAGATCGAGCCTATAGTTCGTATTCAAACAATGTCTGGAACTCACTTCCGAACTGTGTCACGACATCCCCTGACTTGAGAACACTTAAAAAAAAACTAAAAATGCATCCACCTATCTCAGTATTGATTTGCTCCATGTAATTAGTCCTTTGTGTGCCATTGGTTGCTGAAGCTGTAGATGTCGCCACTAACCATATTTGCACGCAGATCATTCTGAGAATGTCGTCTATAAACCATGTTAGTCTTTTTGTTCATTGAGTACGCTATGGCTAAACATCCAGTCATGCTCACTCTATAGCAAATTTAAGTGCCTGGATAGAGATTCCGTACTCCAAGGACGCGATAGAAAATGCGTTATTATTATTCTTTTCTAGAGCACGGCAGACACATCTATGCCCAGGATTCTGCTCTCACGTATGACTCAATATGTCCTGTGTAAGAATTATTCTTTACACTTAATTACACTTAATAATTCTTAAGTAAAAATTTTTACGAAAGAACATCAAGCTTTAAGTATTAAATTGTATACATTTTTGGATGATCTATATATGAAGTCTTTGGGGTATCGTAGTGATCAGGCTTATAATGCGCTCTTACATCACACTGGTGTTATCAATTTATCTACGATTACTAAGTTCATTCAGTAACTGATTACCAGTAAAATAAATAGCAATGGAAAGGCCGGAGTCCTTAGCCCACTAGTCCACTTTAGTCCAACCAGCTCCTGGTGTAGAGATGTCTGAATTGAGATCATGAGATCTTCCCAAGGGGCAGCTAACATTTGGCAGCGGCATGTCCTCAGGAAGCTACCATCTTCATGAAAAAAATTAAACAAAAAATACTCAGCAGAAGCATATGATAAAGCATTTAAAGCATTAAAGGTGTAATTACCTGTTCCTGTCGGGAATTACTCCAAAGATTAGATTTAGAATATGTCGAGGAATTGCAAGAAAATTGTGGAAGTTTGGATTCGGATTTATTGCTCAAAATATATTCCTTAATGCCTAGTTAACTGGTAAAAGGCACAAAAAAGGGTTACGTGATTTTATTTAGGTATTAAAAACTAGAAGAGTGCTAAAGCAAAGCCCCTGAGATATGATAGGTTCAGATGGTCGTCCACTCAGCAGCTGTATACCGATGATACAAACGAAATCTTTTCCTAATTGACTGCAGTACTGCTCACCTGGACCTGGCGCGCAGCTATAGCAATTGAGTTACCTAGGACGACCAATGTCTGCCTATACTTCAGATGCTGCACAGGTGCGAAGCGGAAAACCAAGTTGCAGCTGGTTGCAAAGACTAGCACAACAGACTCGTGTTCTTTCTGCATCCTGCTTTCGTCCTATCAGCAGCTCGGCTATTAAACCTACGACCCGTAAGTTCAAAGCGCCGAATAGTACTTGTTGGGGTAGTAGTAGACCCGCCGTGGCCCAGCGTGTTGTGAAACGTCGACCGGTAGCCGTTACTAAGGTCCAACTTAAACTCGAATGACCAGCGTCCGCCGAGCCGGATACACACCAACGTGAATACATGCCACTTCATCGCCGTCGCCCAGGTTGTTGGACAGCCTATTAAATTCCGCCTACTAAATGTCTGCTGGCTAAAAACCAAGGGGTTACTTATCAGCGATCAGGTGGTCCAGGAGAAGCTAGATGCATTTCTGCTTACCGAAACCTGGATAACGCCTTGTTCCAGTAGCTGGATTTCTGAGACCACTCCACGGGATTCTTATGCTAACAGTCCATGCTTTCTGACAAGGTTGGTGGTAGGGTTGCAATTTTTGTTCACGAATCCTTTGGCCATAATATGTGCAGTCTCTCGCATGAGCCATCGTTTGAATCGGTTGCAATCAGGTCTTCATCAAAGACAATGCCTCTAACTCTTTTGATATACCGGCCTCCTTCTGGCTGTCTAAACTTGTTTATATAGGAGTTTTCAGAGTTCCTCACAAAAATATCGGTGTATGACAGGCCATTAGTGATTGTAGAGGACTTCAATATTCACGCTGAAAACCCTAGCAACTGCCAGGTCAGCTCATTTCTTGACTGTCTGGAGAATTTTGGTTTGGTCCAACAGGTTAATCATACCACCCACGTCGGTGGCCATATTCTTGATCTCGTGATCACTAAGGATGTCCTCCCCACTGACCTTATGTTGTGCCCACTTACCCGCTCGGATCATTGTTCGGTCTCGTTTACTGTTCCTGCTCCCTTGTACGTACAGGGTAATGTCGAACTTGTCAAACAACGTAACTTAAAAAGTATTGATATAGACAAAATTTTGAGATCTGTTTGCAAGGCAGGTCTTCTTGATCTGAATTCATACTCGACCGGCAGCCTCAATACCCTCACTGATGCAATGAACATGACACTCAGGAGTGCTCTTGACAAGCATGAATCCGTTCATTCCAAGTCCTTCAAATCGGCAACATTTAGACCCATACTTATAAAGCCTGGATTAGACAACGAGGTACTAGCAAAATATAACCCTATTTCCCTTCTTCCTTTCTCGTCAAAGATTCTTGAAAAAATTGTTGCTCAGCAGCTGGTAGACCATACAAAAAAGAATGACTTGTCACAGACATTTCAATCAGGGTTCAAGAGGCAGCACTCCACTGAAACTGCTCTCATTCGAGTTAAAAATGACATTATACGCGGCAAAGGCTACGGAAATTTCACTGCCCTATATCTGCTAGATCTGTCTGCTGCCTTCGGCACCATTGATCACGATGTTCTGCTTGAACGATTGAGAACAACGATCGGTCTGGCGGACGAAACACTGAGGTGGTTTATATCGTACTTGTCCGATCGTGTTCAATCCGAGTCGTGTGGGGGTCAGGTCTCACACACAAGAAAGGTCACCTGTGGATTCTCTCAAGGGTCTGTACTCGGTCCCTTGCTGTTCTCCATTTGCACACAACCTCTGGGAAAAGTGCTCAAAGCTCATGGTATAGGATATCCCTTTTATGATGACGATACTCAGTTGTATTTGTCATTCAAACCGCCGGAATCTGCTGCAGTACTGAAAAATTGAATGCTTGCCTTGCCGATATTTGATCCTGGATGTTCGAAAACTTCCTGAAATTAAATGATGATACAACCTAATCACTGCTCATACGCCCCCCAAAGCGCGTGGCTGGGTTAAAGGGCTTTGCTTTTCTAATAGGTGATGCTCTTGTGCGACCATCACCACGCACTCGAAATTTAGGTGCCGTTTTCGACAATTGCCTCAATTCCAAAAAGCTTCCACCAGAAGGCTGCTTCTGCAGCTAACCATCACGTCCAATCCCTATCCAAGATGAGGAGCTGTTTTCCACAGTGGCTTGCAAAACATTTAACTTGCTCCTTAGCTTTGTCTTGGCTAGATTATTGCAATTCCCTATTGGCTGGCCTACCAAAAAAGTGACTTGGCCTATGCAGCTGACTACGAATATGGCTGCATGGCTAGTCTTCAAGTCCCAGAAGTTTGAGCACGTGTCTCCTACTAAATGGGCTAAGATGGATGGTGGTTGACCAACGGATTCAGAGCAAGGTTCTAACGGTGACCCACAAGGCCCGCCACGGCTGGCTCATTCGTACCTAGCTGAACTGCTACATCAGTTTCAGCCTGATCGATCCCCCAGGTCCTGTGTGGACAAGAAACTAGCTGTTTCATTCCTCCGCTTAAAGACCATTGGCGACAGAAGCTTTAGCTCTGCAGGTCCTAGACTGTGGAACTTACTTCCACAATTCTTACACAACAACAACAAATCTCCTACTGCCGACTTTGGCTCGTCCTTTTCAGTCGTCCTGAGCTGCTACTTCTATGATACTCACTACCTCAACTGCTCCTCTGTCTATGCTATTTTTCCCACTTTCTCTTTGTTGCGTGAGACGAAGTCTGTTGGCTACCGAATGCGTACAGAAAGCCGCTTAGGCTGTGAGTGAGCTATACAAAACTCTCCTGCGTAACACCCACATGGTCTTTATGACTTTGTGGAGTTACTGACGGAGATACATCACATTAAATTGCATTACATCTCAGTGGGAGACTTTAGTGTATTGACGTAAATGGACGACGATCACCCGAGCTACCTTTGAAATACGGGTTACCTTAGGGCTCAGTGGTAGGTCAGCTATTTTTCACGGTTTATACTCTGCCTCTTGCTGATGTGATTGCCAAGCACGATCTAGGTTTTTAATTCTATGCGGATGACACTCAGTTGTACCTTTGCTTTGATCCCTCCCACCCTCGAGCACCTCGAATTCTCTTAACTCAATTGCTGCATGTATTGATGACATCCCCACATGAATAGCAGCAACTTTTCTAAAACAAAACGATGATAAAACTGTCTTACTAGTTATTGGAAAACCCTGTGTGATTCAGATATTGGAAAGGCTGACACTCAAAATTGGCTCTTCCGGCATATATCCTGCTGAAGCAGCTCGAAATCTAGGTGTAATGTTCCAAAACGACCTCTCGTTAGACAACCACATTAGCTCCACGGTCATGTCTGCTTACTTTCAGCTACATATAACATCGCTAAAATTTGGGCTTGTTTAGATAATGATAGCACGTCTTTGTTGGTCCACGCATTTGTGAAATCCCTTCTTGACTTCGGTAACTCACTGCTCGCTGGCCTACCGGCATGTGCCATCAGGCGATTACAGATAGGGAAAAACTCTGCAGCTATTCTTGTCTGGTGTGAACGTCGCAGCTGCCTCGTCACACCACTTCTCGACGACCTGCACTGGCTACCAGTAGAGCAACGGATTGCCTTCAAGGCTGTGGTCGCTCACCTTTAGGTCACTTCATTCTTTGGCTCCAGCCTATCTCTCAGATCTACTTCACCACCAGGCCAAGCATCGTACTACTCGCTTTTCGGAATCCAGCAGTCGTACAAACCTCAAATCCTTTAGCGACCATGCACTTAGTCCGTATGCTCCCAAAGCCTGGAACTCTCTCCTGACTTGCGTCAGAGCCTCAGCTGATTTGACCACATCTAAAAAGAACTTAAAACACACACCTATTTAGATCAACATTTAGTGGGTCGCTGTGATTCTTCCTGCATGTGCTTAGGTATGCTGACACTGTGGGCGATGCCACTAACCTCATTTGCATGCTGACCCTTTGCACGTCACCCCTAACCTTGTTATTCATGCTTATTAAGCATGATATTACTCACCATTCAATCGCACTTCCCTTTGCAGCCCAAGTGAAGATCTTAGAAAGAGATTGAGTTCTCTGAGGGCGCTTTATCAGGTGCATTAGTATTATTATTATTATTACTTCAATCCGGATGCCGCTCAGCCAGACCAGCAGTTTTCCTCTCTTCCTGCAAGTTTCGTATGTCAGCTTCTTTAAAACAGCAGGCTCCTGCCTGCGTTATCAAGTGCACTTGCCTAATAGCTCTCTTTCAGCCTACTAAAAAAATGTTTCCCCCTTATATCTGGCATTGTGCAGTGATGTCTAAAATCTGCTACAGTCGTTTCGACAACCGATTTCCTTCCGAACTCTTATTTGGTTTAAGGCTGTCGATGATGCTTCCCCGAGGATCTGGAAGGAATAACTGTGGATAACCTTGGACTCCCTAGCAAGCAGCAATCTTTGCATGTAAAGATTTACCTTTGCAGTCCATTGAATCCGACGGAAATCCTAGCGAAGATCTTCGCAAGACTTTCTGTTTGTGACGTGAATAGCTCCAGAGTTTGCGCTTTTGCAGGTACAACAACGGACTAACTTGCTCAAAGATATTTCGAGTTGCTAATTTTTGCTTACCATCCAGCTATAATCTTGCGTACTTTCAAGCAATTTATTATTATCTAAATGTACACTTATTAAAAATACAGACCCGAAAAGCTTAGATAGATAGATAGATAGAGAGAGAGAGAGAGAGAGAGTTAGAGAGAGAGAGAGAGAGAGAGAGAGAGAGAGAGTGAGAGAGAGAGAGAGAGAGCACACCTCTATCGGAGAAATATGTTGCAGCAGCTTACCTGCATGAAGTACAGTCCTTTAAACACATGCTCGAGGAAATAAACACTTTGGTCTCTTATTGTCATGGCTCACAGGGGAGGCTGATCCGGACGCAGATCTCAGATCCAGATGCAGTTCCCACTCCTTAGGATGCGGCTTGGACCCACAAACACTTCAGCAAATTCTGCTCCTGAGCGTTAGTTCCATCTAAGTTTCCGCTTAACAGGGTCGCATCGGATACAATATGTTTAGAGCTTCTATTAGGTGCAGCAGAAATTGGATGTACTTACGAGAGCACCCTTTAAGCCATTGCTCAGAAATACCGAACCTACGAAGCGAGCTAGACAACCAGAAAAACCCTGCGGATTCGTATGAAAATTTCAGAGGTTGAGCTGAGGAGAGAAACCCACACCACACCATAAAAGACCTCCATAGATAGATCAGATATCTAGATATAACAAAGTTTAAAGCCAAAGATTTAAGATCAAGGCTGAAGCAGTGGAAATGGTTGATGAAGGCCTGCTAGGTATCGATAGATCAAGCACTGACCAGATATCTCAAGGGCTTATAAATAGATAAAATTGAACTATGCATAATGCCGCTTTGCACTCAGTGTGTTCGAAACACTATGAATAATAGGTACCAAGATTGGCTACCACTTGGCCATTACTTGCCTAATATCGTAAACAACGAGTCCTGGGAAAATTAGTATTTCGATAACTTCAAATTGAATAAAAATAGGGAATATGGCTCAATAATCGGAACCTAAAACTGGTTTAACTGGTGATTATAAATCGGGAAATGCCCTGATGCACACACATAATCAACATTTAATTCTAGCTTTAATTCCCAAACTACCATAAAGCGACAAGGATATCGGTTTCCTGCTTCGTGAGATTGTTGATTTAAGTAATTTTCCATTAGTATATTCAGGTAATACACAAACTCTTAAAGTGTGAAGTCTATCTTAGGCATCAAATAGTAAGATAAATATCGAATTTGGAAAGCAGCTGCCTTCTTTTTAAGATTAGTTGTGATCCATTTTCCTGTTTTAAATCTGTACTAGTTTTGTCGTTAGAGCTTTTACTTATGAAAGAAGACCTTTCTTACGAGTCCCCTTTGAAAGTAAAATTCAGGAAGATGCTCATTACAGCTCCCTGATTGTGCAAGATGTCAGGAAGCATTCGCCGATAGTAACCAAAGGAAAAAATGAATCCAAAATGTGTGAAATACCGGATTAGTTAATGATGATATTTCATAGTTTAGTGCGCTATCAAATGAATTATTGTAATACAATTTACTGAATATATTGCATTGTATTTTTAGCTCATTCCCCACTGACCTGAATTCTTATCGGTTGATCTCCCTTACAATATTTTTACCCGTCGAGTGTAGGAATTGTGCTTGAAATAGTAAAAAACTCATACACGTTCATGTTAGCATGTTTAGATTAAATAGAAAGAGATTTTTTTCTCTAATAAATTAATATGTTCTTGGCTTGCTATATCTGCTGTTTTTTTTTAATTTGCTTAAGGTTACGGAAGCTCTACAATGCTTTAAGTTTAAATCACAATAATTTTTAATTTTTCCGATTACATTTTTTTAGAGCCTTATAACAGTAGCTTAACGATATGGTCACTGGATGGCTCGACTAGCAGGGTTGGGACGGTTAATGTTTCCCTGCTGGCCGCCGTGGCGTACTACAAGGGATATGTTGAACGCTCGGCGTCCTTTGCGTGAGCTTATGCGTGCTCGTATTGGTGCTATACATGGGTGCTTTAAAATTCACGGCCAGAGTTAAAAGTCGTTTGTAATCAAAGCTGTTTTGCTTCCCCTGCAGTAAGTTGTAAAGTGCCTGAATAGAGATCCAATTTCTAGGGCCACTATAAAAAAGAGTCTTTAGTATTGTTAATGCTTTGCTTACACTTTCCGTTTTATTTCGAGCTACGGATTTACTCAAAATCTCAAATGTTATCTGAATAGCCGTAAAGTAGACCAGTGCACAGGAAGCTTTCGAATGTGAGTTGGCTGCATTATTGTGTGCTGGCAATAATAGCTGTAGATCAACGGTATTGTTGAGAATTTTGGAGACACAGCGTATAATACACGTATAAAAAATCAAGCTTACAAAATTTTACTCACGGTCGCACATTTCTTTATCTTGCGTGAAGTTTTGAAAGTTATTACCACACGTTCCGAAAATGCACATCTCCGTCTGGTCTTTGAACGGACATGCCGAACCCTCTGGTGGAATTCCGTTTGTATTTCGACAAGCTCCGCTATTTAGTCGGCAGCTGAGAGAGCTACATATCTCCTCGTTAATATTCACAGAAGACTCGTCCTACAAAAATGGCAGTATACCTAGCAATGAATAGAGTGTGGAAGTTAGAACTTTTGATCATAAAATCTTAAACCTGAACGTGCAATAAACAACACATTTCTTTTAGCTACAAATATATTCACACACACACACATACACACACACACGCACACACACACACACAGACAAACACATATATATATATATATATATTTACACGGCAAATATGCATACGGTATATACATATATGATATATATGCCTTATATATACAGTATCTATGGCAACTATAGTACAGAGTTATGATGGCACTTGGTGAATGTCAGAACATCATCCTTAAAAGAGTTCAAGAATTGATATTTCACGAACCTTTATTCTTTTAGAATTTGCATGTTCATCATTGATTTTTTAAATTACCTAGTGCCCTTAAAAAAGGGCAAGTTTATCGAACAAAGATAAGACAATGGCCAAATGATCTTCACTAGTCACTAGTATAGTATCATAAAAAGGCTTTAAATGATAAATGTTACAGTGTTAAGCGGCATTATACAGCTCTAATTTACAGTTTGCTTTGCATTGCATTATCAAATTCGTATGAGTAATTGCATTTTATTAATAATTCATAGGCCAAACAGCAGGCATTACAATCTGTTCAGCAAATAGTCATCCATAACAAATATTTCAGCTGTAAATTTCTACATGTAAAACAGCATATATAGTATAGGCATGTTTTTATAATATGACACGTACACCAAATGGCCTAGGTATGGAAAAGAAAATCATGAGCAAAATCGAGAAATAGAATGTGAGGATGTGAGAGAAAGAGCAAAGATTTCATGCACTAAGCATTTTGCGACAGGGGAGGTGATGGAAATGATATAAACGAGTGTCGATAAAGAGACTCAGCTCAAATAGATTGAACAGGTACAAGCAATGACTCGCTTTTTTAAGAGTCTCATTTCCAAAGCAGCACAATATCCCTAAACGCTATCGCCTCCAAGTTCTCTAGACACTATTCCCACTGACGCTACAGTATTCCTATCTATTACTAATGCCTCTCCCACCTACCTCTACAATATATGGATCTGTTTCTGCCATGCAAAACTGACATCATTAATGTCATTAACCTCAGACCATGTCTCGGCACCCTTTAAAAAAGGCTACAGTCTGGCTACAACTGAAGAAAGCAAAAATAGACCAAAAGAACGTGAGCAACTATGAATAGTTTCCGTCTACCACTCCTATTGAAGACACTGGAAAGAGTCGTGGCACACCGGCTAATATTCATAGTAAATTAGTTGAAGCACCCTCAGAGAACTCAATCGCTTTCTAAGCACGTTATACTTGCAAAGGAAGCACGATGGATATGTTAGCGGTAGCACGCTCAACAAACAACGAACTTGACCAGTTCGAGGTGACAAGCATTGGGTCAGCGTGCAAATATGCTCACTGGCAGAATGCACAGTGTCAGCACCAGTCAGCCGCAGAAAGGACGAATCACATGGACTCACTAAATGCTGCGATAAATAGATACATTTTTAGTTACTTTTTAACTGTGATCAATTCAGAGGATGTTGTGACACACGTCGGAAGTAAGTTCAGGACTTTAGGAGCATGCCAAATAAAGGCTCAATCTCCAAAGAACTGGAGGTTCGTACGAGGCATAGGTAAATTATTCCGAACTGAAAAGAGAGTGGTACGATGCTTAGCCTGGTGGGAGAGTAGATCTGATAGAAGGACTCCGCAGGACTCGAGCCAAAGACACCGATAGAGTAGAAGTGAGTACCCTGCCTCTAGTACTACAACCCCGGGTCAAGAAGGGTTCATAAAGTACTTGCTAAAGTTAATGCACTGTCTATATTGGGCTGACATCAATTATACCTTTAAATCCACTCATTCGAAAAGACATTCTTATAGGCAGGGCACACAAACAAGACTACCAACATACAGTGTAGGTACCTCATTCTCTAGTTTAACTACTTTAGCTAGAGACAATTAAAGGATTTTCATCTGTAAGGAACCAGTAAAGCTTTAAACCAACACGCCTAATAAGCTGTCAATTATGCCTAGCTATGCTTTTTGGAATCGAACAGCAGTGACGCCGGGGCAATTCATGGGAGAAAAGGTGCCTGGAACTGCCGTAAATTGGAAGTTTGGCAACGAAGTCTCACATGGCAGCTTGCTGTAATTTCTCTCGAATCCGAGCTCATCTGACACATAGTCGATAAGGAGAAGTGTTGATTGTAGCCAATGAATGAAAGTCCACTCACACCATCTTGTGCACTGCTTCGACTTACACAGCACGTTCTTAAAGGATTCCTGTAAACGTAGAAAATTGTGAGCTGAAAATAAGATGGCATCTGAAGCTTATCAAAGACCCTTAAACACTCACGCTACCATCAGTGCAATTTCTATTCAAAAGCAAGTGTTTACTTACTTGTGTTTAGTAATATTTACATTGCCGATCAGGTCTTGGCTAAATAAATTATCAGCAACTTAGCTTACAGAGAGAGGTCCAGGCAACTAGGAATAACGCAACCTGCACAAGCACATGTTGCATCCTATGCGTAAGTGGCTCTCTATAAATGGATGAATATGCATGCAAGATTTTCAGCTGGTAGTTCAAATAAAGATTTATTTCAAAGCGCAGAGAGAATAGACACAATCAGCAGAAAAGGTGAGTAATTAACGAAATGTCACTATTGCATTTTGACTTCCCATTTTTTGCAAACCATCAAGTGTTACCTTGGAAGATGGGGCAAGAAGAAGTTCAAAATAATGCAAAATCCTTATTACTCTCTGACCTAAAAAATGTGCATGCATTTGGAATTTTCAGACAGCCTAATACTATAATTTCAAGTTTTTAGATCAGATACTGATTAAGCGGTCTAAAGATATTCCTTAAACATTCGAAAGATTAGCAAGCGATTTAGCCGATTTACCGGATACAAGCTTTTGAATATCATTTCGAAGGAGAAAATATAAGTTGCAAGAAGTTATTAGAGAAATTAATCAAAAGTTTTAATAGCAGCCCAAGATTACAATATAAATTGAAGTATTAGCAATACCAGACTCAATAGTTCATACGTTCAGAGAAATATGTAAAGATAAAATGCACAATTTCATTAGCTTTGTTCAGAAAGACATATATATTAATTGCCTGTCACTTAAGCTAAATATTTCCACATTTTTAACACAATACAATTAAAAATTGAGGGACTGAAATACTTGTGGCCACTACCGCTAGCTTAAAAAATTGATGTGACTAAAATATAGTGAAGCTCATATTCATAATAGTCGGACGAGCTTCTTATGTCATTAGATACTTCCAGGATTAGCATAGGTTTTTAGCGTTTCATGCAAAGAGCAAAACGAAGTATACAAATACAGTTGAATACTTTCATCAGCGGTATCGGTCATATTTTTGAGAATTCGGACATGAAATGTAGCGTTCGTTTTGTACTCAAATACCTTAGCACGTTGTAAATATTGTGAAGTGAGCAGCACGAGAAGCGGTAACGTTTATCACCCCCGGCTGGGTTTATCTCGTTTCTTGGTGACATTAGGTAGTCTTCGGAATCTTCGCAGCTGACTCCACCGGGATCAAAAAATGTAGCACCTAAGCTAATCAAAAAGCAGAAAAGCACGCATGGGTAATAATGATCATTTAACTCGGACGGAAATTCAGAAGTGCAAACATTCTTGCTTGGCTTCTTCTTTACACTCAGCTACACGAACAATTTGAGCGTAACTTAGTATTTTAGCTGATTAGTCTCGGGCTTCCACTTGCAAAAATAGCAAATAAAGCCAAATGTGCACGCTAAGAAATGACTTTGCGATCACTTTTTTGGTACCGGATCTCTGATTAAGCAATCCATTGCGTACATTTTTTAATTTATAGATTGTAAAACTTATTGCTAGTGGCTAGGCAACTTGCTTCGTACTATTTTCCAGCCTTACATTAGACCTACTGCTTGCATGGACAGACGCTGTACAATCCAGTCATATACGCCAAACACACGGTTTAGGCCGCCAATGTTGACAAAGACGACTGTTGACCACCTTGTCGTATTTCCACACAGGTGTCTTTGGTCGGTATCTAAAAAAATAAATATGCATTATTGACCTGTGCCTATTGCATAAGTTTTTTTGCCGGCTAATTGTGGCTGAGGTACAGTTTGCTATTTTGGCTGCCCTGCCAATAAAGGTTATGATACAATTAAGGCCATGGCACTGAAATAGGGTGATTCTTCATGTTTTTATAAAGAATTCAAATTTCTTGCTCTTTTAAAATAACTAGACTGAATACAAGCTATCTTAACAGAGACATTATATAGCTTTACTAAAGGTGGCAGCCAACCAATTCGGCTTAAAGGAAGCGGTCTCTTAAATTCAGAATGGGAATACAATCAAATTGGTATTTGTAAAAAATCTAACAAAACTATCTGCAGTGGGTTTTGAAGTAAGAAAACAATTTGAGGAGTTTTTAAGTATAGAAATTTTAATTTTGAGAAATTTCTTCGCTTTTTTATGCGGCAATGGTTCTTGATCTTTTGTAGCTGAAAAATTCTGCCGGATTTTTAATCCCGACAGTTGCCTACCGATTCTAAGCTAATTACCTACATATTAAACTTACTTCCGACTGCTAGGCAGTGGCCTCTGTGGTTGGGAACTCTCGCTTTTGCAAGTAGGATTTTTCTTTAAATACGTGGCCAATAATAAAGTTCCTTGCCTTTTTTCAATGCAGAATCGTTCCTAAAGCACTTTAGTGGTTTTCGAAAAGCCAGCATCTGCCACTAAATGGACCAAGACAAATATTTTACTTTTTGCATTTACGTGCTAGACAGTGGTGAAGCTCTGGAGATCTTGAAACTAAGTTTTGGAAGCAATACGATCGTGCGAAGCCAATATTAAAAATTCAACGCAAACTGCAGTCCCTTATTTATTACCCTGTTTTGTACAGGTGTATCAGTTAAGCCCAAAGCCGTTGACGATCAAAATGTATATTTTAACAACAGCCAACAATAGCAACTTTCAAGTCGCAATTACAGCGAACCACCCGTAATTCAATAAGCTGTATATTCGTTTCGAACGTTAGATGTGAGCCGCGATAATAATAATAATAATAATGATAATGCACTCGATAAAGCGATGGCTCTCTTAGTAAGGCAGTTGCTCTTCACGCCGTGAATCACGCGTAGTCCAAGGAGCTTAAACGGTAACAGGCAATCTGTCAATTTCCCTAGCAGTCTCCTCAGTTGCGACCGCTAGAAGGAAGTGAACACAGTCGTAGGCTCCACAATAGTAATGACCGTCGCAGCAAGAAAGATCTTGCAGTTTATCAATGAATGGTATGAAGCAGCTGAGCTGCCATACATCTGAACCCGACGCTCAGGCAGCTCTTTGCTTTCGCATTAAAAAACGGCAAACTCTAGCTTGCAAGACTTTGATCGCATTGATTCGCTGATTTCGCAGTACGAATCTTAAAACATACCCGGTCTTCTGTTGCAGTGGTCATCGTATACAACCTATTATCTTCAACTTAGACCGTTATATTTTGGCTAATGCCAGAATTTCAGCAATACTCTGTGAGTAAAGCTGGTTAGCCAAAGCTAGCACTCAGATGTAACTAGCATCTTATTGCGATACCACAAAGCCTACACCTTTAGCGAAACACAATTCTAACAGTAAACTCTCTTAAATGCCGACATATGCTATCCTACTGTGAAGATCTCCTCTTGCTATATTTAAGAATATCACTGCTTATGAAGCCACGTATGTTAGCGAGAGATTCTCCCTATCTCTGTCTCTCGTTCTCTCTCTCTGCAATATGTTTAAGTTTCGGATAAGGATTGCTCAATCCTTTCCTTATTTTCATCATGGTAATCGCCACTTGTGCTCTGAATTGAGATATTTCAATATTTAATCTAACTTATACAAAGCAGGAGCTGAGCAGTGTTCAACAAAACACATTTCAGCGAGCACATGCACTTTCGTCGGAGCTCTGCCAATCGCGGAGTCTTTTTGCTTGGCTCTAGCAGCTAGATAACTGTAACTAGCAACCACTGCAGTGGTCACTCGGGTCATGGCCTAGTCTCTGGGGTCATGGCCTGTGGAAGCGAAGCTACTCCGTACGTTCTGCAGCTACTTTTAAACAGCCCGCTAACTGAACTGACCCTTACTTATAATGAAATTAAAAGATAATGTTTCTTGCCATTTGGCTGAAGCTATGCTGATTACAGTTCTGCTTGTGAAATTTAGGACACTTGGTATATATCTTTAATAATAATAATCGCTAAGAAGTGATCTGAAAGTAAATTGACTTACTAATCAGGCAATTTGAAATTTGCTGCCTTAGATGCAGTTACCTACAGCTACTGAAACGTAGGATATGATGACTACGATCACCACCGAAGACGTTCAAGTAAAGCTTTCAAGTAAGCCAGCTAAAGTGCGAGGTGACTATCCTAACTTCTAGTTAGTAGGACTTGAGGTTAGTGGGAACACCGCGGCAAGTAGATTTTAATGCAGGTACAGTTGGAAGACAACTGTGCGTGTATCTGAGATCAAAATTATGGCTAGTTCAAGACGCGAGACAATTTCATTGTGTCTATGCTGAACGAACTGATTGCAATGCGATTACAATATGGGTCGAATTCATGAAATCCACGCTGAGCTCGTACTTACATGCTACAAGACCGGTTTCATAATCCAAGCGTCTAAAAGGAAGATTTTGAAAATCCAGTAAGCGACAGTAAAAAGAAGCTTAGCAAAGTATAGACATTTATTTAAACTCTAAGGGGTTTTTAGCATGAAGGTGTCATGTAAAGTCTACCAGCTTAAGTTAGCACTCCGTGAACCTCTTACAAAAAATGACACTCTCGAAAGGTGCGGCACCAAACTTCGCATTTGTAATTGCTGATGGCACTTTTCAGTTACGACAGAGCTGGATACTTCGAGTAACATAATCGGATGAAACATCATCTACCCTGATTTTGAGGTACTTTGAATGTTCAGGTCTGAGATAAAGAATGAAGATTACTATAAGGAAAGAAAATCTTTGGGATTGTTGCGCTGCAAGATGAATATCCATTCAGGTCTGTGGGAAGTCGTGCAGCGTGGCTTTGCCACGCTTATGACAAAAGTGACATGAGGAACACAGCTTGGCACCCCATGAAAGAATCACATTAAAAAGACCGTGAGACTTCTGCTGATATTTGCAAAAAATCGATTCTCGTCATGTTACCTAGCTGAAAGTAGGATAACTTTTATCAAGAAGTACTAAGCGCCTGCCTATAAAATTTACGCTGTAAAAGGACTCGCAGATAACGTAACAAAAACTTCAGAGAAGATTTCTGTTCACTCTGTCATTTTCTGGGAGATACGTTTGCAACAAATAGGTAAGAACAGTCTTCCACAAAACTGCCAGTTTGTTTTACTGTTGCTCAATTTTATTGTCATTCTGTCTCATTCCAATGAAGAAGCTATCAATAAGTGCAACAAGGGATTTGAAGTATTTTGAGTTACCGGAAGGGAAGACGGGATTAAAGCACATATAACGCTGTGTATTATCTACATAAAAGAGAATGTTCATGGAAATGTGCATGGAAATTAAACAAGTTAAATAGACCATTACAGCGACTATTTAATAAAATCTTGAGAAAACATATATTGTGAATAGCCGTAAGCCTGATTGAGCTCGACAGTATATCCATCTTCGTATTGTACTTACAAAGTTGCTACAGATATACTTATTTCGCAATTTATTAAACAAAATGATCAAATACCCATACAAGACATAGAGAGAGACAGAGACAGAGGGAGAGAGAGAGAGAGAGAGAGAGAGAGAGAGAGAGAGAGAGAGAGAGAAAGAGTGATAGATAGATATATAGATATATAGACAGATAGGGTAAGGGAGAGAGAGAGAGAGAGAAAAAGAAATATAATTCCTTTATATAGCGCCCCAAGAGAAAGTAATCTCTATTCAGGCGCTTCACTTATGCCTCGGGGCTCGAGCCCACGACCTCGGTCAGACCTTGGTCGGGGCGAACACCTTTAACGCTAGACCAAACCAGCTCGGCTAATATAGTTCATTTGTTTAGCGCCCTTAAGATGGAGAAAGTAGACTGCCGACCTATTAACTCGTTGTTAGGCACGGTCACTCTCATTTGTGGCTCTTTTGGGATTTCGAGAATTGGTTTTCTTATTGGTTTGTTAGCTGGTTTATATCAAATGTGCTATTGTAAAAGCTTAATATATTGCCCAGGGATTAGCCTTAATTTATTGTTAGTGAACAACGCTCATAGGTCTACAAATAAACGATTGAGGTTCGACAAATAAACGTGTTTACCTGTAGTAGTATAGAAAAAATGATGAAGAGTTAACTTTCTTGCTATCTATAGCCTTTTTTATAACGTTCCGAACGATAAGGTCCTTACTTGCCTGGGTGATCTTATTGTCCTTTGCTGATGCATTCACCTACAATCCATATTAAATTATGATTTGCTACCCAGAGCACGGACATATGTTAACCCTGAAACAACCTGTTAGTAGCTTTTCTATGTGCCCAGGCTATAGGTTTGAAACAATAAAGGATTCTCTTATTTAAAAAAAATATGCTACAATCGATTATTAGTGTTCATTCAGCAACAAAATTGATTCAGTTGATTTTATTTATTTTCAGAACAGAAAGACACAGCAATGCAATATATACCCCCCACACACACACGCACATATATATATATATATATATATATATATATATATATATATATATATGT
Source organism: Cristatella mucedo (assembly GCA_009760855.2). NCBI lineage: Eukaryota > Metazoa > Bryozoa > Phylactolaemata > Cristatellidae > Cristatella > Cristatella mucedo. The sequence continues at coordinate 2,868,360 of WPIO01000024.1, forward strand.
ATTTTTATATAGCTTCCTAAGAAAACCTCATCTATATCCAGATACTTTGAAAACTCCTTAGAGTTAGAGCCTACGACATATGTCGTTATAGGCGAAAATCTTACTCAGCCAAACCAGGGCTGCCCAGCTTTTTAGACCAAAAATTAACACATTACTATTGCGTATTACTACAACTGTTATATCGCGTTTGTTAAATTAAAATATTCTAAAATAGGTGAATACGCCCTACAATTGAGTCCAGTTTATCCCCAGAAGGTCAAGTGGATACATGTTTGCGTTTTTCTGAGATAGCACCGACAAGACGAAGGGTCGGGAAGATAAATTCTCCGTGTTGTGGTCAATTTAACCATGCTACCCCCTTAATAAAAAATGGCAGGTTTTACGTGCAGAAGAGGATCGAGAAAAAATCTCTTCATAAGCTCACATCGGAACATTAAGACTGTGAGCAAGCCGGAATAATTGATCGTTTTGCAAACGTTTAGCTGTAATGCTTAAGTCACCAAATTTATAAACTCCACGAGGGGTCTAACTGTATTAAATATACTTAGGCTGGATGCATAATTGCTCAACTTTTGATTACTCTTAAAAAATATTGAAGAATAAAGCTGCTTATAACAAACGAAACGTTTTAAACGCTGAGCCCTGAAATAGGCTATCGAGTGGGCTGGTTTTGAGTTACCCTTGGTGGGTGAGAAAACTCCATGTTAAAGATGGGGATTTTAAATAAAAGAGCGGTTTGCTTCAGCGTGTGGTAGGGATAAAAGTATGCGAAGCGATTGTCTGCAAAGCAAGTTAGCTAATACAGTTCCAGGTCTTTCCAAACTTCACGAGAGATTTTGAGCTCATCGGTGACCTAATTTAGCTTACTCAAACAAAAACTGTTAATGGGGGAAGTTTGTCATAATAGTTGCGAGCCTCGCTGTTGCCACACCTCACCACCTCTCGCTGACGTGCACTGGCTCCAGTCAAGCAACACATCGACTTCAAGGTTATGTCGCTCACTTTAGGTCCCTTCAGTTTTTGGCTCAAGCGTACCTATCGACCTATCAAAGCTAGTACCCTACCAGGCTAAGCGTAGAGATACCTGTTTTTTTATTTCATTGTTTACCTATACCTCGTGCAAACGTCAAATTCTTTAAAGATCGTGTCTTTAGTTATCATATTCCCCAAGCCTGGAACTTATTTCCGAGTTTTGACACGACATCCACTGACTTTACCACATTTAAAATGCACCTATTTATGATTAGCATTTAACATCTCCCCGTGATTCGTGGTTTGTGTGCTTACGCTTGCTGATATTGGCATGCTGCCACTAAACACTCTTGCCTGCGAACCGTGTGCACATCACCCAGGATATGTTAATCTTGTAGTTTATGGAATAAAGGTGTATATGTAACCGTTGTGATGGATGCATAATCCATCGCAAAACTTCCCGTTTTGATGATTACTAAATTTCATTAATTAATCTAGAACTTAGGTAAAGCGTAAAAGATAAATAAGCAATTAATGACTTTGATCAAGCTTGGCAACAGCAAGTGTAACGGCTAGCACACGTACTGCCAGAGTTTCTGCTAATAATTAATAGGCCTGGTGAAACCATTACTAAAATATTTAGTCTTTCATAAATCGTGGCAGTAGATAACCCTTTTGAAGATTACTCACGCTCATGTTGATGGAGCAGTTGCAAACGTCATCAGAAAATATGATTCTGTTCTCTTGGCTGCTTGCTGCGAAAGCAATGTAGGAATTACTATTGTAGACTAATGTGTTGTGAATCTGGAATTAGATAAAGTGCCTAGCTATCTGCAGCGGCGGGTGGAAAAAATACACACACACACACACACACACACACACACACACACACACACACATATATATATATATATATATATATATATATATATATATATATATATATATATATATATATATATATATAATATATATATCATATATATATATATATATATATATATATATATATATATATATATATATATATATATATATATATATATATATATATATATATATATATATATATATATATATATATATATATATATATTCTTATACATTACAAAGTCATTTGGAAACTTCACCGAACGCATACGTTACTTAAACCGTTTTGAGACTTTAAGCAAATTGCCTTGGTGACAGTAATGGAGCATGATCTCTAGTTATCAAGTGACGTGTTTCTCTCCCTGGTGTTAATGACTTTACATATCAACGCCTGCATTAAATTTTTAACTACGTTAAAAGTCACAAAATGCATTGCGAGCGAAAGTCAATCAGCTGAGATAATCATCTAGCTTAACTAAAAATCTATTATCAATGGATTGGCGATAAAACGTGTAACACTCCTTCACCATAGAATTTATTTACATTAGATGCAGCAGCGAAAATCTCTCATATCTACTTCAAAATCTAGAACAGTGCACGCTGCTTGGACAGAGCGCGTGTTGCGAACCTGCATTTTATCGAAATTTCATGTGAACATAGTAACTAAAACTTGAACAAGTTCTGCTGCAAATTTTTAGTTCCGATGCAATATCATGTTTTACCGTTATACCAAGTTACTGGGAACTTATAACTCAGGAAATATAGATATGATCAAATATAAATTATAATTATTATAACACATATTTTATGGCACCCTTAGAAAACTAAATCTATTTCTAGGCACTTTAGAATTGCTGCAAACGAAGCAAAATCCAATTCTTAGTGGTAGCCAGCTCAACGAAAGCAAGCAGAACGTCCTAGTGAATCAAGGACGGCTAATTAAATGTTTGTGCTGCGAATGGTTATTAATAAATAATTATACTTGCAAAAAAAACTAAAATTATTTCTTCCAAAGATAATAATAACAGTAATAGTAATATTCCATTTGAGAAAGCACCCTCAGAGAAACCAATCTCTTTTATGTGCTTATATTAGCTGTAAAGCAAGCACAATGAAATAGTTAGTGGTAGCATGCTCAATTGGCAACAAGAATAACACGGTTAATGGTGACGTGTAAAGCGTCAGCATGTAAGCATGGTTAGTGGCAGTGCGCACCGTGTCAGCACTTATAAATACATAAAGGACAAATCACAGCGACCCTCGAAATGCTGTGATAGACAGTTGCGTTTTTAATGTCTTTTCAACTGCGGTCAAGTCAGGAAATGCCGCTAAGCAAGCCGCGAATGAACTGCAGGTTTTAAGGGCCTTCAAACTAAAAACGCGATTTTCAAAGAATTTGAGGATCGTAAGAGGTATAATGAAACGATTAGAGTCCGAAAAGTGGTTTTATGATGCTCAGCTTGGTGGTTCTTGCAAAATAAATAAGGCTATTAAGTAAATGCTTGATTGAATTTACATGTATCAAATTAATTTCCTCGCACTGAGTGCTGTCGATTTGATGCATATATTGAAATATCAATTAAGCAAAAATATGATTACAATTACCCGAAATATGTTCAAGTTCCTAAAAGTCTCATAAAAATGAATATATATTTGACTGAAAGCAGATTCTAAGCAACGTACTGGTGAGGTAATGCCGAGATACTTTCTAATGAGTCTTACAAGGCTTTTTTAATCTAGTTCACTTGGCAGCATGGCCCAGTGTTATATTGGATAGATTCATTATGCGACATTCGGCGAGATATCATTGTGCAAAGTGTAATAGATTTCCATGACATTGGTGACTATGGTCGGCGAGCATGGTCACTAGTACTAGTCTTGCTTCCAGTGGTTAGTAATGATTAGGCGTGGGGCTTGGTCTTCGGCCCTGGCTGCGGCCCAGAGTTATGTAGTAACTTAACAAGGCTCACGAGGTTGAGATTCAGACCATTCCCGACATGAGTTTGGCATGATATGACCCGTAGTTTACCGATTTAGAGATAACGGCTTAAGGGATTGATGCACCTGCAGCATCTCAGGTGAAGCGGATTGGCCCTTTCTCAAAATACAAATCACTTGAAACACGAACGAGTACACAATATCTCTATGAAAATATCCCTTTACAAGCATATAATCGTAAGCACCCTCCATTGTAAGCCTTAGTCAGTTCTTAAAATTAGGTTACATTTCCAGAACGTGCAGAATTCTCGCTAAATAATGTAATCGCACTAATAAGCAGTGTTTTCCATAATAATCTGAATGATTTATGATATTTATGAGGTTGATGTATCTGTAAAGGCCTTGTCCCAATAAGCATTGATGATGGTCTTAGTCTAGACACAGCTTTGCCATCTGTTTTATTGGCACAAGAGACGCTAATTTCCTTGGGTATAGACAGCTGAGACCACTCACTATACCCGATCGCTGAGACAATTGTGGTGGTGACTCAGGCAATGATAAGTTGAGGTAAGCATTCTCTCAATCACACGAAGCAACTCTAATGGCAGTTAATTTTGTGCTATCAATGATAGATGTCGCAGCTAGTGTGACTGACAATTCTGACAGATTTGTTAGCAACTTCCGTACAGGCAGCGTCTGCACAGTCTAGGGTGATAAGGCTGCTCATGGCCTCCAAGGTAAGCTGATCAATCGGTTTTTAAGGTGACTGCGATGCCCTTAGCGTAGCCTGCTGCTACTGTCGTCCCCAAGTTATTATACACATCGGCGGCGGCACGTGGTGAAGCTAATGTGCACATCTTAGGATGAAGAGGGAATCCACTTTTCAAAGTAATTCAGGAATCTAAATACTTTTAACATTGGTATCGGTTTCGACCGACAAACCAACAACTGCCTGCTTGGAAAATCTTTGAACAGACGGTAATTAATCTGTTTTGACTTAAAAATATTACTCCATGGCTCATGCGACGTTCCTGGGAAAAATCGTGGAGATGACAAAGGTCAAATCGATTTATCAATGCAGCGTGTTGCCTTAATGACTTCCGAATGGTCTATTGAATTGGTCGCTTTTTGTTTTACTGAGAAAAATCCAGTCTATACCTGACCTAACATGCCGGTAAGCCCGTGGCCTCAAGCGGTTATTCATTTTAGCTCAAGAGCTTGCTGCAGTGGTCCCAGCTAGTAAAATTTTGTTTTTTGCGTTCTTTGCTAGATTTATGACATAAGCAAATACCTCTGCTATATAACAAAGATATACTTGGAATCGGTTTATCTACCATGAATGTACCTTTGGTGAAAGAAAAGTACTGTAAGTTGAAATATGCTGTGAACGAAGGATTCCCTTTACCTATTTATTCGATCTATTGCTCTTTTTGAAAAAAGCTGTTTATACTCTCGTTCAACAACCTGAGGCGGACATATGACTTTCAAGTTGAGAGGCAATATCTGCCAAATTGTTTATGTAGGGGTAAAATATACAAGAATTTAATGCAGATAGTTTTATATTCTTAATTAATGAAGTGTCATAGCACAAAATTGTTTTTGACATAAAGTTGGTGGGTGCTCATGAAGTGGAACATAGAAATTAGTTTGCTGTTGTTAAGGCTGTAGGCGAAAGAATGTATGGGACGGCTCATGTGGCTGCCCCTGCATGAGGTTTGTGACCTCTACAGTAGCTGAACCCGGGTTTCTCAATACTACAGGGCTATATATGAAAATTTAAGATTTATTTTCAAGATCCATCCAGCCATTATGTTTTCCCGAATTGCTTCAAACTTTAGCAGCTGGGTAAAACTGCAGCTAAGACATTGCAAAAAGAAGAGAAAATAAATATTAATGAATATCACGAAAAGAGAATCAAGCAAAATCATTCCGACGTCACTACATTCATTCGTGCAAACAAGAGACTTCAAGGTAATACATTCTATGACTTGGTAGCTGCACATACCGTTACTGACATGTTTTGGTAATTAAATATAGAGATCAATCGCTCGTGCTAAGAGATTTTGAATGGACATTTTTCACTCTGATTATACTCCGGCTTTCTTTAAGGCAGTTTAGTCAGACTGAGCTAATATGCCGTTTAATCTAGACGACACAATAGCGGCCGCCACTGAGGTACTCATTATATTACTACAGATCGATACTTATGTTACAGCTGCAGGCGTAACAGTAGAGAAAGCGTGGCCAATGCTTAAGACGTACGCTAATTAAATCTAGTGCTTGGGAAGCCGTTAAACATGTACCATTCCCTAACTTAATAGTATCAATGTATTTGTCTAACGTCCTCAGAAATTCAATCTGTTTCGAAGCACTTAACGATTGTTGCAAAGGAAGCATGGTCGAATAGTTGCATTAAACGTAGCATGCTCAAAGTCGGCAAGCTTAACATAGTCAAAGGTGACCTGCATAGGGTGAGCTTGGTAGCATGGTGAGTTGTCAGCACGCATAGGCACACCAAGAGAAAATCGCATAGGACGGCTAACTGGTGTCGTAAGTCGAAGCATTTTAAGCTTTTTTGGAATCTCATCAAGTCAGGAAATGTTCATGATACCAGTCGGAAGTGAGCTCCAGTCTTTGGGAGCATGTGAGATAAAAGCATGGTATCCAAAGTATTTGAGGTTCAAAGTAGGTATAGCTAAATAATTAGACTCACAAAAGCGGGTAATACGATGCTTAGCCTGGTGGAGGACTAGATCTGATAGGTAGGCTGGAGAAAAGAAATGAACAGACCTAAAACTGAGTGACCACTTGTAAGTCGGTGTCCTGCTGTACAGGAAGCTTTCGCAGAGTGCAGCAAGTGATATGATGATGGAAATGCCTCGTTTACAGCAACCAAGCCAAGCTTAAGATTTTCGCACCAATTTTAGGCATTTCATTGCACGGACTGATAAACTACCAACCAGTAAGTTCCAGAAGTTGAGATAAGATTTCACAAATGCATTGACCAATAAGGCTGTAATATTTTTTACCTAAGCAAGCTCAAATTAATTCAATTTTATCTAGCCGAAAGTCGGCAGAATTGACTGTGGAGCTGATGCGGTCGTCCAATGAAAGGTTCTTTGAAAAAGGACAGATAGAAGCAGTGTAAATTCAACGGGAGATATGCTGTAAGAGCCTATTCTGAGTTATTTTTTCCCCGATTTATTAATCATATCGGTTTGCTCATAAGTAGTAACGTGTTTTATAACCATTCATTTTGGCAAGTGTGCTGTCATCCATTTGCGAATGTCATCAGTAAATGCGGCAAGGGAGTTGAGAGAATTAGAAAAGCTAGAGGGCAGGAAGGGATCAAAGAAAAGATAAATCTTAGTCTCATCTGCATAGAAGCGAAAACCTAGGTGGTGCATGGATATCAAATCTGCAAGAGGGTGAGTATAACCACGACAAGAACCTTACTAAGCGTGTATCACTAAGGCACGTCGTACTTCAGTGGTCCTCGTATAATAGTAATAATAATGCACTTGATAAAGTGCCTTTTGAGAACCTAATCTCTTTTAGGCACTTTATATTTGCTACAAAGGGAAACGTTATGGAATGGTGAGTAATATCATGCTTGATAAACAACATGAAGAAAACAGTTAGTGGTGGCGTGCATAGGGTCAGCATGAAAGTGTAGTTAGTGGCAGCATGCACAGTGTCAGCACGCATAAGCACGTGAAGGATGAATCGCAAAGACCCACTGTCATTATTGATCTGTCCAGTTTCTACCAATGAAACTAATTAATGAATGTACTGCATGAGAAATAGTTTTCCCTTAGTTAGTGCAAAACTATGCCGTTAGGTTTCTCTTTTTGAGACGTCTAAATTGTTTTCTTTTGCTATTTCTCGCGAACTTATTGGCTACCTATCTGGCAAAGTATCTAAATCAAAGTTCTGGCGAAAGCTTTTGAGCGTCATCCTTCTTTCCTTACCGATAGTTAAAAATACAGGCTTACACATCGCAGTTAATATTGTTCCACCTAATCTTCAGACCTAAGTCGTATAGTAGTACTCATAGCCTGCCATCATTAAGGGCACCAAGAGTTTATTTCGCAATTTCCCAAAGCGAGAAGAACTATATGCGGCCCCAGACACTTCCACACCTGAGAGCAGCACAGGAAAGCACAAACACCCAAAATAACACCTTAGCCAGATAAGTACGCTCAAATACGCTAAAGCAACGCAGAAGCTCTTCTAGCTCAGGCCAATACCTAAAGCATACTAGCTAACGTCAGAACTGATCAGTAAACAATACATGTAATGGTGGTGCTACAATGGCTAAGTAATTTGAAAGTACTAAAATATGTGCAATGAGTAACGAGTTCAAAATCTAGCATACGATTTTAATAGTAAAATAGTTAAACAGTATAATTAATTCCAAAGGGAAGTTGCGATCGCACACGTCATGTCTACATTGAAAATGTATAGTTTTGTACAGTTGTCTGACGTGGCACACTTTCTCAGGGACCTATTTAGTTAAGTATACAGTTTCTAATAATTTATTCAGTTGGTTTCAAGCTTTTGGAACACTCATTATTGTTTTTAAAATACATTTTTCAAAGTATGGGACAAGTTTTTTAATGCTGCCATTAAATTCCACTTTTAGATAATAGTCTTGTTGGAAGAGCTCATATTGACATTTGGTGCTGTATTGTACGGACTTAAATACGAAAAGGATAGGTGTTTTCATTTTATCCCGCAAGCCTACACCGTTGCACCAAAAGGATCTAATACTGCTAATTTCATGAAATTTCTAAAAGTTGCTGATGATATATCCACTCAAATAAATTTCAGCGACTAAGAGCCAGAAGATATATGTAGGTTTACACATAGAAAAAAATAGTAACACAAAAGATGCATCTATTATCACGTTCATCAAAATACTAGATTTTAAAGATCTCTTGGCACAGCTAAAGCACATGCGTTAGCAAATCTAATTCAATTAAAGAGCTTTTGACATGATTTTTTGGGACTATGTTTACCATATACACTTTGGTATGGCTGCTTATAGAAATGGCATAGTACTGAGAAATAACCATATTCTCATGAATCTCTCTCTGTCTCCATATAGCTAATACATTCGTAAGAATATTTGATAAATCAATTAGAATGCGATAAATATACATGCACTCAGAATAAGGACTAATAAATTTAAATTTAGTAACACGTTTTTACTTTTGCTTTCAGTAAGTACTTGCAAGCGATGTGCAGGTATACAGTTAGTTTGAACATACAACCTTTAGGGTTGTAAGAAACTTATCACCAGTCGTGGTCTGTCTCACTGTACTTACAAATAGAAAGATATTTTCGTAGACACTTGCTAGCCATAATTTAGTTGCACTATAATCGCAAGGTAGATTTCTGCTCCTAATAGTGCATGCTTCAATCAAAACAGTATTGTCAATAAAAGCTCCGATTGAAATGGAAACATGAAGCTTTCCAGGGTAATTCCAAAACACGTTGCTAGGTGCCAAATATCCGTCAGTGTCCTCTGTCCGACCTAAAAAAAACTTTCAGTAAGTCATTTTGCAAAACAGTGTGTTAAAAATGACGCACTTCAGGTGTGGAACTCACAACGGGTTGAATAATAACATGAAATGACAGAGTAAATCGCTGTTAGTAAGGGCAATAATCAACGATAGAGCTCACTCAAAACTTTACAGTAAGACTAGTGCACTTAAAGCTACATAGTCAGATAAAAACCTACCAACTAATTAACCACGTTAGGAGCGCATCTTATATTGTTTTGGAGTACACTGCACCATTTCTCCCCACTTCTGAAAGTAAAATAATCGTAAAAGTGTGCTGCGGATATTTCAAATGTGCACGTATTGAAAAAGCTGCTGTAGAAAAACAAAAGTTTTCATGAGAGTAATAAGTAATGTTCTAGCAAAAAATAACACACATTTCCATCTTTCAGATGATATTGCAAGATTTTTATTGCCGAATGTCCTCTACCACCACGAACTAAAGTAAAAAGCAAGTATTTGAAAAAAATCAGCTGGTCAATGTTTCTCCTGTACAGGTATGGAAGATCTTTAAGGAACCAAACTGTCCAAGCTAGGGCTAGATGTACGTATTGAGTCACACAATTTTAGTAGTGAAAGGCTGATTCAAAAGCCTTTTGTATATAGCTAATGAAGAATCCATCCCCTGCTTTAAGCAGGCAACGGCATATGCACCAGAAAATTTGGACCCTTAACGAACAGTTCTTATGTTCAAGTAAGGGTGCACAGCCAATGCGTACCTAAAACCTGCATAACGCAGAACTGTGGCATCACAAGAGATGGTCGTAAAATAAGGCTCTTCACTTTTTAGTAACGGTGAAAAATTGTCTGCTTTGAAACTTTTTTACTTTTGAACGTCAGTATGTGAGTCGTGGGACACGCGAACACGAAGTGTGTGGCTTCACTCTCACGGAGCCGACGCATTGTTATTTAAGCATTTCAAATTAAATAAAAATCTTTAAAACGGGATTCGTGTACACTTCCAATATCAGAGGAGATACGTAAATTATTCGTGCATGTGGCTATAATATCTACTCGTTGCTGAAATGGAAATGAAAAATAAAAGCCCAACATTAATTATGAAAAGTAATAAGCAAGCATTTGGTCAGTAAGATCCTTAATAATGCATGTAAAAGCGGCTTATATTACCATATATTTGAATTATATTGATAATTAATTATTTTCATTTAATATATTGACAATCTTTTTTACTGAAGTATCTTGAGCTTATTGAATTTTTAATTCCGGTTTTCACCTCTTTTTTACTCGAATTTACCTGCCTGATGGATAATTTTAATATTAGGCCCTCTTTGTGTTTCTAGAAAATAATCAAATCTCTATCTAGACACTCCAAAACTTATTAGAACGCAATTGTAATCTAGGAATAATGACGTGCATGGTTTCCATCTTTGAAATCCATGCAAGTAAGCACAAAGTAATGCGATTAAAAGTAGATTCTATTGCACGCTAGATGATACTCAGGTCTACACTCTACGGTATATTAATTGCTATAATAATTATTCAATAATAATAATTCAATTATATAGCACCCATAGAGCAAAATTTTGACGAGATGGGGAGTGAGCACCGTCGTGTTCGTGCATAGCCTTGCAGGAAAGACTATGAACCGTCATTTTCATTGACGAACGCACCTCGAATGCTTCATGAACTCAGCTGCTCTATCGTATTCAGCAGCTAAGAAGCCTAGGTATGCGCCTGAGCTGTATTCTTCTAATAAATCGAAGGGAAATTAAAAAACGGAGTGGGCTGACAGTTATCTTGTGAACCCTGGCGATTGCTTCTGTTGCTTCGTTAATTTCTGAGGTGCTGTACGACTGACTAAAATATTAGAAACACGTCTCAGCCTTAAGCGATAAACGTTTGGCTCACTGGGATGAATGCACTCATTAGACTCCAGGAGCAATATCAAACGTCTTCTCTTTTGGCTCTGTTGTGTAAGTGCTAACAATTCACTTATTCATTCTTTTGCAGGCCTTTGAGCTTAAACCATTTACTATTTAATTTACAAATTAGCCGTTCCTTAGTTCAGATCGGAAAGATCAAGTAAGTAGTTGTCAAAGTGGGAACACATGCAAGTCAGGAGACGATTTAAAAAAACACGGACTTTGGTTACCAAAACATTTCTAGATCATAGGGCGTTTTTTTAAAGAAGCTTCAATGGCCCATATTGCTACTAAGCCATTGCAGGAACAGTGAAATAATACCTTTCGCATTTTAGGCAGCTTTTCTATCGTTCAGGTGAAATCAGTTTAGATGGTTCAAACGCGTCAGGCTCTTAGAAATGTTTGCAGCAAATGCACTTGTTTTCGATTGTCTGGCTGCCAAGCAGCTTTGGTCTAGCGGTTAAGGTGCTCGCCGCGGCCAAAGTCTGGCTGAGGTCGTGGGCTCGTGCCCCGAGGCATATGTGTAGCACCTGAGTAGAGACTAAGTTCTCTTCGAGCGCTATGCAAATGAATGATACTTGCTTGCAGACTAGGCTTACTGGAACACTACGGGCTTCCATCGTTTATCACGATTGATCAGGTGCAGATTTTAATACAATAATTAAATTTTCGCGAAATAGGATTCTTTATTTATAAATAAAATATGTTTGTAGTTAGAGCTCAGAAATCTGTTCAGGACCATCTAAATATGGTAACGTTATGAGGTCCCTTTGAATTTGGAGTACAACCTGTTTAGTTACCTGTGAATGAGCATTGCCCAATATATTTGAGAGAATAAGAGGAAATAAGACGAATTAGACTTATAAATATCCTATTACTATTTCACTTTAAATTACATGTGCAAAGTTCTTCCACAAAAATACTAATATGAAATAAGTACCACTTGTTCGATGATGAAGGAATGAAAATAAGGAGACGTACTGCACAGCAAAGAAGAGCGATGTCACTGCTCCTCTGAAGGCACGATTTCAGTAGTAGTCTTCAGGTGGTGCAATATCTTTAGCACGTGTGTCATCGTCTTGTTCCACTGAAGGAGCAGAAGACGTATGCAGTGAACGTCTGGGTGCTAGGCTGAAGAACATCGTGATAGAAAGTTGCCGGCGCCGTCTTTTCATCTGAGTTGTGGAGGCCTTTGTAGGGTCCTAGTGCTCCATCAAGTGCATTCCGGAACTGCAATTCACGCATCATGTGAGGGTATCATTCTCTAAAATTTCGCATACTTCCTTGATTGATCTCCTGACTTTTAAGAGACGCTCAAGTGTAAGGCCAAACTCCTGACTCCCAGTAAGTTCTGGATGCTCTTAATCTTACTCACTTGCAGACATAGCCAGCTCCACCGGATCCTGGTTAGTTAAGTTATAGAGATGCGTCTCTAATGGGTCATACATTTCATTGAAGGCCATATACCCAAAGAATTCTTACTGCCTTATCCACTGCCAAGTTGCTTATATGTTCTAAGGCAAATCCGCTGTAATCGTGGGCAATTTCAGAACACTACTTCTTTCAAATGGCCGTCATTGTCTCGGTCTTCCTTTCTTCAATGCAATCTGGATGTTCTTCAGACAGGTCACAATGGTACACTGCCGCCAGCATTATCTCCACACGAAGTATTTTTATGGTAGACACTCTGCCTTCACAGAGCTCTAGCACGGGATTACGCCTTTAAAGGGTCATGATCGGCAATCTGTAGAGCATTCTTAAAAAGCCTGGATTAGATACAGCGGTCCTTGCAAACTATCATCCAGTGTCCGTCTTCCTTTCTTGTCAAAGATTCTTGAAAAAGTTGTTGCTAAGTAGTTGGTGGAACATGTTAAAAAGGAAAAAGAGCAGAGACATTTGAATCAGGGTTCAAGAGGCAGCACTCTACTGAAACTGCTCTCCTCTGTGTTAACTATAACAGTATAGGTGGCAATGACGTCGGGAATGTCACAGCCCTAGCTCTGCTAGATCTACCAGCTGCCTTCGACACCATAGATCCCGATGCTCTACTTGAGTGCTTTGTAACAAGAAGAGATCTGGCTGCCGAGGTACTGGCGTGGTTAAAATCTTACTTGTCTGATCGTGTTCAATCCGTGCCGTGTGGGGGGATCAGGTCTCACACACAAGTCGGATAACCGGTAAAGTACTGCGAGGGTCCACCCTCGGTGCCTTGCGGTTCTTCATTTCTAATCAACCTCTGATAAAAGTGATTAAGGCCCATTGAACAGGATATCAATTTTATGCTGACGAAACTCCACTGTATTTGTCATTCAAACCGTCAGTATCTACCACAGCAACTGAGAAACTGAATGCTTGCCTTGCCTGCATTCGATCCTGGATTTTAGAAAAATTCTTGAAATTAAATGATGATAAAACCGAACTGCTGCTCACAGGACACCCTAAGCGTGTGGCTGTAATAAAAGACTCTGCTCTTCTAATAAGTGATGCTATTGTGTGATCGTCACCACGAGCTCGAAATTTAGGCTTCGATTTCGACTGCAGCCTAAATTTTAAAAGCTTTATTCAAAAGACTGCTTCTACATCTAGCCGTCACGTGCGATCCCTATCCATGATTAGAAGCTGTCTTCTACAGCAGCTTCCAAAAGATTTAACTCGCTCCTTAGTAAACTTCTTTTTGGCGGTGCTAACAAAGAAAGCAACCGTGCCACTGCAGCTGACTATGAATATGGCTTCAAGGCTAGTTTTCAAGTCCCAGAGGTTTGAGCACGTGCCTCCTTTGCTGAACGAGCTAGGATCAATGCAGATTGAGCAACAAATACAGAGCTAAGCTCTTAAGCCAAACAATAGAGCCAGCCACGGCTTGGCTGCTTCATACCTAGCTGAGTTGCTGCACCAGTTTCAGCTTCTTCGCCCCCTCAGGTGATGCGTGGACAATAAATTAGCTGTTCAATCCCGCCACTTAAAGACTGTTGGCGACAGAAGCTTAAGTTCTGCAAGTCCTAGTTTCGGAACTCACTTCCACAATTCTTACACAACAAAAAATTCTCTAGTGCTGCCGACTATGGCTCATTCTTTTCATCGATCCTGAGATGCTACTTTTAAGCTACTCACTACCTCAACTCCTCTCCCGATTCTGCTATTTTTCCCAGTTTTTCTTTGCTGCGTGATAAGAAGTCTGATGACCATTGAATGAGTACCAAAAGCCACTTAGGCTATGAGTTGCCTATACACAATTCTTGTGCGTAACACCCATGTAGTCTTCATGGCTTTGTGGGGTTACATGCGGAGATACAACGCCTGAATAACGCTTTATTCTACCTACCGGATCGGTGACGTGGCATAGGTTGTAAGTAATTCGATTCACGAAGAGTAGTAGGATAGCTCTTGAACCTGACTTCCAGCTTTATCTATGAGGAGAAGGGCATTAAACAAAGTAATTTCTAAGCGAAATACACTGGACATGGCAGATGAGGAAGTCGTTGAGCCAGTCCGATGACAGCTGCTTCGTGATCCAGCCCCTGTCGTTTTACATACAGTACACTGACAGCAGGTTAGGGCCTTATTATAGTTGGCGATGGTGATAAGCTCTGGCTTGACGAAAAATTCCTCAAAATTTCTACACTTCAGCGGTACCTAGGCTTGTGAGCTAAATTCGTTCCGTAGGCAAGCTCGTAACCCAAGTTACTCGTCCCTCAAATCGATTTTCCTCATTGAAATAAAATGAATTGCCAATAACACATTCCGGACGCCAAAAAACACTGTGATTGCGGTCGCATGAATTCAAATTAGAAAAGGCATATAAATGAAGAATTACTTTATTAGAACACAATTTCTTCAAATCCACAAGTTTTATTAATATTAATGTGATGGAGTAATTTGGAGATCAGAAGACTTGAAGATGCTTATAAAGTTAGTAGAGAAAGGCTGAAATAAATATCTGAATCTTAGTCGCTAATTTTTGACCTGTTCGCCGAGCTTTTCTCCATTTCAGTTTATTAGCGAGCCTTCCGATACAGAGCGCTATTATATAATAATAATAATAATAATTTACTTGATAAAGCGCCCTCAGAGAACTTAATCTCTCTAGGCGCTTCACATTTGCTGTAAAGTGAAATGCAATGGAATGGTAATTAAAATCATGCTTGAAAAAAACAGAACTGAATAATATGGTTAGGGGTGACATGCACAGGGTCAGCATGCAAATGTGGTTAGTGGCAGCATGCACAGTGTCAGCACGCATAAGCACGTCAAGGACGAATCACAGGGACCCACTAAATGCTGTCCTAAATAGGTGTGTTTTTAGGTTCCTTTTAAATGTGGTCAGGTCAGGGAATGTTCTGCCGCAGGTCGGGAGGGAGTTCCAGGCTTTGGGAGCATATGAACTAAATGCACGGTCTCCAAAGGATTTAAGGTTTGTATGAGGTATTTCTAGACTGTTGGATTCCGAAAAGTGGGTGGTACGATGCTTGGCCTGATGGGGTAGTATATCTGACAGATAGGCTGGAGTCATAGAATGAAGAGACCTAAAAGTGAGTGACAAAACCTTGAAGTTAATCCGTTGCTTTACTGGTAGCCAGTGCAGGTCGGCGAGAAGTGGAGTAATGTGGCAACTGCGACGCTCACGACAGACAAGCCTAGCTGCGGAGTTTTGCACCAGCTGCAATCGCCTGATCGCACATGCTGGTAGGCCAGTAAGCAGTGAGTTGCAGAAGTCGAGACGGGATGTCACGAAAGCATGGACCAACTTGGACGTGGTATCTTTATCTAAACAAGCCCGAATTTTAGCAATTTTATGAAGCTGAAAATAGGCAAATTCGACTGTGGAGCTGATACGGTCGTCTAACGAGAGGTCGCTTTGGTATATGACACCTAGATTTCGAGCTGATGCAACTGGAGATATGCTGGCAGAGCCAATTTTGAGAGTCAGCCTTTCCAATCTCTGGATCACACTGGGTTTGCCCATAACTAGTAAGTTAGTTTTTATCATAATTTAATTTTAGAAAATTTGCTGCCATCGATGATCGGATGTCATTAACACATGCAGCAAGTGAGTTGAGAGAATTCGAGGTGCTCGAAGTCTGGGAGGGATCAAAGCAAAGGTACAACTGGGTGTCATACAAATAGAAGTGAAAGCCTAGATTGTGCATGGCAATCACATCAGCAAGAGTGAGAGTATAAACCGTGAGAAGAACCGGACTTAGCACGGTGCCCTGAGGTACTCCATATTTCAGAGGTACTTCAAATGATCTTTGTCCATTCACGTCAATACTCTGGAGTCTCCCACTGATATATTACCTGAACCACTACAGAGCAGTGCCAGTGATGCTCAGGCGAGATGAGAGGAGCTCTAGAAGAACTTTGTGATCGATGGTATCAAAAGCTGCCGAAAGATCAAGCAAAACAAGCAGAGACACTCTACCCATGTCTGCATTCCTAAGTAGGTCGTTGTATACCCTAAGCAATGCTGACTCTGTGGAGTGATTAGCTCTAAAGCCAGACTGGAACTTACTAGCAAGGTGTGAGGTTTTGATATACGAGTTCAGCTGGTCCGCCACGACCCGTTCGTTATTATGTGCTCTAATTGTTTGTTGCATAATTCTCTTCCGAAAATCAAAGTTCTTGCGAACCTATTTTGCAGAAACGATTCATCTATGACCTGTTTAAAGTTATTTTGACTGCTATTTGGCCGTAGTGTGTAAGAGATCATCACGTGCCCACGGATATCTGAACGCTTGTCGCTTCGGCCTGCTTGGTCTTTCATGCAGGCGGCTGCTGCCTTAGAGATGCCGGTGGCTAGTAACATGCATGTTAGTTAGGATCCAGCTCAGCTACTATTGCTGCGCCACCGTATAACAAACGTATTCCGAGATATTAATGTTGCTACTAAGATTCGTAAATTATGCATGAACAAAAAAAGAGCGCCCGGAGCCGTAGAGGTGGCCGAAGCCAGGCCAGCTTAGCTGCTGCTCGTTTAGTGGGAGCTGTGAGCTGAATGCAAGCTCGTTTGGTATTCCTAGCATTTTCTTGAACCGCTCAGCACGCTCCACCCACAGGCGTCGCTGTGAATCTCTCTGATTTAGTGGTCATCAGGCCTGTTATAACTTTATCGTCGCGACTTAGTGGTTGCAATTGAAATCCTCGCTCAGTGTACAATAAACTAGGTAATAAAGTGACCTTTTCTTCTCAAAATGGCATTGGCCTGCTCAATTTAACTGAAACTTAAATAATAATTTTAAACTTCCCGATAATTAAATATGCTAGCCTAACTGGTTTGCCATTCTTTCAAACCCATAGATCAATCAAAAAATGGAGGTGGAGTTGCTATTACCGTTCCATCGAAATTTAACTTCAAGACATTAGCAGGACCCCGGAAGCAGCAGCTTGAATTCATTGTCTTGATTTCACACGAAAACAAGCTACCAATGGTGGCTGTCACCATCACTCACCAGCTACCAAATCTTCCTTCATCCAATATTTCTCCGATCTCATTTCAATTCTGTGTGCAAGAAATCGACCCTTCCTCGCAATGGGTGATTTCAACATTTACTTTGATAACTTATCTGATGCCTTCAGCACTGAATTTCATGCATTGACTGAATCATTGTCTCTTGTAGCTCACGTGGACGGCCCTACTCGTATCGAGAGTCACACACTCGACTAAATTTTCTTAAGCAACTTCACTTCGTCTTCACCAGTCATTACGAAATCCTACTTATCTTGCCACATGCAGATCTAATTCAGTCTGCAGTGCGTCCACCTCATCATACTCTGAAATTAAACGTGAAGTGCGACTCCTCAAGACTCTTGACATCGATGCTTTCCGAGCGAGAATATTTGCCTCGCCTCTGCTGCTCAGTCACCCTCCGAGCTATCGTCATTATTAGATAGCTACAACATGACACTAGATGACATGCTCAATGAGTTTGCTCCTCTGACTAAGCGAACTGTGTGCCCTCGCCAAGATGGCCTGTGGTTTACCACAGATAATAAACTAGCTAGGTATACTATGTGAAAGCTTGAAAAAAGCATTCGAAAGATCAGGACTGCCATTTCATCGACAGGCATGCGAGGACTACTGTAGGTCGTAATAAAAATAAGAATAACATTGCACTTGATAAAGCGCCCGAAACAGATCAATCTCTTTTTAGGCGCTTTAAATTAGCTGGCAAAGACCAAGTCTAGCTTCTATAAAAACATTTTCGAATCACAGATGCACGATCCAGAAATGCTGATGTCGACGATCAACCATATCCTCAACCACTCTCAGATTAGCTCTTTACGTGATGATCCTCGTGATGATCTAGCTGACTGGTTGTCTTGATTCTTTGTCCGGAAGGTAGACAAGATCAAGGAGTCCATCCCTGCGATGGCCAAATCCCCTCAATAATACTGCCCCTTGATTCCTGGTTGCACCTAAATGTCTTCATTTAATCAAGTCACTAGTGATTTCGTCCAGGTGTTCGTATATCAATTAAAGAAGACAAAGAGTCCTTTAAACCCTATTTAATCTGTCCTGCTCCTACGTTGCATTGACCTGCTCCTGCCATTCACAACTACCACCATTATTATGTCTTTAGCCTCTGGTCATATCCCAGCACATTTAAAAAAAGCTGTAGTCAGGCCACTTCAAGAAAGCGACACTAGACCAAGAAAACTTGAGCAGCTACCACCTAGTCTCCTTTCTACCATTCTTATCAAAGACTCTGGAACCAGTCGTGGTATACCAGCTGAATTCATGTATTGAAACTTCAAAACTTGCTAGTAAATTCTAGTCTGGCTTTAGAGCTAACCACTCCATATAGTCAGCATTACTAAAGGTGTACAAGGACCTACTTAGGCATGCAGACCTGGGTAGAGTATCTCTGCTAGTTTCGCTCAAACTTTCGGCCGCTTTTGATATCAGAAACTTTCTGATTTCAATCAGAAAGTTATTTCTGAGCTCCTCTCATCTTGCCTGGGAATCACTGGCACTGAATTGCACTGATTCAGGTTTTATCTCGGAGGCAGAGTCCAGAGATTTGGCGTGAATGGAAAAAGATCATTCGAGGTACCTCGGAAATATGGGGTAACTGAGGGCTCCCTGCTAGGTCCGGTTCTCTTCACGGTTTATACTCTCCTTCTTGCCGATGTGATTGCAAAGCACAATCTAGGCTTTCATTTCCATGCGGATGACACTATTTCGTACCTTTGAATTGATCCCTTACAACCTTCGAGCACCTCGAGGTCTCTCAACTTCCTTGCTGCATGTTTTGATGATATCCGCACATGGAAGTCAGCAAATCTTCTTAAATTAAATGACGATTATAGTAAGTTACTAGTTATGGGCAACCGAAAGAGATTCAGAGTTTGGAAAGACTAACGCTCAAAATCGGCTCTGCCACCATATCTCCTGTTGAATCTGAGTGAAATATAGGTGTCATGTTCCAAATTAATCTTTCGTTAGACGACCACATCAGCTCCACAGTCAAGTCTGCTTACTTTCTGCTACATAAAATTGCTAAAATTCGCAATTGTTTAGATAAGTATACTGAATCTAAGTTAATCAATGCATGTGCGACATCCCGACCTCACTTCTGTAACTCACTGCTTGCTGGCCTACCGGTATATGCAATCAGGCACTCGGTGCGAAATTCTGCAGCTAGGCTTGCCTGTCGAGAGCGTCACAGTTGCCACATTACACTTCTCACAGACCTACACTGACTACCAGTCAGGTAACGGAGTGACTTCAAGGTTTTGTCTATCACTGACAGGTATCTTCATTCTTTGTCTCTAGCTTATCTATCAGATCTACCCCCATTAGGCCAAGCGTTGTATCACCTGATTTTTGGAAGCTAACTGTTTACCAAAATCTCGCACAGATCTCAAATCCTCTAAAGGCCTTGCATTTGGTTTGCATAATCCCGAACCTGAAATATACTCCCGAATTGCGTCACAACATCCTCAAACTTGACCACATTTACAAAGAACTTAAAAGTACTTATTTAGGACAGCGTTCAGTGAGTACCTGTGTTTTGTCTTTTTATGTGCTTAGATATGCTGACACTGTGCATGCTGTCACTAGCCACCATTGCACGCTGACCCTGTGCATGTCACCTATAACCATATTATTTATGCTGTTTATCAAGCATGACACCACTCGCCATTCTATCGCGCTTCATTTGCTCCAAATGTAAAGGGCCTAGTAAGAGATTGTGTTATCTGAGATTGTTTAATCCAGTATATTATTTGTATGATTATTATTACGTGCTGGACCTTTACTCGGACGGTGCCGATTACTATCAGTTACGGGATGAGCTCTCACACGAAGATGCTGCCTATATAATTTACAGTGCCCACTTGGCTTTTTCCACCCTAGTTGGGTTTAACACCCGGAGATCCAGTGCATCTAAGCATCTCAAGCATCTCACTCGAGTCTTTATGGGAGCGAGCCAACCGCTGAGCTTTCGGAGTCTTAAATAGGTTGTAGGGCAGAGTCTTGCAACGGAATGTCGTTCGTTATCGCGCTTCCCTTATTTTCCCGAGTAACTGCCAGCAGTCTGATGTCAGCTGCTGCCACTAACAGTGGAGTATCTGAAGTTGGCTCTCACCCAACTTTTAGCTCGCAACTCAAACCAAACAAACACTGAGAGACAGCTCGTATCTCGAAACACTCGTACGTCGAGAGACTAGTAAGCAGAAGTACCACTGTATTTCCAATTTCCACACAACTTCCATGTCCATAGTGAGTGTCGCAAGATCCTTATACGAACTTGAAGTTCCTAAAAAGAGATTGATTTCTCTGAAGGCACCATACCAAATGCATTACTAGCATTGTTACATGCCTTGAAGCCATAGGCCTACGCCTTACAATTGAAAATGAATTTCCAGAAAGGCATCCTTTTACAGGAAATTCCCCATTTCGTCCATGCTGATCACTTGCTCTGGATTATACTCGCCCTCGTCAAGGATCTTCTCAAATGTGTTGTTCGCACATTCCTGCCTCTGCTGACCGGTCAGCAGAGGCAGCTTTTTTGGTAGAGAACGACACACTTTATGTCTTATCACTCGAACTTTTTGAACCAAACCATTCTCACAATGAGTTCCATGAATGCTACAAAAGAAGATCCAGTCTGAGAATCATCACTGTAAAGCACTGTTACTTCTGCCTCTCCTTCTGCTGGATGACCAGTGAATCGAACGTAATGTGTTCTTGTGACCTACTGACCCAAACTGCTCTGGCAAACTATGTTTGTATTTTAAGCCTATTACGACTTGCCTCAAAGCACCTTGCTTCCTAGTTGACAGAGACTGTAATCGTTGCGTCTGTGTTATTTTAATCTTTATGGACGGATCGTACGCTTGACTCATTATAGTTATAATGGCTGACTACCTGCAAGGTTATCTTGCAGGTAGTCGGCAGGATTGATCGACATCCAAGAGTTCCCCTTCTTCTTGACGGTAAGCATCTCCCTCCGGTGCTTAGTTTCAATGTCAGAATTCTTCAAAAAAACAGCACCCATAGGAGTTATCATAAGTCTAAGATAAAAATTTTCAGAAAAACCGACACTTACAAGAGCTAATGTTCTTCCTAAGAATAGCAGTCTAGTAGCGTGCCTGAGAGAAACGAACTTGTATGAGTCTGAGCCAATCAGTGGCCATGATAGACCATGATAGATAGTTAGGATAGCCAACCGGTGACTAGCACGTTTGCTTTAACTCACCCAATTTCTTGAAAAAAGTCGTGCCCACGCACAATGACTGCTGGAGCGGCTGTGCCTGACATTGATTGATTTGCCTTTGTTCGAGTACATAAGCCCCAAGTAAATACACATAGCAATTTTAATTTTAATTGCAGTAAACGGGTGTATAATTGAGTCAGAAAACCTAGTGCTTACTGTATAATTCGCATTATCTCGATCTCATTTTAATAAGTATATTTCTTTTAAACCGGGATTGAGCAAAGCCGAATAATTCAAAGCGATACATGGTGACGGACGACTGTATTTTCATCAGTGTTAAAAAATAGCGACTACAATGACAGAGACTCGGACAAAATTAATTTTCGTCCTTTACATCAACTCGTTACCACAGATTTCTCACCTACAGGAATAACAGCTAGCTGGCTGAGTTAACATTCCTTCCTTAAATAAGGATAGCAGGCATACCTGTGACACATATTACCCGACGACAGTGCATTTGTGCATGTGCTATGATCAGCATCAAAGTTGATGCCAGCTCAGTGCTTTCAAGAATATTTACTACATATGTAACTAAAATCAGGTTAAGTACCACTCAGAAAGATTTTTCTTACAAGTGCTTACATAGATGAGGTTTTGTAGCCTACGATTGCTGCGATGTGACTCATGACCACTGGCCTGGCCACAGCCTGAAATTTGAGCTTGAGCCAAAATTTGCTTTAAGTCTCTTAATCTGAGCAATTGCATGCACGGCACTCGTCAGCATAAGGGTTAAATATGGGGCTTTCTGGCAGAATAGATTTTATATTCACGGCTGGCGTACACCGACGATGCGACCATCTACAGAAGACTAGGAGGACTCACTGCCTCAGTGTAGCTGTAAATTCGCTGAAGCTCGCCGCTATGACTTGTGCATTTTGCATTCCCACGTTTCATGTTTTTTGTGGTCTCCCCTTATTGAGTTGGATGACACGGTAAATTAGGATGTGGTGCACTATTGAGTAACGTTACTGCACTTAATGTAAGGGGTGCATTTGTAACAATAATTATTGGCCTCCGTACCTTGCAAATTGAAGGTCATTATGCACTTAAATTAAGTGATTTAGAGTCTGTGGAAAAAATTACGCCAATACTCACTGACCAGCATTCGCAGCCAAATAATAAGCTTATTAATTTTAAGGTTATTTTGGTTACTCTTGGAGGAATCGTATATTTTAAGATAGATTGATTGTCATAACTAGTTTCCAATCAGCGAAGGCATCCTATTGCCCGAAATTGTAGCTCAAGTTCATAGCCACAAATCAAACCAACAAGAACTCTTTTAAACCTCGCTTTTTTGTTTTAATGCTCCCAAAGCCTAGGACTTACTCACGAACGATGCCAACACATCACCTTGGTTGAAAAGAGTTGAGCAGAATTTTAACGTACGCCAATACATCGCGACAATTGCCAGATCCAAGCGTTGAATTTTGCTTGCTTAAGTCTGTAAACAATGTGATTTTATCTCTAACCATATTGATATGCATATTAAAAGCATATGTAAAGTGCATAGAAAATAATTCAGTTTTTTGAGAGTCTATAAAAAATGTATCCTTTAATTATTAAAGTGAGATTGAAGCGGCTGCAACGACGAGAATTGATGCAATCATCACATATTTTTGAAATGTGTTTATCTTCTGTGCACCCGTCAAACGAGCAACTTGTGCTTTCACAGCCTTCATTGTTGTTGGCTAAGCCAAACCCTCGAACCCCTCGAATATTAGAGAACTGGCCCAACCGCTGAATGCAATTAATATAATTCGTCATTCGTCATCCTTTGATATAATGTTGACCATTATATAGGTAAAAAGCGGATTCTCAATTCATACTATTTATGAAATTTTTATACTTAAAAGCACGTAAAAATAATGCACACAGGAATTATGTCTAGGCTAATCTTTACTGCACATACACAGAAATGCCTCCCATACACGTGCACACACGCGCACGCCCACGCGCACGCGCACGCGCACGCGCACGCACACGCACACTCATATACATATATATATATGTATATATATATTCAGAAATAGTACACATACGCATGTGGAGAACTGTGAAAATTGTATGTTCAAATAATTTAAAGTGGATAAGAGCTGACCTAGTTTTACTGGGAACAGGCAAATGCTTGAAAAATACTGTTAATTAGTTAATATATGCAGATGTAAATATATTAAAACCACCATTCTTTATCTTTTAGGAGTTATTTCATAAAAATTTGATTCCCTTGGTTTAAGAGTGGTTACTTCTAATTAAAAAACTGATTGCGGAAAAAAGTAGTATACTTACAGTAATGAATTGAAACTGACAGTGCAAGGTAAACGCACGTTCTCATTGTTCAAACGAAATTGCAAACAACAATCGACATGACGTCGCCGGACAATTGTCAGCTAAAGAATTTTTATTTGGCTTGACAATACCTATAAAAGCTATTTTTGACTACTATACTGCATATGCGAGAATATATCTATAAACTCCATATTCTGCTAGGTTTAATAAATTAAGAAATTGATAGCTCAACTGATTAGAATTATCAAGCCGGTATGCTAAAACATGGCAAAAAGTTCCCAATTTACAATGAAAATTTCTAATCCTCCGTGTAAGTTAATGCCAATTTAAAGCATTAATTCCTGGCTAAAAATGTCTATGGTGAATAAACGGAGTTGGAAATAAGAAATTGGTCAATTTTGATATGCATTTTGAAGTTTAAGATTAAGTAAATCTAATGGCAGAGCATGAAGGCAACCTGGATTAGCAGTGAATATAACTAATGGCATTGTATGAAGGCAGCCACAAACAGCAACAAGGTTATAACCTAAGCAGCAAATGCGGGAGTTCCGCAACAAGAGAGCGACACTTGTGTCTACCAGGGATGTTGCAACTTTGGCTAACAGCCTCATTCAATGCATTAAGTTATTCGTCGCTTATAGAAGACGAGCTGGGAATAGTCGTTCACCGCGGAAATTGTAGCCCAAAGATCTTCGATCACCTTTTTTAATAGACGTACACCATTTTAATTCATCTGTTAAGCAACCCCGTTATACGACCATGGAACTGAAATGATTTTAAGTTAAATTTAGTATTGGATATTTCCAGAAGCTGTGATAAGTACGAATGTAAATAATTGCAAGGAAGATTTTTACAATCTCTTGGTGGTTTCATTCTGAAACTGAAATCGAAAGATACAGAACAAAAAAATGGTTGAATGCAGTTTCTAAGCGACTATAATCGAAGGCGAACAGTAAATTAAATTGAATCTATTATAGTCACCCATATGGAGTATTTAGGCTTGTGTTAACTGTTGGGTTTATTGCAGTTGAGTTACTAAATCCGACACAGATCAACAGCTTGGGTCACTTGCTGGACGATGCTCATGGAAGAACTTCAGTAGCGAGGCCAATTCCTTAAATTTGTCCAGCATTTCCACTTAATAGGTACATATATTCCTTGAGAAAAAGCGTCTTCTTGGGGTATCATCTCTCTATCCAGGTCCATCTGATAGGGGTAAAAATGTAGCGTACGAGTTAATCAATTAAAGTCAATTCCTCACTTGAAGTGTCGATAGGAACTTTAAATCGAAAAGGCAACTCTGTTAAGGTGGCAACTCATGATTTTTAATTCGAAATTCTTTTATTAAGGGATGTCTTTGGAGGAATTTAGAGTTTCAAGCTTTTGGGGTAAGGAACACAAAAGTCTCAAGAAACTATTAAAGGTAAGTCATTCAGTCGGCTAAATGGACTAGAGCCAGAGGAGCTAGCGATGTCGCGGAAGCGATAATTTCTTACCGCTCTACTCGAGCTGAAAAGGGGTTTATTACTTTTGACATGATAATCACTAGCTTGTATTCAGAGTATGTTTCGTCGTGTACTTTAAAGATAGTTGCCAACGGCCGACGCTTTGCACTCGTTTCTCCGGCTGACTTGGTAATTAAAAAGTCAATTTTAACAACATTTTCTCCTGAAATAAAGGTGTTTTCTACCTTTGGTGTAACTGCTTCTATCTGAGAAGCATCTACGACAAACTCGGACCACCTCAAAGAGTCGGCTTCACTGTGAGTCCTCAGTGTCGGAGAGGCATAGCGTGACTGCGATAGCAGTTTCAAGTCCTCCTTAGTGTTAGCAAGAGACTGCTCTAGGGCATATGAAATGCAGCCCTAGCAAATTGAAAATAAACTGAGCAAAATGATAATAATATCACAAAAGTTCACCCTGAAAAGCATCCTCAGAGAGCTAAAGCTCTTTATAGGCTCTTTGCATTTGCTGCAAAGGAAACACGATAACGATTGAAACCTGCGGGTTATTCACTCTTGACTGAGACAGAAAGATTATTCTCGCTAGACTAAGCACCCCCAATATTTTTTTATATTCTCTCAATTAGCTACTTAAAATCGGAGAAGAAAGCCAAACTTGTATTTTTCATATGAGCTCCACATCGTAGTGGCATGCGCGTTAGCAGCTATGGCTATGATTGGTACGAATCTTTGATCGCGCACGTTGGAACGATTGATAACAACGATCGGTCTGGCAGACTAGACCCTGGCATGGTTTAAATCATACTTACCTGATCGTTTTCAATCTGTGCCGTGTCGGGGTCTGGTCCCACCGACGAGACTGGTCATACGAGGAGTCATTCAAACGTCCGTCCTCAGTCCCTTGCTGTTATCCATTGATACTCAATCACTAGGAAGTGTGATTAAGACCCATTGAATTAGAGCCGTGATGGCACACTAGGTAAGGCGGTTGCTTTCACGTCCTCGGTCCCAAGGTCGTGGGTTCAATACCTGCGGTGGGCAATCCTTTCTTGCCACTGCAAGCGGTGGTGATATCCGTAAAGGCTCTACTGTTGCTATACAAAACGAGGCTGTTTAATCAACTAGGATTTAGTTATCCCTTTTATGCTGAAGATACTCCGCTGTATTCTTCATTGAAACCGCCGGAACCTGCTACAGCAACTGATGATCTGAACGCTAGCCTTGAAAACATTCGATCCTGGCCTGGATGTCGGATTATTTCTTGAAACTAGACAACGATAAAACCTAACTGCTTCTCACAAGACAACCTAAGCTGGCTATACTAGAAGACTTTGTCGTTCTAATTGGGGATGTTTATGAGCGACCATTGCCACGTGCTTGAAACTTAGGTGTCGTTTTCAACAGCTGCCTAAATTTTAAAAGCTTTGTTCAGAAGACTGCTTCCAAAACTAGCCACCACTCCAGATTCCTATCTGATATCAGGAGCCGTGTTCCATTATTTGCCTCCGTTATTATTAGGCTTCGGCAACCACTGTCCTGCTGCCGACTATGGCTCATGCTTTTCAGTGGTCTTGAGCTGCTAATTCCATGCCATTCACTACTGCAACTGTTCGCCTGACTTTGCTATACTTGCCACTTTCTGTTTGCTGAGTGAGATGAAGTCTGTTGCTTAGGCTGTGAGTGTGCCGTACACAACTCTCCTGCCTAACACCGACATGGTCTTTATGGCTTTGTAGAGTTACAGACGGAGATGCATTACAACAAATTAGATTTGCAGTGAAAACTTCAACACTGAAATGGCTGTCTGTTATTCGGTTGGAAATGCTATGGACGGCCGTTAAAACCGTTGCTTTATGTTGCTGGAGGTAGCTCGTCCGTTGGTGCAGCATCGTACGTTATAGCTGCTATTGCAGCAAACTCAATAAACAGTAGACATCTTTTGCCGCATACATAACTCAAATACTGCACCATTGAGTTTCAGAAAATGAAAGCCGTTATTTGTGCTAAGGACACTGTCTCCAAAGGGGGCACTCATCAGCGACGGAATAAAGACCATTAAGAGCTGTGCTGCGACATGATACCAATGTGGGAATCATTTTTACCGAGTATTTTAGATAGAATCCAAGGTATTTCAGCAACTGATCCATATCCTAAACTCGGAGATTTGTCGACTAGCCTTTTAGGTATACATTTATCACCTGCTGCAGTGGCTATATTTGCTGCCAAGCGTATTGAAAAGACCTTAAGGTAGCAGTCAGACATTGAATTCGAAATACAACCTAAAACGGCACAATTGCAGGTGGTTAAGAAATGTTC
Organism: Cristatella mucedo; assembly: GCA_009760855.2. Lineage (NCBI taxonomy): Eukaryota > Metazoa > Bryozoa > Phylactolaemata > Cristatellidae > Cristatella > Cristatella mucedo. The sequence goes on from WPIO01000024.1 coordinate 2,896,372, forward strand.
ATCTGCATGCTGGCCCTGTGCATGTAACGCCGAAACATGTTATTATTGTAGTTTATTGAGCATGCTACCACTAACCATTCGATCGTGCGTCCTTTGCAACAAATGTAAAGTGTCTACAGAGAGATTGAGTTCTTTGAGGGTTCTATATCAACTATATTATTCCGATTAATAATTCCTGTATATTTCCTTAAGGATGCACCTGCAGGGTGCTTTGCAGATCCCTCGATTGCCATTTGAGGTACGCATGGGCAACCTAGCATGTTGATTGAATAGCAAACATACCACTGTGGACGCACTGTCTATAGAGTTTATTGTATCGTATTGTATTTATTGTATTTATTTATTTATATGTATTGTATTTATTATCAAATGTATTATTATTACTATTTGCTGTGTTAATATTTAGCTTAACCACTGAAATGCCAAGCTGCACGGTTTCCAGCTAATTGTGAGACCGATTACATAGGCAAGAGGACCTAAGCTTCACAAATCAGGCAAGCATAGACCGATGTAAAAACTCCATTGACCTACCTAGTTGAGCTATCCAATCTGAGCTGGTGCGAATCTTCAAAATAGTTAAAGCTGAATGATGAAGATCTGTCTGTAGGCTGATGCTGACTTACGGCACAACGTTCACTTCGGAGCATGCCAAGGCAATAGGGGGCCAGGGGTGTGGATGATGTGCTAGCCGAGCTTGTTCTGATTTGTAGGTTTTCGCCATTGCGACCACCAACATATATCCACACACCTGCTTGTCAGTTTCACCTCAAGACACCACGCCAAGATTGTTTGCTGCCATACTAGTGCTAATGTCAGCGATGCAAGCTGCAAGGGAGTTTACAGTAGTAGGATGCCAGAAGGCAATTGACAATGGTACCGTGTAACAAGTGTACCAGCGTTCTTGGATCAAATGGTTTCGCTCACTATTTTGTGGCATCCTATGTGGCCCAGTGAAGAATTATCGCTGCCCGGCAGCCTGCTCGGACACAAATATCGGAGGGAAATTTGCCAAAGATTTTACGTAAGTCTTATCGCTCAGAACACGGCTTTTTGATGAGCTTTGTTCTACATGGCTGAGACGAGTAAGCCTTTAAGCAGCTCTCAAGATGTCGTGCATATAGAGAAGGAACAGTACCCGCGTGCTGACACTGCATGCTACCACCTTCACTATTTGCATGCTGACCCTGTGCATGTTAGCCATAACCATGTAATGCTGATTATCATTGAAAATCCTACCACTAATCATTCGACCGTACTTCCTTTTCAGCAAATGTAAAGTGCCTACAAAGAGATTGAGTTCACCGAGGGAGCTATATCGAATATATTATAATCAATATCACTCCCTGTAAATTGCCTTGTGGATTAACATGCAGGGTGCTTTGCAGAGCCCAAAATTGCCATCTCGGCGGGTTCCTATGGGGAAGCTGACATTTCGGTTGGCTCTTATAATAGAAAACGGACCGCTGTGGACGCACTGTCCACAGAGCCTGTGGAGAACTTGCCCCAACTGCTTGGTACACTATTCGGAGATTCTACGATTCTTGAAGGATTAGCTAGTAACCACAGCCTAAAATCCACTAGCTATGAGTTTCTAGAGTTTGGGGCTAATTTGGGTCGCACAGCATACTATATCAAGCATACGTTATGGTTAGAGCAGTGAGCTGGCTGAGTCTATTTTAAGTATGGAGAGGCAAAGAAGGAAATAATGTTCTGTCTGGGAAAACCTACGAATGCCATCATGCACACACTGCGAGGGACTTGCACGTGGGGAACAGACTAATACGTCAGCCATTTTATTTCAAATGAACTAGCAGGAACCTTGTGGCCGGGTGAGCACCCCATGGTGGCTAGCTTGTCGGAAACTTTAGCAGTTGGCCAGTTGCTGACTGTTTCGGAAAGTGGGTAGGACGTCGGGTGATGAAACTATTCAGTACGAGTTTATTTCGAAACGTTTAATGCCAGTATGTGAATGCAATCGATTGCAGTCAAAATATTGAGCCATTACAGTTTACCGAGAAATTAGTTGCTCACATTTTCCAATTGGAGATAGATTAGACGAAATCTGAAAGACTTCGCCCAGAAGGTTGACATTTGGGCTGTACTATTTTTTAGTCAAATGCAGTGAAATAAGACTAGACGCCAAGTCTTTAAATCTCAAATATCCATACATTGTCTTCACAATTTGTCAGATCAATTTTTATCCCATCCACAATAAAGTTATGGTACTGGCGGCCCTAGGCACATTCGAGCTGCTACTGAAAGTACAAGCTTTCCGAGCGATCTTCTTCTCCATTGATGGCTGCTTACAGCCGGCCAAACATTTTTGCCACTTCATTAACTAAAAGCCAATGAAAATAAAATTCATTATGGAAGCTACCATGTAGTGTGCTATCTCAATGCTACCTTTGAATTGACTATGCCTGGCTTTGTCGTTTCCGGTAATGTGGTAATACTTTTATTTAGCAAGAGCTCTGTCTCACTGACGTATGCATTCGTAGTATCGAGGCAATAAAATGCAATGTTTATTACAGCGTCTCTCTTATCCTATTCAGCCAAGAAGTAATTTCATTATGACAATATATTAAAGTTTTCTGAACTTAAGAAGCAATTGGATGCAGGAGTAAGCGTGGACATGCCATTGATAGCCTACAGCATGCCTCAATCAGGAATCTAATTTTGTTCATTTTATATTCCGAAACCATTATACATAGCTTAATAAATGCTCTCTAGATCTATAAAATGACACGTTTTTCTTCACAGTCTCACGCCTCATTAGACTGCTCACGAAAGATCGTTATAAAATTTTCTTTATTGCATGACTGGACTTTAGTTTTAGCAACAGTTCCCACTTGTTTTAGACAGGCTGGGTCATTCAAAGAATATATTTCGATGGCCACTGTAAGTTTGCCGAAAATCGCTGACATTATGTCGTCGGTTCTGAAGCCGTTTTTCAATAAACTTGCATCTTGCACGGAAACCAGGGTCAATAAGCAGTTGGCATTGGACGTCCTTGTATTGATTCTTGATAGATTACCATCTAGGACTTCTTGGCGGAGGTAATAGATGATCCTGCTAATTTACAACTTGAGGCACTATCACGGAGGGATTTTTCACATCCTTCAGACAAAGTTGGCAGCAGCTGCTTTGACAGACACTCGTGAAGTGAAATCTTCGCTAACTCATGTTGAGATACCAAGTAAAATGTCTCCTCTGAGTCGATATGTGAGGTCTCAGGCAGGTCGGCGTTTAAAGCGAGCCCTTGGCTTGAATTGCTAAGTCCCACAGTTGAGACCATGATACGAACTTTGCGTGCAGACTCTTGCATGGTCACCCTTGGCAGGTCGTGCTGCGAGACGAGGTAGTACTTTTCCGTTGAAGGTGAACTGAGCTGTCCATGGCTTGAGATCTCTGTGCCTAGAGCTATCTTACTATCAGTCGATTCTACTTTACTCAGAATTTTGCTGAAGTGGGAGCTCCTACAACGTTTAATCGACTTACACGTAACATATATATGCATTGTAGAAGGTTTGGAAGTCTCCGGCAGGGACCATGCACTCTCACACAGGTTTTATATAGAATTGTATTACACTAGCGTGTATCCCAAAGCATGTTTGGGCTATTGAATTGAAAATTATAGACGCCGCCTGTACGACTTCCCACGTTCTGTTAAGGGATCTTGAATTGTGCCTTGAGTCTTTCACAGATAGCTCAAAAAGTCATTTTACGACTTAAAGCATTAACAAACTGGTGCTGAGGGTTTATCTAACTTATATGTTTAAGATGAGGGCTTTGGATTCACGTATTCAGGGTTTAGGATTCGGAGCCTGTGGTTAGCTAGTTATTTTATATAGCCACCGGCTACTATTTACGAATGTATGGGATGTGCATAGTGCCAATTTCAAGAAGTGCACCTCCATACTATTTTTTAAGTCGTTTTAGCCGGCCTTGTGATTCCCATTGCTGCAGGGAGCCTCAGCCGAAGTGATCCACCGACCGGTAGATTGTCGCTAGTAACTATCGTCGTACTAACTCATTACTTGCTGGCCTACCAGTATGTGAAATCAGGCGCTTACAGCTAGTGCAAAACTTTGAAGCTAGGCTTGTTTGGGGTGAGCGTCGCAGTTGCCACATCACACCATATCTCACTGACCTGCTCTGACTAGCTGTCAAGCAACTGATCGATTTCATGGTTCTGTCGCTCACTTTTAGGTCCTTTTATTCTGTGGCTCCAGCCTGCATATCAGATCAAGTCTTCAATCAGTGCAAACATTGTACCACCCGCTTTTTGGAAACTAATCGTCTTCCTATATCCCGTAAAAACCTCAAATCCTTTGGAGACCATGCGTTTAGTTCGCATACTCCCAAAGCCTTTCAGTGTCACAAAAATCCCCTGACTTGACCGCATATAAAAAGAATAAAAAACATACCTACTAGGGAAAGCATTTAGTGGGTCCCTTTGATTCGTCCTTCACTTGCTTACGTGAGCTGACACTGTGCATGCTGTCACTAACAACACTTGCATGCTGACCCGGTGCATGTCACCCCTAACCATGTAATTCATGTTGCTTATCAAGCATGATATTACTCACCATTCGATCATGTTACCTTTGCAGTAAAAGTAGAGCTTTTGAAAGAGATTAAGTTCTCCGACGGTGTAATATCAAGTGTATCATTAGTATTATTAACCATTGATAAGCCAAATGATAGCAATAAATTTGACATTAACATTCTCGAGCTTGCTTTGCTGCAAGACACCGGCACAGAATGCATTTCAGTTTTTAAACAGCCGAGTGACCTCGGCCACAAATTTCATTCAGGTTTACCTACATGAAGGAGGCTCACAAAAGGTGATGACAAGCTTTTACTCGCCAAACATTTCGGATAAATTTAGAAGAAAATGCGAGACCATGAATTTAAGTCGAACTATTTCGTTTCTAAAATGAGAGATCAACCAGCATAGCAATTACGTAAGCAACTACATGTAACTTAGGTAAACAGTCTACTAAATCTAAATGTGAGTAAAGAAAATGCTCGCAGTGAAACGCTTAAATTACATCCACTCCTTAATATCCTTCAGACAAGTAAGGGGCACGCCACTCTCTATCTGCACTTCCCATTTGGATCAGATGCAGGTTTCATATCCAGTGCTAGGACAACACGAGTTGACTATCCTATGGATGCAGAAATGGCTTATACCATTTCATTACTGCTGCAATACGAGCCAAGTATATTTTACCAACCACAACCACGGTAAGCGCAAAAGGTGAAAACAACCTCAGATGTAGTGTTTTGGGCACTAATGTGGTCTATCATGGATTTTGACACACCTACTAATTGTCAAAGCTAGCTTTTTGTGAGGGGTAATAATCACTATGAATATCAATAGTATGGGTTACAAAATGCTAATAGTTATTTGACTGCAAATATATAGCACTTACAATAAGACTATCTTCACTGGAGGTAGAATAAAAAGTATCAATATCACTACTATTATTGGTATTACTAAAAAAACGAAATTGAATGTGCAGTGTGTCCTTATCCGGAAAACAAATCTACATATACATTTAACAAATATCAAGATTCACTCAGAAACTATGTAGCTTTAAAGGCTTCAATTTTCACGTGCTAAGCCATCGGCATAAATTAATCCAAATTTTAGAAGAAGTTCTTACAATGGTGAAAAGTAAAACCCCAATAGCGAAATGTTTCCTAATAAAGACGAAACAAATACTCTAGCCTAATTATAAATTAGTTCTGCTTCGTCATCTGACTAAACAACGTTCTATTAATGCAGATGTGCACCAGTTGGATTTTCAGATACCTCTTTCAAGACACATTGTATTTATATGTTGTTATACCTTGTTTCTTTACTCCTTTTTGTAAGTAAACACTGTCGGCTGGCTTGCCGTTGTAACCAGACAATTATTTTTCTCAAGGTTTAAACCAGATCTGGCTAACGACTGCATAAGCAGGAAAGCTGTGCGACCAATTTGTGAACTTAAAATTAACAACATTTCATTCAAAGTTCTCTAATATAACTGAATCACTACACAGTTTTTGTACAATCACTTGACGTTTATCGAAACCAAGATTTGATGAATCGCAACATAAGGATGCACAAACATACCAATATTGCAATTTAAAGACCAGACATGTACGAAGCTGCTCACAGCCGTGTAAGTTTGAAATAGACAGAGTTGCTTGGTTTCATTTATTTTATTTCGCCTTCTCGAAAGCCTCAACAGTCTTTGCTGGTGGTTATGCATCGGGTGTGTGGTGCCTGCTTGCACAGGGTGGTTGATTTCAAAGCTCTGAACATAGTTTGCCCAAGGCACCCATTAAGATCCAGAAGAAGATTTGATTAATACCATGGACCGAATAACAATTTTAAGAACTCATAGAACACTGTAACAATAAATATAAGTACACCAGGCACAGGTGCAGCAGAACGAAATAGAAGCATCTTTAGCTAGCTGAGAATCTAACGCTTTAAGGTCAATGGAGGTCGTGATAGAAGCTATAAGAGACTCTAGACTGTGCTTCTATACGAAATGAGGGTACACGTCTTATACATGTGAGACGACCGGGATCCGTAAAGAAAGATATAAGAGATGGCTATATCCTTAAATCAATAAATAACTCACGAATAAATTTAATAATTTCATAAACTAGAGTCAAATTTTAATGGGCCTATTTTGTGTCATTGAAATAATAAGATTTTCTTAGTCCGAGTATATAAAGCATAATTTAACAAAATTCATCTTTTAAGCCAAAGAGAGCCGCACCAAGAAATGTATCGTTGAACCTTGATATCTTACCAGTAGTTTACTACGTTCTGTCTGTGCTGGGCTTGATATTGCCTCCTGAAAAATATCAGGCGCACCTGGCTTATCATAATGACAATACGATTTGTGTGCTACTAATTATTCCAGTTGAGATCGCTCACCTCTGAATCGACATTAGAATCTCTGGTGTCACTTTTTGGCTCACTCTAAAATATGAATTGTAATTGGAATAAAAAAACAATGGAGATCAAATAAACCAGCGATTCACTGGCAAGTGCTATTTTTACCCTTTAATTTTACCCTTGTTTTACTGATAAATAAGTTTACCCGTTGCACTTGCAAGATAATATGGCACAACAACTTGAAAACTTTTCCATAATTAAATTATGTGAATATGAATATGTGAATGCATTCTCCTATTACATTCCTTTTATGAGAGGAGAAATTTAATATAAATAAATAACTCTTATTTCACGATACAATTTAGTACTATTGATCCATATTTATTCTCTGGAAATTTACTTAATCACAACTACAATTGTGAGCTATATATACTGCCTTCTTTACAGGCTAAGGTAATTTTCCACGGTCGTAAAGAACGGGTTGTGAAAGTGTTGAGTAAATTTTAGGCAAATGATATTATAAAATAAGATGATACTTAAAACTGTAAAACTTATAACAATAAAAGCAAATGAGTTTTATGGTTTCACATTAACTTTAGAATATCCTTAATATAAGGCTCTTACAATATTCCATAAGTTTGCAATGAGCAACACATATCCCGATACTGTTAATATCAGCTCTATCTAGTAAGAACTTCCTTCGATTGGCTTTTATCTGGAAATATTTCGTGTGAATTTTCACTGCCAAAACTCTTCAGAATTATCATTTATTAGCCCATAATCAACAATAGAAATTATATGGCACTAGATATAACTGCAAACAATCGCAAATTCTTTAGGTTTTACTATTCAAATTTACCAATATTTTTTGAATACCAACATTCAGGAGCCATCTACCTTCGGAATTCGTACACAAAATGAATTTGGCCTAGTGGGAACGCTATAGTGAGCTTTGGGTTACAGATCCGGTTATCTACTCGTTGTTGAGACCACTTCATTTTACTGGTAGGCCAATGCAGAGCTTCAGTACCTCGATTTTACCCTTCTATTAGGTGCACCAGCCATATCCTTGTGTACTGTTCAAATGTGTGTGTATTCTTGTATTTCGAATTGTTTCCCAAGTACAGATATGCTGCTTGCTGTGATCAGTGAGAAGATAATCTGCTGAGCAACTTGGTCCCGGTCACTGCAGTAGCCTAAGAATTCGTAACAACGCATAAGCCTAGTATGACAGTTATTTGAAAAAAAAATTATTGCATGGCGAGCAACATTAGCAGTTATTTATGGAGTACTCTTTTATATCTCTCTGAATTGTACTCCTGCCTGCGAAGCATAGATGCTGTAGACACCCTTGACGTCTGGCTGAATGGGAACGCTTAGCCTTAGGTCGAGGTTACAGTACTATTCTTGCTTATCCGACGAAGCTGCTGTTCTTAAGAACTTCAAGCTGATCGGGCGATAGAGCTCATCTGGGAAAGTGCCGCAGATAGTAATCCTACTCTGTGCCCTTTTACGGGAAAAGCTATGCCAGGGATATTACAGAAAACCAATGTGGTTGCTCTCATGTATTCAGCTCTTAATTAGAAGTCCATTAAACTGGCTAATATTGATGTTACTAACAAAAGCCAAAATTACGATTGGTGTGAATTTCTCACACACTCGGCTACAGTGGACTTTTTATTGCAGGGCGCATATGATCTTGGGGTCTAAGAAGTCAATCACGATCTGGACTCAGCTGGGCCAAAAAAAAACAATACGACCATAGCTAAATGCAGTGATTATTTGATACAGTAATTGATGTACATTTTGGCTCACGAATTGTATGAATTTAAGATCAGGCAGGTCGCAGTCTATCCGTCAGACTGCGTTAGGCCTCCTACCTGGTTGCTGAATTGTCTAAAGTGAAAGCTAATGCCAAGCTCAGCAGCTCGTCGTGTACGTCGCCTTCCACACTGCTGCGACAGGATGTCACTTCCGCCGGTGCTTCACTGACTACATTTTATGCGTTTACATTTGAAATCTGACACCGCTTGCTCTTTTACTTTCAGTCATCTTAAAGCTACTTGGAAAAGAAATTTAAATCGTATGGCTACCAGGTCCTTAGATAGTATTCCGTGAGCGTTGGCAAATCGCCTCCAGAGCCTGAGCACTCTTCACGTTTAGGTTTGCAAGTTTTCCGCTCACATTTTGTCTTTTCAGCAGTCGTTTAGCACAATAGCATAGTATGTGCGAAATATAATTTCTAAATTTAGTTAATACCCATATGCTTAAAGGGTGGTAACTGGCTTAATGAGGGGCGCGAATTCTTCTAAGGCATGAATTTAGGGCAAGTCGACTGACCACTTGAGCTAGTACTACTTTTCCATAGAGAGATTTTTTTCAACGACTAACTGGAAGACGCAAATTCCAATCATATATGTGCCCAAATACTTTTTTAGATTGCACCAGCTGTGAAGTGGCATGCAATTTCAGTTTTTTGTCCTCGAAAGAAGGTTGAGAAATCTTGAGAGATGAGAGCTGCAAGTCGGACAGCAAGCAATTTGCAGACATACAGATTGGAGATCCACATTCCTACTTCACGGCTTCAGTTGAGGAGAAAAAACTGCGCTTCCTAATTCTCACGGCCTCAACAATGAGAATTTAGAGATTCCATTACATTTTACATTAACTATGCCCGAGTTGAAAAATAACAGGAATGTGTCTCAGCTCACACAGAGGATCCAGGCTAAAGCTTTCAACAGCCTGTGCAGGACTTTTCAATATCGATAACAATAGCATTAATCTTAAATAATCCCGATGAGCTAGGTGTGGGACATTCTTTGAAAAAAAAAGATTTTGTTTTAGACTCAAAATAAAACGTCAACTCACTTCTGAATCTTTTGACTAATCATTCGTTTCTTATTATTTCATAGTTAACTCGTACAGCATGCGGTTCATTTACAGTTCTTTCAGTATGAATGCGAACCAAAAGAATCAATTTTCTCAGATTTCACAAGATAGAAAGAAAGTTTTAATTTAATCGTATTACTGGCATAGTAAAAAATGTGGAACATTATTAACAATAATAATAATAATGTTACTGGAAATGGCAAAGCACCCTCAGCGAGCTCAAGCTCTATCTACTCACTTTTCACTTGCATCGCAGGAAGCACGATCAAATTTAGCACAATCATGTTTAGTGGTAGCATGCTCATAACCAAGGGGAATAACATGGTTGGAGATCGAATGAACAGAATCAGTATAGAGTATTTATGCGTCTGAGGAATTTTGAAATTAGGAAATATCCCATCTTAGCAATTGAAAAAAATACAAGGCACAGTGTAATCTTGACTAGAAAACAGGGTAATAATAGGTACTCATAATTTATGTCGAAACCATTTTTCTTAATCATTACTTATAATCATAGATTTAAATTCCTTTATTCAATGCAGCTAACTTGTTAGCTTATCAAAAGTCTCACGAACTTCTTTAATCTTACTTAGTTTCACCTCTGCCACCAAGCAATAGCGTTTTCACAAAAGTTGCATCTTCCAGAGGGACAGCAGTAGGAAACAATGCTTGAATAACTGGATCTGCATCAGATGTAGGAAATTGAAACGCTGCATTTGTCTTCGACAGGTTCCTTTTGGCCGCTTTTGTCAGTTTTTCAATTTCGCGCTTTGCTCCGCGAGTTGGAGGGACCCTACAATATTCACTTAGAGGTTAAATACTCGCCTTAATTATCTCTACAGCTGAGTATATCGACACCAATTTACTTCTTGACTTCAAAACGAATATTCAATTTAAAAAAAATTACTTTTACGGAAAATGCTAAGGGTAGCACCCAGAGTTTATCGCCTTCCTTTAGGCAATAGAAACTCAGTAAATTGGCCTTTGAAGATCAGTCTTTCATAGGCTCGATCAAGATATACTGCTACCGATACATATTTATTATTCTACTTGCTGGAGTAGCTTGGTAAGCTCAGGCGAGTTTAAGCTGGAGCACCCTGACAGTTTTCTATGATAAACGTATAAAATATTTTCACAAAAATATAGATCTGCAAATATGACCCTATAATAATAATAACAATAATTATAATTTTGACATGGCGTCCTCAGAGAACTTGATCTCTTTCTAGGCATTTTTTATTTCCTGCAAAGAAAGCACATTCGAATGGTTAGTGGTAGCATGCTCAATAAACAACAATAATACCTTAGTTAGGGGTGATATGCAAGAGGTCAGCATGCAAGTATTCAATTGAATACAATTATGGCAATTATAAATAGTTAGTGGCATATTGCACAGCATCAACACTCAAAAGCGTATACAGGACGACTGACAGGGACCCAGCAAATTCTGTAGTAAATGGATACGTTTTAGTTTCCTTTTAAATGTGGACAAGTAGGGAGATGTTGGGACGCAATTTGGGGCTCGGTTCCAGTTTTGTGAGTATATGAACTGAATGCACGTACTCCGAAGGACTTGAGGTTTGTACGAGGTATAAGTAAACTGTTCGATTCCGAATACCGGGTGGTACGACGGTACGCCTGGTATGGTCGTAATGGCTCACTAGATGAGTCGTAATGGCTCACTAGGTAAGGTGGTTGCTTTTCACGACCTCGGCCCCGAGGTAGTGAGTTCGAATCCTGTGGTGGGCGATCCTTTATTGCCACTGCAAGCGGTGGTGATAGCCGTAAAGGCCTTTCTGTCGCTATACAAAAAGAGGCTGTTAAATCAGCTAGTATTTATTTATTTTATTTATATCCAAAGAAGAAGCACTTCCAATATTAAAGAAACTCTTCTTTGAAATACCATTGAGCTGCGGCTACTGTGGTTTCGGTGAGTCTGGAAAGCTCACTAGATAAGGTTGTTGCTTTTCACAAACCCGGTCCCGAGGTCGTGAATTCACGTTATGAGGTGGGAGATCCTTTATCGCTGCTACAAGCGGTGGTGATTGTTGTAAAGGCTCTTCTGTCGCTATATGAAAAAGGCTGTTAAATTAGCTACTACCATTTTAATATGTTTGTAGATACGAAGCCAAATCCTGTATCGCTCTGACCAATAGCATCGTCCACCTGTGTTAGAGATTGTTAAAGTTGAAAGTTCTTCGTTAAAACTCATTGAAACGGATGACTCTGTGAAAGATTTTAGCGCCGTCCTAATACGAATGAATAAAGCAAGTTTTCCATTGTTGTAAGTTTGAAACATTTAATTTATATATTTTCAAATTTGAGAGGTAATTTTATTACCTCACTGTTTCTCGTATGTATACCTTAAGTAATAGATATTTGTGTGAATCTTCTGAATTTCTTTTGAAACTACTAGAACTGCATGCATCTCTCCCAGGAGCTTCTCCACTATTTTAGCAGGCTACAGCTTTTATCCTTATTTTTTAAGTTAAAAATTCCATTTCCCCTCAACAACATTTAGATCTTCCTTTCCCCACTTTTGCTCGCTCGCGCACTTGAAAATATCAATGCCGTCAAGATGAACTGGAAGAACGAGCTGCTCTGACTAATCGATGCCCCGCCATTAGCACGTTCTCCCACTAGAACTGTCCAGCTATATTCCTTTTCGCACTTTCTCGGAAACACTAGGAACAAGTCAGATTGAATAACAACACGCTTAATTGAAAATAATTCGCAAGATAGCACCAAATTAACGCATTTGGATATATGTATATATATATATACATATATATATATATATGTGTGTGTGTGTGTGTGTGTGTGGGGGGGGGGGTGTGAGTGTGCGTGTGTTTGCGTGTGAGTGTGTGTATAAGAAATTTCTATAGCACCCTCAGAGAACTTAATCTTTGTAGGCACTTTAAATTTGCTGCATAGGAAGCTTTATATCCACATATATATATATATGATAACAAATACTTAAAATGCTACATAATTTAAAAAAAAATTAGATGCAATATATATATATATAATTTAGATAGTATTTGGATATTTTATATAATTATACACTTAATTGTACCACGTATCCTCTCTCTTCCTCCTTTTATCCTAATTATCAAGGATTTTGGTGACTAAAAACAAGCATATAAGCTTATACTATTAGAAATAATGTTTCACGAAAATATGGGTAGTCTTGCAGTCGTTTCAGACTCTTCAAATGAACTCACTTCAGCAGAGGTTGGAAAGGTGACACAAGTTTATGAGATAAGATGACTTTGATAGAGTATATTTTTGATTTTGACTCTTTGACAGCTTGAACACATAATCCAACTAGTATTGAAATGTCAGGAATTTTCTACCCAACTGGTTTTTTAGGTAAACCCTTGCACCACATAGGCATCTTCAGTATCGCTTTTTATCAATTATAAATCATAATAATAATTTCTGTAATAATAGCAATTAATGTAATTGTATACAAATTACCCAAACAATCAGATTTTTTAGGCAAATTGGAAATGTTGAGTAGATAAAGATTAGGTCATTAATTCATTTTCCAAGTAAAAGCGTTTCACTGCTATAGCCCACCCTTACGGTGGAGAGTTGAAGATTGCCCACTGCCAGACTCGAACCACCTATCCGCGTCGTAAATATTGGGAAACTTGCTGCTCAATTAATACGCTCATGTAGGCACTCATAAAATTCCCTGGCATCTAGAAGAGGTGGTGAATGATCGGTAGGTTTCTAGCTTCATTCAGGATTAGGTCAAGTTTAGTAGTAAGCATGTGCATTATATTTACATGCAATTTTACAAAGACTTGGGTTTACTTATTAGAAACTACTGAGTAGATCAATTTTATAGTTCAGGAATTTAAATATACATTCGTCACATATTTTTGAATATGCCTAAAAAGGAAATTTTTAACAATTTCAAAAATTATTATATGAAGTTATGTTTAATTTCTACTTAGAGAGGGTCTTTTATAGCTAATTATGCAAGTTGGTAAAATGGCACACCAGGTAAATCTGTCATGTTCCATCATTCATAGATATGCCGTAGTAATACAATAAATAATTTAAGATTCTGAATTCTGTCTCAGACTCATATTTACAAACTCAATCACCCACCCTTAACTTTGCTTAGGCTGGTGCAGAAAGATTCTTGGCACGTTTAAAGACGAAAAAAGTAGCTCGCTTTCAAGTATTGAATTTAAATAGTTTATATAAGTAACAAATATTGGCTTTTCCTACCTCAATTAATTATTACTGAGCTAGTAACTGTAAAGTCGTTAAAATTAAATAGCCGTAAACTTAAAATACATCGTCAGGGTTATCTTGTCCTTTTTATTTTTAGCTGCAGAGTAACAGGGTTACAGCATTTACATGCAGTAAAATGTATACGTATACTTTGCAAAAATGTACCAAGAATAACTTAAATTAATTGCAGCATCCTACAAAAAATTTGAAGGCCAAACCTGCGGAATAGTCGAAATAGATCGCTCCGATTATTCCACATGAATAGCATGGACAGGGCTAGAACCAGGTTGCCGAGCGCAAGTACGACAATTCGAGTTAGCTCACTCTGTAAGAGAAAGACCTCAGCGATTCAATAGTTTACTTGCAAAAGGACAATAAACTGGATTATGTCATAATTGCACAGAACTATTATTAGTGAACAGTAATGAGTTTGCAACACGATAAGAAGATGCCATTTTGAATTGCCACTAGATTTAGTTTATCCAAATCAAATAAAATTACGCTAGCTATTCTTGAGCCGGAACAATAATATTCACTTGTCCAAGCTTATGTAAATTTCCATTATCAAAATTTTGCTGGATTTTTAGAATGAAAACTATATAGAGTACTTAATTTTGTCTTAAATAGTGGATGTGTTTATAATGATGCGTGGCAGCTCATTAGTATCAAAGTTAATATAACACATTTTAGTGGTAGAAATTCGAAGTTTAACAGAATTCAAGCACTTAGCATACTTACACAATTAAAGTTTTCAAAATAAAGTTATAGTATTTACTATTTTCGTGCATTAAAACGGTCCAAAATTGCAGAGAGCTGATTGAATTTGTTTGGTTTTTCATTGAATTGACAAGTGCCTGTCTTACTGCAGCCTTGTGCAGGGAGGTAGCCAATTATTCTGCCACGTTGAACATTAAGTGGCCTTTTAAAGAGATTAAAAGTGCAGCACAGGGAATAATTTGGGCAAAAGTACTGGCTGAATTTCAGAAAATAAATTGCTAAAGGACCAGAGGTGGTAAATGCCTTTGCTGCTGAGTTTAATGCAGGATTTGCACACGGTTCATGCAATTTATGTGCCCCTTGAATCGATTCACATGGTAGATGCAACGCTATTGCAAACTGCAAACCTGTTAAAATCTACTAAACATAGTCAGCCTGTCTGTAGATAAAGCATTTGAATGAGCAGATCTAAACTACATTTGATTAGACTTCGAGCAAAAATGATCGTATTGGTATTCTGTGAAAGATTTTGCGCCGAGCAGAAGAGGCCAGTTTTAATTGAATGATTCTACGATTTTCTGAGCATTGCTACGACTGTCCCAACCGAATGGACTGCCACTGAACACAAAATACTGTCAAATTGCTGCAAAGAATGCAAGTGGAATGCAGCACTGTTTTAATATACTGTGCAATCAATAGGACATGTATGCTACAAGATCAGTTTCGTTTATTTGGCTTCTCCGGCCTGCTGATATCCCTGTTGCTGTAGCATAGTGAGAAAACTCATGGCAGTTGGGATTGTTAATATACACCGCTCTTCTTAATGCTACAAGAGCACCGAATAATTTGAGGCTGACTCGTAGTCACGTATGATGTCGCTTCGCTACCGGAAAATTGAGTCTAATGCCGAAATTAGTCATTTCCTCTTTTATGAGGAAACCTTGGCATTGCAAAGTTGGTGCATTGCAATCGTTACAATCCCCTTCAGATTATTTTAATTATATATTTAAATGATTATACCCAAGTGATCGATTAATATAATTAGGCTTCTCGCAGCACTTTCCTAAGCAATAAAGTAATTGGCCTTGAAAATCTTGAACTTTTACTTTCAATAATGAAAAAGTATGTAGTTTCTTTCCTTACAGAGCTGCCTATAGAAATTGCCTCACTATTGGTAGTTCAATCATTATACTTAAGGATAATACTAACACTAATAATAATCATAATATGCATTTGATATAGCGATCTCAGTGCACTTAATCTAGTTCTCTCTCTCTATATATATCTCTCTTTCTCTCTCTTTCTCTCTCTCTCTCTCCCACTCTCTCTATCGCCCTTTCTCTCTCTCTCTCTCTCTCTCTCTCTCTCTCTCTCTCTCTCTTTCTCTCTCTTTCTCTTTCACTCTCTTTATCTTTCTCTCTCACTAGGCACATTAAATCAGGTGCAAAGCAAGAACAATCGGATAGTTAGACAGCAAGAATATAACGGTTTGGAACGTCATGCACAGAGCCAGCATGCAAGTACATTTATTAAAAGTATGCACAGTGTCAGCACGCATAAGTAGGTACAGGACGAATCACATGGACCCACTAAATACTGCTGGGATGTGCGTTATTATTTTCTTTTTAAATTGGGTCGAGTCAGGGGATGTCGGAACGTCAGCCGAGAGTAAAGTCCGGACTTTCTGAGCGTACGTACGAAAGGCACCGTCTGAAAGGAATTTGAGGTTTCTACGAGGTACAAATAAACGATTAAATTCCGAAAAGCAGGTCTATCTGTTATTCTTTAAAAACGTTTTGAAAGATTCAATTTGGCTTTATCTAGTGCAGCATTTCTAGCGGTCACAAAATGCATCAATGCACGCTAAATGAATGAACAACTTGAATAGTTATCTTAGCGTTTTCAAATTTGGCTGTAAAAATCGACTGCAAGCACATTGGCGGGACTTGTAATATTTGTGCACAATGCTAGTCCCATTGAGGCAACTAAGAACTCACTAGCAAATTTA
This sequence comes from Cristatella mucedo, assembly GCA_009760855.2. Classification (NCBI taxonomy): domain Eukaryota; kingdom Metazoa; phylum Bryozoa; class Phylactolaemata; family Cristatellidae; genus Cristatella; species Cristatella mucedo. Next base: position 2,913,144 of record WPIO01000024.1, read on the forward strand.
GTTTCATGCAAACTTGCATACATTTTGTATTTTTGGTGCGAATAATTTACTCACCATTTTTACCGACGGGGGCGATAGAGGCTTTCGAAACCTGCTCAATGGCACCGTCGTAAGACTTTGGCAAACAGGTTTAGTTGAGTTTGCGCAGCAGTCTGTAAATATGATACGTACCTTTAACAGCCACATCACATTCAAAAATTGAGAAATTCACTACTAAAGCTGCTGAATTGATGGCTGCATTGTCTATCCTGCTCTCTCGACTTTTTACCTGCGTACTCTTCTGTAAGGCATGACCTGTATATTGACTGACACGCCTGGTCTTTGGTTATGCAGGTGGGAGAAAAATCGCTGTCGGCTGGACAAAAGAACTGATTACTTGCACAGAAATCTTGCACTGAAATCAATAAATTGATGCTGCTTGGGTCTTTTGCCATGAGCTATGCACATGAAAATAGCCTCTGGTTTCATGAAAACAGTGACCAAATCTGGAGCACGCTGCGGAAAATCTACTAAATTAAATGTATTCAATTCAACCCTAGGCCGGTCATATGATACGTGCTGCTAAAAATACGGTGAAAATACTGAGACCATAGTTCCTGAAAAGGGATAGAAATAGCGTAGTGATCAAGTCATTTTCCGGAATATTTCAGGGTTTACTCCGCATTACTAAAATGCAGCATTAGAATATAGCCCTGAATGTATAATTGATCAGATAAGAACATCTTACTTTTTATAATGAATTAAGACAGAAAATAAATTGACGAAATTTACCACACGTTCAATATCGAGGCTTTTTCCTAAGCAAGCGATAGTAATCTGTTAACTGCGATCGTGCCTATTTACTATGCATTCTTGAAGCGTAAAATAAGCAGATAAACACAATATAACTACAGTTATTGTAGCCAACAAAAAAAAATGTTTAATCGTAAATACCCTTTGAAATGACTTACTTTCAGTTAATTAGGTTATGACTCAGATCAGGCCTAAGCTTAACCTATATTCAATTCTCAGTTTTATGTGCGGCTATTTAAATTATATTTGATTTTGAGGTATACGCTTTCACAAATGTAGTACTATAGGCTAATCGGTCTTCATTTGAGTGACTTCCACTGCACCTATCGGCTCACAAGTCGGTACTGGCTACGTAATAAACAGCCTACCGACTTCAATAGTCAGTTACTCCTTAAAGGTGCAGTTATTATTTTGCTTTGGCCTACCTGTCCTAATCAGCTTCACAACAGGCCTGCCAGAGAACTTCGTGATCTTCTGAATTCGATCGATTTATTAAAAGGCTGGCCAAAGTTTAACTATTATGTAACATTGCCTTCAAATACAGTACGTCCAAAGCTTGGAACTCACTACCGACTTATTCTACTTTGTCTCAAGTTTAGAGGACGTAGAGAAAGAATAAAATTGCAACCTTTTTACATAATCATTGCACTTTTCCGAATTAATTCTATATTTGTGCGGCTGTGCGTTATGCACCTATGCTGTTTCTGACGAGAGCAAACCCTAGGTACTTGTACAGCACCTACTTAACTTGTGTTTGTTGTTCGTACATTGCTTATATGTTGATTATTGAGTGAAAGTTATTTATGGTGGCAGTAATCTATCGCCCACCAGTAACAAAGTCTTCCTTTAACCAGATTTATCTGGTCTCATAAGTTTATGCTATCATCCTTAATTATTGACGAATCCTGCTCTTTAGATCATAAGCCACTCTCGTTCAATATAAAGTGTGTATCCTTTCCCACATCCAAAATCACCTGCGAATCACAAAATGTCAAGAACCTCAACATTGATGTGTCAGAGCGAAAATTTCTTCTTCACCACCACTAATCAAGCCTCCATCCGACCAGTCGTAACTGGTAGATTGCTACAGCACAACAGAAGGGGAAGTGTTTAGCGAGTTGGAACCAGTGACGAAGACCAATACTCCCCCTCGCTCAGACCGCCTATGGTTTACCACACACACTAAACTCGCTAGGTGTACAAAGCACCAATTTGAGAAAGCCTGTTAAAGATCAGGATTGAATGTCCATCGTCAGGCTTACGAAGACCATGTGGATCACACCAGTCGATCCTAGAAAAGGTCTAATTTCTACGAAGTTGGGTTGAATCACTGGTGCAAAATCCTAAAATGCTGACGTCTACAATAATTCATCTCCTACTTCGCTCGCGGGTTGTTTCCTTATCAAGTGATCCTTATGTTGATATAGGCAATGACAGAGAAATCAAACCAATCATCCCAAGGTTGCAGCATCCTCTCTTGACAATCGTCCCTACACAACCTCAACACAGGACTCACGCCAATCGACTCAGGGTTCTCTCTCGATGTCTCCATTCAAGGAGGCCACGAGTGCCCTTATCATTCAAAATATCTCCTAGTCAAAGAAGAATACTAATTATAAATAATGAATACTTTTTAAAAGAATGAAATATAATGTACTGCAATAAACGCTTTTCGTTTTATTGATTACAATAAACAGCATTACTTTGGAGATCAGACGACTTGAAGTTGCTGGCGAAGTTAGAGGAGGAATTCAAATGATTAACGAAATCATATTCACCAGTTTGATCTCTTCACACGCTTTCCTCACTTTCATCTGCAAGGGTTTTAAAAAAATATGTCCTATGAGGTCTGCTTCATCCTCTCTTTCAGAATTTTTCTGAAATGAGCTAGGCAAGTTTGGTTAAACAGCTCTATCGCACGCTCATTTAAACCTTTTTCTGTGTGTTTCTTTTGAATAAAGCCTGAGGATTCCTTTCACATTGCTAACATTCACTGAATCTCACTTGTAAAGATAACCTCTCCCTTCTCAGCTATTCTTACTTCTTACAGAACCTCCAATTGCTGCAGCAGTTTATGCAGCCCCTTTATCACATACTTTGTCATTTCATCGGAGTGCTCCTCCATGAACTCGTTCCGGTCGCCCTCATCTATGTCCGGGCCTATGGACTTGCTAAGGAATAGAGTCCCTTCCACCACGTTACTTCGATTCGAGTCTTTGAAAATCTGCTTCAGACACTACCTCAAGCCAAAGCATCTACCGAGCAAATGTCAGAGTCCTCTTGGTGACGCTGCTAATAAATATCAATTTTCTGGGGCACATCACGATGTTGTCATGGTCCTTCCGGAACTCCTAAAAGCACTCGTCACACGAATATAATCTTTCAACTCAAAGCAAAAGACTATCGACAGCTCGTACCTCGAAAAAACTCGTACGTTGGGACATTCTTAAAAAAAGGTAACGTTGTGTAACGGTACACTGCATAACCGCATTCAGGGGCTAGCAATGAAGTAAACAGCTTGTCAGTAGCAGCACGTGACAGCTGAACAAAATACGCAGCAGTCGGCACCGGGAGAGTGTAGATCGTGTCAGAAGAATTGAGGAAGTGACTTTTAGGGTCTCGGGTCCTCTTACTCACGACTTCGGCCGCCTGCGGTATTTAACCGTAAGCATGGAACAATTTCTTTAACTTCTTTAATTCATTTAATGACCCGAGTGTACGAGTAGGCAAAACCTAATGCAGCAGTAAAGCTGAGTAATAATATTACTGATAATAGCTTATTTAAAAGCCTCATTTTTGTAGCGGTAGAAGAGCCTCTACAGCTATCTCCACCTCTTGCAATTGAGAATAGAGGATCGCAAGTTCGACGCTACGACCTCAGTCGTGAAGAGCAAATATCTTACCTCCTGAACTGTTACAGCCCTAGTAGACCCCTATTCTAGGCTTTCACTGGACCTCTGCTTTGTCTCACTTGCCTCAAAGTGACCAATGGACAGACGTCAGTAACTTATCTCACTAAAGTTAAGTTCAGAAACTGCCATCGTACATATACGAGTGTTTAATCTGTAATTTATACTTATGTTGACATTATCACGACGTATTCCAGTTTTCATGCACGTATTTTAGGAGCAAAGGGGATGCTGATTATGCTTGACGCTTTATTTTAAGCAAGATTTCTTCAGTATATTACCCAAAATCGTGGTAAAATACGCAAACTAACTGACTTTTGCAAGTTGAATCATGCCACAAAGAGACCGGAGACGTTTGACTCGACACAGTATATAAAATTTTTTACTGGGCCAAGGATATACAGGCAACATCCGGATTACTGGTTTTATTATAACTAGTTAATCTATTGAAATAAATTTTCTTTTGATGTCAAACGTGGTTCTTTACAGCTCCGCCTTAAAATTCACACTAACGCATTCAAAGTGACCAAATTATAAATTGGGAGTTCGTCTCTATAGAGGAATAGCAACATTGTTTCTGAATAACCTAGTCAAGCGCTCTATTAGATGAGCTGTAAAGATTAGTATTAATTGAACGTTTAACACGAGGCTTTGCAGCCTTGTTTTTCAATTTCTCATACGGCTATAGCCGCATTCAAATTAGCTAAGTCTCACAATTGGAATGTTTAGGATTTCTATTTGCTGCCAATCGACGGATATTTTCTTGTCGTCTGCAAAACTGACAGAAGATGTAATTTATTTCAGTGCATTACATGGCTGCATATTAAATAAAAGAAAGAAGATCTAACTGCTGTTAAATGCAAATATTTTTATTATGATTTTCATACTTAATAGTTTCACGTGGATGCTAACAATTTAAACTCCCTCTCGGTGCTTGTGTTGCTGAGTGGTTAAGGTGATTGCCTCGAACCGAGATCGAGGTAAATGTTGTTGATGGTCTTGTCTTCAAGCCCGAGGCTGCTTTAAAATGCCCTAATAGAGAATAAGCTCTCTTAGGGCTCTATGCAAATACAGAAATATATATATATATATATATATATATGTCGTTTTAATTTAAATTCCTTTACTAAAAATTTTGAGTGCAGACGAACCTCTGGTTACCGTTGGCTATACTAAATATTAGTCTCTATTTACTGGATTGATTTAATTTAAATTGCTGTAATTATGATATTTCATTAAAAGGCAATTTTCCTCCACCCTAACTTCCAGACGCAACACCTACAAGATAACGAGAACAAATTTCACCCGTCCTAATTGGAGATCGCGTTCATCTTACGTCAGCTTGGTTATGCAATAATTGGTGCATGCCGGATAAAGCCACTAGCTTACGGTCGCAAGAGTCCTTCTTAAATTTCATCATTGTCACCTTGGTTGAGCACTGGCCAAATGAACAAAATCCTTTAATCTTTGTGTTGCAAGAAATGCCATCAGCTGGTTCCACGTGAATACGCTCGCATTTGCTGATGTTCAGGTAAGGAATCTCGCAAAATGCTTCCTTACATACTTCCCCAGATACTGCTACCAAGTCTTTTTCCTGACAAGAAAAAACAGTAGGCTACAAATTGCCAAATTTTTCCTATCGTTTTTATGCGGGCGAGTTCGAGTTTAGATGATCAAAAGTGCTGCTTAATATTACTGGTGGATTAATTCGCCAGTACTTTCGTATTTTCTGTCCTATATCGGCTGTAAGACGTTTCCCCGGACGTTTCCTCAGACATTTCATCCCTGGTGGACCCTAGGACATACCCTCCCGAAATTTCCCCACGGGATAAGACGTTCCCACTATGTTGATGAATGCATAACTGAGAATACATACACACACACATATACATATATATATATATATATATATATATATATATACATATATATTATATATATATATATATATATATATACATGATCAAATTAAGTTCACACTCTAATGAAATAAAATCAACTCAGTGGTAATTGACTTTTTTAAATTCCGTATGACATATTCGCTGGTTGGCCTTGTATTACACCGTCCATTTGAGTAGGATACCCACAAAAACTGTACTTCGATATTTTGCTCGATGACTTACTGATTATTCAATCAGATCAAACACGAAAATGGGTATACGAAGTACCATATTACTGCACAGAATCATAACCCGATCAGATTTATGAATGACTAAGACGGTCAATCTTGAAGATATCGTGTAATGTAATGTATCTCCGTCTGTAATTCCACAAAGTCGTAAACACCATGTGGGTGTTATGCAGGAGAGTTTTGCATAGCCCACTAACAGCCAGAGCGGCTTTCGGCACGCATTCGGTAGCCAACAGACTTCATCTCACGCAGCAAATAGAATGTGGGAAGCATAGCAGAGTCAGGTGAGCAGTTGAGGTAGTGAGTAGCATAGAAGTAGCAGCTCAGAACCGCTGAAAAGGATGAGCCATAGTCGCAGTAGGAGAGTAGTTGTCGTTGCGTAAGAATTATGGAAGCGAGTTCCACAGTCTAGAACCTGCAGAGCTAAAGCTTCTGTCGCTAACGGTCTTTAAGTGGAGGAATGGAACAGCTAATTTATTGTCCACACAGGACCTGAGGGCGCGAACAGGCTGAAACTGATGGAGCAGTTCAGCTAGGTACGAAGGAGCCAAGCCGCTGTGGGCCTTGTGGGTCAGTGTAAGAACTTCGCTCTGTATTCATTGCTCATTCGGCATCAGTACTAGCTCATTTAGCAAAGGAGACACGTGTTCAAATCGCTGGGACTTAAAGACTTGCCTTGCAGCCATATTCATAGTCTGCTGCAGTGGCCTAATAGCTTTCTTTGGCAGCCCAGCCAAAGGGAATTACAATAATCAAGCCGAGACAGAACTAAGCAGCTAGGTAAATCTGCCACTGTGGGTGATAGCTCCTAATCTTGGATCGGGATTGGACATGATGGCTAGCTGTAGAAGCAGTCTTCTGAATAAAGCTTTTAAAATAGAGGCAGCGGGTCGAAAACAACACCTAAATTTTGAGCATGTGTTGATGGTTGCACCATAGCATCACCTAATACAAGAGCAAAGCCTTTTAATCCAGCCACACGCATATGTGGAGCAGTTTGGTTTTATCATCATTTAATTTGAGGAAGTTTTCCGAAATCCTGGATCTAATGTCGGCAAGGCAAGCATTCAGTTTCTTACTTGCTGCAGCAGATTTTGACGGTTGGAATGACAAATACAACTGAGTATAGTCAGCGTAGAAGTGATATTCTATTCAATGGACCTTAATCACTTTTCTTACAGGTTGTATATAAATGGAGAACAGCAAGAGACCGAGTACAGACCCTTGAGGGACTTCACAGGTGACCCTTCTCTTGTGTGAGACTTGATCCCCCCACACGACACGGACTAAACACGATCAGACAAGTACGATTTAAATCACGCCAGTGCTTCGTCTGCCAGACCGATCGTTGTTCTCAATCGTTCAAGCAGCACCTCGTGGTCGATAGTTTCGGAGGCAGCAGACAGATCTAGCAGAGCTTGGGCATTGACATTCCAGTCGTCGTTGCCACGTAGAATGTCATTGTTAATACGGAGGAGAGCAGTTTCAGTGGAGTGCTGCCTCTTGAACCCTTATTGAAATGTCTCCGACATTTCATTATTTTCAATATGTTTAACCGGCTGCTTAGCAACAATTTGTTCAAGAATCTTTAATAAGAAAGGAAGAAGGGAAACTGGGCAATAGTTTGCAAGGACCTCTATGTCTAATCCAGGCTTTTTAAGAATGGGTCTGTCGATTGCCAATTTGAAAACTTGGGGACGACCCCATTTCCAAAAGAAGCATTAAATTCTTGGTTATGGCAGGGCTAAGTTGGTCTGCTAGTGAAGACCACAGAGATGAAGGTATAGGGTCTTCATGAGTCTAGCTCGTTTTGCTAGACCTTACTAAGGTAGGCACATCGCATGCAGAAATATTGGAGAACCTTTTAAGGAAGGTCACAGGTTGTGGAACCGTGATTGCTTTAGTCGGATGGGGCTTAATGGAGGCACGAACGTGCAAAAGTGTTTCAGTAAAGAAGGCTGAACATTTTTTGGCTGAGCCCTTAATATCTGGGGAGTCAGACTTCACAGCATTGGCCAGTACATAGATTACTGTCTTATAAATCCGCTTGGCGTCCGACTGGCAGGAATTCAGCTTTCTAATGAAAAAATAAGCCCTGTTGTTTTTAAGTATTCGGGTGTAAACTCGAATGAAGTCTCTGAATTTGACTAGATCTGCATCAAACCCTGATTTCTTGAAACGACGCTCAAACCTGAGCTTAACCCGGCTCATAGATAGGAGTTTTTCTGTAAATTGAAAGAAATCTCCACTGTAATCAAGGTGGCCTTTAGTTGTGCTATGACAGCTATTCATATACGAAGAAGGAGGAAAAGACGAACCGGATAAGATAGGAATTTTCACAGTTGAAGACAACCAGCTGCAAAGGAGAGGTTACTACAAGTTCATAGCCTGCCGATCTGCACATCACAGCTCCTCGAAATCGCAACAAAACTGCAGTGAAGGTGCTCGAAGGACGCTGACATATTTTTAGACACTAAACTGCCACAATACTGAACTACATAGAGAACAAGTTGACGTCCTTTATGTTTGACTTGACTTTATGGCTATATAATAATAAATACTACATATTGCAAGACTGTTTATACGACATTTGTAAAGACAATAATATGAGAATATGTTATATTTTATATGCTACATAATATTTTACAAGATATGTAAACAAGACATTTGATATCATTGCATTTCTATACGGGAGGGGAAGCAATGCCCTACCCCAGGGGAATGTCTAACCCCAAGGGGGAATGCCCGGAGGGCGTGGCGAGGAAATGTCTGGGGGATGTCCGGGGCGGGGGGATCCGGTGGGAAGGTCCGTACCCCCTATATTTCAGCATGGCAGCAAAGAAATGAGAGCTTGGCAGCAGAGAACTTACCGAGCATGAAGTCGCATTAGCAATTAAGCAAAGTGAACTCATTGCAACGTCGCCGGAGTATCTCATTAAGTTATACCTGACCGGTAGAAATTCAAATAGCACTTTATCAGTGTTCATGATGCAGACTCGTAATGGGTTTCTACAGCAGGAGAGAGCAGGGTATTGGATTCCTTCACTTTAACAAGGTCCAAGATAAACAAGCCTGATTTATTGTCACCGATATTGGACTCATGACATAAATAGACGATGTTGCATGATGAATTTATGCCAACACGTTGCAATAGAAGTTTTTTTTACTTGCTTCCCACTAGGAGCAGCCATCAGTACACTTTTCAAAACTCACGACATTCGATCGTGTCTTGTTTGATTTGTTGACGGTAAAGTCTGCAAGGCTTCGAGGCTCTATTCTCTCTTTATTAAATAACCAGGCATCCGCCAACCATCTATATCTCTAGGCGTGTGCTTCTGGTTGGTGCTGATGAAATCGTGCTCAAAATTAAAGTTCTTCTGGAGATGTAATACGCGATAGCACGTCTCACGAACCAATCGTGTTTATTTGGTCTACATTAAAAGCACCAGCTAGATGCTAGCAAGCAAAGTCTCCCTGATCACAAGCTATGCTCGGTGTGTCTTGATTAATCCAATGAGTCATTTAAGCAGTAGAATAGCCTCAAAACGAGTACTTTGTTAAAGAATCTGAGGTCAAGTCATGCCTTAATTTCTCTGCTACTCACGCTAAAATACCTAACAATAATAGCCCACTGATGATAACCACGGACTCAGTCGAAAACTAGGCAGCATACCTCTGTAAAGTGAAATAATAATAATAATGTACTTGATAAAGCGCCCTCAGAGAACTTAATCTCTTTCTAGGCCCTTTACATTTGCTGCAAAGGGAAATGCAATTAAATGGTAAGGATAGACTAAGATAAAATAAGGAAATAGATTGCTTGAAAAGCTGCCGAACAATTTAACTGATTTTCTTAACATATTTCCAGCCGCTAATCAATGTATAGCCGTTCAACACACGAAGTTGATGTGGCAAATATAGGAAGATCGCATAGAAAAATGTGTAATGAAGTTGAAATAAAAATCTCTGTATACGTATGCTTCACGTGAGCATACTCTGTTTGAATACTTTAAAAGAAATGCTTCTTGCTTTTTTTACTTTGCCATTTCTTTAAACGCATATATGCGTACTTTTTGGCTGGGATGCTTGAAGATAAAGTCTCGTGGTTTTCTCGAGAATTCCGCATTCGTTTCCCACTGGTGTAGCTGTTTTTCAAAGATAGTGAGGCCCCATATTAAACGTTAAGAGATGCATCAAAAGCAATAGAAAGTGCTGGTAAAACTAGTCAGAACTGATTATTGAAACTCAGCTAGGAGGATTCGGAGTTTACCATTCAAATGCACGCTGTGAGCCGAAGCACTTTAGCTAGAAGGGCATAAATTAGTATCCCCCCATTTGGTGTTAAACCCTTGGCATTTCGTAGTCGGAGTCACTCGTTAGCCATTAAAAAAAGTTGTATTTTTTATTTAGTTGTTGCAGATGTGCTCCCTCTGTAACTGCTGTGAACGCTGCCTAACACTAGTATATAAGTGGTTGAGAGTCAGCAAGCACACTTATACTGTCAACTGATTTTGGAAGTGCATGCTAGTAACACAGTTGTTTTAATTAATGAGATATCCTATACATTATCCAGGTTTTGGGTTAGGCTTACGCCTGCGAAGCAGTAAAATAGTCATAATGGAGTCTGCAAGCGAAGTTTCATGTGTTTTATGCTGAATTTGTGTGTAGCCCACCGAGTCAAATCTAAGTTTAGTTGACGGAAGAAAAAATACCTTGATCTTTCAATTAAATGTAAGATAATGTCATGAATAAATTTCGCCACTTGCAATATGAGCTGGTTAGTCGATGCGAACGCGAATCACACTTTAGAATACTGCCACACTCAAATCCCGAGGGCCGCTCTAAACCATTGATCCATAATTGATATAATGTAGGTCGAGCGGTTTCCATACTAATGGCTTTGCAGATTGTTAGCACGGCTGCTATTGCTTGATGCAATTGTCGCACTGAGCGACGGTATCTATTGGGCCGCTGCTAGAATGACCATGATTTTTAAATCTGAGCTTCACAATCGACTTGGAACTAGATAGTCCCAACGAATTAGTATCAATATCTACGCTAATGAGCAGGGCGACATTAGTTCTTGTCACTAAATGTATGAATGACTGATGGCCTACCTACTGGGAGTCAGGCAAAAATATTACCCGCTTGGCCCAATTTGGGCGATTACCGGCTTTCGTCGCCTACATTAATTGACTAGCTGCCTGTCTTTCTGTAATAGATGACACAGACGAACGCAGGCACCTTGTCGAGGCAGCCTTCATTACGGCTAGCAACGGCAAATCCGGCTATCACTTCTGCTTCTGCTGCTTCTGCTTCTGCTTCTGCTGCTTCTCACCGTCTTCTTCATCTTTTACAGTTTGTTTGTTTTTCAAGCATGATTTTACTTACTATTCTATTGCGTATCACTTTGCAGCAAATGTAAGGCGCCTAGAAAGAGATTGAGTTCTCTGAGGGCGCTTTATCAAGTGCAATATTATTATTATTATTATTATTACAGTTCGATTATCAGTTTCCCGTACTCGTCTCTGTTTCCGAAAGGGCGTAAAGTTGATTCCGACTAGGATTAGCAGTGCATTATTTTAAGGTTTTGGATTGACTCGTTTACGTTGCTGCATGCCAGAGATCAAGATATGGGACCATTGCAGTCATCAACTGGTATCAGGAGGTTAATTCAAAGGGCAATTGTATCGTTTCTCTTCTTGTGGCTAAGTAGCTTATCAGCCAAAAGGTACAGACCGACAATGCTTCTGGTTTTTTATTAGTGACTAGTATTTTTCAAACACTCAGCTTGCAGACGACCTAGAAACCTTTTCCGACTGTTGCTAAGGATTGCAGTCACTAATTTTAGTAAAGAGGTCCCCATAATAATAATAATAATGAATTTGATATAGCACCATCCGAGAACTCAATCTTATTCCAGGCACTTTACATTTCTATTTAAAGGAAGCGCGATTGCATGGCAAGTGGTGGCATGCTCAATAAGCAGCAAGAATAATAGGGTTAGGGATGATACGCACAGGGTCAGCATACAAGTATGGTTAGTGGCAGCATGCAGCAGCGTCAGCAAGCATAAGCGCGTAAAAGACAAAATCACAGGGACCCACTAAATGCTGCGATACAGATGCGTTTTTATTTTAATGTGGGCAAGTCAGGAGATGTCGTGACGCAAGTCAGGAGTGAACTCCGGGCATTGAGAGCAATCAAACTAAAGGCTCGGTCTTCATAGGAGTTTATATTTGTATGAGGTATCGTAGGTCTGAGCTTCTTTTCTTAGTATCACTGATTGGTAAGAGACGTCTGCAAACTCTGAGTTCAGTTTTAGTGAGCCTGCGCGGCAGCAAAAACACAGGAAGTTGTGGGAGACGACTAGATTATATAAAAGGGTGCACCTCAGGACCTCGGTAAGTCGATATTAAGATGGTGCATCAATACCTCATTAGGGTCATATATGACGAACATGCCTTTATCTTGCCTCCTCCTCCTGATAGCAGCTGGAAGCTCTGCAGGGCTTTGGTTCTCAATTTGGCTTTGAGTGAGCTGCATACAACTGATCTGATTAACAAATGAGTTAGATTTGGTTGTCTTGTGGAATTGCAGACAGAGGTACATGCACACTCTAGACGACCGTATTATCTTTATAGTTGAGTATGCCGACTTTAAGCTGGGCAACACCAAAAAGCATCTTGTTGATTTACATGGAGCATGCATCGTAATTCGTCCACGCATTTCAGACGTTCAGCCTCGAGCTCCGTAGCTCACCATTTGCAGGTCGTCTGGCTTGTGCAGAAAGTCACCTTAAGTTGGTAAAAAACTGAGCTTCTGCATACTGGAGCTACTCAGCTAACGCTGAAAACCACTGCTTACGGACAGGCGCCGGCTTTGCTTCTCCCAGTGTACCAGATTTAAGTGTTGGTAACTAAATATTTCGCTTTCTTCATTCCCATGCTGCTTATGTATCCTAACTACTTTCAATCGCAATCTAGGTAATTATCGTGTTATCCGCTTCTAACTCAATTCGTATTGCTTTGCCTTTAACAAAGGTCAAATCCAATTGAGAATGCCCCTTCAATGTTTATGCTCACTGAGCCTGTTAGCTTACTTTTAACTGCCCTCATGCGAGCTCGTAACTTGGCAATACTGAAAGAGGTGAGAAAACGCATCCTCTCTCAACAAATTAGCTGGGGCCCTATATATCGCTCGTCTTTTCGATCGCGACTGCTGAGGCTGTGCCGGCGATTACCTCGCTGCTTGGATACAAATCCTTTAGAGCATATGCGAAGTGCCTTGAAAGACAGATATTTAACTCTAAACTGTACTACAGTAAAGTCTTTGTCGCTAAGAAAGGGCGATTAGTTGTGACGCAGAAAGCCATATCGAAGCGTGGCAGTTACTGGAATAGCAAAGCCTTCCCACCACTAGGATGGTGGAAATATGGATTCGACCTTGTCGCATAGTGAGACCTTAATACTTTTACGACAGAAAAATTTTCGGCAGCTAGAGAGGCCAGGGTCACGTAGGGATATCGGATTATGGGGACTCTGGTTCTTTCGAAATGACTGGCACCTAAGGACAAGTGTTCTACATCCGCCTAAGCTCGATATTGAAAGCTGTTGCTGCCAAAGTCAGCTATTGGAGAATGAACTAATCGCTCATATTCCGATTCGTTTGTGCTTTCTAGGAGCAGAAAAGAACCAACAGTTAGTTTTTGGCAATGCGACTATGGTGCCAATTGGTGATGCTCTGGTTGATACACTTCCTACTGTTCTAATCCGCATCCATCGCGAGCATTCGAAATTTGGTACTGAGCCCTTGGATGCCTATGCAATTGTAGTCATCCTGCTTTTGTGCTGGTACCAGCTTTCTGTTTTCAGCCAAAACGTTAAGCCTCTCGGTTACTATAATACTAATTATTTTAATGATTACAATAACTGTCATAATACATTTGTTTGGATTCACAAGAGAGCTAATTTTTTTTCTGGGCATGTCGAATCAATTGCAAAAGATCACAATGAGCTAAGAGTACGTTGGGGGTTTCTTGACTGTGGTAAAGACCGTGACCAGACATTATCACTCTCAAGCTTTTCTCAGTGATATGCCTATGTGCTTTGCGATTTGTATTTAGCCTTCACTTGTTCTCTATATCTAGAGCTCCAGTTGCTTTACATATTAAGAAGAGGCGATTATGTTGCCACGCCTTTTGCTAGCTTACTAGTGGAAGCGCGAACAAAGGTTCGCAGGATATAATGAATGCATGGACTAAATATAATGTGATACCTGTATGCAAGCAAGCTCTAGTTTTCTGCAATAGACTGAGATTAGGCTAACCTGGTCGTCGATCTGACGAAGTCATGGGGCGTAAGGTAAGATAGCCCATGCAGTTGTGACATCCCATCTTGAGTTATGAAACTCGCAACTTGCTGGTCTACGGGTCTGTGGTATCAGGCAGCTACTTCTGGTGCAAAACTTTGTGGCTAGGGTTGTCTGTCATGCAACGCAGTTGCCACATCACACCACTTCTCGCAGACCTGCACTGGCTTCCAGACAAGCAACTCATCGACTTCGAGGTTTTTTCACTCACTTTTAGGTCTCTTCGTTCTTTGGCTCCTGCCCACGTATCAGATCTTCTCATCTGCCAGGCTAAGCACCGTACCACTCGCTTTTCGGAATGTAATTGTTCACCGATAATTCTTTAAAACCCCAAATCCTTCGGAGACAGTGCAGTTAGTTCATATATCCCCAAAGCCTGGAACTCATACCCCGACTTGCCTCAGAACGTCCCCTGACTTGTACACACTAAAGAAACCCCAAACGCACCTATTTATCACGGCACGTAATGGGTCTCTTTGATTTGACCTATGTGCTTATTTGAGCTGGCACTTATTTTATGTGCTTATTTAAGCTGGCACTGTGCATGCAGCCACTAATCATATTTACATGCTGACCCTGTGCATTTCACCCCTACCTATGTTATTCCTGTTGTTTACTGAGAATGCAACCACATTCGAGTGTGCTTCTTCCGTAGCTAATCTATAGTTTCTAGAAAGATATTGAGTTTGCTAAGGATGAAATATCGCTTGCATTATTCATATTATTGTGCTCCACAATTTCATAATAGTAGTCATGCACCTACTGGGACTTTTTACATGGTTTATAGCCCATCCCATCATTTCTAAAATAGGACAGTTTGACAGTAAATTTTGGAGAAAGTCTCCGACCTGGTGAGTCAGTTTAATTAAGTTTTGGTGAAGCTATATGTGTTTGGTTTTTAATTTTCAAATTGATTAAGGCCTAACTGTGACTTCTTGCCTTTAAAAATTTTTACCAATGTTATATGTACTTACAAAATAAGTCAGTATTCATCCAGTAATGATTATATAGCCACATATTTTTGGTGGACAAACATAGCAAAAACTAAAGTGCCCTTTGTGAAAAGCATTTCAACAGAGTGTCAGTCGCTTAATCTGAATAATAAAAAGACAGATCACCCTAAGTAAATATATCTCGTTAGTACAAAATAATACGTTAGGTACTTCTGAGATTAGAACTCGTTCGCGATCTCATGTAAGTGAAACGTCATAAAGATTTCTCCAAAGACAAATTCCAATTTTAACTAGCTGGTTTTAGCATTATAAATTCTTTTATAAGACGTGCCTTATTTTAACTTTTCTAAGACGTTATGAGTTCTCAAGCACACAACGCAAGGTCAAGCTTACCTGAGGATGTTGTAAATATTTCTCAATGAGCAGCAGGAAAAGAGATAACGGTTGGCGTTGTTGCTACCAGCATGTTCGCCCATAATGTAACCATTTGTGGAAGAGCATCCATTGTATCCCGACCTTTCGCCATCGAACGTCGCTCCCAAACTATAAGGAGATTAATAATACGCCGTCTGGACCTACGTACGCCAAGCCATAAACCTTAACATAAAATAGGGTACTTGTCTTTCACGACAGTCGATATGGGTTCAGGTCATGCTGCATGCAGTCTTCTTTGTCCAATATAGGAGAGTGCTAGCGGCTAAGTCCATTCTTCAACTTTTTGAATCAGAATGCTGGTTAATTATTTGTTTGATCTTTCACACGATAGACATATTCGTCCAGAATGACCTTAAAACTATGATCTTTTTAAAAGGATCAAAATACTTGAGGTTCTTAACTATGCCAATGCAGTGATATTTTTTACCTTAAACAACCAGCTAACAATTTATATAGAAAATAACAATCAATTATAACAAGTAGCCAAGTTAGGCACTAAGCATTTCAGGTGATAAACCCGAGAATCACATTAGGTGAAGCATCTTATTATTAAGACGGTGTGGCAGATTATAATTTGTATAGACACCCTAGGGAACTGAATCTCTATCTAGGCACTCTAAATTTACTGCACACAAGGTATTACCAAACGTTTGTTGGCAGCATCCTTAACCAGCAAGAACAGTAAGCATGTAATTCACACGAAGAACTAATCCCTAAGACTTACTAAACGTCATAATAAACAGGTACGTTTTAAGCTCCTTTGAAAATGTCGTCGTATCAGAGAACGTTGCGAGGTGTAGTCAGCTCCAAGCTTTGGGAGCATAGGTATCTGCGATCAGGTGATTCAGGAGAAGCCAGATGCATTTATGCTTACCGAAAACTGGATGACGCCTTTCTCCAGTAGCTGTATATCTGAGAACACTCCACCCGGGTTCACATTCTATTTGTCCGTGCGTTCTCACATTGTCGGTGTCGGGGTTGCGATTGCTGTTCGAGAATCGTTTGGCTATAAGATGTGCAGTTTTTTGCATGGGTCATAATTTGAATCGGTTGCAACCAGGTCTTGATCAAAGACAATGCATCTCACTATTGTGATATACCGGCCTCCTTCTGGCTGTCTGAACTTGTTTATGGAGGAGTGTTTTGAGTTCCTTGCTAAAATAATTGTGTGTGACAGGACGTTAGTGATCGCTATAGACGTCAATATTCACGTTGACCACCCTATCAACTGCCAGGTCCGCTCATTTATTGACTGTCTGGAGAATTTTGGCTTGGTCCAACACGTCAGTCAAACCAACCACGTTGGTGGCTCTATTCTAGATCTGGTGATTCCTAATGATGTCCTCCTCACTTGACATTGTGGTGTGCCCACTGACCCTCCGAGATCATTGGTCAAAATCAAAGTTTTCAGATGACCTTACTGAAATAATTGTGTACATTCGTGCAGCTATTAAGCCCCTTCCGACTAAAGCAATCGCTGGTCCACATCCTGTGACCTTCCTTACAAGGTTCTCCGAGGGTTCTGAATGCGATGTGGCTACCTTAATATGATTAAGCAAAAGTAGCTCGCCTCCTGAAGACCCTATACCTTCATCTCGGTGGTCTTTACTAGCAGACCAACTTAGCCATACATTAACCAAGATTTGTAATGCTTCTTTGGGAAAGCTGGTCGTGCCTAAGTCCTTCAAATCGGCAATATTTAGACCCATAATTAAAAAGCCGGGTTTAGACAAAGAGGTCCTCGCAAACTGTCACCAGGTTTCCCTTCTTCCTTTCTTGTCAAGATTCTTGAAACAATTGTTGCTCAAGAGCTGGTTGAACGTATTGAAAAGAATGACTTGTCAGAATCATTTCAATCAGGGTTCAAGAGGTAGCACTCCAATGAAACTGCTCTTCTCCGTATTACAATGAAATTCTACGTGGCAACGACGACGAAAATTTCACCGCCCTAGCTCTGCTAGATATTTCTGCTGCCTCCGACACCATTGATCACGATGTTCTGCTTGAACAATTGAGAACAATGATCGGTCTTGCGGATGAAGCACTGACGTGGCTTAAATCGTACTTGTCCGATCGTGTACAATCCGTGGTGTGTGGGGGATCAGGTCTCACACAATAATAATAATAATAATTCACTTGATAAAGCGCCCTCAGAGAACTTAATCTCTCTCTAGGCGCTTGCACACACACAAGACGGGTCACTTGTGGAGTCCCTCAAGGGTCTCTCCTCGGTCCCTTGCTGTTCTCCATTTACACTTGACCTCTGTGTAAAGTGATTAAGACCCGCAGAATAGGATATCACTTCTATGCTGACGTTACTTGGCTGTATTTCTCATTCATGCCGTCGGAATCTGCTGCTGCAACTGAGAAACTGAATGCTTGCCTCGCCGGCATTCGATCCTGGTTTTCGGAAAACTTCTTGAAAATAAATAATGACAAAACCGAACTGCCGCTCATAGGACACTTTAAGCGTGTGGCTGGATTAAAAGGCCTTTCCCTTCTAATATGTGATGTCATTGTGCGACCATCACCACGTGATCGAGATTTAGGTGTCGTTTTAGACAGCTGCCTAAATTTTAAAAGCTTCATTCAGAAGACCACTTCTATAGCTAGCCGTCATGTCCGATCCCTGTCCAAGATTAGGAGCTGTCTCCCACAGTGGCTTGAAAAAATTTAACTACCTCTTCAGCTCCACCTCGGTTTGATAATTGTAAATCCCTTTAGGCTGGGCTACCAAAAAAGCAACTAGGCCACTGCAGCTGACTATGAATATGGCTGCAAGGCCATCCTTAAAGTCCCAGAGGTTTGAGCACGTGTCTCCTTTGCTAAAACAGCTAGGATGATGCCGGTTGAGCAATTGATACAGAGGAAAGTTCCTACACTGACCCACAAGGCCCACAGCGGCTTGGCTCCATCGTACCAAGCTAACCGATGAACCAGCTTCAGCCTCTTCGCACTCTCAGGTCCTGAGTGGACAAGAAATTGGCTGTCCCATTTCTCCACTTAAAGACCGTTGGTGATAGATGCTTTAGCTCTGCAGGTCCAACACTGTGGAACTCGCTTCCACAGTTCTTACGCAACGGCAATTACTATTTTGCTGCCGACTATGGCTCATCCTCTTCAGCTGTCCTAAGCTGCTATTTCCACCTCACTCACTACCCCAACTGCTCTCCTGATTCTGCTATGCTTCCCATTTTCTCCTAGTGCCGTGAGACGAAGTCTGTTGGCTACCGAATGCGTACCAAAAGCGGCCTAGGCTGTGAGTGCCCTATACAAAACTGTCCTGTGTAATACCCACACAGTCTTTATGAATTTGTGGAGTACAGACGGAGATACCTTACATTACATTACATAGGGACTAAAGGCAAGGTCTACAGAGATGCCTTTATTAGTGTATGTGCTAGTAGTTTAGTTAAAAACATAATCATTTGTAAGTGACAATATAATTACAGATAACTGAAGTCTTATAAGGTTTGTTGTTGTTTATAGTCGGATTTTTAGGGAACTCATGCATGCTTTGAATTTTCTCTCTTTTCTTGCAACATCTTTATTAAGTTCAGGGTAATTTCTAACAACAACGCTGGCCTACCGGACAGTGCGATCAATCAGGTGCTAATAGCTTTTGCATAAATCTGCAGTTAAGCTTGCCTGTCGCGAGCGTAGCAGTTGCCCCATCACAGTACTTCTCGCCGACCTGCACCGGCTCTCAGTCATTCAACACACCGACTTAAAGATTCTTTTATTCACTTTTAGTCATTTCATTCGTTGGCTCCAGCCTCCAGCTATCAGATCTATTTCCCTCCAGGCTAAATATCTTGCCAATCCCTTTTAGGAGATCTAATCACTTGCCTATCTAATAAAAACCTCAAATCCTTTGGACAGCTGGTCTTTCATTCGTTTGTTCCTAAAATCTATAACTTAATTCCGACTTGCGTCACAACATCGCCTGACTTGACCCCCTTCAAAAAGAAACTAAAAACGCATCTATTTATTACACGGTTTAGTTTGTCCCTGTGATTCGTCCTTTATGTGCTGAGGCATGCTGACACTGTGCATGCTGATACTGACCATATGTGCATGCTGACCCGGTGCGAGTCATCCTAACCAAGCTATTATTGTGGTTTATTGTTTGCAGCAAATGTAAAGTGCCTACAGAGGTTGAGTTCTCTGAGGTCCCAATATCAAACGTGTTAGTATTATTTTTATTGTTCGCAATTTAGTGCGGTCTTTTTGGATTGTATATATTTCATTGCACTAGCCCTAAATAATGAATATTTCCCCATCCAATTATTCAATAAAATTAGAACGCATTTCACCATTTATATGTACACTGCTGCAATTGGCCGACATAGTGCAGAAATAAGACAGCGACCTCAGCTATATTCGGGTGGGAGGCTAGATGATCCGACAAACTTTTATGACATGCACTTGTATTTAAAACGTTTGCTAGCAGATAAATGGCCCCATGTTAGTCCACAATCGTCTTCCGGTCACTAGTTAAGTCGCACGATGGCAATGCTCTTGAAGTATTAACCAGTGGCTGCGTTTACTTTTAAACTAGAGTGCACATTAACTTAAAGCTATTGCAAGGAACAACATATAGTAGAGTCAGAATTTAGGTGAACTCAATATCTGATAATAAATGTAGTGCTATCACTTGTGACTTTAATTATTTTATATGAATTCTGCGAGGAAAGTCCTAATATTTGTGCAGTATCAGATAAAAAGACATGTATTTCCGTAAATATCGAGCTAGTGTCCAAAATGCACATGTTATTTTTAGCTTTTAAAAAGTACAGCAGAAGTTTAATTGGTCTGGCACAAAAAATACGTCTTTTGAAAGACTGAATGTATTTAAAACCACAGATGATTTCTTCACAGTACCTTTATTGATTTTTCAAGTCGTTGAGCTATTTTCCTTAGATTATGTATATCGCTAGGCGGTAACTAAAGAGCAAACATATGAAGAAGGCATTCTCTGGAGAAGGAGTCGTGGTTAGAGCAGTAGCACTGTTGTTGTGGAGGAAATTTAAAACTGGCAGCACAATGCTCGAGTACGTGCATTCAAACTATGAGAATTTGATGCGTGCTGGAATGTCTTATTTTTAGAATGCTTGCTGTGCGTTTAGGTAGAATCCACGAGCAGTTTTTCTTTTTCTATTCGACTGGGTTGACATATACAAAGTGTGCATTTTGAACGTTGTTCATGTGATCTGTGGATTGGCGCTGAAGAGGGGTAATTCCATCCACTAGGCATATCGGCATGCCTAGTGTAGAGCACGGTGAATGCCAGCGTGCGGCAAGTTGTAGCTAGGCACCTGCACAAACTCCCGCGAGGCATGCACAGCTGCAGCCGCTTCAGCAGCAGCAGCATAGCAGCATGGTTCCGGCCCCCCCCCCCGCTTTGCATATCACTAGTACTCGAGTCTGCAATTAGCTCGCTTAGCTGTAAAGCCGATAGCTGTTTTGAATACTCGCTCAGCCCTTGTCCTATGCTGCTGCAGTGCAGCTCGAAATGTATTTGCAAAAGCCTGGCAAGACTGGTTTCTGCCCTGACACAGTCTGCTGGCGTAGTACTTCGATTTTCCCACTAAGCCAAAGTAAGTGACTCGACCTTTTTAGCTGTTTATCAGGCAGGCTTGTAATTGGGAAAAAGTCATCGGCCTCTCTATGTACGTCTTTCTCTGCTGACAAATGTAGGTAGCAGATTACGGACAAATGGAAAAGAAATTGCAAGCCCTTGTGCTCAAATTCAAAGTAAACCTAAATGAAGATTGGGTTGCAGCACAGTTTCTCAGCAAATCAGGTAATCTGTGAAGAGAACTTTCTGATAGATATCAAGCTTTTTATGATCTAAGAAAATAAGGCTAGGTCTACTGCTTATTAAATTATGAATCTAATCTTCACACGCTTGCGAGAACATGGGCTACTTACGTAAAACGGAACATACTTTAAACTTTAAATTTAAATTGAGGTATCAGGCTCTCCATTATTTTTTAATCTTCTTTTAAACTTCAAAATGGTGAGAGAAAGCGTTACACATAAATGCGTACTAATTGTACATAACCGTTGATCGTGAAAGCTTTTCATTGTGTTACATTTTAGAAATGCAGACCTTTACGTAAAAATGCGCCATAGTAAATGAATAAAATTTCGAAATACTTGAAAACGCCTGTCTGCGATCAAAATTATATGTGGAATATAGCCGAATTACGTTAAAGACACAAGCAAATCTTCTGTTAATGCACCGATAAGCAGGACTACCTAAACATTCATGGATGTTCATGTGAAACTTTAAAAATATTGACTGCAAAGAGTCTGATTAAGGCCAAAGAAGGAAGGAATACTAAGTTACGGCTATTAGCCAAAATACTCTACAAACACTTTAGAAACTTTTTTGAGTCACGTATGACGAAAGTCCTCTAGAAAGAGGCTCATAAAAATTTTAGGTCACAGGTCAGACTCAGCGAAAAGGACCATCATATAGGACTAAATTGTAAACATGAAGCCACTATTTTTCCGTCTCTTTAACTTTAATAAAGCTTACATATAGCATATTTATAAATCTTTTCTAGAATAGTTTTCATATTGCAAACGAAGAGAATAGTATGTTAACTGGTCCTCTGAATTCCATTACTTCTGTAAGTCTCGGGTTTAGTCCAGGGATTAAAGTTCTCGCTTTTGATGACCGAAGTCAAGGTGAATGCATTTGCAGACCAAGGCTCGAACCCTTCGGCATATGTGAAAATCAGTTGTGGATATTAAGGTATCCAATGGTACTATACGAACGGATTATATTAAAATTACAAGTAAAATATTGAATGATTTTACGGTACTACGAGAAGCATTGGCTCAATATCAGTCGTTTAATCTATAGTATTTGGCTCAATAAAAACTCGTGCCCCAAGAACTATTATCGAAATAAAAGTACCTGAAATGAATTCGTACTTGTCTCATTGTCTAAATCCAGGATTTGAAATATGAGACCCATTGTAGATCATTTATAAGGTAGTGATAGCCTTAAATTTAGGCTCACACGTAATCCTCTCTCACTAAAAATTAATGCTTAGCATTGATGTAGGCTAAATATAATTATCTATGCGGAGCACCAGATTTTGGTTATTAGCTGACTTAAACAATATTAATATTGGTAAGACTTACTCTGCATACTTATTTTTGCTTTCATGTGGTGTAGTTTAGCTTCTACGGTCAAATAGAAGTCATAAATCATCTGGTGCATGTAAAAAAGAAACACTTCTTGGAGGAAAAAAGCTTTGCACGTTTTCGGTAATCGTTTTTTAATTCTTTAGCCTTAATTAATGGGTTAAACATGCTCGCGTAACAGTTAGCAGCAGTTTCCTCTAATACATTTAGCATCTGTTGTTATATTGTATTCTCGGCAGGGCGTCTGAGTGATGTAAAATGAATTAAGATTCATTCTAAGCCACTAAAGTTAAAACTCACTCAATTTTGCATTCACAAAAATTCACAAAAGCGTGGTCACGACGATGCCTCTAATTTAATTACAGGTATGTCCATCTGTAACTCCACGAAGCGGTTAAGACTATGCGGGTGTTACACAGGAGAGTGTTGTCTAGTGCGCTCACAGCCTACGTTGCTTTCGGCAGGCATTCAGTAGCCAACCGACTTCGTCTCACGAAAAAATAAGAAATTGCCAAGCATAGCAGAGTCAGGAGAACTACTGAGGTAGTGAGCAGCTTGGAAGTAGCAGCCCAGGACCACTGGAAAGGATGAGCCATAGTCGGCAGCAAGAGAGTAGTTGCCGTCGCCAAGAGTCATGGAAGCGAGTTCCATAGTCTAGGACATGTAGAGCTACAGCTTCTGTAGCCACCGGCCTTTAAGCTGAGGAATGCAACAGCTAATGTATTGCCCATATAGGACCTGAGGGCACGAGGATGCTGAAACTGGTGCAGCAGTTCAGCTAGGGATGAAGGAGCAAAGCCGTGGTGAGCCTTGTGGGTCAGCTTAAGAACTTTGTTCTGTTTCCGTTGATCAACCGCATCCTTCCTCGCTCTTTTATTAAAGGGGACACACGCTAAAACCTCCGAGACTTGAAGACTAGCCTTGCCTCTGCTTCTGCAGAAATTAAAACGTCCGACTGTATTAGCGTTTTTCGTAAGGCTGATTCCTAGTCTGGTGTCGCCAAAGTCCACCTAACTGGGAACAAGATGGCGTACTGAATATTTCAGCCATCTGTTTTTTCTTTTTAAATGTTACAAGATATATACAGAAATCTCGCGAAGCTGAGCTCCTAGTCTATGCTGTAGTACCATATCACAAATATAATAAGTTCCTCGGGCTTTGACTACCTTTCTCACTCTCACAGAAATATGGCAGTGGTGAGATTATTCAATGCAGCTGCTTTAGACTTGCTAGCACCCTTTGATGCACAAGCACCAGTATGACCAGCCGCCGAAGCAAGTGGTTTACATGATTGATGCAGCAACAGCAGTAAAAGCTGTGATAACGGTTGTAACTGGCTAGCTTGATTCAATGCAGCAGCTGCAGCTCTGATGATGTCTGCTTGATTCGGCTGCAGCATATATTTAATGCACGTAAATGCAGGCATGTAAATTGACTATAAATAGGTTCACTTTACTTATAGTGCTAGAAAAATATTTCTTTCAGCTTTCAGTATTATTTTGTATCTTTTATCTTCATAGCTGGCTTGCTGTCATGGGTAGCTTATAGTTGTGCCTATAGAAGATCTCTAATTTGAAATCAGCCGGAGCTTTGCTAATAGAGTTCAATTATCTTACCTATGACTCACTGGACAATTGATTAATTACCTTGATAGTGTGAAAGCTCACCAAAATTAATCCCTTTCGAGATAGAAATTTGAGAGATTATGGCAAGCTAAAATTTAGCTGTTTGTCATGCAGTAAAGTAACTTTTTGTTGATAAAAAATGCACTTTAAATTAGTTCAAATGTGCGTATTACTAATCATGTAACACAAACAAATTAGCAATCCTGTTGGGAGGAATTGAGTAGCTAGATATTTAAAATAGGGCCCCAGCTGCTAAAAAGTAACTTAAACATTTAGTCAACTCTGCCCAAAAAGATACTGATTAATTTGAAAAATCATATGCCCTCTGAGACATTCATTCAATGTCAAGCAAGAATATGCACTATTCACATTCCCGTTCGTACTGATGTACATTTTTGCTCGCAGATCTACATCTTTTTTTATGTAAAGACCCAAAATTCGGATTAATAATCATGGTAGTATCCTAATTTATAAATATTAATTGCATACTCGTGTATGACCTGCACAAAACTTAATCCCTATCCTGAAAATTAACTTATTCCATAAAATGAGTATTTGAAGCTCTGCAATTATAATATAGTGACAATATATTCATAAGCAAAAGCATGATAATTCACACGTAAATAATAATAATAATAATTATGTACTTGATAAAGTGCCCTCAGAGAAATTAATCTCTTTCTAGGCGCTTTGCATTTGCTGTAAAGGGAAATGCAATTGAATGGTAAGTAAAATCATGCTTGCAAAAACAAACAAAATGAATAACATGGTAAGGGGTGACATGGACAGGGTCAGCATGCAAATGTGGTTAGTGGCAGCATGCACAGTGTCAGCACGCATAAGCACGTGAAGGACGAATCATAGGGACCCACTAAATGCTGTCCTAAATAGGTGTGTTTTTAAGTTGCTTTTAAATGTGGTCAGGTCAGGGGATGTTCTGACGCAGGTCGGGAGGGAGTTCCAGGCTTTGGGAGCATACGAACTAAATGCATGGTCTCCAAAGGATTCGAGGTTTGTACGAGGTATATGTTACTGGCTAATGTTTGAGGGACAAATCGGCTTTAAGCTACTTTTTATGTATTATCTAAGCGAGACATGTTGCGAAATCAGTCGAGAGTGAAATCGATACATTAGGAATATCAGAACTAAAGGCACTATTGCCAAACTATTTTAGGTGATTAAGAAGCATAGAAAAATGGCTTGAATCAGAAGAGTATCTGATTTGACGCCTAGCAAGATTGGGGAGTTAGTTGGACGTCAGCTGGAGGTAGTGGATACAGGTATCTAAAACTAAATGAGAATAGCTGAAAGTCGATGTAAGCGACAACATCACTAGATCGTCGCAGTTCCACTCTGGTTCATCGAGCAGCAGTTACCATCTTGTCGGCTGGAAGCGACTTTTGTAATGCGGCTAGAATTGGCCGCCTCAGTTTTGGAGTGGGCCAGAGGGGTTGCCTTCTCTCCTCCCGATTAGGCAAAGCGGACGCACTCTTATGAATTTGATCACTAAAAGTTTTTATTTCATGTAAAATCTTCTCGTGTGTGTGTGTGTGCTTTTTCATGATTGCTGAGCTTTTGCAGTTCTCAGGATATTTTATTTAATAATCATTAGACTCAAACGGACTTAACGACGGCTTGTAGTACATTTCACTTTTAGGTCTCTTCATTCTATGGCTCCAGCCTATCTTTCAGATATACTACCCCATCAGGCAAAGCATCGTACCACTCGCTTTTCGGAATCCAACAGTCTAGAAATACCTCGTACAAACCTTAAATCCTTTGGAGACCATGCATTTAGCTCGTATGCTCCCACAGCCTGGAACTCCCTCCCGACCTGCATCAGAACATCCCCTGACCTGACCACATTTAAAAGAAACTTAAAAACATACCTATTTAGGACAGCATTTAGTGGGTCCTTGTGATTCGTCCTCGATGTGCTTATGCGTGCTGACACTGTTCATGCTGCCACTAACCACATTTGCATGCTGACCCAGTGCATGTAACCCCTAACCATGTTATTCATTTTGTTTGTTTTTCAAGCATGATTTTACTTACTATTCTATTGCGTATCACTTTGCAGCAAATGTAAAGCGCCTAGAAAGAGATTGAGTTCTCTGAGGGCGCTTTATCAAGTGCAATATTATTATTATTATTATTATTATTATTATGAATTTCAAAGCGAGGAAAATTTGCTGCCCTGCAGCTCCGCTGCAAAGCCCCAACAATATGAAAGCAAGCAGTAAAATGCAGCCAAGTTCTTGTCTTGCTGTACATGGTCGACATACATAGGTATCTTACTGCAAGATATGTGTAAAAGAAACGATCATCTAGTTATTAAGTGCAATGAATCCATGCGATTCGTCCTTTATATGCTTTTGCCTATGCGTGCTGAGACTTTCCTTGCTGCTGCTAACTGTACCAGCATGCTGACTCAATGCATGTCACGTCTAACCATGCTATGTTTGTCATTGAGCAAGCTAAAACTAACCATGCGATCATGATTCACTTGCAGCAAATTTAAAGTGCCTACAAATAGATTGAATTCTCCGAGTGCACTATTTCATGTGTAATATTATTATTGTATATAATATTTACATTGTATTATCTAATTATCCCAGATAAAATTTATCGGGGAGAACAACATTCTATATCACAAGCTTTCGAGATGTCGTTTAAAATATATCTAAATTTTTGCAATAATCAATGTAGTGTATACACTCATAAAAGATTTAGCAACGTAAAGTGCCTAGAAAGAGATTTATTTCTTTGGGGCGCTTCATCAAGTGTATTATTATTGTTCTTATTATTATTATTAATTAAACACAAAATTTCTGGTATAATGCCCCTCCAGACGGTTGATTGCATCCAAAAGGTCGTCTATATGCAGGTAAGCATATTATACTGAAAGCAAGAATGTAGAGGAAATCAACCGAGAAACTATTTAAATCCAAAGAAATAGTACATACTTGCCTTAGCCCAATACCCTGAAGCATTAGCCTTGCAATTTTCCATTCCATGAAAAATGTGGAACCATTGCCAGCGTTGATATAAACAAACTTTGGCATCGTCGGCGTGGCGCAAAATTTGATGGATTGAACTGAAAAATGAAAAGAGCCTATTTTAGCAGTTCCTTAGGTCAACTTCAAAGTTTTTCTTGTATTCATTTCCTAGCTTAAAATCCTTTTTAATGGCTGCCTTTTTTACGGACTCATTTGATCCGCATTTAAAATTAAAGGTAATTAGAGTCTCAATTATTATTGTTATGCTTTTATCCCTCTTTCATACAATCTTAGTCTCATTCGGCAGCAAATCAATATGACTGAGACAAGTGTCGGAAAATTTTCTCATTCGCAAGACAGAAGTTCTAAAAGGCTAAATAGCGACTGATTGGTAAAGTTTTGATGAAGCTGTGGAATAGAGTAACAGAGAATGCGATTTTAAAATGAACGTATTTAAGGAAAAGAATTGTGAGGGGCAGGGCTTTTATGTCAAATGGGTATGTATCTTACCACTGGATGTTTCTGCACTTACTTTACTTTTGAGTTTGGTTCCGTGAAAAAGACATCCTATTCGCATGAAACGGTTAAGGCACGGTTTTTAATACCTGAGAACACTTTTTAAATATGGAGCTTTTTTGCCTTCAATAATTCTGCATTACGGCTGCTCACTTAGTTGGGCAGGTATTGCGAGATATTATGTGAACGTTTAATTCATTTCATTTCATTTTTAAGGGTATTGATTTAACAATGCTACAGAGAATTTATATACTATTTGTAGCTGGTAGTGGTGGCTGAGTCTTAGTTGCCAAATATTTTCCCTGTTAGTGGACATCTAAAATGTGATTGCTTCCATTTATATAGTATTTAGATATCCGAAAATTGTGCAATTTTGTGCTGCACTGGTCCGCATTTTAAACATCTATTCACCACTAATGCACAGTCATAGAAACCAACTGCTTCTGGACCTTGCAGCCTGATCTCTGAACTGCCACCTCGGTAAGATTGAATTTAACTGCTAAACGCTTAATTAGTCAGTCTAAAAACTTGCAACTACGTTCACTGAATTTGACTGTGGAGTTTTATCATAGTCCACTTTGTTGAGTACATCGTCGGTCCATAAAAAGCATTCTAGTTATTCTCTAAATGTAATATTTCTCGGCTGATTAAAGCAACAGATTTTATTTTCGGTACTCAATCGTTTGAATCACCTCACTTTCTCTGAAATAAATGCTCGATAGCCTTGCTTTCGGGCATTTTTTTTCCAACGATGTCAAAAGCAAGATTTTTTTCTATCGTAACTCTTGAAATAGACTGTATACATTGTCATTTTTTATTGAATCGCTATGTTAACTTTATCTACCTAACTGCCTTAGCCTTTTTCAAAGTTTGGAGTGAACTTCTGATGCGTGATTAACTGCAAAAACATTCTCCTCTGACAGCATAGAATGATTTCATACCCCTGGGATTACTGATCTAAAACCCTTCTGACTGATAAATTGTGATTAATTGTCACCATGCGGTCAAATAGGGCTGTCAGGCCTAGTTTTTTATTAACCAGTAACGGGCTCCAGACAAATCAAATCCACTCGTTAGTGCTTTACTTGATGTTATATCTACAATAAGAAACTTGACTGCTATCAGATTAATAGACATAATAAAATGTGTTCTTGAATAATAAATTGCAGTGCAAGTCATTTGCAAGAAAGATATTTTAAACTGAGAATATCTAAGAAAACCTCCAGTACCAAGCTTTACATCTGGTATACATATTGGTTTCTGGAATCACTAGTCTCAACCGAATCTTAAGTAATAATATTAATAATAATAATTCACTTGATAAAGCGCCTTCAGAGAACTTGATCTCTCTCTAGGCGCTTTACATTTGCTGTAAAGTGAAATGCAATTGAAAGGTAAGTAAAATCATGCTTGAAAAAACAAACCAAATGAATAATATGGTTAGGGGTGACTGCACAGGGTCAGCATGCAAATGTGGTTAGTGGCAGCATGCACAGTGTCAGCACGCATAAGCACATGAAGGACGAATCACAGGGACCCACTAAATGCTGTCCTAAATTGGTGTGTTTTTAGGTTCCTTTTAAATGTGGTCAGGTCAGGAGATGTTCTGACGCAGGTCGGGAGAGAGTTCCAGGCTTTGGGAGCATATGAACTAAATGCACGGTCTCCAAAGGATTTAAGGTTTGTATGAGATATTTCTAGACTGTTGGATTCCGAAAAGCAGGTGGTACGATGCTTAGTCTGATGGAGTAGTATATCTGACAGATAGGCTCGAGCCATAGAATGAAGGGACCTAAAAGTGAGCGACAAAACCTTGAAGTCAATCCGTTGCTTGACTGGTAGCCAGTGCAGGTCGGCAAAAAGTAGAGTAATGTGGCAACTGCGACGCTCACGACAGACAAGCCTAGCTGCAGAGTTTTGCACCAGCTGCAATCGCCTGATCGCACATGGTGGTAGGCCAGTGAGCAGTGAGTTGCAGAAATCGAGACGAGATGTCACGAATGCATGGACCAACTTGGACGTGGTATTTTATCTAAACAGGCCCGAATTTAAGCAATGTTATGAAGCTGAAAATAGGCGGATTTGACTGTGGAGCTGATGTGGTCGTCTAGCGAGAGGTCGCTTTGGTATATGACACCTAGATTTCGAGCTGATTCAACTGGAGATATGCTGGCAGAGCCAATTTTGAAAGTCAGCCTTTCCAATCTCTGGATCACACTGGGTTTGCCCATAACTAGTAAGTTAGTTTTATCATCGTTAAGTTTTAGAAAATTTGCTGCCATCCATGCGCGGATGTCATCAATGCATGCAGCTGGTGAGTTTAGAGAATTTGAGGTGCTCGAAGGCTGGGAGGGATCAAAGCAAAGGTACTACTGAGTGTCATCTGCATAGAAGTGAAAGCCTAGATTGTGCTTGGCAATCACATCAGCAAGATGGAGAGTATAAACCGTGAAAAGGACCGGACCTAGCACTGAGCCCTGAGGTACT
The DNA here is from genome assembly GCA_009760855.2 of Cristatella mucedo. Taxonomy (NCBI): domain Eukaryota; kingdom Metazoa; phylum Bryozoa; class Phylactolaemata; family Cristatellidae; genus Cristatella; species Cristatella mucedo. The sequence continues at coordinate 2,943,525 of WPIO01000024.1, forward strand.
CCATATTTCAGAGGTACTTCAGATGATCTTTGTCCATTCACGTCAATACTCTGGAGTCTCCCACTGAGATAGGACCTGAACCACTGCAGAGCAGTGCCAGTGATGCCCAGACGAGATGAGAGGCGCTCTAGAAGAACTTTGTGATCGATGGCATCAAAAGCTGCCGAAAGATCAAGCAAAACAAGCAGAGACACTCTACCCATGCCTGCACTCATAAGTAGGTCGTTGTATACCCGAAGCAATGCTGACTCTGTGGAGTGATTAACTCTAAAGCCAGACTGGAACTTACTAGCAAGGTGTGAGGTTCGAGTGGCCTATACTAAATACGGTATTATCCCTACACTGATTATGTGCATTCATGTAATTCCTACCCAAGCTCCTGTGGAAGACTTGATCTTAATCTTATTAGCTTCATTAATGATTATCCACAACCTTCCTCCCGATTTGTCTGATATTTTCAACGGTTGAAGATTGAGAAGGCATTTTCCTGCTGCAAGCAGATAATAAGCTAGTCTTTCTTCCTTTTAAAACTTATCAGGGTCCAAGAGTATCCTCTCTTTTTCCGTTTGCATCTTTTAGAGTATTTCCTAATTCTCCGGTGAAATCTATTTGTAAATATCAAATTTACTTTAGGTAGCCACACGTCTTGCTTCAGCCCAGTTCCGTAGTCCGCTGCTTACTGAAAATGAAACTGAATCGACCACTTGTTATCAGATACTAATCACAAAGTAATACTTCGTGGTTCTAAATGGCCACATCACGTACATGACTCTTGGGGACATTTGAAATGTTTGACAATAAAATGTAGCGATGGTGTTCGATATAATTGAGAAAAATCTACCTACTGACATGGAGTTGAAAGCTGCACTGCAGCCAGTGGCATTCCACGCACTTGTGGCATGGGTCTGTTTCTACTAACTTTAGACATATCATTTTTGATTTGGTGAATTGCCCATTGCTCGTCCTGTTTGTATGGGTTTCTAGACCAGATCATCGTCTGCATACTTTGAAACTGTTTACATTCGGTATTTAGTAGACCTCCGAAGTTTGAAACTCTCTTGAGTACAGCATTTTTTAGGGGTACTTTCTGTATTATTTGAATATCTGTGCAGGTTTAACACAAGGTTGCTTAAAACGAGCTGAAAGGCGAATCAATTTCGACTGCTATACGATATTAAAACGACCTTGAAAAATCGTGGTTTCTAACGGTATCCGAGTTTCTCAACAGTTTTAATCGTGTCTACCATGACATTTTTGAGATCTAATAATTAACAGCCACTATATTTCACAGAACCTGCTAGAAGTACCTTCTCTCCCTGGCATTTGTTCTTCTTCCTATAGGTATTTCCATGAATATGTTCAAATCAGTAGAGCTTATAGATTGGTATTTATTGCTGTTAATAGATTAATACTTCAAGTTCACGACACTTCCCGTGATTTTTTTAAAGTAAGAAAAAAATTTAGGGATGTCGCCTTCTATCTGCATTGGCCGGAAAAGGAAAGCAAGCTGGCTATGAATTTACATCTATAGCCCTTTCATGCTTGCATTTTTCTCAGACTTAACGTGACGGTATAGATATATTTCTCAAGTTTGACTGCCTTTCTCTGGAATTTCTTCTCTAGAACACAGTAATTGCAAAACATGGTGAGAGGTAGTAGCATCTTATTAAATAGATATTACACCGGGTTATCATGAGTATACCACACTTTAATGTGCACTAAATTATATCATTACGGGAAGGGGGCTTCAAACCCGTGTATTTGAGGCTTTGGAGCCTGCAGGATTACTATAATGGAGGTTTTAGTTCAAAGCTTTAATTTTTCTACAAAAGTGAAAGAAGTCCCATTTGGGCACCATCTGCTTTAGACACAACCAAAGTTACGAACTTCGGCTAGATTAAATTGAATCTACGTTATTAGCAATAGCAATGAGTATCTCAGCAATGAGGACGATAAGTGAACCCGGAAGCAATAACAACCAAGAGTATACAAATATTCAATAAAGAATCTTCACCTTTAAGCCAGAGACACTGGGAATTTTCTTAGCGGATCATTTTAAATGCAGGTAGGAGAACCAAAAAACTGAAAAAACATTACTTCCGGTTGATCTAGCAAGCTCTGACGGTCAAATAGCAATAGGGCTTTCTGAGCATCTTGTCGTTTCGCTATTTTGGCTTAGCAGAAGATATCGAAATTTGCCTCCCCCGAAACAATCTTTGAGTTGTTTAGATGAGAGCTTGAATAATGATAGCGGTAACCAGGCTGAACCACGTGCATAATGTGAAAATAGCCGTGACTTATCAAAATCACGAAATTAATCCAGTGGCATAAACAAGTTTGAGGTTAGTGGGCTGGTCCTAATACACCGTGGGTAAAATCGAGCAGTCTAGAATAAACAGCAATTACTACAACAAGTTGGCCCACTTTTTTTCAAAAGAAAATAATTGTCAATATTTTAAAGCCACTATTCGTGATTATAGGGAATGGCAGTCGCATTCATTAAGGTAGCACGTTGTGTTAAATCGCAGCCACACGTTGAATCGGCACTAACGCACGTCATCACTTACGTGAAAAAAGAACAGACTAGTGGAGCATACCTGCAAGAAAACTAATAATAGGCGCTCACTTTATAGGGGCTTAATAAACAAAAGTAGATAAAAGCAAGTTGTATCAGTGATTAATATAACTTTACCGTCGACATTATAAAGGCTGTTGGAATTTATGACATAAAAATTAGTTACGTGTAATCATTCAGGTGCTCATGATTAAACCAAGACAAACGATAATAAGAATATTAATGACATCTGTTACAGTACCCTCGGAGAATTCAATATTCTTTCGCTGCACTTTGCATTCGCTGCAAAGGAAGCATGAACGTTAGGTTAGTAGTAGCATGCTAAATGACAACAAGCAGAACTGCTGGCTGGTGCGAAAAGTTTGACGAACATTTACTACAGTTTATATCAATCCAAATGCTCAGCGTGAACAAATCTATTGAAATTGTACTTAAGCAAGATATTACTTGTACATTGCTGATTATGCAATAGTACATCTCGGCCAATGATCTCCTAAAATTCACTCTGGCCAGCATAATGAGGAGAACAAGTTTGCGAAACCTATGAAATGTCCAACTGCATATAATATAATAACTTTTTTTGCTACATGGCATGACAATAGGGCTCACGATATGTAATTACACATCTTATATATACATTTATATAAATATACATGATCCTTGCTTTTCGATCGATAACCGCGCCACATACCGGCTTCAATGCTTGACTCTTTTGTCGGATTCCTAAAAATAAATGTTGCAATGGTGTTGAGAAAATTGTGTGAAATGACGATTGCAAATTAAGTCATTAATATCGAAATAAGTGATCATGATTAGTTTTTTCTTTTTTGTGCAAGCGAATATTATATCACTCGGATTATCTCAGCAGCTAGTTTTTAGCCAACTCTAAACAAATTTTGTTTTTAAAACATCTTGGAGAAGCTTTTGAAAAGATGCATTTTCGCCTTAACTATGATATTGTATGATTTAAAGCAGGTCATCCTCACAGCACAGCTCGACAACATAATTTTTATTTTTAATATAATTTATAAAATGATAAAAATAGTCCTTAACCATTGATTTTGTCTACATAGATTATCAAACTTCCGTCACGAGATAACACGAGCCTGGCTTCGATTATATGTGTTCTGTGCTCGCTGATTGAATTTTAAAGAATAATTTTCACCCATCTCGACACTGGTACGATACTCAAGGCTTGCATTTCCACTGAAGTGCTAAGGCAGAGCATTGGCGCACCTGATGCCTGCATATGAATGGTGTTACATACAACTCGCTGGAGACCCGCCATCGATGCTTGTGCTGCAGTAGGCTCCCAAAGACTCTATACAGTCTAGCTAAAGCAAGCTCATGCCGGTAGGCTAGGGATAACTCTCATATGACATTCCGCTAAGTCCTGCCTCTTTAGACGTCGTATGTCAGACTGAGAGCATACAATATTTTCAGAAATTAATTTTTTTCCAAATTTTTGTTCAGACTATTATTTACTAGCACATTTTCGTGTCTATTCTCTATCGGCTACTCTATCCGAAGACATTTTGATTATGTACATGCAATCCGAATAACAATTCTTCATTAAAATTACTACAGTTGTACTCTATGTTTGTAAAAATATGCACTGCTGTATAACTTGCAATAATTAATACCGTTGCAACAATCTTCATACTTTTCAGTCTAGCAAAAACAAAATTATTCTTACTTCTCTAGAGTAAAGCTATGCGACTCTGGTATATTATATTCCGGAATGCCTATGGTGTAAAATTAACAGATATTTTATTTTGCCTCATACCGCCATGCTGTGGTTTTTAATGCGTATACGTCTTGAGTGAGGATACTAAAAAATGTCCGGAGAGAATACCCTCCGAGATTTGTTAAGGTAAAAACTTGAACTTTCGTCAATCGTGAAACTACTCGTCGAAGGAAGTACAATGAGCCTGGGTACCTGCCATTTTAATTGCAAAGTTTATCTCTTGATCATATACATTCCAATTACCATTTTGAGCCCTGATGGCAAAATAAAACCATGAATGAAGCATTTATTTGGTGCTGCGACCGACAGAAAATCATCTGGTATCCTCAGACAGATTTTAGTCAACTATCACTCAGTGCATTGCAAATACATCTTTGAGTACGATACTTAATTATTCTTCAATAAGTGCAACTGCATAGAAGAATAAAGCTAAGGCAAGAGAGATATTTTGTATTTTATTTTCGGCTCGACCTTTATAGTCATATGTCAGTAAACGATTAATATTTGTATAGCCCCTTTATTGCAGCCCTACAATTGAGAGCTAAATAGCAATTGGTTTTAATGATTTTGGTCACAAGGGCGCGATTATTAGTCTTACTTTAAATTCAGGGATAGATTGGGTGTTAATTCTGATTTTAGCGGCATATCAACTTTCAGCGTCCGACGCCCTGACTATTTCTTTAACCGTTCCATCTAAATATGGCAGCTAGAGATGAAATTTATTGCGGCACACTAAATGCTAATCGCTTCCTTAGCTTCTTTGCCAGCAACATAGACAGGATCATACCCTGAAAATCAATATTCCATATGAAGCAGAAAACTAGTCTTCGAAACCATATCCTAACAGACCTGCTTCCATAATGCATAGATTCACTCCTACCATGCATAACTAACATGACAAAAATGTCACTAGGCTCAGGTCATGTCCCAGCACCTTACTAAAGGGCTTTAGTCATGCCACTACTTAAGAAAGGAACACTAGATCGCGGCAACTTAAGTAAATGCAGCTTACTCTGCCTTCTATCATTCGTACCCATGATACGAGAATGAGTTGTTGCAGATTAGCTGAAACCTTACATTGAAACTTCAAACCAAGCTCGTAAGTTCTAATCTGATTTTATGAACTAATCACTTAAGAGGATCAACATTCCTCAGCATGAATCACAACCTTAAAAGGAATACAGACTTACATAGAGCCTCTCTGCTTGTTTTTTTATTTCGGCATTTTTTGATACCATTGATCACTAACTCCTTCTCAAGTGCCTGACTTATTGAATAGGCATAGCTGTCAGAGAACTACTATGGCTCAGTTCCTATTTCAGTTGGAGATGACAGAGTATTGATGTGAACGTATAAAATCATCCAGCAAAGTACAGAAGAAGGGTGAACCTCGGGGCTCCTTGCTTGATCTGGTTCTGTTCACGGTTCATTCCCTCCTGTTGCCTATGCGGTTGTGAGCTAAAAACCTAGATATACACTTCTATGCAGATTATATTTAGTTACTCCTTTGCTGTAATCCCTCCCAGCCATCCAGCGCCTCACGTTTTCTCAATAATAACAATGCACTTGATAAAGCGCCCTCAGAGAGCTCAATCTCTCTCTAGGCGCTTTATATTTGCTGCAAAGGGAAATGCAATTGAATGGTGAGTAATATCATACTTGATAAACAAACAAAATGAATAAAGTGGTTAGGGGTGACATGCACAGGGTCAGCATGCAAATGTGGTTAGTGGCAGCATGCACAGTATTAGCACGCATCAGCACATGAAGGACGAATCACAGAGACCCACTAAATGCTGTCCTAGATAGGTGTGTTTTAAGTTCTTTTTAAATGTGGTCAGGTCAGGGAATGTTCTGACACAGGTCAGGAGGGAGTTCCAGGCCATCGGACCATACGAACTAAATGCATGGTCTCCAAAGAATCTAAGGTTTGTACGAGGTATTTGTAGACTGTTGGATTCCGAAAAGCGGGTGGTACGATACTTGGCTGAACTGCTGCATCAGTTTCAGCCTGTTTGCATCCGCAGGTCCTGTGTGGACAATAAATTAGCTGTCCCATTCCTCCGCTTAAAGACAGTTGGCGACAGAAGCTTTAGCTCTGCAGGTCCTAGACTGTGGAACTCGCTTCCACAATTCTTACGCAACGACATCTACTCTCCAACTGCCGACTATGGCACATCTTTTTCAGCGGTCCTAAACTGCTACTTCTATGCTACTCACTACTTCAACTGCTCTCCTAACTCTGCTATGCTTCCCACTTTCTCTTTGTTGCGTGAGACGAAGTCTGTTGGCTACCGAATGCGTACCGAAAGCCGCTTAGGCTGTGAGTGTGCTATACAAAACTCTCCTGCATAACACCCACATGGTCTTTATGACTTTGTGGAGTTACTGACGGAGATACATGACATGACGTGACATGACATGACTTGACCTGATAGGGAAGCATATCTGAGAGATAGGCTGGAACCAAAGAATGAAGAGACCTAAAAGTGAGCGAAAAAACCTTAAAGTCGATCCGTTGCTTGAATGGTAGCCAGTGCTGGTCGGCGACAAGTGGTGTGATGTGGCAAGTGGGATGCTCACGACAGACGAGCCTAGCTGTAGGGTTTTGCACCAGCTGCAAGAGCCTGGTTGCACATGCTGGTAGGCCAGTAAGCAGTGACTAGCAGAAGTCGAGACGGGATGTTACGAATCCATGGACCAACTTGGACGTGGTATTCTTATCTAAGCAAGCCCGAATTTTACCAATGTTACGAAGCTGAAAATAGGCATATTTGACTGTGGAGCTAATGTGGTCGTCTACCGAGAGGTCACTTTGGAATATGACACCTAGATTTTGAGGAGATTCCACAGGAGATATGCTGGAAGAGCCAAGTTTGAGCGTCAGCCTTTCCAATTTGTGAATCATACTGGGTTTTCCAATAACTAGTAAGTTAGTTTTATCATCGTTTAGTTTTAGAAAATTTGCTGCCATCCAAGTGCGGATGTCAACAATACAGGCAGCAAGTGAGTTGAGTGAATTTGAGGTGCACGAAGGCTGGGAGGGATCAAAGCAAAGGTACAACTGAGTGTCATCCGCATAGAAGTAAAAGCCTGGATTGTGCTTGGCCATCACATCAGCAAGAGCGAGAGTATAAACCGTGAAAAGAACCAGACTTAGCACGGAGCCCTGAGTTACCCCATATTTCAGAGGTACCTCAGACTTTTAGGTCTTGTGTTTTATGTATTGACGACACACTCACATGGATTACAGCAAACTTTTATAAATTCAATTTCGATAAGAACAATTCTATTTCCAGCGAACCGGTAGTGAATTTAATTTCAAAACATAGCATTCGAATTGGCTCTGTAAGTTTAAATCGTGTTAAATCTGAACGAAATATAAGCTTCTTCTAAAGTGGCCTTTCTATACGATGACATCAGCTCTAGTCGGTTCTGTCTATTTTCAGATGCAAAAGGTTACACAGAATCGGGCTTTATTAAAGAGGAATGCTATATCCAAATTGGTTACTGACTTTGTTACATCCCGTCATGACTTCTATAACATCATTTTTGCTGTTATACGGACCTGTGCTATGTGGTGCTTACAGTTTGTATAACACTCTGCAGCTAGAATTTTTTATCGTTAACTTTCCAGTTACCATATCACATCATAGCTGTCCGACCTGAACTGGCTCATGGTCACTCAGGACATTGACTTTTTTGTTTTGTTCTTCACTGTTAGAAACGTACATTATTTGGCTCCAGCCTGCTCATTGGATCTACTCACGACAAAGATAGGCATCGCACAGCCAATTTTCTGAATTATATCGTGTAGCTATCCTTTTATGAACCTAAAATACTTTAGTGGCCGTAGCTTTAGGTCATATTCTCCAAAAGCCTAAAATCACTTTCGACTGGCATCACGACATCCCTTACTTGACGACATGTAAAACGAAGCTGAAAATGCATCTATGCATAGTAGTAATAAAAATTCATTTAATATAAAGCCCCGAGAGAACTGAATCTCTTTCTGGGCACTTTGTGTTTGCTGTGAATAAAGCAAGATTGAATGGTTAGTGGTAGCATGGTCTATACACAACAAGGACACGATGGTTAAAATTTACATGCACATGATCAGCATGCAAGTATTGTTAGTGGCAGCATGCACAGTGCAGCACGCATAAGCGCATTAAAGATGAATATTAATAATCCTGTGATAAATATGTATGTTTTCAGTTTCTTTGTAAATTGTGTCTATTAGGAAATGTCGTGACGCAAATCGAGAGTAAGTTCCGTGCTTTGGGAGCGAGCGAACTAAAGCCACGGTCTCCAAAAAATTTGAGGTTTGAACAATGTAACACAGCATTTTATTCTCTATTTTATATTTTCTTTGTGTGCGTAGGCATTCTGACCCCCTGCATGCTGCCACTAACCATATTTGCTTGCTTATCCTGTACATGTCACTTCCGGCCGTATTATGCTCACTGACATTGAGCCTGCTACAACTAACCATTCGATCGTGCTTCCTTTACACAGTATATAAATGGCCTAGAAAGAGATTAGGTTCTCTGAAGGTGCTCTAAAAATGTATTATTAATTTAATTGTAATGTCTATATTTGGCGCTCCTAGCAGCATCTACCTTCGCCACTATATCCATGTCAAAAGACATCGAACCTTAAGTACCTGGGCCCACGAAAAATGCTTATTAGCAAGTGGTGCTCATGTACAGAAGCGTCTATGACCGACGGACATGAAAACAAGGCTTTTTAGATTACTAAAAATTTAATATGAGATGCCCCAGACGCTGATGGAAGTTCCTTCTTGTTAACGGTACGTAAACAAGGGCTGCAACGTTAAATCTGCAAATGGTTTTTCAGTTCCATGCATTGCCATACCATCGTAAGCAACTTCCTGGAACGCATTAAAGCTGCACTTTGGCTTTAGAGCCAATTTTCTCTGCGATTTAAATTAATTTATGTGTGTAATTATATGTATAATTATAATTATAATATAATTAAAATTATATGTATAATTATGTGTTTATAATTTTATATATATATATATATATATATATATATATACAGCAAGCCTATGTACCTATGCACATATGTAGCTTTCAGGGTGCTTGCCATTGTGTGATTTAGGGTTTTTGCTTAAAAAGGCTCTTGCGGACTAAGGAAATTTTGTTAATTCATGTGATCTTTTGCGCACATGTCTAAGCTTAATAGGCGTCTGCTCTTGCATGCTCGTATTTCTACGGCATGCTGCTTTTAACTGACTTTTCCCTGTTGCTTATTTTGCAATGTGAATGCTAGTACCTTCTCGAAATCTGGTACTGTGAAGGTAATGCATAAAATATATTTGTATAGTGAGTTTAAGGTATGCATATATAATTACATGCATATTATATACTGCATATAGAGAATGAGAGAGTCAAGTTAATATGTCATGTATAATGCATTGTATGCTTCAGTGGGAGCCTGTGGCTTACGCAATCGCCGACGCGTGTGTAACTTCAATAATGATAAAGCTTGAGTATGCATTTCCATCAGGTGAATTTACGACCGCTCGGAAACTACTCGTGTTATGCGTTCTTCATGTAATCATTTTCTCTGGGTATCTTACCGGAAATATTTTTCAAATCGGCTTTGCTCAAGATCTTAGCCAAGTTATAAAGCATTCGTAGTTGATGGCTTTAAGTCACTGATTCAAGCCGTACAGTGTAAAGCCTGCTGGTGTATAGATTTAGCTATGCTATGGTGCTGCGAAACATTAAAGCGAATACTATTATATTTGACTTAAATTATGGCACTTTCAAGCTTTTAAATTTAAGCCAAGACCATTTTCGGAAAATACTGCATTTACGTAGAAAAAGTAGGATCTAACTTGCCTGTACAAGTAGAGAACTACTTTCTTAGAAGCTTCGTTTTGCAGTCCATATTGGACAACCAGCTTGTTAGCCAGCTGAAGGCCATCAGCTCCACTCAAGTCTTTGCTTTCATCTTCCAGAATGTACTGTAAGAGGAACACAATATTTACCAAGCTGTTGGAAAATATAATAGAATATTTAACTACACGGGCACAAAGCTTTTATCCAATATCAAAAGCACACACATATTTGTGCCATACCAGCCCATAGACAAAAGCTCTGGCGTGATAGATCACCAACACTTTGACTACCAAAATATTATTCTCGGTCTCTAAATTAAGGTTCTCGGAACTGCTGCTATCATCTGCCCTGTGTAGGAGATGTCTAGGCCTCATTCACATAAGCATTTAACCAGTGGTACTCTAGGCTTTAAGAAATTGAGATGATAAATCAATTCCTGAGTAATTCTATTTGACGATTGATGATGAGCAAAAACTTACAGTTGCCCCCTAGGTCGCTCATTGTTTAAGCATATGCATATACACACTTTGGATGGTTGAGGCCTAACAGTATTTCACATTGCATTGACTTAGTCACTAATGATTGAATTTTTAATACAGTGCATATAATCAAAATGAAAAAAGATTTTGACTCATGCACCAATATTTTCTGTCTGGAAATACTGTTTACCCTTGTGAGTACATTTAGCCATTATGCCATGGGTTAAGCTTATTCGCTGAATTGTAACTAACCTTTACAGTTTTACTTGCTGACTATCTCTAACATCGAAGACATACGCATTCATTATCACAACATTTTAGTCATTCAAGCTGGACGAGAACGCTGCTACATGTATGTATGTCGATCCCCATATTATTTTAAGCTAGAAAAATATACGATAGGGAATTCTTTGAGTGTCTAGCCATACTAAATGACTAAGGGGCCCAAAAAACTTTGCTTCTTTTCGAGTAAATGCTGCCGTGATCAATTCCTCTCGTTTCTTATCAAGCTACGATACTCAAACACACTCATGCACCGAAGCATTGATGCCAGGCATAATGATTTCTGTTTTTAGTTGGACACTATAATTTCATCTTTACCTCCACAAAGCTGTGATGGCTGAGATGAGAGAGGCTCGAAATTATATCTAACTTGATTTACAAGCTACCGTAACGGCTCAGTGGGTAAGATGTTTGCTTTTTACGACCTTGGCCCCGAGGTCGTGGATTCGAATCCTGTGGTGGGCGATCCTTTATCGCCACTGCAAGTGGTGGTGGTAGCCATTAAGGCTCTTCTTTCACTATACAAAAAGAGGCTGTTAAATCAGCTTGTATTTATTTGTTTATTTTACCCTCTCGCTGAACGTTCAGCATCAAAGTTACAGCATGTCAGGAGGCTGAGAAGAGAATAGCAGAGAAGCGTGGCTGAGTCATAAATTCAGTCTTTGGGGGAGTAGCATGCAAATAGAAGAGCAGCCCAGGCAAGCGACCGAGTCTAAAAGGAAATAGCGCATGACTTTGTCCCACCCTTCCTTCTAACCATGCAAAGTCTCTCAATTATCTTGCAGCATTTATATTTGCCTTTCTCACTAAAACAATTAGCTAACGTTTACAAATGGAATGAAGATCATATCTATTTACTATTTGTGAATAAACCTAATGTTAAAGCAATTTATAAGCATTACTCTGAAACTTTGCTGAGCCAGCACAACTGCTGTAGCATCTATGTTAATCTTGGTGTCAGATCGCTAAGCTATAACTCAAGCTACAATCGTGGCAGCTTCTCGGTAAACTCAGCATTCTAAAACTACATTTAAATTTCGCCTTTTTACATTGCCAGATAATGTGAGTCGAGATAGGATGGCTGCCGGTTGATCATTGGATACAAAGAAAGGTTCTTTCTCTGACACCATGGCTTGGCTCCTTCATACCTAGTTGAACTGCTCATCAGTTTCAACCTCCTCGTGATCTCAGGTCTTACATACACAATAGATTAGCCGTTGCCTTCTTCCTCTTGCAGAACTTTGGTGACGGAAGCTGTAGATCTGCAGTTCCTGACTGTGGAACTCGCTTTGGCAATTCTTATACAACGACAACTACTCTCCTTCTGCCGACAATGGCTCATCCTTTTCAGCGGTCCTTAGCTGCTACTTCCAAGATACTCACTATCTCAGCTGCTTTCCTGACTCCGCTATGCTTCGCACGTTCTCTTTGTTGCGTAAGATGAAGCCTTTTGGCTAACGAATGCGTACCAAAAGCCGCTTAGGCTGTGAGTGGGCTATACAAAACTCTCCTGCGTAACACCCACTTAATATGTATGAGTTTGTGGAGTTACAGACGGAGGTACGTGTAATATTGCATTTTTCATGCATAAGTTAAATAACATTTATATCGCCAAGGTATTTTTAATGTATTAGCATTATTGAAATCTTAAATAACGGAATGGTCAGTATGCAGTACTCTAAGGTTCGACCGGGCCATCTGGCTGTGCTCTGAGCGTCCAGTGAGAGTATTTTGCAGGTAATGGCTGATGGATACTTAATCGTAATGTATGGCTGTCAAATACACGTCTCTAAACTATGGATACTATGATTCGAAGTTTCTATATTCAGTGTGGCTGCCGTACTCTGCTATCGTTTTAATACATGAAATTAGTGGTGATGCAACCATAAGATACTAGCCTTGCTTTAAGACTTGTACTTTCCTGGTATATGATGCACGTCGGCAATTAATTAGTATCATGAATACCATTGCTTATGGCCGTAAGAGATGGATGTTATAGCCGACCGGCCGCCTTCGCAGCAACTTACCCTTATAGGATTATCGGCCGGGGTAATACAAGCGTACTGCTGCAAAGTTGACCAATGTTGACGTTATCAGAGACAACCGTTTTAAGTTGTTTTACTCACCCTTTGAAGTTCATTCTGATAATTCAAGTATAAGCTCATAGTCTCTGGTAAATTTGACAGCCAAGTATGTGTTGTCACAAAACGACAAGATTGCAGTGTTACACCACTACTTATTCCGCCGGACTAGGTCTCAATCAAGTATGAAATCGGTTTTGAGGTTACATCACTCTCTTGTAGGTAACTTCATTATATTACTCCAGCCTCAACATTCGACATATTTTCTATTCAGGTTTCGCATCAAAACACTACCGCTAAATAAGCAAGTGGTTCAGCTAGGCATACGACCAACCACCACCACTAAATATTCGAGTGGTTAGCTATGTCCATAACCTACCTTCATTTGTTTGCTGATGGTGCCTTCAGGAGATATTCTTGCAAAACCTTGGAATTTACTTGTGACCGTCTTCACGACACTGCATAGTTTGACATTCCTAATAAATCTAAAACCTATCTGTTTCTCACAGTTTTTCCTCTTTCAATGTCAATCAGCCGGTTTGCGACTGCCATTACAACGACTTTGCATATAACCACAAAACGATTCACATTATTTATTTTCAAAATTAGCACAATACTTATGTAGATATGGTATTTACTTATTTTCTAAAAATAACATTAAGGTTTTGGTAGCTTTGTTGCAAATGACAGGATTATTATCATCCTCATAATCGCATGTGTAGCAATTTCATGTAAAATGCAATCATATTATTGCGTCATATTCTCACCCAAGACTCCAATGGCCAAGATGTGTCATTTGGTTTCACAGACTAAATTTATTACCGACTTTATATACCGGCTCCCTGTGAGTAGACAGGAGCCTTACAAAAATACTTTATGGTCAACAAATAAATAGTCACTACTTATCCGTTCACCCTAAGATTCTGATTTAGTAGTAACATAATTAATTGTTCTTTCGAAAGACTAATAGCACTATAACGAGAAATGTTTCTATTTTAATGCATTTGATTTTTCTAAAAAGGGAATTTTTAAATGTTAGTGAGATTATAGACATTTTCCAAACATACAGTCACGCAAATGACGAGTTAATTTGACGAAAATATAATGTGGCAGGATACCGTTTCTTAGCTTCTTTCGAAGGTATTTCAATAGCAAGATAAAGCGGTGCTAATCAGTAATGCCATTTCGGACTTTCAGTAAGAGCGGTTTCCACTGGATTCATCATTCGGAGGCAATTAGCGCCATATGGAAATACCTGTCAGAGTAGTAGTGGGAACTTTTGTTAGCCAGTTAAGAACAACTTTCATATGGCTATCTTGGATCAGGATAATGGATGAACATACACGTAAGTGAACTAACTTTGAACCTTTCATGCTGCCACAAGCAGCTGCATCACTATTGCAACTTTCCTTAAAATAAAATTGAATACAAATACATAAAAATAACGATGATGGATTTTGAAAACCTATCTATAATGTAGAACATGCAAACTTGCATTGTTGCATGCTCTTAAATACTTTTGACAGCTTTAAAAGAGATTTTTCTCTGAACAGCTACAAAAATCAAAGGAATTTTACTGACGTTACAAATTGGTTATTAAGCTTCTGAAAGGCTAAGATTGAATAGCCACTCAGATTTGTACAATGCTATTCTAGTAACTTGGTCGAATAGTTTATACGCAGATTTCAACTTATGGAGTTGTCAGACACTTTTGCAAGGACGAACTAGTATCTCTTAGTAACAGCTGTATGTTTTGCTTTGCACTAGCTCGAAAGATTTGTCCGGGAGCCATACTTGATGAGACGAAGCTTTTTAAACTTCTATAGTGCCAACCTCGTTCGTTAAGATGATGCGACCATCATTTGGTGCCGTTTTTTCTATGGACATATCAAGAAAGTGGTTGGTGTTGGCTCGAAGTACGTTGTGCGCCTGTAAAATACGAAAAATGACCTTTTGCCGCCTTTATCACAAATAGTGCGAATATGCATGATATAAATTAGCACAAGAACATAGAGACAACGCAATAATAATAACTTACCCACACATGGTAATTCTTTTAATTTTACGAAAGCTGCCTAATGACTTGTAAACCAACTAATTGCAGCAGTATTGCTAAGGTATGCACTGAAGGACCCTTGAGGTGTGTGACTCAGGGCTCTCAGTTAAAGGCTTTTTTAAATTCCAAATAGACTAAGAAATCGGATCCACTTCTACACAACACAATGATATTTCAAACGGTTGAATTATCGGATAGAGTCTTAAGAAAGCTTAGTGTTTATTCAACACCATATGCATGATGGAAATGAAGTGCGGCCCTCTGGTTTGTGATATAATTTGTACTTGCAATACATAGTGATAGTAATACTTATTATTGTATAGCACCAACCACGATCTTACTATTTTTTTAAGGAACTGCAGATGTGCTGGTAAAGATGCGTGACCAAACGTTATTGTTAGCATGCACAATATCGAAAAACAAAACATGGTTAGGTTGACATGCAGAGTATCAGCTTGCACATCCACGTGGAGAACGAATTAATGAAGAATTAGTAAAGGCTGTATCGGACACATTAGTTTATTGCTTATTTTCACCATGTCATTAAAGCTGGTGAGGTCGTTATTTCAGCTGGAGTCGGGCTCCAGTGCGTAAG
The DNA here is from genome assembly GCA_009760855.2 of Cristatella mucedo. Taxonomy (NCBI): domain Eukaryota; kingdom Metazoa; phylum Bryozoa; class Phylactolaemata; family Cristatellidae; genus Cristatella; species Cristatella mucedo. The sequence continues at coordinate 2,959,213 of WPIO01000024.1, forward strand.
CTCACAGGAATTTAGGACACCGGCTCAAAGGCATTTGCAGGTCATCAGAGCCACAAACTAATGATAGCTGTCAGAGTAATTTGCACTGAGATGGATATCGTAACAAAGATTTATATATATGCATATGTATATATATATATATATGTGTGTGTGTGTGTGTGTGTGTGTGTGTGTGTGTGTGTGTGTGTGTGTGTGTGTGTGTGTGTGTGTGTGTGTTTACATCTCTGTCGTGAAGATGATCCTAGGACGGTATATATGTATACATTTGTATATAATTATAGGACAACTATATCTCTATTCAGGGACTTCACGTTTTTTGCAGGGCTGGTAGGCTTAGCTGCTGAGTTGCACACCCAGCAGTAAACGTCTCATGAAGTGCAGTCATGCATGAAGAGCTGTGCAGAGTGAAAATTTCTTGAGAACCCTTCTCGGCCATTGCCCCTAGCGCGAGTTTCCTGAAAGGCTTCGTTCAGCCAAGTTCACCTGGCTGACTACAAGTCTCCACTAGAAGCTTCCTGACTCAGTTGCCCGGCTACCGCTTCCGTACTGTGCTGCTCACCGGCTCACGGCCAGTAGCAGCCAGCGTCGGCCACCAACCCTGTCGGGTCTCAGTGGCTTCCGCCAGTTGGTCGGCTTCCCTACTGGTGGCGTGCTGCGATGTAAATGCGTAGACACTCAGAGATCAATTAGATCTCACCCTCTACTTGGGCTATGCTGGCTGCACGACCATTGTGCTAAGAGGCCAAGCTTACGCAGGCAGGGTCGACTAATAGCTACTGCCGTGACAAGCTTTGAGCTGACAAATATTCTAAACTTGGCTGAAAGACTAAATGTGATTATAATTATTTTCTAAATTGGAGCCCTTAGTGAACCAAATCCTAATCCAGATATAGCTCCATCTGTAACTCCCCTAAACCTAAAAAAAAACGTTCAGTAGGGGTCACAATGGAGGGCCCTATATCGCCCAATCAAAACCGGAGCTGCTTTTCAAACTCATGGTTGGCCAACTAATTGTATCTTGCTCAGTAAAGAGAAAGTGAAAAGTGTAGCTGAGTCACGGGTTCAGTTGAGGTAATAAGTAGTGTGAAAGATGGAAAGGAAACGAAAAGTACACTCCACGGTCTGTGAACTGTAGAGTAAAAGGTTCTGCCACGAATGAACTTCAAGCGGAGGAATATAATTGGAAAATTAATTGTCCATAAAGCATCTGAGGTTATGAGGAGGCGTAAACTAGTGAGCAAGTTTAGCTATGTAGGAAGGAGCCAAGCCATGGCTAGCCTTGCAGGACAGCTCAAGAACTTTACTGCATATCCGTTGATGAACTACAAGCCATCGAAGTTCCTCCAGGAGAGGAGACACATTGCTGAGCCTCTAGGATCTATTAACTAGCTTAGCGCCCATGTTCACAACCAGAAACTTTGCAACAACCTAATAGCAATTTTATGGACCTTAGATAACATGGAATTGCAATAATCTAGCCTGTACAATACCAGGGATCTAGGTAATTGCTTGAATGCCCCTGCGGTACGTAGGTCCTATGCCAGGTTAGTTGACGGGCATAGCGGCTAGCTGTGTCGGCAGTCTACCTAATGAAACTGATCTAAAACTACGGCAAAGAGAAGCTTAGACAGAAGTAGTGGCAAGCTATGTATTTATGCTTAGAAAGAATACAAATTGCAGGAAAACTGAAGAAACAGAATGCAGGTTAGAATCACGTCTGAAATAAAATAGACAAATGAGCTATACGGATATTGGGGCGCCAGATAGTTCGCCACCTGGTAAGTTTCATGCAATTGCCCTGCAAATCTTCAGGATTCAAAGCAAATGAGTACGGTGAAACAACATAGCGACACCGAAATACTGAACTAAACAGCAATTTCATTGCTTCTTGAGTACAAAGTGAATGCAGAAAATGAAAGAGGCCATAAGAGATGTCCACACATTTAATGTATACGAACTGAGGAGATAATTGCCAAAAAACTGCAATTCCACGATAGGATCATCTCTGTAACTTGAAGCCTAGCAAATGACGGCAAGAAGATTGGCTCACACAAAGTGATAGGTTTTTTTTGTAACACTGCTAGAGATGGAATAAACGAGCTGCCTATTTAGGCACCAATTGCTATTGGTCAAGGGGACTGGCCACAAGTCCTGTATGAAGAAAGTGCACCACTTTCTACCCAAGGTCTCAAATGCATGTCATGGTTAAAATTTCGTATTCAGGTGTGAAAAGACCCTGACTTAGACTGTTTTTTGGTTAAATGATTAGGACTTGAATCGGAGAAAATTTGATTACGTAAATACCAATTAATAATGCTAATAATGCACTTGATAAAGCTCCCTCACTCAGCCTCTTTCTAGGCACTTTGCATTTTCTGCAAATGGAAACACGATTGAATCGTGAGTAATATCAAGCTTGATAAACAACACGAAGAACATGGTTAGGATGACATGCACGGGGTCAGCATGCAAATGTGTTAAGTGGCAGCATGCACATGTCAGCACGCCTAAGCACACGAAGACGAATAAAAGAGACCCACTAAATTCTGTCCTAACTAGGATTGTTTTAAAGTTCTTTTTAAATTTGGTCAAGTCTGGTGACGGTTGTGACGCAACTGGGGAGTGAATTCCAGGCTTTAGGAGCATATGAACTAAATGGACGTTCTCCGAAGAATTTGAGGTTTGTACGAGGTATTATTATGCTGTTGGATTCCGAAAAGCAGGTGGTACAATTCTTGGCCTGGTAGGTAAGTAGACCTGAGAGATACTCTGGAGCAAAATAATGAAGTGACCTAAAAGTGAGTGACAAAACCTTGAAGTCGATCCGTTGCTTGACTGGTAGCTAGTGCAGGTCGGCAAGAAATGGTTGCAACTGTGATGCTCACGACAGACAAGCCTAGATTCGGAGTTTTGCACCAGCTGCAAGAGCCTGATTGCTCATGCCGGTAGGCCAGCAAGCGGTGAGTTACAGAAGTCAAAACGCAATGTTACAAATGCATGGACCAATTTAGACGTGGTATCTTTATCCAAACAATGCCGAATTTTAGCAATTTTATGTAGCTGAAAGTAGGCAGACTTGATTTTGAAGCTGATGTGGTCGTCTAACGTGAGATCACTTTAGAAAATTGCTCGGTAATGGGAAATGCAGCTTGTGTTCCGACGTCATTGCTGTAACCCTTGATGAAGCAATGTTGAGAATGGGCTCTTTCAGCTTTTAGAGAGAGTGTGCCCCTCCCAAAGTTATAACTCTGCTTTCAATTTAGATTAAAAACAAGCTTTGTCAGGTAAATCTGAAAGCAGATAATGCTTTGTGACCCATTTGATTTTCTCATGGATAAAAATGATACGGCAAGGCATTGCTGAGTTTAAGATCTCACATGGGGCAGGAATGGCTGTAGGGCTGAAGTGGCTGCAACTCCAGATTCCTCTTGGATTCTACCTCAAGGTTTAGCTTGAGAATAGACATGGTACATATAACAGACACGGCATCTCTGTGCCGGATCTACACGGCGAAGCTAAATGCCCAATATTTTTCACTTAGGAGTACAGTACTACTGTTTCATACTAGCAACGTTATACAAGAATTCTTCACGCCTAAATTCATTAAAGTCTTATCACAACTATATTTAAACATTGAGAAATTACGTCTGAAATTCAGTTTCAATGTATATTTCATCAATTCATAGGTCACTGTGATCTCACAAGGGATCGACTTCGAAGCTTTGGTGACACTTAAACTAAAGATAAGGCCTCCAAAGGATATTGCGTCGATTAAAGGCACAGCTAAACGATAGGTGTCATAGGAGCAAGTTTGGTAGACATGGATTTGGTAGACAATCACACTCACAGAATGAGGTAATATGCAATAACTCGATTAAGTGAACACGTTACTGATTATTTTTATCACAGCTGTTAGTACAATATAAACCGGAGAGAAGCTTTTAAATGACAAGTACAGTGGTGGGAAACCGATAATAAATGGCTAGGGTTAGTGTAGAGTGACTCTTCCAAAATCAATAACTGGAACGATTTGTGTTCGAGTCTTGCTTAGATTTTGAAGTTTCTGAACTTTATATTTTTGCCTTAAATTCAAAATGTGCCACTTAAATAACAATCCCTATTAAGTTCGTTCAATATTTAAATTCATTCCGTAAAGGGAAGTCCATTTAATGAATTTGGTCTTGAAATATGCTTTCTAATTAATAAAATTTTGTAGAAATTGGAAAATTGGAAAAAAATGATACTTTTTATTATGTGAAGCTCAGTAAATTATTATTAAGCAAAAATTTCAAAAGCTTATATTTGTTCTGCTAGATCACTTGGCATAATTATGGCAATTAGGGCTCATAAGCGTCTAATTGAGATGCTGACTTTAGTAAGAGGGCTTTACGGTAACAGGTAGCTAAGCAAAAGCTACAATTTGAGAGAATCATCATCGGCAAACGAGCATAGGAGCATTCAAATTTGCATTGCTTATGTGTAGCTTTGCAGCATACACGAGTGGATTTCTTTAAAAATAAACAATAATTCTTCAAAGTATCAGTTTAATACTTGAACTTTTATGATGTGAATTGGTTGCAGAAATAGGAGCGCTAGAACTGAGTGTCTACAAGAACCTACCAACACTTTAAAGTATCGAGAGCACGTAGTAGATTCCTCAATTCCTGATAATGAACTAATCCTCTTAGTGGTAATCGGTTCTAAAGGAGAAGCTTGAGTGCAAAATATTCTGCTGAAAGCACTTCAAATTTCTCGGTCTTTCAAATTATTTCTAATATCATAGGCTGTTAAAGAAAAATATTCGATCAGTGAATGCTAAGACTCTCTGAAAATTACTAGCAAAAAATCATTACCTGTACATCATTTAACTCTGTTCTAATGACTCCACTTGGCTTAGCAACTCAAAACTTTACCCTATTCTTATGACTCCACTTGGCTTAGCAACTGAAAACATTCTTACATGTGGATCATTTCGCTCTATTTTTATGACTCCATTTAGGCTCGCAACTGTTAAATTCATAAAGAAATTAATAAATCCTAACTGATTAAACAGCCTCCATTTGTATAGCAACAGAAGAGCCTTTACGGCTATCACCACCACTTGCAGTGGCAAGAAAGAATCGCCCACCACAGTAATCGAACCCGTGACCTCGGGACCGAGGACGTGAAAGCAACCGCCTTACCTGGTGCGCCATCATGGCTCATCTTAAATTCATGTTCATGTTAATAGCTAACATCGCAGCTGATTTGACGGTGACAAAAAGCAGCAGCAAGCAGATAACTCCGGGAGACACACTGCCCTCTTTTACAGTTTTACAAACTCTATTTTCCCAATATTACTCATTCTAGTTTTTAAAATATTGAATACTTTTTTAAAGTTCTTTAATTACCTTTTCTCATTGTGTTATGCTATGTGGTGTCGCAGATGAAAAAGATACTTACCAATTTAATAAGATCTCTCAAGCCTGATATAACTAAGTTTTCGGCGTCAGGCTCGCACTTCAAACGTCCACACACCAACGTCAAAAAGCTCATGTCCAGTAAAACCATAATTGTTATCTTGATGCGCAATTTACGGTCGTCAGTCCAAAATGAGTTAGCGGGTGAGAGGAAACCATACTCAATGCTAGTTGCGTTTTTAGCTGCTGAAAGCGAAAATGGGCAAGATTTATACTTCGATGATGTAATGACGTGCTTGGTATCTCCGTCTGAAACTCCAGTAAGCTACGTGGCCTAAGTGGCTGATATTCTGTTGAATTTGTGCTAAGTATACAATTCATAATAAGCTTTTAAATACAGAAGCTGAGTTAGGAGAGCAGAAAATAAAATTAGTAGCAGGGCAGTATTAGCAAGGGCGGCAGGAAATAATGTGCTACAAACAAAAAAGAATTCATCCTAATTTTACAAGTTTTCATTTCAAAATATAATGAATACATGCCTAAGCGTTCAAACGAAATTATAATTACATGCAAAAACAGTTCACCCTATTTAGTTTTCGTCTCGTTCATTTGGCTATTTAGAGGTCTGCCACAGTAGATGCAGTAATATGGTTGTCTATAATAGCAACCTGCTCAGACATATGAGATACTTCATGCAAGTCTGGAAGCTTTTACTACTCGCTAGGTTCTAGGATGCTTGGATGTGCTGCTGCCATGCATGAATAACATCACAAATATGTCACTAGCCTCAGGTTATGTCATAACACCTTTCAAAAAGGCATAAAATCATGCCACTACTAAGGAACACCTCTAGACCGAGAGAACTTGAGAAACTTCCAGTCTCCGTTCTATCTTTTCTATCACAGACACTTTAAAGAGTCATGGAATACTACCTGAACTCATTTATTGAGACATAACAAATACCTATCAAGTTCTACTGAGGTTTTAGAATCAACCACTTCTTCTAGTCAGTTGTGCCGGGGGCGGGTGCATAACGACCATCTTGAAAAGCTGGCTTAGATTGAATCTCTCTGCGTGTTTTGCTCGATCATTCGACGGGTTTTAATCATATCGACCATTAAGTCATTTGCAAGTGTCCCTCATCTCACCTTGGCATCACTGACACTGCACTAGAATGGTTCCGGTATAATTTCAGCGGGAGACTGGAGAGCATTGATTTGAACGGAAAAATATCACCCGAATAATCACTGAATTACCGTGAACCTTAGGGCACTCTGCTTGGTCTGATTTCTATCACCGTTTCTACTCTCCCTCTTGTCAATGCGATTGCCAGGCATAACTTAAGCTTTTAATTGTATGTACATAAAACTCAGTTTTATCTTTTCTTTGATCCCACACAATCTTCCAGCAAATTAAATTCCCCAAACTGCCTTTCCGCATCTATTCATGACATCCCCGAATGTATGGCAGCGAATATTTTGAAATTGAGGAATGACGAGACCAAATTGCAAGTCATAGGCGAACAAAGATTGATTCAGAAAATGGAAAAGCGAATGCACAAAATTTCCATATCCAGCATATCAGCTGCTGAATCTGCACGAGATCTAGCTGTCCTTTTCACAGGCAACATTTCATTACACGACCACATTAGATCCACAGCCAATCTGCCTTATTTCAGCCATATAGCATTGCTAAAATTAGGGCTTGCTTAGATACTGATACTACATCTAAATTGGCCCATGCATTTGTGGCATCCTGCCTCGACTTCTGCATGTGACTACTTCCTGGTCTAGCGGTCTCTGCAATCAAGAACCAACAAACAGTGCAAAACCTGCTGCCATACCTGTATCTCATGAGCTTTGCATTTACCACATCACACCACTTAGCACCGACCAACTTGCAATCAAGCTCGGCTTTAATTTTCAAGGTTCTGCTACTTACTTATGAGTTTCTTCATTATTTAGTTTCAACCTGCCTATCAGGTTTACTCCCCCACAAGGCTGGGCATCGCAACACCCAATTTTCTTAATTTCATTGTTCATCTACACTTCATGCGAACCTCAGATTTTTAGAGGACCTGGCCTTCAGTTGGTATGCTTACCAAGCCTGATAATCACTTTCACCTGGGATAAAGACACCCCTGAGTTGACGAAATTTGATAAGAAGCTAAAACAGATCTATTTATCACCGCATTTAGTGGGTCCATGTGATGATTTTTCCTTTGCATGCTAAAGTGTGCTGACACTGTGCACGTTTCCGCAAAAAATATTTACATGCTGACCCTGTGCATTTCACTGCTAATCATGTAATGCTTGTCGCCATTGAGCATGCTACCACTAACCTAGCTAACATGCTGCCTTTGCAGCACATATAAACTGCCTAGAAAAAGATTGGGTTATCTGAGGGTGCTTTATAAATGCGTTGTTCGTATTTGCATTCACTCATTTTGAACGCATATTGGCACATCGACTAAGCAAACCTCTAGCTAATGGTTTTCAAAAGATTTTTAAAATTGCGTAATAAATCATCGCTTAAAGTAAAAGCTGTGATTTATATATTCGTTGAATCTGATTAAAAGGCATTAAAAGGGAGTTCATTTGAAATGTGTGTGCCTGGTAGAGCTATTAGGTACTTGAACGTTACCCTCCTCAGCATTAAGTCTTTTAAAGTTTTGATTGCAGTTATACTGGGGTCCACTGTAAAATAGTTGGGGTAAGAAGTAATATGTCAACCCATAAAACTAACCCATCACTGAGCAATTAAAATAATTAGCAATAAACCTTAATATATACCTTCGGTTTCACGAGAAGAGAAAGCAATTATTTTGATGTTTTGCAGTAATAATTATCAAGCATTGAAAAGGTGCTCATGCAGCTGCTGCTAGATAAAATTACTCCACGCCTGTGAGCTCCAGTTTTCTCGAAACGGTGATCTATTGTGCCACGAACCATCAAACGAAACATTTGACTTGATGGCTGAAACGAGCTTCTCAAATTCCTGACTATCGTATCGTGGCGAAATGACTATCCAAGAGGAGCAGCATTTTTACTCTCTCACTGCACAATCAATGCAGCAAGATTTGTGGGTTGGGTTATATCATACCTCAGTGTGCGGCTGCATCTTAAATGTATTGTTGATCATCACGCTGGCTGTGATAATTCTGGGACTTACCAAGATAGAAACTGATGCTACTTGACGCAATTTAATGTATATTCCTATTGAGCACTATATGGACGATGCTTGTTATTATATCATTCTGAAGGCCCCTAAAAGCTACTGGGAGCTTCTCAATTCCTGGAATAACTTTTCACAATAAGAGCTTTTTTACTACGAAGATTGTATCTAATTACGTACTTGTGAAACTGATAGAAAGATTTAGTTACGTTATGCGCGATTAAAGTGGCAACACCCCTTCGATATGAAACTTCTAGCAGTATAATGCAGAAACTTTGTGGAGGCTCTTAAATGCATATTACTCTATATTAATTTTATAATTTAAAAAAATGAATAAACCTTCTTGAGTTCATCTGCAAGATGAGCATTTATAGTGTGGATATTTACTTCCTAATGACTAGCCTAATAAATACAGACAATTCTATTGCATAAAAGTTTAGAAAGATCCGTTTTTTGTATAAAAAGTCACTAAAAAAGCTTATGCACAGGAGTTAGTATTTCTTGAAGGATTCGGTGCATCTATCATTGAAAATTTAAAGTAACATGATAACCTGATATTGGTAGAGTTCCACTGGAACCAAGTAAATCCTTTTTTGACAATGCTGCCTTTTCAAAACTGCGGGACTATCTATAAGTGGAATAAATTTGGCAGGACTAAAACCCTTTTGATCATATGCAGTGTGCATGTCAACCTATGTTATTTCGTATTAAATTATAACTGATGCCGTTTTGCCGTGGAAATATTTCAAAAAATAGAAGAATCATTAACACCACGTCACAACTACAGTCCATAGTTTGCATAGTGTAGCCGAAATATTTTGATTTTATTCTGCTGCTTCTTTTTAAATGAGCTTTTGGTCTTCTTAAATTGGCAAAATTGCAAGCAAAATTTCTCTTTCAATCGTACTCATCCCACAAATTTTCACGGAAAAGGCATTATTATGATTGCAATTGAAGGGTAGGTACTTGACTTTGACGACTGAGGTCGTGGGGATGGGCGGCGGTATGTTTGATGCGTCTGTACAGAGAAGTCGTATTCTTATGGAACTTTAAAAATTAATTATATATATATATATATTCTTAAACTGAACGATACAAATATATAAAATTTTGCTAAATATCACTACTTTACTTAAACTTGCCGTTGAAGTATTTTTAGAAATAACCATATTCATTTCATTCATTTTCGCAGCACCTTAAGAGGAGTGAATCTCTATTCATGCACTTGAGACTGGCTATGGGTTTGGAGCCTGCGACATCTGCCAAAATATACATTCCCTGGGATTCCGTTCGATAAAGGCGAGCGCATTTACCACAGGACCAAATCATCCCGGGCCGTAAATTTGAAATTGTGTTATTCTTCAAATCGTCGACACCAAATGATCAACACTTCACCCCTATTTCAAAGCATTTGCTCTTAAATTTATGACGTCCGACGAGGGTAGATGCCGAGACTGTTTACATTATATTTTATTTGCACCTGCCGTCTTATATACACTACAACTTGAAATGCCGATCATTTACTTTGAAATTCATACCAACACTTGTTTATATTCACCATTTGTAAAATGCTTTGAAAAAATTTCATTCCTCTTTCAGACGCTTTGCAAATGTCTCATTTTATTATTAAAGGTTGTAGACTTAAAAAGAAATTTTTTCCTCGTTCCTCTTAAAAACATTACTGGAGTAAACCACTTTTAAAGTCACTGATACGTCAACATGCTTAACTAAATGCGTGCATTTCTAGCTGCTCTGCTCAAACTAATATTCCTTTTACAAATTGTGTTACCTAATTAGTAACTCAGAAGTCAAGCATGTGAATAACGTATCTCAAATTAACAATCTATATTGACTACGTGTCGATAGCAACCAGACTAATGACTTTGACTACCCTTTACAGTAACCAAAATGAACTACTCTAACTCATCTCTAACTAACATATACTTGAACTTTCCAACGTTTTAAATCTCCGGTCAAATTGAACCTCGGTCAACTGATGAAAATAGTCTCATCTACATACCTTGGAGGCATTGGATACACAGCATCAGAAGAGCAAAGTAGTGAGATAGGAGACGCATCGTATTGCGAATCAGACACGCGTTTAGCTACACGTCAGAGAACCAGAAGCTTTGCGCTACGAAGCGGCGCTGCAATTGTTCGAGCCTCAGCTCAGAAAGCAGGAGTGATCAAATAAACAAGTGAGACTGACTTTTTTGAGTCTAGACAATTCACTGGATCTCGAAGCACCAAACTTTCTTGATAAAATTATACGAAGTACTTCAATTTTTCTAAAGAAAATGTACGCTGAATTATATGTGCTGCAATATTACATACCTCCATCTATGACTGCAATACTGCTGTAAAGCATAGGAATTTTCAGGAGACATTATATTGCCCCTTCAAAGTCTGAGAAGGTTTCAGAAAGCATGCCGTAACCTAGTGACTTCATATCACTCAACTTGTTGAAAGTGAGAAAAATAGCTGAGTTAGTAGGAAGGTTGAGGAAACGAGTCCCGTTGAAGTAGCAGCTTAAGAGGGATTGAAAAGTGGGCAGCATTCGGCAGCAGGAGAATTTATGTTGTCTCGTTATAACTGTGGAGTTAAGTTCTCCAATCTATGTCCCCCAAATAAAGATTTATGTCGCCAGCACTATATATGTGTGGATTTGCGGCAGCTAATTTATGGTTCATAAATAGTGTGAGGATTGATGAGCAGAAAACTGTAGCAAAATTTCAGCTAGGCATGGAAGATCCTAGCCAAAGCCGGTCTTGCGGGTCAGCTTATAAAACTTAGCACAGAGTCCGTTTATCAACAGAAAGCCATTGAAGCTGGCACATCAAAGGAGACACTCGGCTAAAGCTCCGGGATTTAAATAATCTAGAAACCTCATCCACCACCAGCTACGATGGCCTAATACACTTTTACAGTAGTCTGGTAAAAACGGAATTTAAATAATCTATATATTCATCAGAACCAGGGAGCTAGTTAACTCCTTTGCAATCATCTGTGGTAGAGAGCCCCTACTTTGGATATGGCTCTGTATGTAACGTGCCTAAGAAGAGATTAAGTTATTAGAGGGTGCTTCTGACAGCCGGCTGTACGACCGGTATCTTGGCTGGGTAGCGCTACCGTTCAATAAGCCTGCTGGCTCCAACACCAATCCCTTTATTCTATAAAACCACGAAGGCCACGTGCAGTCTACACACTTTAGACGGCTGCCGGCCTCGAGGGATCCAGCTCACCCTTCTCCTCACGTGTACTCCCTGGGCAGCCTTTATATGATGCATGAGCTGTTTTTCCAAACGCCGAGTCATCGTTCGTTCAGAACTCCCCCCTCCCCCGGATAAATGGTGTCAGTTTATGGTAGATGGACGTCCCCACGGATGCCATCAATGCATGGATTTTGGCCGAGCTGCGGAGACATCTGCAGAATCATCGCATGCCCCTCCACCGCTCGAGAGCATGCGGTTGCTTAAGCAACAGTCCTAGTAGAGTCTCAGTCCAGTGCTCACAGGCTTCTGCTTCATGCTCCCTCACAGTGCTACGCAAATATATTATAATTATTATTAAATTAATCGAACATGGTGGGTAGCTGTGGAAGCAGTCTTCTTAACGAAGCTTTCCAAATTTAGGCTGCTGTCTAAGACGACATACACATTCCGAGCACACTGTAATGGTCACACAAACCTATCATTAATGTATTGTAATGTGTCTCTTTCTGTAATTCTACAAAGCCATACATACTATGTGGGTGTCAGGCTGGATTGTTTTGTATAGTGAACTCATAGCCTAAGCTCCTTTTGGTATGCCTTTGGTAGCCCGCAGACTTCATCTCACGCAACAAAGAGAACGCGCGAAGCATAGCAGAGTCATGAGAGCAGTTGAGGTACTGAGTAGCATGGAAGTAGCAGCTCAGTACCACTGAAAAAGATGAGCCATTTTCGGCAGCAGGAGAGTAGTTGTCGTTGTGTAAGAATTGTGGAAGCAAGTTCCAAAATTTAGGACCTGCAGAGCTATAGCTTCGGTCGCCAACGGTCTTTAAGCAGAGGAATGGAACAGCTAATTTATTTTTCATACAGGACCTGAGGGCACGAAGAGGCTGAAACTGGTACAGCAGCTCAGCTACGTATGGAGGAGCCGTCATGGCCGGCCTTTAGGGTCAGCATAAGATACTTGCTCTGTATCCGTTGATCAACCTGGAGGCATCCTAGATCTGTTAGAAAAGGAGATACGTGGTCAAACCTCTGGGACTTGAAAACTAGCCTTGCAGCCAAATTCAGCTACTAGAAATTCGAAAGTATCTGCAACTCCGGCTGCACTTTGATTGTATTTTTTTATGTCTGCAGTTCATTGAGGGAAATGAATGAGTGTTAACTTGTGCTCATTAGTCATACCTGAATATCAGAAGAATATCAGAGCTGCGACCATGTTCGATGGCAGACTACTGCTAGATAGACATGTGTGCACCAATGTATCCAGATCGTAAACTGAATATTTCTTATGAACCGCGGGTCACCACCCCAGGAGCATCATCTGTAATTTAAAGAAGAAAACAAGGTAATTTTTATTACTGTGGAAAACAAGGACGAATTGCCTAATTACTTCAAGTATCTCGTAGTAGTACTGCTCATTTGGAAGTAGAAAAACCCGTAAATGTTTTTAAGATAGCGGTTAAATACCTGTCCCACTAACAATGAGTTAGCATGGCTTCAAGCAGTTTGGCATCCAGTAAACCTAAAGAATTTACCTCACGAACTATCAAGAGTCTCAGTCTAATGTGCCATTAAAAGCTTTAATTTCACCCCAACAAGTACAGAAAAGTAAAGGCTACAAGATCTTGCAAGATCATTTAAAAATTCTCGTTTAGCTCCCACCCCTCCAGGGTGTCGGATTCTTTTTGCTACCTTTCTGCATGTGTTGCTGGCATACACACTTGGGTTTCAGCAAACTTTCTCAAATTTCTTTGCGATAAAGCCAACTGACTAAATACGCTTAGAAAAATGGACTCAAAAATCGGAACGCTTACAACTGAAAATAGGCTCTGCCAGCATATCTCATGTAGTATATGTGTGAAATGTTGGTGTAGTGGTTCTGGTAGACCTTTTTATAAGACGTTCACACCAGCTCCACAGTCAAGTCTGATGCTTTCATCCACCCAAAATTGCGACACTTGGGTATTTTTCAAAAGAGATTCTATGTCAAAATTGGTCTTTTGAGTTTCCGGCATCCCGTCTCTACATCTTTAACTCGTTGCTTACTTACCGATCGGACTGCGAATCAGGCAAAAATTACAGTTGATGTGATGGGAAACTCAGCAGCTAGGATTTTTTATCTTGAGCCTCTCAGCTACGATATCCCACCACTTCTCGCCGACTTGCTCTAGTTTCTAATCAAGCAGCGTATCGACTTCAAGGATCAGCAACTCACTTCTAGGTTCCATCATTCTCCCAATCCAGCCCACCTATCAGAACCAATCCTACACCAGGCTAGGCATATTATCACCCTCTTTTCCGACCTCGGTCGTATAGCTATACCTCGAACAAACATAATATTTTATGGTCACCGTGCCTTTAGGTTTTTTATCTTCCAAAGCTTGCAACTCTTTCTTGACTCACGTCTCGATATCCCCCAACTCGGTGACATTCAAAAAAGCTTAAACACGCCGGTTTGTGACCCTATTTAGTGGGCCTTTGTGAATCGTCGTTTGCGTGCTTACGTGTGCTGACACTCGGTATGCTATGTGTATGTTACCATTTTTAACCTGTTGCCACTTTTCATATCACCTCTAACCAAACCACGTTACGCTTCCTAAAATTATGCCTAATAACGCTAATCATTTGTATATGCTGCCTTAACAGCACGTGTTAAGTGCCTTAAAAGACGTTAAATTCTCTCGTCCCTGTGCAACTGTTTTGTTTGTATACCTCAATATCAGCAGAAGACCGCTAGCAGTGATCACTCCCCCTTGCAGATAGATGTACAATTTCGTGATCAATTCCTCGATCTTTGCCGTGAACGTGTTACAAGGGTGATCATGAAGCTGTTCTTAACTGTCGCCTGAGATATTAGTATTATTTAACTTTTTTCTCTACGTTTAACACTAGCTAACCTAAATAGTGATGACTTGCGTACGGTCCCTCTCGACAGGGCTCTGAATCATAACGGGGTTCTTCTTATGGCCTTTTTGCTGGCCGACGTATTTGCATCGCTGGCTTTTCAGTTGGTATTTTCAGCGGTGATCCGACGCAGATGAGCGAGGACTGGCTACTGAGGCAATAATTGAATTTTCAATACATAAGATTATTAACGTGAAATGTAGAGCTGGCCTTGCGACTTAAATCACTCGATTTTCGTTAAGCCACCTGTTATGACACTTTTCGTTTCAATTAAAAGCTTTCATGAGCCAAAGTGCTTAGTCATGTTGCTCGCAGCTTTAAGCTTGTTATTTAAAATTCTACTTGAAGCCTCTGCTGGGGTACATTTCAGTACAGCATTTAGCATCAGCCTGGGCTGTCGCCCGAAGTCGAATTGATAATACAGCTTTGCGGTTTGCTATAGCATGCGAAACAAAAGATATTACATAAATATATATACACACACATATATGTAATTTATTTTACTGATTTCAATAAACATTTTATTTAAATCTACAATTCATTTGTTTAGTGCCTTAAGAAAACTTAATCTCTATTCAGGCGCTTCGCATTCGTCAAGGAGCTCGAGCCCGTGACCTTGGGAGACCTGTGACCTTGGGAGGTCTGGGCGAGCACCTTCACCACTGGGCCTAGCCAGCGCGACAGAACAGTCGATTATTAAGCGAAATAATCAATCAAAAAATTCATGGAAGGTGGTGACTAATTCGTAATGCTAGTTCCAGACTTTTAATCCTTAGGTTACCTCTATTATTTGACTTGTATTAGTTTGGAATTACACAGATTTTAGTTTGGAATTACACAGAGACTTGGAGGATACCGCACGAGAGGCTTCTTTACTTTATTCTAATATCTTATTTGGAATTCGGTGAGAACTATGTAGCCATAGCACATGGTGTCACGTAAAAGGGGAACGGAGGAGGAAAGCCAAGTCACGATGGAAGTCGCTGGAGGTAAGTGGCACGGATTAAACTACACTATTCTGCAGGAAATTATGTGCCGCCGTCACATTATAAGTACCACGCTACAATAAAACATTTGGAATACTCGTGCTTTAACTCCTCAAGCCGCACCATTACGGTCTCCTACGAGTGGCTGATAGGCTTACTACCGTACGGATTAGGAATAATGGCTAACATCTGAGGTCAAATGTTTGCAGGGCAGGCAAGCTGCTCATTAGTTTGTGCAGCTTATAGGGATGGGTCAAAAGACGTGCGCAAATCTATTTACGGCAGATGTGATAGGTGGATTCATAGAACCCCGTCACTCTCTTGAAAGGCTCCTAGCTAATGGAGAACGGGGTAGAGCCGAGAGAAAAAAGCGGAGGTGGCGATTTACGGTACATCCGGTCACGCTCGCATTAGACTTCACCAGGACGAGAAATACGCTATGTAAGATCGGACAAGTACAGCCCTACGATTCACCAGAGCCTAAATATCGGTCATTTTTTCTAAATCGCTCTAATAGAAAATTGTGATCACTGTCTTTGAATAAAAAAATAGTAGCTGATTTAACAGCCTCTTTTCTATGGCGATAGAAGAGCTTTCATGGCTAGCTATTATGCCACTACAGCGGACTATGAATATGGCTGCAAGGCTGGTCTTCAAGTCCCAGCGGTTTGAGCACGTGTCTCCTTTGCTGAAAGAGCTAGAATGGTTGCCGGTTGAGCAAAGGATACAGAGCAAAGTTCTTGCGCTGACCCACAAGGCCCGCCACGGCTTGGCTCCATACCTAGCTGAACTGCTGCATCAGTTTCAGCCTGTTCGCGCCCTCAGGTCCTGTGTGGACAATAAATTAGCTGTCCCAATCCTCCGCTTAAAGACAGTTGGCGACAGAAGCTTTAGCTCTGCAGGTCCTAGACTGTGGAACTCGCTTCCACAATTCTTACGCAACGACATCTACTCTCCAACTGCCGACTATGGCACATCTTTTTCAGCGGTCCTGAACTGCTACTTCTATGCTACTCACTACCTCAACTGCTCTCCTAACTCTGCTATGCTTCCCACTTTCTCTTTGTTGCGTGAGACGAAGTCTGTTGGCTACCGAATGCGTACCGAAAGCCGCTTAGGCTGTGAGTGTGCTATACAAAACTCTCCTGCGTAACACCCACATGGTCTTTATGACTTTGTGGAGTTACTGACGGAGATACATTACATCGCCACCCCTTGCAGTGGCGATAAAGAATCACCCGCCGCAGGATTGGAATCCACGACTTTGGGACTGAGGTCGTGAAATGCAACCTCCTTAACTAGTTTACTATCACGGCTCACCAAATACCACCAACAGATCGTCAATTAAAAGGTCAGGGAAAGTACAGTCATCTTTGCTGTCCTGAGTGTTGTTGCTCACACGTATGACAGTATTGTCAGCTTACTGGTTTCGTTTGAATGCCAACTGAAACTTACTTTATCCATATTTTATCGCACTTTCACAAGCTATTTAGCAATAGTCTATAGAAAAATCTTGGACAGAAAAGTACGATGTAAGATGAAAGAGAAATTTCCTCGGACCTCAGATTTTAAGGCAGACTATTTACGTACCTGTCTAAGAATGTCTGATCTAAAGGCTTCGAATTCTTTTATCCAGCAAAGACTTCTAAACTTGATTTCTTGCCAGGATAGAATTTTTCTTCCAGTGAATTTTGAAGAGGGGCTAGCAATAATTCGCCAAATAACTGCCTCCTGTACCCAATCTGTTCATGGAAAAAATTAAGTGATATACACACTAATTGTGCGGAAATTTCTTAATGATATTCGAAGGTCAAACTCAGAGTCTGCATAAACTAAAAATTCAGCTTAGTTTAGGCCCAAATACACTGTTCGGGTTATAAAAAGGGTGACAAATAACCAACAATGTAGGTAATAATCAAAAACTGAAACCACTCAGCATCTTATCGAGCTAACAATCGCCGTCTCCCAAAGATTGTTGGCAAGTCAAACTGCTCTTCATATTTATGTATATAAATACATATATACATATATTCTTAGGGAGTTTTTATGTATTAGTAACTGCATATATTTTTATTATTCATTACCTATATATTCATTACTACAAAATAAAAATTCCAAATTCCATATATGGATCACTAGGTTACAGTGGTATCCATCAGCAATAAGATCTAACTGTTGGATTGAAAGCTATGGTATTGACTCAAAAAGGTTAATCGGTCACTACTGATTTGATAGTTTCCAGGTATTTGCAAACAGCCCATGAATATTCCTTGAGCTCTTTGCTTAGCATTTTTTATCTTATGCTCCGTTGGGCTCTTAATCTTTACCATAATTGACTATTTTATCAATAGCCCAATGCACAATGCAAAATTCAAAATACTTCATGACTGGCTATTATGAGTTGTTCAGCTAAAACCAGGCTTGATAGGGGAATATATTCAGTAAATCATTGGCAATCTCTGTGATGTGGTAATTTCCACATTTGAAACATCATGAAAGATCTAGAGAACCACTTTCTGTGCCTCCTCTTTCGTGACACAGTCACGCTGGCTTGCAAAAACATCGCGATCTTTTTCTGTCATGTTTTCTGGATTAGCTAAACTTTTTGACTGATGCATTTCACCATTATCTGGTTCCATTGGCCTCGATGTGTTGACTTCAGTACTGTTCTTAGGTGACGTGTCATTTTCAGTCTCCTCCACTTTTTTAAAAAGTTTGGAGACCATGCCTGACCTTCAAGAACACTAGAGATTAGCGAACCACGTAATTACACTGTTTTCATTAATGACCGATCCAATGCGCCTGCGCTTAGAGTTGCTTGCGTCTTGTAAGGAAATACTTTTGTGGAGACCGCACAGTCATCCAACTTAGCAAATGTAAAACGCCTAGGAAGAGATTGAGTTCTCTGAGGGCGCTTTATCAAGTACATTATTATTATTATTATAACACATCTATTTATCACAGCATTTAGTCCACAAGATTCGTCATTTGTGTGCTTATGCGTGCTGTCACTGTGCATGCCGCCACTAACCAAATTTGCATGCTGATCCTGTACATGCCACCTCTAACTATATTAAGCTTATTGTCGTTGAGCATGCTACAACTACCAAATTCAACCGTGCTGCATTTGCAGTAAATACAGAGTGGTAAGAAAGAGATTGGATTGTGAGAGGGCGCTATAGCAACTGTATTAGTACTAATTAGATCTGCTATCTCGAAACGGAGCTGAATTACTGATTGAAAGAAATATCGACGATTGATGAGCCATTACTTCGAGGAAGAGATTATGTTTAAATATAGCGACCTTTCTGTCGCCAAGATGACAGAATACACATTATTGCAGAACCACCAATAAGTAATATGCTTTATGTGCCTAACTAAACCAGCTTTTTGTTATTTATTAACTGCACTTGCACCTTAGGATATCGTGAGAGCAGAGGCTGAGCAAGGGGGCAGGGGGCTAGAGGTCACTCCATAGTGAACAGTGGCTTGTGCCAACCCCTCGATCGTCACCAGAGAATAAATTACCTCCTGCTTCAACACAACCACTGAGTTCGCATCGAAACAAGCTATTATTTCGCATTTATAATTTGTCATCATGCGGGTCTTATCATCCTAAATGAAAATCTAGTGGTTCTTTCACCCTGCATGTAAGAATTTTGGCTATAGCCCCTTAGATACCTATTTAGCCGGTGTTGCCTCGAGATGAAAATCCTGGCTTGATCTCTGCATAGGAGTTGGCATTAGAAAAAAGTAGCATGCTAAGAGGGACTTGGATGTTCAACGAGCGCTCCTAATCTCCGGTGGCTATAAATTAGCTGAGCACAAGATGCCACTTCCTCCAAGTTTTTAGTTTCTAGAAGATTGCTGATGACTCTAACGCTTACCAGTATTTTGCGGATTTCTTTCGATCCTTTTCAACATTTTTCTTCCTACAACATTCATTGCAGAGTATAACAGCATGCACATCAAGTTTTATAAAGAGATTAACTTAAAGATTGATCTCTCTAAGGTATTTAACCTACTGCTCAATGTCGGTGACGACCTCCATCGATACCTTCCTGCCAAGAGTCTGTGAGTTGACTTTTCTGAAGTGAATAATGATATCATGTATTATTATTGAAACAAAATTATTATTAATATTTACTTACTTAGCTGATCTTTAAGTCTGCGAGTCCTAACATATAACATAACATTTTTAATCGATCATGCTGCCTACTCAAGCGACAATCACGAAGCAGAAACTACCCTGGCTAACATGCTAGAGCAAATCTTTTTTCTTTTTGCACACCCCATTTCATCTGTTTGCATAATTATAATTATTATCTCTTCATTGATTTATTCAAGCGATGCTTTTCAGTGGCACTTTCCTTCATCAGAAGTTACGGTCACATGATTTTCCAGCCTGCCAACTAGTAACGGTACGAATTCACTCAGCTATTCGTACCTTTTTCCGCATAATCATACTTTGTGTCTTATGGCAGTGAGTGACACAGCACCTTAATTGAGAATTAGTCCGTTTACGGTGCTGTACCAACAGCACGTTACTTGTTATCGTTATTTTCTTCAAAGCCGATTAAGCTAGGTGGATCATATTTTAGAAGCCTGAGATTGTTTAGGTCTTAAAAATCGATCGCCTTCATAAACCACAACATGGTAAATCCCTGTTGGAGTGCACTCAACTTAGATCGGTAATTTGTAATTTTGTATGCGAGTCATTGACTGAAAAAGTTAGTCAGCCCATCAGACGCATTTCTGACGTCACGTACGAAGTTATTCCCAGCGTGATACTTATAGTATAACTAAACTAAGACGTTACATTTCTAACCTATAGTATAACTAAACTAAGACGTTACATTTCTAATGAGTGACAAGCCACAATAAAAAAGGTGAAATAATTTACTAATTGAAAAATCTAGCTATAACACTCTCTTTTGCTTCGAAAAGAAAATCTAGTCTTCCAATAACTTAATAAGCAGAGGTGCATGTGATGGAATGTAACTTTTACCTTAACTCGGAGTAGCCACAAATACTCCCTGGGTATTAAGCCGTAGAGTTTTCCATAGCTCACCAATAGTGACATTCGGTACGGCTTCGGTTAACAACAGACTTCATCTCACGCACCAAAGGAAAACTTAAGAAGCAGAGGTGAGTCAGGCAGGCACGTGAAAGAGAGAGAGAGAGAGAGAGAGAGAGAGAGAGAGATTGGCTTGGAAGTATTATCTAATTACGTCTCAAAATATTGTGCTAAAATCGGCAGCAAGACAGCTGTGTCACTGCAAAAGAA
The DNA here is from genome assembly GCA_009760855.2 of Cristatella mucedo. Taxonomy (NCBI): domain Eukaryota; kingdom Metazoa; phylum Bryozoa; class Phylactolaemata; family Cristatellidae; genus Cristatella; species Cristatella mucedo. Next base: position 2,980,175 of record WPIO01000024.1, read on the forward strand.
CTCTAGAAGTGAGTTCCATAGTCTAGGACCGGAAGGACGAAAGCTTCTGAGGTGCAGTTCGCCTAGATATGAGGAATCCAAGCGATGTTTGGCCTTTAGAGTCGGCGTAAGAACTTAACTCTGTAACTGTCTATAAACTGGAAGTCATTGAAACTCCTTCAGCAAAGGAGACACGTGGCTGACCATCTGAAAATTGTGCAACATCCTGGTATCAATATTTATCACCAGCTGTAGCTGCCTACTAGTTTTGTTTGGCAGGGCCAGCCACAGTAGAATAAGAATAGTTTAGCATAGGCATAAACAGAGAGCTAATTAAAGATTCAGAAACTGATCACGGTTTTCAAGTTTTGGAAACTTGCTCTGTAAAAGACAAAGAAGTTATAAAATGAAATCCACAGTTTCTGCTTGACGGAAATGTATCATCATAACACTTAAAAACGTATTTTTAAGAGAGTTGAACACTGGAAATAGTGTACATGAAACTCAATAGTATGAGTTTCAGTAAATATTAGGCAAACGGAGCGGTTTTTCCCCTTTTTACTTTGTAAGTACAAGCTACTCTGCTATTAACCGAGCCTATACCATCCGCCGAGCTGGTTTGATTCAGTGGTTAAAGTGCTGCCCCCGACCAAGATCTGGATCAGGTCGTGGGCTTGAGTCCCGAGGTATACGTGATTAAATGTAAATAAATATAATTTATTTGTATAGCGCCCTAAGAGAATTCTATCTCTATTCAGGTGCTTCAATTTTGCCACAAGGCTCGAGACCACGACCTCGGCCAGTCGTTGATTGTGGTGAGCACATTAATCACTCGGCCAAACCAGCTTGGCGAATAGAGATGCGCCTGAATAGAGATTAAGTTCTCTTCGGGCGCTATACAAATGTATTCCGTTTATGCACTCATATCAAAATTGAGGGAAACCTGATGCTTAAATGGCGCTGAATCTGCACGAAATCTAGGTGTCCTCTTCTAAAGTAACTATTAATTAGACGTATACATCAGCTCCACAGTTAAGTCTGCCTTCCTTCAGCTACAGAACATTTCTCAAATTTGAACTTGTTTAGAAAGAGATGCTAAGTCTAAATTGGTCAATGCATTTGTGACATCCCGTCTTGACTTCTCTGACTTACTGCTTGTTGGTAATAATAATATCAATAATAAAAGTACATTTGTATTGCGCTCTCGGAGGAGCTAAAGAATTAAGGGGCGTAAAAGTGAGTTAAGAAACCTTGAAGTTTATGCGTTACCTGATTGGAAGCTGTGCAGGTTGGAATGAAGAGGTGTTATTTAGCCACTGGCACCACTCACGACAGGCAAGCCTAGCTATAGTTTTTCACGAGCTGTAAGTGCCTGATTGCACATCTGGTAGACCAACAAGCATTGACTTATAGAAGTTCAGACGTGATGTTGCAAATGCATATACCAAGTAAGATGTGGTATCCCTGTCTCAACAAGTCCAAATTGTAGCAAGGTCACGTAGCTGAAAGTTGGCAGGCTTGACTGTGGAGCTGATATGTCCTCTAATGAAACATCACTCTGGAACATGGCACCTATATTTTGTGAAGATTCAACTAGATATATGTTTGCAGAGCCGATTTTGAATGTTAACGTGTCTAATTTATAAATCGCACTTGGTTTGCCCTTAACTATTAAGTTGGTTTGATCATCGTGCAATTTGGTTTATATTTTATCCATGCGTGGAACTTACTTTCGATCAACTTCATAACATCCCCTGACTCGGCAAAATTTAAAAATATGCTAAAATGCATCTATTTATTACATTATTTAGTGGGTCAATTTTTTTAGTCCTTTGCATGCTTATGCGTGCTGTCAGTGTCCATGCGGCCTAACCGTATTTGCATTCTGATCCAACGGAGGTCGCATCTAATGATATGCTTGCTATCCTTGATCAAGCTACCACGAACTGTTTCATCAGCCTACCTTCACCGCATACGTAAAGTGCCTGGCAAGAGATTAAGATCTCTGGGATCACTATTAATTTATTACCCTTAATATTAGGAATCTTACAGTGAGCTGTCTATTGTTTTAATTGAACGGAGGCTAGATCTTTTTACTGCATAACTTGGCCTACTTACTCTTTTGCATCTCCAAACATCATGCTCGGCCTCCTAAAAGTATTCTGGACCTTGGCTGCTGATGATATTGCAGAAGCCAAGCCTTTAAAAGTCAGCTTGGATGGCTTTCCTACGACCACGGAAGCGGGCGATTGGAATTCAGCTGGTGCGAGCCCTTGCAAAGCCTGTGGATAAACCATTGCACCCGTCATCATTGTCGGGGCGATCATCGCCGGACCCTGCATTCGAGCCATAAGCTTGGCGATCCAGGCATCACGAATTCTCCGCCTCAGTAATGAAGTCGCAGCGGCATATTGCGTTGCACTTGACAGCTGGTAAGCCTTTGCCATTTCCAAAGATCTAAAAGGCGTTGGCATTAATTTGCCGTCTCCGTTTTTTGAAGCTGTTGGTTCAGCGACACTGTTGTGCAGTGACTCGGTTACTGAGAGGCGATCGTGGCGATCACTTTCGTTAGTGTATTCGTTGAGACAGTATTCGAAGGTTGCCGTGTCCCATGACGGTAAAGACCGATCATCTGACCTAAAACTTTCAACAATAGTTTTCACATTCAGAGAGACACACGAAACTGTGACTTTGTGTCAAGCTAGGCTGGTCACGAGGAACTTTGACAAGCCTATCGAACGATTCGTTTGCAGATCCTCTAGATGGCTCCGTTTAAACAAGGTGACCGCCAGCTTCCCTCGAAAAATTTCTGCACTAAGCAATTTGCATAGTAGAATTACTGAAACCGCTTTCTGTACTCAAGTCGAATGTAAAGTGACTAGAAAAAGATTGAGTTCTCTGAGGGCCCTTTATCAAGTGCACTATTATTATTATTATTATTATTATTATTATTATTAAGTCTTATGAGGATGGACATTACTACTTAACTTGTAAGATACTATGATCAGGCGAAGTTATATTTTAAAACTTATTATAACTTAGGGATGAATTACCGTGGAGCTCAGGTACATTTTGTAATTCTTGGTCATCGATTCGTGTAATGCATAAGCAATAGTGAGGAACTGTGATCCTGAGCTTGGAACTAGGTACCACAATAACAGTGCCTATCTGGTAAACAAAATAAGCTGGTTGACTGCCGATCATTTCACTTCCAATCACACTAATAATAATAATAATGAACTAGATACGGCTTCCTCAGAGAACTCAATCTCTTTCTAGGCGTTTTACATTGGCAGCAAATGGAAACGTGATTGAAGAGTGAGTGGTATCATGCTTGAGAAACAACATGTATAACATGATTAGGGGTGACGTGCACAGGATCAGCATGAAAGTGTGGTTAGTGGCAGCACGCATAGTGTCAGCACCCATAAGCACATTAAGGACGAATCACAGGGACCCACTAAATTCTGTCCTTACCTAGGTGTGTTTTTTAGTTTTTTTTTAAATGTGGTCAAGTCAGAGGATGTTCTGACGCAAGCCGGGAGGGATTTCCAGGCCTTGTGAGCATACGAACTAAATGCACGGTCTCCAAAGGGTTTGAGGTTTGTACGAGGTATTGGTATACTGTTGGATTCCGAAAATAAGGTGGTACGATTCTTGGCCTGGTGTGGAAGTATGTCTGAGAGATAGGCTGGAGCCGAAAAATGAAGTGACCAAAAATTTAGCGACAAAATCTTGAAGTCGATCCGTTGCTTGACCGGTAGGCAGTGCAAGTCGGCGAGAAATGGTGGGATGTGGTAACAGCGACGCTCACGACTGACAAACCTAGCTTCGGAATTTTGCACCATCTGGAACTGTCCGATTGCACTGGCTGGTAGGCCAGCAAGCAGTGAGTTACAGAGGTCAAGACGGAATGTCACAAATGCACGGACAAACTTAGTCGTGGTATCCTTATCTAAACAAGCCCGAATTTTAGCAATGTTCTGTAGCTGAAATAGAAAGACTTGATTGTGGAGCTGATGTGTTCGTCTAATGAGAGGTCACTTTGGAACGTGACCCCTAGATTTCGCAACTGATTCGACAAGAGATATGCTGGCAGAGCCAATTATGAGCTTCAGACTTTCCCATTTCTGAATCACACTTGGTTTGCCCATAACTAGTAAGGTAGTTTTAACATCCTTTTTTTAGAAAACTTGCTACCATCCGTGTGCGGATGTAATCGATACATGCCTCAAGTGAGTTGGGAGAATTGGTGGTGCTCGAAGGCTGGGAGGGATCAAAGCAAAGGTACAACGGAGTATCATTCGCATAGAATTGAAAGCCTAGAGTGTGCATGGAAATCAGATCAGCAAGAGGGATAGTATAAACCGTGAAAAGAACCGGATCTAGCACGGAGCCCCGAGGTACCCCATTATTCAGAGGTACCTCGGATGATATTTGTCTATTCACATCAATACTCGGGAGTCTCCCACTGAGATAGGACCTGAACCACAGCAGAGAAGTGCCAGTGATGCCCAGGCGAGATGAAGGGCACTCTAGAAGAGCTTTGTGATCGATCGTATCAAAAGCTGCCGAAAGATTGAGCAAAACAAGCAGAGACACTCGACCTGTGTCTGCATTTCCAAGTAGGTCGTTGTACACCCTAAGCAATGCTGATTCTGTTGAGTTATTAGTTCTAAAGCTAGACTGAACTTATTGGCAAGGTTTGAAGAAATAAAGTGTAGTAGACCACTGTGCTTAAGGTGCTATGTCTTGAGTCGTGCATTTAGAACACCGTAGAATGGGGCTTGCACTACTCAAACGTTAGCCCCAGTTACCGAACATAGTGACTCTGGAAAGCATAGGAAATGTTGATAGCCGGTGCTTTTGCCGCCCACATGGTCGCTGATGGCTTGCACATCCAGCAAACTCACATTCAAACACGCTGCCCATTTATCTTAACTTACTTTAATCCTGACCCTTCTTTTATGTATGGTAGCCTTTTTCCGATGCGGCTCAGAGGAACAGGTTTAAAACCTTAAACAGCGGATCTAAAATATCGGATCCACTTTCATGTTCAGAGCATTGCAAAAACTGGTGGCTTCAAAAATAGGCAAGAGTTCAACAGCCCAATCTTTCCCACTCAAGTGACATCAAGCCAAGGTTCGATCATTTACATTATTCTTCAATCCTGGTCGGCGCCCTGCATCGCCTGCGGCTGGGCTCAGTTCAGCAGCTTGAGTTGTTCAATTCTTCAAATCACTCTGCCAAATTACATCACTGGCGTCACGGCTTTAGAGGCGTTCGGTCGAGCATCGAACGCACTTGCAGATGTCTTGACTTGTGACGGATTCGCGGTCAAACTTAAATATACTGTCACTCCCCAGAAGCATTTTTTCGTACTCCCTGCCCCTCCTATGGGCTCTTCCACCACCCACATTTCATCTTCATTCTTTTCTTACACTAAAGTGGCCACTTTTGGTGAATGGGAATTCGGTGCGAATGCACCGTTGATATATATTACTGATGCTTTCACTGCCAGCATCGACGTTAAGTCATTTAAGGCTTAGCTAAATTCACATCCGTCCTTCTCGGCTGTAACGGTACCAATGTAAACTTATCTTATTTACCTGTGCCCTTAGGTGACCCAAGTGTGCATGATTCAGAAGAAGTAACCGAGCTGATTTCCAAAAACTGTGACTCCGAATTAATGGTCATCATTTTAAATGATTATATCTTAGGAATTTTCGTAAAATAGTCAGCCTAAGTATTTGGACCTGTAACAAAAAAACCTTTACGTATTGGAAATATTTGTGTGAAATTAATATGACTCCTCGGAGAAGCAAAAGTTAATTTTCAGGCGGGCTTAATTTTGCATATTTCAAACGCTTAATAAAGGTGAATTCTGCTCGTGAAAGTTTACGTAAATTTATTGGGGTTAATTCTACCCTTAAATGTGTCCTGCATTGTGCTTTTATATGAGCCAGTTCAATATAAAGGCTTCTTGATTCAATAATAGCCAGCACATTAAAACAGATGATTGGCCAATGCCACTGCCTTGAATTGAAAAGAATGTAACCATATGTGTGCGTAAGAATACTTGAGATAAAATAATAATATTAATAATGCACTTGATAAAGTGCCCTCAGAGAACTCAATCTCTTTCTAGGCTCTTTACATTTGCTGCAAAGGGAAATGCAATTGAATGGTGAGTAAAATCATGCTTGAAAAACAAACAAAAAGAATAACATGGTCAGGGGTGACATGCATGGGGTCAGCATGCAAACGTGGTTAGTGGCAGCATGCACAGTGTAAGCAAGTATAAGCACGTGAAAGACGAATCACAGGGACCCACTAAATGCTGTCCTAAATAGGTGTGTTTTTAAATTCTTTTTAAATGTGGTCAGTTCAGGGGATGTTCTGACGCAAGCCGGTAGGGAGTTCCAGGCTTTGGGAGCATACGAACTAAATGCACGGTCTCCAAAGAATTTGAGGTTTGTACGGGGTATTTGTAGACTGTTGGATACCAAAAACGGGTGGTACGATGCTTGGCCTGATGGGGGAGTATATCTGAGAGATAGGCTGGAGCCAAAGAATGAAGTGACCTAAAAGTGAGCGACAAAACCTTGAAGTCAATCCATTGCTTGACTGGTAGCCAGTGCAAAAATACTTGACTCTATTTTGTTTGAATAGAAATAGGTTATTATCTATGATGATTATAAATAATATATAGTCATGTCTTCTTGTAGTAAATTAAATTTACATATGTTTGCACAACACGAAATACAATTTCGGTTTGTTAACTACTGCTAAATTGATCGTACTAAATTTTTAAGGAAGTCTCACTTGCTGTATTGTTAAACAATCATGTGATCTCAATTCCTTTACAGTTCAGATTTAGTCATGACAGACTTTAGCACTTTATCCCACAACAGCCCTTCAAACTGTATATTTTAATTTTTCCTCACACAAGTCAAACGCAAATTGTATTGCCTTTTATTACACTGCAAAACATTTTTGCGTGCTGCGGTAGGAATTTTTTTGCGACCCAGCAGTTTGTGTTACCAACTAGGCTTCTTTAATCAAAATTGCATTCGCCCGAACAACATTTGATAAGCACGTACATCGTTACAGATCTTACTTACGTTTCTGTGGCAGCATGATTTGACTTTGCTTTTTTAAGGAGGCAGCACCATACTCCAGGTATGACAATAAAAAGTGTTACAACAGCCACTGATGAAGCGGATATTATGGCTATTGTAACGATGTCAGTCTAAAATCACCATGAAACAATTACTTGAGTCTTGGTGCACTATTAACAAAGTGTCCTTACTATGTAACATAATGCAATTAAGATAAGTTATTTCACCAACAGAAGATGAGAGCAGCTCAAAATTAGTTCAAATATACCATACTTGCTAAAACATTAAGGATCACAAAAGTTTCAATGCATCTTTCATAAAGCAAATTAAACTCTTCAGTGCATATTTTACGAAAGTTTTTAGAGACAAAGTACCTTGTCTGTGCGAAACAAAACACGTCACTGAAAATTTATATACAGTATCTTACCTTTGCTGAGATTGCAGTGGTAATTTTTACCAAAAAATAATAGATATTGTGTTATGCTCTCCATATTATTTGCTTAGAATGAAAAGTATAATTCCTCAGCATGTTTCGTAATTTGTTCTCAATAGATACAGATATTTTCATTTGATAAGTCAGGACTAGGTACTAATTCTGGACTTAAGCACTTTCGTGAATTAGGTGCTATTTTTTAGTAAAGGCTCTGTGTGATACTGCGTAGAGTCAAAGCATCATATCCATAAGGGAGTGAATGTTCTACCCCGAGAAGGCCTTTATAGAACTCTACAATAAACTGTCGCCTGACGTCTGGTCTGGTGAGATGCGTACCTACGAAGTGGTCTGAGACTGAGACTGCAGAAATAAGAAGCCCGAAAATCGCAAGAAATAACTTTATTAATCGCGCCACCAGTATAATCCTAATTTTGTTAAAGTAAATCGCAGATCCTCAGTCATAGCTGCGCCAGATAAATTCGCGTTCACTCTAAGAACCAAGAATTGCATTCAGTCATGAATTTCGCACGATGAAATTTGGGGATCCATAGTATAAAGCGCCTAGAAAGAGATTGAGTTATCTGAGGGCGCTTTATCAAGTGCACAATTAATATTAATATTATGTCAAAATGACGATCGATTTCACCGGCAGATTCCAGTGCTGAGTATGCTCCACTCCTATCCTGCAAGCCCAACGACTCACTGATTATGGTTTTCGATGAGTATGTGTCAACAGCAGTCCCGATTCTAAACGGGGAAGTTGAATAGACTAATTTATTGGAGGAGTCGTGGATTTAGCACCTAAAAAGACAATCTTAGCTACATTATTTAATATGACCGATGAAACTTCAATCAACGTCACACTTAATTCCATAGCTAGCATGAGTGACCTAAATTAGAGTGATAAAATGGCTTGGTTAATGTTAATACAGGTGCTGTAGGATTTTCGATTAAAACGAGGAAATGTTAAGCATTTTTACATTTTTTTGCCTCCCCGATCGAATTTATTTTAAGCTCTGTGGCTGAAAATAAGTTTTATAGTACTTGATAGTTTCATAATGCTATGCGGGAACAAGACCTCTTCTTAAGCACTTAACGTAGGCTTCAAAGAAAGATGTAAATTGTTTATAGTTATAAATGTGGCGCGCTACGTAACGCATAACCACAGAAATAACCATGCACACGTCGGAGCAAAGGCCGTGAGCAGCAGGTGAACTGCATCTTCTTTTTTAATTCATACTTTCAGGGGAAGTGAATGGGCTACGGCAGCAGCATAAGAGCTGAAGAGACATTGACTCCAAAGAACTTGAGACTTCATGTAATGTAATGTATCTCCGTCAGTAACTCCACAAAGTCATAAAGACCATGTGGGTGTTCTGCAGGAGAGTTTTGTTTAGCGCACTCACAGCCTAAGCAGCTTTCGGTACGCATTCGGTAGCCAACAGACTTCGTCTCACGCAACAAAGAGAAAGTGGGAGGCATAGCAGAATCATGAGAGCAGTTGAGGTAGTTAGTAGCATAGAAGTAGCAGTTCAGGACCGCTGAAAAAGATGTGCCATAGTCGGCAGTTGGAGTGTAGATGTGGTTGCGTAAGAATTGTGGAAGCGAGTTCCACAGTCTAGGAACTTAATGGTACAGCCGAGCGATTTGATTAAGAAGAGCATGAAGCTCGGAAATCTTGGGGAATCTCGAGGAACTATTTTAATAGGTAGGCCAGAGCCAGGGATTGTAGGGCCCAAGAGTGAGTGTCGGAGCCTTCAAGTAGACACTAGGGTTGATAAGGACCATAAATTTAAGTTAACGTAAGATAAGGCACAAGCGAAAAGTGAGCCTTTAACTTGCGTAGTTTAGATTATGCAAGCCGGTAGGTCTGCAAATATTTGAGGCACAATTCAGGGTGCTACAAAAACGGGTTAATCCTCTTCTGTTGCCCCTATGGCTTCCAGGCTGCGCTCTTTAAGAACGGCTACTCCTACTGTTCCAATCTACTTCTGCAGTAACTATGTTTGTTAGTAAGTAAATTGGTCAAAGTCTCTAACGTAGCACTTTCATTCCTTAGTGATATATATATATATATATATATATATATGTATATATTTTTTATTTATTTTTGTTTATATATATATGTATGAGTGTGCGTGTGTCTGTGCGTGTGTCTGTGCGCGCGGGCGCGCGCGGGGCGCGGGTGTGTCTGCTTGCGTGTGTGTGTCTGCTTGCGTGTGTGTGTCTGCTTGCGTGTGTGTGTCTGCTTGCGTGTGTGTGTCTGCTTGCGTGTGTGTGTCTGCTTGCGTGTGTGTGTCTGCTTGCGTGTGTGTGTCTGCTTGCGTGTGTGTGTCTGCTTGCGTGTGTGTGTCTGCTTGCGTGTGTGTGTCTGCTTGCGTGTGTGTGTCTGCTTCCGTGTGTGTGTCTGCTTGCGTGTGTGTGTCTGCTTGCGTGCGTGCTACAACCGTACAGCAATCGTGCCAGTCAAAACAAAGGGGAAGACCTTTTTCAAGTTTCAGATGTGGCTGAAGCATGCACTAGCATAGTATAATTGCACATTTCATTTTAATGCCATAAATTCATGTGATATTTCACTGCAATTTTTTCTCCAAAGGGTGGCATTCCAGTAGCTAGTGCTCTGTGCACTTCGAACTCTTTTCTTATCTCCCGAAGCGACCACTGAGGCTTCCCAGATTCCGCTTAGACACTCTAGCATGTGTATTAGAAGTGCAGCTGCAATGAACGTGACCGACTGGAACTCTCGGCTTCGTCTGCCTTTTTAAGCGATTGCCATTCATAAATTATTTTCTCCGTAATCATTTACTATAGAATAGTATGCATTTTACCTGAATTTAAAGCTGACGGGCACGTCCGTAAGCTCGTAATGCGCCTTTCTATGCTCATTCACTACGACGTGCTGGCGAATAAATTTTATAAAACTATATTTACGTTGCTTTCATAAGAAAATAAATAAATAAAACTTTGAACTAATATTTAAGTCTCTCCTAGGCCGATGCTGAACAGCAACATCCTGAGAGATAACTCTAGCAAGACTACCTAATGACTAACGTCTAGTTACATGTCGACGACATGAACATAATTGTGAAGTCTTCCTACTTTAGGCTACATAACAATGCTAAAGTTCGGTCTTATTTAGACAGAGACACCACGTCTTAATTATTCCACGCATGTTAACATCCTGCCTTGGCTTCTGTAACTCATTGCATGCTGGTCTACCGGTCTGAGCAATCAAGTTTTAACAGCTGGTGCAAAACTCAGCATCTGGGCTTGCCTGTCATGAGCAATGCTGTTGCAATACTACACCACTTCTCGCCGACCTGCACTGGCTCCTTGTCAAGCAATGCGTCTAATACAAGGTTATGTCACTCTATTTAAGGTCTCTATTCTTTGGCACCAGCCTACCGGTCAAATCTACTCCCCCACCAGGTTAAGCATCTTACCACCCACTTTTCTGAATCCAATCATTTACCTAGATATATATATATATATATATATATAATATATATATACTCTATAATATATATATATATATATATATTATATAATATTTATATACTATATAATATATGCATATACTATATAATATATATATACTATAATATATACAATATAATATATCTATATATATATATATATTCTGAACATCAAATCCTTTGGAGACCGTGCCTTTAGTTTGTATGCTTCCACAGCTTAGAAATCACTTCCGACTTGTGTCACAACATTCCCCGATTGACCACAGTTAAAAAGAAACCAAAAAAGCATACGCATATTACAGCATTTAGTGGGTCCACACGATTCGTTCTTTATTTTCTTATGTTTGCTGACACTGTACGATGCTTAGCCTGGTAGGGGACTAGATTTGATCGGCAGGCTGGAGCCAAAGAATGAAGGGACCTAAACGTGAGTGACAGAGTCTTCGGCAATGATTGCTACTTGATAAGATTTCAGTTTTTAGCCCTCTCAGAGGCAGCCTCCTCGCTGCTTTTCAGTGGTAATGTGAAGTCTGTGATTTTGGCTGTGGCTCAGTCGTCGATAACCACGTCCGGCTGTAGTTGGCTTTCGCTGGTCTCAGCTCTCCTGTCAATGGCCTTCACCTGTAGCACGCGATTCGACAGGGCCTCAACTAAATGATTATGGACAAGGTCAGTGCTGACCCTAAACATCGGCAGCAGCATTTGCGGATTATTGCTAGTCTATCCAAAGGCTTAAGCAACTACTTCGTTTTGGGCATTGCACAATATTCTCCTTTAAAGCTCGCTTACGACCAGGGACTATTGATGGCTTACTGCCTCATATATCACTGTAGCACCTTTGCCTGTGGAAATTGAGCTTTGGTCCTCTCAATGTCTTCTGTTGTGAGCTATGAGTCGGTGTTGCCCTGAAAAGGAACCATTCTCCTCACTGCGGTTGTACCATCCCGCTGCTGTATAAAGCTACCAGAATCTAATGGAGTCTTAGTTTTTATAAGCCTGCTTTCCGCATTCAGTTATCAGTGAATGGAGAGTAGCTGCTGCAGAACACTGCTATCACGAGTGGCTTTTGTCTACGGGCAAATTTTCTCTGGCCACAGCATCTATCGACCTAAGGCGGACTGATTATGACAGCAGCACCTAGGTAAAGAAAATCTGAGAACCGAGTAATGGACCGATAGCCTGAACGTATAGGCAGAGGAGCCCGACCTGCGACTGGTTATGTCAACGTTACCACGCCACTCATGAAATTATCGCAGCTAGTCTGAAAGAAATGGAGTTCTACCCTTCCGTTTCAATCAAGTGACACAATAATTTAGAAATAATAAGCAGCTTAACACCGGTCACAGCAGAAGAGGAGCGGCAAAGATCGACCTAGATCCTATTTCCAGCGCCTTCTCGCACTTCTGAATCACAGCTCACTCTTAAAAATGTACACTGGCCAGCGACATGCTCTGCTTTAGTAGAATCACATGCTCGAATAAATGGCATTGCTTCTGACTGTACACTAATTGCACAGGTAACTACGATCCCCATTTTGCCGAGAGGAACTCTTACAATGGTCGTGGAGCTACGTCATTAATTAATCTCAGCTCTGAATCCGTTATAGAGCATGTCTTCGTTTCATTTCAGTCAAGTTTATGTCCGTTTTTTCGAGCCTGAATATCATTTCAGACTGAGATCGCGACATTACTTACTTGGTGGCATTTAAAAGAGGCTATTATCCAAAAATTATAACTTAAACGCTTCTTAGTCTACATGAGTTTTACTTAATCAGTTTATGTGTTATAAAATGATCGATAAACTAGCATTTGAAATTTTGGTAATTTTTCCCTGTCTGACTAGGCAAGAACAGAGTCTTCGCATTCTCATTTTCTTAAACTTTGCATGGCTATGGTTATGGAAGCTTTTCTACAAACCAAATGATTTAGATAAAGTAAATATGACCGCTAGCCACTTCAACAGCTTGATTCATTTAAAATAACACAAGCCTCGTGGTGTCATTTACGGTGGTTTTAAATAGTCATTTTGTCTTCACAATCAAAAGGTATACATCGGTTATGTGTGCGGTCAATTAGAGAATCAAGAGGCAATTCGCCGTGCAATCAGTCTGACGTAAATGACACTGTCTAATTCGCGACACGTAACGAGGGTGACTTCTGCAGCTGTGTCGCTTCTCTGCTGAAGTGAAGCGTCAATGCTTGTGCTCTTTGTGACCGAGCTCTTCAGCTCTCCGTGGAACCATTCACTCCACCTGAGAGCGGCAGCCGGTGTAGTGGCCCGCAGGTGCCCGCAGCCTCTAACTACCTGCCTGCCCGCTATACCAGCACAAACTGGGCGTGCTTCTTTGTAGCCACGCCTCGGGTACGTATCAACCCCGGCTGCTGGGTGAGGATGCTTGACTAGACGAAGAGTCGTGGGCACAAAACTTCGCCCGTCGCTTACTTGTTCCTCTAGAGCCCTCTCACTGCAGTGAGAGGGCTCTAGAGGAAGAGGCTGGCAGATTGGCTACCCGAAAGATGCATGCCGCCAGGAGCGGACCTCCCACCAGGCGGTTAATTGCGCTCTAGTCCTCCGCGTTACGGCTTTCGCCACAGCTGTAAGCGAATAGTCCTGTAAAGTGCGATGGCGAAGGCAGGTGCTGTGAAAATGCCAAGAGATCAATGAGTGAGCTGAACGGGCATGATCCTCAAAATGCCGCTTCGCTAATGCTATTGCACTGAATGCTGCTGCCCAATTCTCGTACACTATGCACCTCGGTTTCTTTCGAGCGTGTTGTTGAACCAGTTTTTCCAGTTCCGTGCTTTACGTATGGTATTTTTATTTATTTTTATTTTATGGTATTTATTTTATTTGGGTTGGATTCTGAAAAAATGCTTTGCATTAAATGGCAATTGTAGGACAAGCCTACAAAATTACACAGGTCTTCAATTCTGCCTTTACCTTAGCACCCTCGGCCTCTTTCGAAGTTCCGTCGGATTCCCTGCCTGGAAGAGTAGAAGAAGTAAAGGTTTCATCTACCATACTCTCATGGTCGGTTTTACCTTTCCAAATGTGTCGTTAGTTCTTGTGCCATCATGCCAGAATAGTTTTACTTTTTATGCCGGCCGATGGCTATATTTTCACAAATATCCGTGCTGCTTTCCCTACAGCACTGTAATAGAAATTTGAAATGCACCATCGAATTTACGGCAGATCGCCTGCAGTTGCTTAAACCACAACACAAAACGGACATCAATATATTGTATCGAGATCAATTATATGAACGTGGCAGTTTAATATGAACGTAAGCAGTTAATGCAGGTGCAGAAGCTAGATATATCAAGCAAGATATAAAAGAAATCAGCTAATACCTTTCAGACAGCAATGATAAATTCCAAAATAAAGAAGACACGTGAACTTTGTGTGCTAAAGGCAGCAGTTTGAGTGGAACTACTACTCGAAAGTGGAAGATGACAAAGGCGGTATAGCAAACACCGAAGCCTTGGGTATCGGTTACTGTTGCAGCTCAATCTGGTTTAACCTAAAAAACCTTACACTTGACTAAGGAATGAAAAACTTTGGTTTCTTGATTAATCATGAAACTCACTTCAGGTATTGTGCAGTTGCTTCGTGCTCTAGCCTCGATTTAAATTTGGATTTTTATCAGTCAAAGTGATTAATCTTCCTTAGCTGACTAATGCCTTTGTGGAACCTGTGAATATTATAAGTTGATTTTACAGACTGCTACTGCAATACCGTGGGCTGTGACTAATACCTGGTCTAATGCAAGTAAAGCTGATTTTCTAAACCACAATCGTTACGTCTTGATCTGCTATCGGCTCTAGCTACGGTATGGGATTGATAATGCACGAAATCCGGCAACGTTAGAGCCGCTGGCTATGGCTACGTGCCTCGTGCTATTGCTTTATTGTTCAGGTGATGCTGCGTTTCCGACTTCCGCTTGTAAGTATTAAGGGTTCCTTTTCTATTTTATAGTGGAGTCATAGAAAATTGTGGTATTGATGCTGCTACATTTACCTTGAAAATTGTACAATCATTTGCTGAAGATACAAAATGGGTGACAAAAATGCTGCAATCTTTGAGCCCATGTATAGCGATAAATTGTGCACACTTTATAAATCTCTGAATTTTCTCAACCATTGACTCGTAGAAGAAAAATAATGACTTGCTTTTCTGTCTCGAACTAATTTAACGGCCACCTTTATAAATGAACGTCTGCCCCGGTATACAAGCTGGACGGAGTTCGCTGCTTGCTATTGCGGCGGCTCACACTTACTAAGAGCCTGCTAGGCTAAAAAGACTGAATTGGTGAGACGCTACTCAGCATGAACATGATGCGATGCGGCCGGAACTGCTTTTCCAAAATTCCTTGAAATTGTACCCGTTTCTTTCAGTATGTATTTATTTGTATCTCGTTTGAGATAGCTCGATGTATTTCGAGCTGAGGCTGAAAGCTACTGTTTTGCCATCTCTTTAGCCAAGTGAAGATAGGACTACCAGAACATCGGCGACAACAGGGGCTAAGAAAATGCATTGAATCCAAGTTTCAGACTGCGATGGTTGTCACTGATTAGCATTTCGGCCAGTCAGTTTACAAAAACGGGATGTAGAGATGATGGCCGACGATCATCAATAGCAATTCAGTTTGGCGTCTTAGGAGGGAGGGGAAGCTGACAAAGCATCTGTAGATAACAAAATATTGTCGCGGTGGATTCTTTCTCAAACCCAGCCTGTGGCTGAGTAAATTTTATGGAGGATTATAATAATAATAATAATAATATTGCACTTGATAAAGCGCCCTCAGAGAACTTAATCTCTTTCTAGGCGCTTTACATTTGCTGCAAAGTGATACGCAATAGAATAGTAAGTAAAATCATGCTTGAAAAACAATTTCAGTTAAACATCAAGGTGGTATATTACTCAGATAAGTGAACAGTGCTAGACATCAACAATTCAGGAGTAACCTATCACTAGGATCAATATGCAGGTCCGTCGTAATTTATGACTCAGACCATCTGACTGTAGTACCCAGCGACGGTTATTCAGTTGTATTATATCGCTCGACGTGATTTAGCCTTACTGTGGCTGCTGGGTTGACAGTTATATTGCACTGACACGGACTTTCTGGTCAGGTTTGGGCAGCCATCTTGCTGGCTGTCGTACTCTGCTACCGTTGGCTCACTTGCAGATATCGTAGGGTCCCCTCCTAACAATTATATCTTAGCTTGCGGTTGCCCCGAGTCATGCAATAGATAGCCAATATAATGAGCTTTGAGCTCGATTTCGAAAACCCGACTTGAGGCTACGACTTGGAGAAGACTTATGAAATATCAGGCATACAAAATCGTTTGATGTGTAAGTCAATTACCTCCATTCTCCTAATTGCGAAGGACCTCCACCCTGGTTAGCATCTAGGGTTAGCTCTCATTGGTGATATTTTTTCCGGTGACCAGTATGTATATTTAGCAGAAGCTGTTATAAACTCACAACTAGTGTGCTCGAGGTCCTCCGTCGTACCAGCTGAAATATGCTGACGATCCTTCGTTTTTGTGAGTTCGGTGTTGCTGGTAACGTCTCCTTCTTGATATTGCATCTGAACTGTGGTGCTCCTTCTTTGCCCGTGGGGCTTTTTCGCGAGAATCCAATGCCTACAGCATTCCCGCGTCGCGTTGCCGCGGTAATTGAGCCAGAGCTCCAACTATTCCTACGAGCCGTCTAGACATCAAGCCTACTGTTCGTCTTCTGAGATGGTTGGATTCTCAGCTACCCTGTATATCTAGTGCACTAAATTATTCCCCAGCTTCAGATTCTATCCCAGCTTCCTTCAAAGAGGCAGTTTTTAAGTCTGTGATTATTATGAAAGGTCCGTATTGAAAAGTGAACACGTGACCCGGAGAACTTGTCAGTTTGTCTGCCAGTTTCCGTTCCTGTCAAATACTATGAAAATAGTTGTGTCCGAACAGTTGAACTCTTACTTTCAAGCTTTAAACCCAGTTAGTAAGCTCCAGGTAATTTTTTCTGTAGGTCATTTCAGAGAATTAGAACTGCTGGGAATGTATAACGAACTTCGAAGGAAATATGACTTGGGTAGAGTCACTCTAGGATAGTTTTTCTGAATCTCGTGGGATCTTTGAATAAGTTTGGTGAACAAATCCTTCCGCTGTACCCCTATCGTCTCGCCTAAGAATGACTTATTATCAATTTACAATGGTTTAGGCTACATCTCAGTGGGGTCGCTCAGTAAGCCTTTGGAGAGTTGCGTGACCCAGGGATATGTTTTAATTAGACTTCATTTCACAGTATATGTTATCCTACTTGCCAATGTAGTCGCAAGAGCAATCTTGGCTTTTAATTTTACACCGATGTCATGCAACCGTACTCTTGGTTTGATCTTTCCCTACATTATAGCAATGCCATCTGCCTAAGCTCCCTCAAAGTATGTTTTGCTTACATTGGCTCTTCAGGTGACAACGATATTTTTGGCATTGAACGACGACAAAAAACCTCTTCAAATGTGAGCACAATCTAAGGGTTAGTCAGATAATGCATTAAAATTATCTAAAATTCATTTGAATAGCTCCCTAACAGAGCTTAATCTCTATCGAGGCGCTTTAAATATGCCGCTTGCCTCCAGTCCACAACCTCGGTCGTTAAAGGCGAGCACCTTGACCCCTCGGCTAAATACTTCTTCCTAATTTGGTTAGACCAGAATACAAACTTTTGTCACTGCATGGAGTCTGGCTGCCCCCTTCGAAACTGGTTTATCGCGAGACGAATACGTCAGTGTCGCAAGCCAATACTGCCCACTTTCGTCAATTTAGCTTGCGAAATTTTCGGCTTACTTATAAAAAAGACACCAGCGGTAAGTTCTTCCGTGCAATCGCAATGTCCCGATTGGAGTTCTGAAGCTCCCTGCTGCTAGGTTCTTTTACCTGAAAAACTGGAGCCATAGCAGCAGGAGCGAAAGTCGGTAGCTCATTGGCTCATTGGCATTTAAACTTCCAAACTATGCCACCGCTCATTGATCTTCGCAAGCTTCAACTTCGGAAGCATATCGAATTCAAGATAGTGCCACTTACCCTTAGTTTCTTCTATTTTTTTTCTCCCCCAGTACTTTCTGAACTACTTTCTCATCAGAACTCCCTTCTAGCCACTCACCCTTCTTTATCTGGTCGATTAGCAGTGCCAATATCTAACGTCAAATTTCCTGGAGATCGTGACTTTTCAAATATCACCACAAGGATTCCAAGTCTCTGCAAACTTTCAATTCGTAATCTTCCTATTTGAAGACAACCAAAGAAGCTACAAACTTGTCTTTTTCTATCGGCTTCGGCTCTTCTGTGTAAACTCTCCTCTATGCCGTTGTATGATGCGAAACTGTGCAAAACATGATTAAGGCCAAGAGCGATATGCTGTTGCATAAAGTTCGAGAAAGCTTTCTCTTCCCCTTTTTTTTAAATGCTTTCCGTGGGATTAAGTGCATTTTCAGCTAACCATGTTCCAGAAAATATGCTTTGTTATTTGAACAATTGCCAGTACGGTGCAGGAAGACATGGCAATCTCTACTGAGTAGTGATTCACAGCCGAGTGACCGATACTGGCGGTTGCTGGCTTCCAATTTATGGTCACTTCTAATCCTTAGAAACATGAAATCGCAGCCCTGGCATTAAATGGCGGATATTTTCCCTTCACTTTTAATGCAAAAGATCATCGGTCAGTCCCACTTTCTTGAGGACACTGTTTATTCATAAATGATAAATTGCACGGAACAATGCGAAAGATCATGTATCCACTTAATAAAATTAGGGAAACTTGGAAAACAACAATCTTGTCATTTATAGCCTTCATCTAAAGGAGCTCTCCTACGTTTCATGCCGTAGGCTATGGCTTGCGGAGGCAGCCCGATGCGGGTCACTAACTCCTAACAGTTCACCGCGATTTTACTATAAAGCACTTGCTTAATAGAGTAAGTGTGAGCTTTCACCACCACAAAATTACAGGCTGAAATATATTTCTTGCCTTTTACTTGACGAGTGACCCAATAGAGACTACTTCTGCAGACCACCAACTGACCCTCTAGCTAAACATAAGAGCTCGCGTGTCGTTCATTAATTAATTAGCAAGCTTCCTTTCCAGCTTATATGATGAAAGAAAGTAATGCTAATACATTTACAACACCCTCAAAGAGCTTAATCTCTTACTAGGTTCTTGACACATCCTGTAAAGGAGACACGAGCAAATGGCTAGTCGTAACATGCACAATGTCAACATGCAAAACTTTGTTAGAAGTTACATGTACAGTGCCAACATGCAAAATATAGCTGTTAGTAGCATGCACAGTGTCGGCACTCTTGACCTTACAAAGCAAAAGCCACGTGGATCTGATCAATGCTGCGATATACAGGTGTCTGTTTAGTTTGTGTCAGATGTCAAGTCGGTGGGTGTTGTGACGTCAGTAGGAGGCAAATTTTAGTCTTTCGTAGTACACAAGCTAAAGGTACGGTCTCCAAATGATTCGAGGTTCATCAAAAGTATGATGATAATTATAATTACGATAATAATACATTTGATGTAGCAACCTCAGAGAACTGAATCTATTTATAGGCTCGTTACATTTGTTATTAAGGAAGCAAGATCGAACGTGTAGTGGTGGCATGCTCGGTAACAACAACAATAGCAATGATTAGGGGTGACATGTACTGGGTCGGCAAGCAAGTACGGTTAGTGCCAGTACGCCAAGTGTCAGCACGCATAAGCACATAAAGAATGAGTCACATAGCCCGACTATAGCCTGTGATAAAGAAATGCATTTCTAGTTTCATTTTAAATGTGGTCAAGTCAGGGGATGCGGCGACGCAAGCCGGGAGTGAGTTCCAGAATTAAGAAGCATACGAACTAAAGGCAGCGTGTCCAAATAATTGTATGCTCGTACGAGGTATAAGTAGACGCTTAGATTCTTAAAATCCTGTAGAACAATCCTTAGCATGGTTAGAGGAGTAGACCTGATAGGTAGGCTGGAGCAAGAGAATGAAATGACCTAAACGTGCGCGACAGTACCTTAAATTTGATGCGTTGCTTGACTGAGAGCCAGTGCAGGTCGGCGAGAAGTGGTGGGATGTGGCGACTGGGACGCTCACGACAGACAAGTATAGCAGCAGGGTTTTGCAGAAGCTGTAAGCGCCTGATTTTACAAGCCAATATATCAATAAGCAGTTAGTTACAGAAGTCGAAGCGGGATGTCATAAAAGCACCTATTCAATTTTGGCATCCCTTTTTGAACAGGCCCAAACTTTAACAAAGTTATGTAATCATATTAACATAATAATGATACATTTTAAAAAGTGCTCTCAGGGAACTCAATATCTTTCTAGGTGAGCCGTAATGGCTCATAAGTAAGGCGGTTGCTGTTCACGACCTTGGGTGCGAGGTCGTGGGTTCGAATCCTGTGGTGGGCGATCCTTTATTGCCACTGCAAGCGGTGGTGATAGCCGTAAAGGCACTTCTGTCGCTATACAAAAAAGACGCTGTTAAATCAGCTAATATTACTATTACTATTACTTTCTAGGCGCTTTACATTTGCTGCAAACGAAGCATGATCGAATGGTTAGTGGTGGCATTCTTGATAAATGAGAATAACATGGATAGGGGTGACATGCACAGCGTCAGCATGCAAGCATGTAGCTGAAAGTAGACAGACTTGACTGTGGATCTGATGCGGTCATCAAATGAAAGCTCACTTTGGAAGAGGTCACTAATATTTCTTCCATATTTTACAGGATGTAGGCTAGCTGAGCCGATTGTGAGCCTTAGCCTTTCTGATTTCTTAATCATACTTGGTTTGGTCAGGGGGTTGAGAGACTTTGACGAGATCGAGGGCAGAGATGGATCAAATCAAAGGTTCGACTGAGTATCGTCATCTGTACGGAGTGAAAGCTTAGATTTTGCCTTGAAATCACTTCTGCAAGAGGAAGAAAGTACGTCGTGAAAATAACTGGATAAATGACGGAGAACTGAGGTACCCCATACTTCATGAGTTCATCTAATTATCTACGTCCATTCACATCAATACTCTGACGTTTCCCACTGAGATAGGACCCAAACCATTGCAGTGCAGTGATAGTGATGCCGAGGCCAGATGAAAAGCACTCGAGAAGGACTTGGTAATAATAATAATAATAATAATAATAATGCACTATATACAGCGCCCTCAGAGAACTTAATCTCTTTCTAAGCGTCTTACATTTGCTGCAAAGGGAAATGCAATTGAATGGTAAGTAAAATCATGCTTGAAAAACAAACAAAATGAATAATATGGTTAGGGGTGATATCACAGGGTCAGCATGCAAATGAGGTTAGTGGCAGCATGCACAGTGTCGGCACGCATAGGCACATCAAGGACGAATCACAAGGACCCACTAAATGCTGTCCTAAAGAGGTGTGTATTTAAGTTCCTGTTTAATGTGGTCAGGTCATGGGATGTTCTGGCGCAAGTCCGGAGGGAGTTCCAGGCTTTGGAAGCATACGAACTAAATGCACGGTCTCCAAAGGATTTAAGGTTTGTACGAGGTATTTGTATACTGTTGGATTCCGAAAAGCGGATGGTACGATGCTTGGCCTGATGGGGTCATATATCTGAAAGATAGGCTGGAGCCATAGAATGAAGGGACCTAAAAGGGAGCAACAAAACCATGAAGTCAATCCGTTGCTTGACTGGTAGCCAGTGCAGGTCGGCGAGAAGAGGATTAATGTGGCAGCTGCTATGCTTATGACAGACAAGCCTAGCTGCAGAGTTTTGCACAAGCTGCAATCGCCTGATCGCACATGCTGGTAGGCCAGTAAGCACTGAGTTGCAGAAGTCGAGACGAGATGTCACGAATCCATGGACCAACTTGGACGTGGTATCCTTATCTAAACAAGCCCGAATTTTAGCAATGTTATGAAGCTGAAAATAGGCATATTTGACTGTGGAGCTGATATGGTCGTCTAAAGAGAGGTCGCTTTGGAATATGACGCCTAGATTTCGAGCTGATTCAACAGGAGATATGCTGGCAGAGCCAATTTTGAGCGTCAGCCTTTCCAATTTGTGAATCACGCTGGGTTTGCCCAAAACTAGTAAGTTCGTTTTATCGCCATTTAGTTTTAGAAAATTTGCTGCCATCCATGTGCGTATGTCATCAATACATGCAGCAAGTGAGTTGAGAGTGTAATCGATAGCAGCTGGCCCGATTGCAGATTATCCATTTTCGGTGCCCGGTGAACGGAAGTAGCGAAGACAATCCCTCGGAAAGGACTTGTGCCTTACATGCAAAGACTGGTATATTCTTGTTTATATTAATAATCATTGCAGAAACTTGCACTCCAATACCATTACTTTTCTGGTTAAATAAATTGGTACCATACTATTTTGCAACTTCGTTCAAACCTTTATCGAAGATGCAAACCTTTACTGAAGATTTTGTGAGTATGTAGCTTAGCCCTGATTGTGGGAAAGGTCTGCGACTCGTCTGGAGAGTTTAACACTCTTCAACGTAGTTTTGCTAATTTTAACCTACTGCATTCATGAATGCGGATTTAACGCATCGTGTATTCGTATTCTAATGTCATCAATGATGACTACGTAAACTTTAACTTCATTTTAGGAAGACCAATATCAAATATGCCATCCCTGTACAAGAACTAAAAGCTTCCGACATCAGAGGCAAACTGAAAAGTGCACTAGCTCTGCCGTTTTCTAAGTGACGTAACTTTGAAATTTTCAGTAAGGCCAGTAACTTGCTACTGTATTTATGCTGCTAAAAATATTCATGTGGCTCAAAGATTTTAAACTATTCATGATAACTACTTGTCGCCATATGAATTAATAAGGAAATATACATGTCCTGTTTTTGAAGAAGCTTTGATGGCTGCTGTGTTTTCAGTAGAAGCACAGTAAAACTGTTTAATAAACTAATGGGGCTCGCGATAGCCTCTCATTTCGCGACTGGCAGACTAAATGAGCATATCCCTTAATAGTGATAATAATAACAATAATAAAACAGATAATAGTTATATGTCGTGATATATGTGGTATGTAAGTTCATGCCTATCCCGGTGCTTAAAAACTGCCAGAGAACATGCTCGCAGGGAATAGAGGCACGTGCAGTATCATGTAAGCAATAGCAATACAGTATCATGCTTAGGCCAGAAAGCAAAAGCCAACATGAAGACATCCGTGAGTGGTTGTGTAGGCTTTTAGCTTCCATAATGCAATGAATCATGAGCAATTGCCCCCACGATGTACACCGGAACAAAGCAGAGACATGTTCACTGGAACAACTGGAAGGCTGACTGTAGTAGATGCTTGTTTATCCGAACACTTAAATGATGCAAATTAATGGCAGCTAAAACCATAACTTGAGGTGATTTCGAGGCTTTTGGTTATACAAGCTAAAGCTTCGATCGTCAAAGATCTCAGTTTACTGAAAGAGACGGTAAGATTACTGCAAGCATACGAGCATACGGTGAAAGAACACAGCAGGAGAATTGCGGTGGTCTATAGGTAGGCTGGTACTAACGAGTGAAGAGGTCTGTAACCTTGACCCGAGATCTTGAAATTAATTATAGTCTTGATATGGAGTGATTCGAGCTCAGACAGAAGCAGTGTGATGCGGCAGCTGTGCCACTAACCACAGAGATTAGGCCCCCTGTGTTTCCCAGGAGGAGCTCTCTCTTCATAACTTGGGTAATAGGTTTGAGTCATTCAGTGGGCGATTTATTGTTGTCCACTGCAAGCATCGTTAATAGTCGTTAAGGCTCTGTTGCTCCTATAATAAAGAAGCATTAGAGTCATCTATTTTTATCGAGCCGTTGAGTTATCATCGTTGAACTCAATTAAGGGCGCAGGCTGGGAGTCCTTGTAGACAGAATTGAATTGCAACAGGCGATATTTAAATGAGTGACATAGTTTGGCTATCACGCTTCTGACTAAGCTGGCCCTGTATTTGGCAATGTTTCTTTATTGAAAGTAAGCGGACCTGACAGTGCAGAAAATATGCTCGTCATATAACAAGGCGTCTTATAATAGTAGGCCTAAATTACGGGAAGCCATCACTAAAGTGGTGGTAGCTGAACTAACCTTGAGGAACAGATCTTCCTACTGGATTGTGACATAACCTCTGCCTATATCTATTAGGTTAGTATTATTATCATTAACTTAGCGTAGCTTTCTAGCCAATTTCGTTGATGCATGATGCAAGGGAATCAAATGAGTCCAATGATTATTGTTGGCAGATACCTAATCTAGCCTGGTCTTTGAATTGTACAACACATTTCAAAAATTATCGGCAACATTTATTCTTCAAACTTTAGTCTGTAATAAGAGAAGATCTCTTCTAACTGATGGAGCCTCAGTGCGACCACCATTAAGCGCTTGGAATTTACAGCCTAACGGATGTTATCTATTGTCTGGTTTCTTCCGGATATACAGTGTACAGTTAACCAGTCTACAGTTCAGTACTATTATCAGCAATAATTCAAATCTGAATTTCTTCGTCTTTCTCTTCAGATTTAAATTGTAATTCTCTGTCCTCTCTTCTGGAACACTAGTGACTGAAAACGTATTCAACCATCTTATATGCAATGCTTTTTTTCACTGTCAAATTAAACCATCCCTGTGCGTTAATTCAATTACTTTCGTTAAATATCGGCCATATATGTGCACAACTACAACTGTGGCTATTAGACGAAATCTCAAATCTACCAAACTGACTGAGCCCAGACTGATCTAGCTGTAAACTGGACTAATAGACACATGTTTCTGCAGAGATAGCACATGCAATAAAGAGTGCGTGTTTAAATAAGGACCCGTCAATAGAATGCTTTTAAAAATTTGCCTGAACTCAGCCATGTGGACCCATGTGTTTCCAGTGTCCTTCTCCGAGACATTGATCTGCTGCTGCCATGCATAGCAATGAAAATGTCATTAGCCTCAGGTCACGTTCCAGCACCGTTTAAAATTGATGTAGTCAGGCCACTAATCAAGAAAGCAATACTACACTGAGAGAACTTGAGCCACTTCGCCCCAGTTTTCCTTTTACCGTTCCTATCAAAGACACTGAAACTAATTGTAGAAGACAAGCTGAACTGATATATTGAAACTTCAAACCTTTCTAGTATATTCCAGGCTGGTTGTAATGCTAATCACTTAACAGAGATAGTCTTGCTTCGGGTGCATAACAATCTACTTAGCAGTGCAGGCTTAGGTAGATTATGTTCGCTTGTTTTGCTCGATCTTTCTGCAGGTTTTGATACTGTTGATCACCAAGCCTTTTATGAGCCCCTCTCATCTTGCCTGGGAATCACTGGCACTGTATAGCAATGGTTCAGGCCCTATCATAGCGGAAGGCTACAGAGGATTAATGTAAATTGACAAATATCATCCGAGGAACCTCTGAAATATATGGAGTATCATAAGGCTTCGTGCTCAGTCCTGTACTTTTCACGGTTTATACTCTCCCTCATGCCGATTGATTGCCTAGCTAGGTTATCAGTTATATATCGATGGCACTCGGCTGTCCCTGGCTTTTATCTCTCCCAGCCCTGCAGCACATCGAATTATCTGAACTATCTTGCTGCACGTTTTGATGACATCCGCATATTGATGGCAGCAAAATTTCTTAAATGTAATGATGATAAAACCGACTTACCAGCTATGGGCAAACCAAGTGCGATTAAACAAGTGGAACTATGAACGCTCACATTCACCTCAGCGACAATATCTCCTGTTGAATCTGCACAAAATCTAGGTGTTTTGCTCTAAAGTGACCATTTAATAAAAGACTACGCCAGCTCGACAGTCACGTCTGCCTACTTTCATCTACATAACCTCGCTAAAAGTCGGATTTTTTTAGACAGAGATACCACATATAAATTTGTGAAATCCTGTCTTCACTTCTCTAACCCCCCTGCTTGGTGGACTACCAGCCTGTGCAATAAGGTGCTTGCAGCTGGTGCAAAACTCTGCAGCTAAGCTTGTCTGTCGTGAGTGTCAAAGTTGAAACATCACACAACTTCTCGCAGCCCTGCACTAGCTCCCAGTCAAGCAAGGCATCGACTTCCTAGTTTTTTTTCAGTCATTCTTAGGTTCTTTAATATTTTGGCTCCAGGTTAATTATCAGAACGACTTTGAAACCGGGCTAAACGGCATACGATCCCCTTTTCGGAATCTAATTGTTTACTTATACCTTGCACAAACCTCAAATCCACTGGAGACCGTGAATATAGGTCGCATGCTCCCAAAGCCTGGATTTTACTTCCGACTAGCATCATGAGATCTCTTGACATGTAACTCAACAAAGCCATAAAGACTATGTGGGTGTTACACAGGACTGTTTTGTATAGCGCACTCACAGCCTGAGCGGCTTTCGGTCTGCATTCGGTAGCCAACACATTTCATCTCACGCAGCAAAGAGAAAGTGGGAAGCGTAGCCGAGTCAGGAGAGCAGTTGAGGTAGCGAGTAGCATGGAAGTTGAAGCTCAGGACCACTCAGAATGATGAGGCATAGTCGGCAGTAGGAGATTATTGTTGTTGCCTAAGAATTGTTGAAGCAATTTCCACAGTCTAGGACCTGCAGAGCTAAAGTTTCTGACGCCAACGGTCTTTAAGCGGAGGAATTGAACAGCTATTTTATGGTCCATTCAGGACCTGAGGGATACGAGGAGGCTGAAACTGATGCAGCAGTTCAGCTAGGTATTGAGGAGCCAAGCAGTGGCGGGCCTTGTGGGTCAGCATAAGAACTTTGCCCTGTATCTGTTGATCAACTAGCAGCCATGCTAGCTCTTTTAGCAAAGAAGACACGTGGTCAAACCTGTGGAACTTGAAAACTAGCCTTGCAGCCATATACATAGCCAGCTGCTATGGCCTAGTTAATTTTTTTGGTAGCCCAGACAAAAGGAAATTGCAAAAATCAAGCCGAGACAGAACTAATAACCTAGTTATATTTTTGAAAGCCATCGTGGAAGACAGCCCCTAATCTAAGATAATGACGTGATGGTTAGCTGCAGAAACAGTCTTCTGAATAAAGCTCATAAAATTTAGGCAGCTGTCAAAAACTACACATTTGGAGCACGTGGCAATGGTTGCACCACTACATCACCTATTGGAAGAGCAAAGCCTTCTAATCCAGCAGCAAGCTTAGGGTATCCTATGAGCAGCAGTTTAGCTTTTAAGAATAAACTAAAAACACATATCTTTATCACAGAATTCATTGGGTCCCTGTGCTTCTTTTTGTATGTGCTTATACGCGATGACACTCTGCATTCAGGGCTCATAAATATGGGTTAGGATTCTACGAAAAATCCAGAACACCAACTCTCGTTACCTCAACTTGTCCTCGAGTCGTAAAATCGAACCCGGGCCCTAAGGCCGCCAATCACCCAATAGGTTGCCCTCCACGACTGAGGTCATGGGTTCAGATCCTGCGATGGCGATTCTTTATTACCAGCTGCAAGAAGTGATGGTGATGCCCGTCAGCAGTCACATAAACGAGGCTCTTAAATCAGATAATAAGGACAACTGGGAATCGTGGCCAGTAATTCGTATACCGTGCCTTTCCTTATTACTCAGGCATCTTTCTCATCGACCTCTACTGGCTACCGGTCAAGCAATGGATCGACTTCAAGGTTTTGTCGCTCACTTTTAGGTCACTTCATCCTTTGGCTCCAGCCTATCTCTCAGATTTATTCGCCCAGCAGGCTAAGCATCGTAGCACCCGCTTTTTGGAATCTAACAGTTTACCAATACCTCGTAAAAACCTCAAATCCTTTGGAGACCGTGCATTTAGCTCGTATGCTCCCAAAGCCTGGAACTCCCTCCCGACTTGCGTCAGAACATCCCCTGACCTGACCACATTTTAAAAAGAACTTAAAACACCTATTTAGGATAGCATTTAGTGGGTCCCTGTGAATCGTCCTTGATGTGCATATGCATGCTGACACTGTGCATGCTGCCACTAACCACATTTGCATGCTGACCCTGTGCATGTCACCCCTAACCACGTTGTTCATGTTGTTTATCAAGCATGATATTACTCACCATTCAATCGCGTAACACTGCAACAAATGCAAAGCGCCTAGTAAGAGATTGAGCTCTCTGAGGGCACTTTATTATTATTATTTATTATTATTATGCATTATTATTATTAGTATTATCACATTATGTATGTACGTGTAAATATATATATATATGTATATATATTATATTTCCATTCTGCCGTAACAAAAGAGAATCTTCAGATTTCTGCGAGAGGTTGTGGGTGGATAAATGCGTGTAAGGATCAGCTCAAACAACGGATGTAGTTTGTTTCATAAAATTGTTTCCCAAAAAAAAGACTCAATCAGGGCCAATGCATGTTGAATTTTCTCGTAGATTCACGATGACGGATAATTTGCTTAATAATTTCGGATATTTGTTACCACTAGGGTAGTTAGGGTGTACAATCTTCTATAAATTTTCTATCTGTCATTACTGACTGGGCCAAGACTTATTACAATATACTATTTATTTAGCTATTTATACAGTAATGTAATGTAATGTAATTTATCTGCGTCAGTAACTCCACAAAGTCATAAAGACCATGTGGGTGTTACGCAGGAGAGTTTTGTATAACGCACTCACAGCCTAAGCGGCTTTCGGTTCGCATTCGGTAGCTTACAGACTTCGTCTCACGCAACAAAGAGAAAGTGGGAAGCATAGCAGAGTCAGGAGAGCACTTGAGGTAGTGAGTATCATAGAAGTAGCAGTTCAGGACCGCTGAAAAATATGTGCCATAGTCGGCAGTTGGAGAGTAGTAGTCGTTCAATAACGCTCATCGCTACCTACTACGGGAGGTCATGAATTTAGCTGACTGAGATTGCAGGGATATAAAAATAAGCGTATATATATATATATATATAAGCATATATATATATATATATATATATAAGGCTGTATATATATTGTTGATACATGCAATATATGGATGCACATAATGTGCTATATACATACATTATATATATATATATATATATATATATATATATATATATATATATATGAATGACACGTTAAACTTGGATTTATCGATATACTTTCCAAAAACTGTGCACATAACGCTGTTATTAAAATTTGATCGTTATTTAAAAAGGTCCATGAGACCTTATATTACTTCAAACATATATAAATTTGATAGATCAGGCTGTTCCTTAAATGGACGAATGAGTCTCGTTTCGTTGACCTTGAGGCAACGGCTAATATTGGCAGTCTCAGAAATGTTGTTAAGCACTTGCTGTTTATAGATAGGCTTGAACTTAGTAGGGGTTTTGAATGTCGCCTTCTGAATTCATCACTTTTTGGCAGTCGTTAGAAAAGGACAACATCTGAAGCAGGCTAAGGCTGGTACGTACCGCTCAATCGGGCATGCCAGGCAGACAACAGGAAACTGCGGCTGCATAGCGCTTGCACTGCTAGTGGCTCCTCAAATCTAGCCACGCCAGACACGCATAAGTTCCAAGTCAAACCCCAGACTTCGAGCTCAGTCAGGCAGAGGAAGGAAAGTGAGCGTTACGCAAGTCCATCCGATCTTTTGGGCGGGCAGCCATTTTCAAATTAATCCTTCGTGAACATTCCATGGCAACGCATCCGGCGGGGACCGAGGGTGCCCGACTCTACGTATGCCAATGTGCGCACTCTGCTCCGGGTCGCTCTTAGCGAAGCCTAGAAAAATGCACCGGCGTAGCTAAGCAGACTTTCTACCTTTCGTCGCCGCTCGCTGCCGACTGACCTCTGCAAACGAAGGCACGACGCTCTCACGTTGCGGCGGTTGTGCACGGAGGTTCAGAGAACGCTCTGGACCTTTCGTACCCAGCTTGGCTATACCAGCGTCAGCAGGTTGAGATTCCAGAGATCTTTAAAATTCAAAGGTTTGATGGCTGCTTTTCTAATCAGCGTCTAAGAGCGCCTCTCAACGAATGAAACGCTATTGCATTGGCGGGTTTTCGTTGCAAAAGCCGTTTCACTGAGCTTTATTGCGCAAAAATCCTGGCTTGCTGCACAATAATGATGAGAAGTGGCTGCTGGAAAAGAGTCCACACCTCTCCTTAACGCTCTTCATATGCTTCGCCTTTTGTTTGTGTTAGAGAAACCAATGTCACCACGAAGGGTTATTTTGTGGTGGCTTGTGAGCAAATAGACGGAGGAGTTTACAAAGAGACTAATTTGAGCTCGGAGAGAATTCTTGTGATTAGCGCAACTCTAATTGACGTCGCTACACTCCGCTTTGGAGAGCGACGAGCCTTCTCCAAATATTTCCTAAGCATTATATTAAAACGTAACCTTCGAAGCCGTAAATAAGCTCGTCGGCGAGAGGCCGCAGTACCACCGGAAGAAACGACTTGTGGCTTTGGCGTTCTTCATTTTGTTATGCCTTACAGGTGCAGTCAGTTATCATTCTCTTTCCCGAAAATGATTGAACATACCTCTGTCCGCCCTCGGCGCACTTTAATAAATGGTGTGCGTCGTACGTTGATGAGCAGTATTGCCTCCCCCCCCCCGTCTTCGCCCAGGAGTTACTGTGCTCGCTCTTCACCACCGAAATCATGGGCTCGACTCCTAGAGTGGGCGATCGACTGTTGGCCCCATGCAAGTAGTGATGATAGCCGATAGGGCTCTTCTTTCGCGTAAAAATGAGGCCCTAAGTCAGCTAGCCTTTTTTCAACAGCATTCCGTGAGTTTGGCAGTTGCTATGCTACGATCGTGTCTACTAGCACGCTTAGTGCTTAAGTATTTTTCAATTACCAATCAGTGGTCTAAAAATTGCATCAACGAGTAAATTAGAAACCCGCTGTACGTAGTGGTGCGGGCAAGTAACCTGGAAATAGAGGACAAGACTCACAATCAGTGAGCTGGTGGTTTAGGGTTGGAGAATTATGCCCCCATCGCCTATTGAATGTATCTCCCTCACGAGACATTTATTGATATTTCTCAAATACTAATGGGACGATCGTCATGCAATTGGCACCAAACAACAAGGGTAGCATAAGCTATCTTTTGATGTAACCATAGCTGTTGTGTTGACCTGATGACCTATAAAGGTCGAGGTCACGTTTTTCACTTTACCTCAGCTAAACATGACTGTGCTATCAAATCGACAGATTTCATCCCAGTTACTTAAAAAGATGCCAAACCCATCAAAAAATGCATGACACTTGGCTCCGAAACATGAAACTCTAAAGAAAAATCAAAACTATTTAGCATATCAACTTTATGGAGGTGTCACCAATCTCTAAGTTCCTGGACATTCGTGACTTGCAGCCATACTTACTGACCCACGATGGAAATATGAGCAAGTCACGTTTACGAGGCAGGTGATCCCTACATATATTGGCAAATCCACGTCGATCGGTGGGTTTTGGCAAAGCTGTAAGAATCGATGTGGCAAACAGTACCAGTGTTGGGAAAACACTCACAGAAAAAAAATTAAGCTCTAGATCCGTGTAGGTGATGAAAAAGAAGGCTGTCTTACCCGGTTTATCATCATGTAAATTTGAAGCACACACCTAGGAGCGTTTGCTTCAAACTTCACGTGATCGGATCACTATTAACCTACTTATGACATTTGGATACGTGAGTGAAATGATGACGACGGTGAGCTATGATGGCACACTAGGTAAGGCAGTTGCTTTTCATGACCTTGATCTCGAGGTTTTGCGTTCGAATCCTGTGGTGGCGACCCTTTATTGCCGCTGCAAGCGATGGTGCTCTTCTGTCGCTACATATTTTTAGCATGACAACACTGTTGACTTATTTAGGTCAAGAACTGGCTGCTCTTGACCTAGATAAGTCAACCTACTGAGACACCAGGTGCATGCAAGAAATCTGGAATGATCTTTTGAGTACAAACAATTATACATTCCAAATTCAAAGTTGGTCTAACCACCATTTTTGGAGACATGACATAAGCACGATAGCGAAGGCTGGCATTTGACTTGGTCGTGTGGGAGAGAAAATGAGAACCCCAACCTAATATGACATCACTATGCAATGGTATGTATCGCACAAGCAATTCAATAAATAGATATATATATATATATACAGATCTTATGAATAGGTTAACCTTACAAAGCCCGTGTACAACATCAGCAGTACATATCCACGATAACTCAGTCCCGGCAGTCGAACCCGCACCACCTTGGTATGACAACCGGGCCTCTGAGCCAAGTTCGCCAATACAGATGTCATCTATAAATGGCACAAGTGAGAGCTTTAAATCACCTCCATTTCCCTTGAATACAGTTAAATCAGCATTTTCAGACGTAATCCCAGTGAATGATGTGCTTGTTTAATCCAAGTCACCAGCTGACCGGCCGCCGGTACCGTGGCACCTTCGGCACCTTCATATATGTTTAGTGACTGCTACAAGAACAGGATTATCGGTCCCGGGATTCACTAGGTACCATGAAAATGGACTCCTTACATGCCTCAACACCTTTGGCTGTAAATTGTCTACACATTATCTCTAACGATAATCTAGTTGCTGAACATAGCCACTTCCGGCTTGTGTGCAGATGAAAACATACTAATACTACAATATTTCTAGCAAGGAAACATGGAGTTATAGCCCTGGATAGCTCTTTGCTGCAGTGGGTCTTTGAGTTGCCAGGGCCAGGCTACGCTCGATCCCATCGCACTAACGCTTCTTTCGTTAGTATATCTACCAGTCAGACGATTGACCTCGAGGGAGCGTTTCCTCATTTTGAAAACTTGACTTTTTATAGTTTCAAGTGACGTTCTGTGCGTCCATTGAGGGCTGGGTACCTTTTATTGATGGCGTTAGACGAAAAACGCCTCTTCAGAAACGCCATAATTAGTAAACAAGTCATAGTTTTTACCTTGATGCATACTTCCGGTATATTGTAATGCTCATCTGAAAAGGGGGCTGTATGCAAGTCCTTCAAATTGGCCATCATTAGACGGATACTTACAAAGCCTGGATTAGACACTGAGGTCCTTGAAAACTACCGCCCGGTTTCCCTTTTTCATTTTTGTCAAAATTTCTTGAAAAAATTGTCGCTCAGCAGTTAGTACCACACGTGGTAAAAATTAAATATGAGAAACATTTCATTCGGAGTGCAAGTGGCATTATTGTGTGACGGTGTCTCCAGCGGCGGCTGTTCTAGAGCCAGCCTCACGGAGACACAGCAGGCGCACGTGCGAGGTAAACGAGACTGCTTTATTCCTCACAACGGGCACATATGTGAGAGCCCGATTAATCGCAACAGCGACACCAAATATAGCATGCACTAGTGGCCTAACGCTTCGCTGTGCTACATCGGCGGCTTGGCTGTTGGCCACAGGTGAGGCATGTGCATGAGTGTCCTGCACCTCGCCAATTACAGCAGAAGCCGCACTCGCACACCGCAGCATCACTCCACTGAAACTGCTCTCCTCTATGTAACCAGAGACATCCTATGCAACAACTATGATGGGAGTGAAACTGACCTGGCAAAGCTACATCTATCAGCTGCCTTCGACACCATTGATCGCGATATCCTAATTGAACGATTGAGAACAACGATTGGTCTGGCAGAGGAGGCACTGGTGTGGTTTAAATTGTGCTGTCTGATCATGCTCAATCCGTGTCGTGTGGGGTCAGGTCTCATCCAGCAGACCAATCACCTGTGGAGTCCCTCAATGGCTCTGTCCTCGGTTCATTGCTGTGCTCCAGTTATACTCAACCTGTGGGCAAAGTTATTAAAAGTTATTAGTTATTAAGTTATTAGTTATTAGTCCAATTTAATAGGACATCACTTTTACACTGACGATAATCAGCTTTATTTTTTATTCAATTCATCGGAATCTGCTGCAGCAAATGATAAACTGAATGCTTACTAAATTTCATTATACTAAACAGAGATACAACTGAACTGCTGCTCATAGGGCACCCTAAGCGTGCGGTTGGACTGAAATGGATTGCTCTTCCAGCAGGTGATGCTGATGTGTGACCATCACACCTGCTCGTAATGTAATTGCCGTCTTCGACAGCTTCTTACATTTTGAAAGCTTTGTTGACGAGATTGCTTCTACAGCTAGCCATCACGTCTCATCCCTATCTTAGATTAAGAATGGCCTTCCAAGATGGCTTGCATAATATATAACTAGCTGCTTAGTTCTGTCTTGGCTAGCTATTTTAGTTCTCTCACTTTCTCTTTGTTTCGTGAGGTCAAGTCTATTGGCAACCGAATGCGTACCGAAAGCCGCCTAAGCAATGTGCTTAACAAAACTCTCCTGTACAACACCCACATAGACTTTGTGGAGTTTCAGACCTTGATACATTCCATAAAAAACTGCAAACTGACGGTGGTAATTACTGCACAAAGCTTAAATGTATCCATTTCTATCTAGAAATCTTCAATTCTAATTTCATAAAAACTTTGTACCGTTTCAGGAGATAGTGGGAGCTCCGAGTTGAAATATGGAGCTCAATACACGGCTTCAGAAGCAAAAGAGTAATGGCTGCTGACACACTGCATGTGTCTGTTTTCTTAGCCTTAACAGATGATTTGGGGTGCAACATGTTCATTCTTTCTGGACAGAATGTATTCAGCTGCTTTGCCGCTGATCGCTGGAACTCACTTCCGACTTGGGTCGCGACATCCTCTGATTTGGCCTCATTTGAAAAGTAATTAAAAACGCATCTATCCATTACAAAATTTAGTGGATCCATGTGACTGGTTCTTTGGGTGCTTAAGGGTGCGGACACTGTATGCCGCCACTAAACATATTTCTATGCTGTCCAGTTGCATGTTGCCATGTTATTCCTGTTGTCATTGAGCATTCTACAACTACCGATTCGGTTCCCTGCCCTCGCAGCATATATTAAGTGCTTAGAAAGAGACTGAGTCCTCTGACAGCTATATTTCAAACCTAATAATATTATTATTATTAACTGGCTCGTGAATCTAAGTTTGATCACATTTCTAGTATGTTCTGCACTCACGCTGGGAAGAGTAAGTTTATATCCCTACTCTCGAAGAATTTACCCGTCCCTATTTGACCCTTTTGATAAATCGAAGCTGCATAGAGCCTTTGCACTCAAGGGCTATTAATTCTATCGCTTGGGGTTGAGTGCTCCTAAATCTAGGCCGGCGGGAAGTTTGCAGCTTTTTATGGCTGTGTTTATTTTTATTTATTCTTTTTACAGCTAAATTTGTTTTGAGTGTAGGGTGGGATGGGGCTTAGCTCCACAACTAGGCAATGGGTCAAAAGAAAAATCAGCACATATTATATTGGCGAGCAACCGGCGGACACACGCTCAGTGGAGCAACTCTTCTTTTTTGCCTCATTTTCACGGGCAAGCGGCAGCAGCTGGCCCAGCGCTGCGACTCGGCAGGAGTCAACCGGCCTAAACCTGCCATCACTGGTCCCTCCCCTCCCCAGCACAGCAGACGCTCAGTAGAAAGCTTCGTTCGGATTGGCTAGCTTGGTCAGTGTGTGGCATAAGCCAGCCGCTCCCAGAACCTTATATCTGCCTAATAAGTATCTCTCGTTGCTACTGCATGCTGCTTCGCAGTCAGCTTGAAACAGCCACCGAGACCCGTTGGCGACAATGCTGTCAAAATGCTTCTTCGCTGCATACGTAAAGTGCCTTGAAAGAGATTGAGTTCCCTGAGGGCGCTATGCAAACGTGTTGCTACTATTATTATTAGCATTAGTACCAATTGATCAACTGCTAGTTTGAACGTAGACCGGTTTGTTTCTCCGACATGGCTCGCAAGAGATTATTTAATGATATGCTTATAATTTGCATCTGTTTGAAGTATTCCGAGCGGTTCCTCACTTAAACCATGCACTGTGGAATGCAGCACTGGTGCTCGGACTTCGATGGGCTCAAACTGTCAGAGCCGACTTGGCTTCATTTCTCAAAAATTCAGTCGCAGGCGTTCTTGGCTGCTTCATCCTGCACCCATCCGCTGCCGCCCTCATGTTTTCTGACAGCTTGGAATGACCATTCACCCAGGGTCGCGTGTCCTTCACCGTCACCATTGCTCCTGACTTTCCGCCCATCCAGCCCGTCTCCCTTTGAGGACATTCTCCTCCCCTTTCCGCTTCTACTGCAGCTGAGTAGGCTACTTCTACGCCAGTTAACGCATAACGGCCTCTTCATTCCGTCTGTGAAGATAATCGTCACCGAAACAATCGCAGGCTTCTTCTTCGACCTTGTGCTGGACACAGCACCAGCCCTACAAATGCAATACTATCGGTCGAACCGATGAGTGTAGAGAATGCTACTAGCAGGATGGGCAGCTCAAGTTAACTTGGAGTCTTATTGAAATGACAGACGGGCTGGTTATAATAATGATAATACATTTTATATAGCGCCGTCAGAGAACTCAATTTCTTTCTAGGCCCTTTACATTTGCTGCAAAAGAAGCACGATCGAATGGTAGGTGGTTATTAATGATTGCTTCATCTAAGTTGCAGATGGAGCTCGACCTTTTCTAGATATCCAATCACACAGGCTGGGTGAAAGAGCCTTTCGGGGGCGCTTTACAAACTACCGTCAGCAAGCCCTTCGAAGGC
The DNA here is from genome assembly GCA_009760855.2 of Cristatella mucedo. NCBI lineage: Eukaryota > Metazoa > Bryozoa > Phylactolaemata > Cristatellidae > Cristatella > Cristatella mucedo. The sequence goes on from WPIO01000024.1 coordinate 3,016,778, forward strand.
TGATGATTGCAATACTAATAAAAAATACCAGCTGATCTAACAGCCTCTTTTTGCATAGCGGCAGAGCCCTTAAGGCTTTCACTACCGCTTGCACTGGCAATAAAGGATTGCCAACCGCATGATTCGAACCCATGACCTTAGAATCTAGGTAGTGAAAAGCGACCACCTCACCTCATGACAGTTCTTAGATACATGAATAGTGTCAAGGGAAAGCGAAACCTTATTGCCGGCACTTTACGTGTTCTGCAAAAGACGCATAGCAATTGGTATGCGATAATATGTACAAAGATAACATAACCACAAGATAACCGTAAGATGACCGCTCAAATAAATAAATAAAATAAATCCTAGCTGATTAAACAGCCTATTTTTGTATAGCGACAGAAAAGCCTTTACGGCTATTACCACCACTTGCAGTGGCGATACAGAATCGCCCACCGCGGGAATCGAACCCACGACCTCGGGACCGAGGTCGTGAAAGCAACCGCCTTACCTAGTGTGCCATCAAAAGGACAGTTCACACGTACCCAGCAAATACTGTGAGGAATGACTCAATGATGGGCTCGCTTGTCAACCACCAACGCCGAACCGTGTTCAAACACTAAGACTAAGCTAAAGCTTAATTCATCCAAACAAAGCAAGATCAGCAGTTACGACGATCCTGAAGCTTGTCAGAGATTATCGTTGTTACGTTAGAATAAACAGAAAGTACTCTTTCCAATTTATTTGCTTGTGGGAATTGTGCAAGTTGTGCTATGCGAGGTGGGAATAAATATGATTTGTGGTTGACACTCGTGATTGTTTCAGGACTCTCACCTGCAGCTTGCCAAGGTCAAGCGAACTTAATTCATCGCCTTAACTTAGCTTCGGAGGTGTTCTTTGCGCAGTGCAATCTAGAAAGTAAGATTAGGCCATGCACCAATGAGATTAGGCCGCAAGCGAGCAGCTCATTCAAAATGCTTTTGGCAGTCGCCCTCCCGAACTCTCGAACGATGCTCGAGCGGCACAATAGCCACCTGACTGACCTTGACTTACCGCCATTGGCAGTTGCTAAGTTTTGATGCCGTTGGTCGTGAGCTCACTTACACAGTTGCAGCTAAAAGCTGTGTTAGACCAGCTACTCCCCCATTGCTCTGCCGGTAAGAGTTCGAGACTGCTTGCACTTAAGAGTGGGTTCGCAACGTTCAAGCCATCTTTCGCCAACGTTGCCCATGGAGGCAAAACACCGAAACCGCCTTCATGAATCAAGCACCGGCTCGTTTGGGCTCTGGTTCGGGTTAAGAGTGAACAGAGCGACGATCCGGTATTCTGGGCAGAGGGGGTCTTGGATTTAATATTGGCATACTTACTGGTTCATCATTGATGGTGGCTTGTGTTCACTATCTCAAAGTAATGCTCACTGTTTTGGGTACTGCAAGCAGACAGTCACTGCCGATCGGTCAACTATAGGCTGCAAGCTCAGGCTGCCAGGTCCAATGATTTGCGATTATTCTGCACTAATTCAAGGCCAGAAACTTTCTAGAACGTGATTTCTTAAGCACGTGGAGACATAGCTGAAGAATGAAAGAATTTTTTCAAAGGCGAGCCTCGGATAAACCAAGCTGGGGTACTTGTAAACAGCGTGCGCGACCAAGCCATCACAAACTCATGACGTAGATCCGGCTGTCTTCTAGCCCCGCTAAATCCCAAATGCAGCTACGTAAACCCATGTATGCATGCATGCCGTTATATATTATTGATGATCTAAGATCAGATAAAAAGTTGCATTATTCCATTAGAAGCTGGAAGCGTATTGACATAAGTTAAGTCCCAAGGTTGTGTGTCTAAAAGTCCGTACAACGGCCTCCTGCCTGCAGTTTAGTATGAAATGCATTAAGTAGTAAAAGTACACCAGCGACACGACAGCCTAACCTCGCTCGATTGGTTTAGCAGTCTTGTCTGCTTATCAGTTTTGTGCCGCATTTCACGACGCTCACTTGAAATCGGAGTCCGATCAGCGCCTTCGAGTCACGCTTACTACACTCCGGTGCACTCCTATACTCTGGTACACTTTCGGGGGCTCAAGCGTAACGAAGAGCGAAGCCCCCAAAAGCGAGCGGTGGTGGTGACGACGGTGGCTATATTGTATCGTACACATGCAACTCAAGCGAGCGTACATACGGATATACCTGTAGCCGTCGTAAAAGCAGCTCCAGAACGCCTTGAGAGAAAAGAGAGTGAGTGAGAGAGACAAAGCTAGGGGATAGCGCCCACACAAGCCGGAGGACAAGCAGAAAGTGTGTCAGTTCAGGACTAGCAGGTCTCCATACCACATCTGACCCTTTGCAAATAAATCCAGCTTAGTCAGCCGATACTAACCGACTGCAGAGCCTAATGAGGTGGTACTCAGCCAACATGTAAACCGGGCACAGTGTTGCGATTCCGGCTAGGGCGGAACAACATTGTGGGCGTGCCCGTGCCCACACACTCTAGACACTCCAGTACACTCTGGTGCTATCTTAAGTTACTCAAACGAACTTGATACTGTCCTTGGGGAGTAGAGAATCGGTATTTTTTCGAAAGCTGCCCAGTTCTGCGAAGGCTCGGTAGAGACTTTCTACCGTCCCAAAAACTTGGCAGTACGTTAAAAACTCCACAAACTTCATCGTGAATACTTTATGAATTACATGACTACACTGGTGATTGCCTTAGATACTGTCACCCGATATGAAGCCCTGGAGAAGCTCTTCGACAAGGAGAGTTGGTTGCATGCATGAATTGTTCTCTGCCGTAGTTAAAGCCAAAGCATTTTTCTGTCACCACGACGTCTCATATCTACGTACTCCTGCAAGGCACGTTGACATTCTGCCTTGCTGCATGTCACGTCACCTGCTGCGAAGGCCATTGGTGATTCCTTAGATTCAGACATCAGCGGCGAAAGTTATCACGTGTTCCTAGACACTGCTCGCCGAGAGGGCACGTCATCTGGTTCCCTGTCGACGCAGCTCTCATTGCTAAATCAATGCCAACGCCATTGATTCCGTCGTCACGAGACGTTAAGTAAGAAACCTGGCCGGAAAGTCTCCGAGTTCAGGCGTAAATACCCTCCTCGCTCTCATTGCTGATGCCTTTATTTTTGTTACCTTCAGTGGTTTTGTCTTCCAGGCAAGCTGTGTCGTCAGAATTCGGCAAACGGTCGCAAGTATGGGCGATCGGATCAGGACAGCTCGGGATATTTTCATAGGCAGCCTTTGACGAGGAGTGCATCTCGACACTGGCGATTGAGCTGAAACTTTGCATAGGGACATATGTACTGGAGTAGCCAGGATGCTCTGACTTGCTGTACATTGGCACCACGGCTCCAGCGGCAAATGCAGCAGCCTCCGAATATTTGATACATCGATCCTTGCCATCCATGGATTTCTCAACGACAGCTTCAAGGTAAGCAGTTTCGAATGAGTTTGACGATCGATGGAATTGGAAAACGTCGGCTGCATTGCAAACTTCGGCAGTGCTGTCAGCTGGCGCGGCACAATTCTTAACACACTTACTTGAGCCGGTATTCCTCATAGTGACGTACCCCTCCAAGTCCCATCGAGAGGATGGGTCTCTGCACAGCGGATCTCCTTCTACTATCTCCAAGGCGGTCCGAGTCTCCCTATTTTTAAAGGCTCCTTGACTCCTAGGATCAACGTTCGCAGAACTAGCTTTATCGAAAGAATTAAACGTCTCGAGTTTCACGAATTCGTTCTCTTTTAGCTGGTCATTCTCGGAACGGTTGCCCGTGTACTCATTTTCTGATGCATGGATGAACGCCAGGTTGATGACGTCGGTCGAGGCTCTCATTTGGACTCCGGTATCAAGGTCCTCACCAGGGTTTGTTAAAGATCCGTCAGGGTATTTCTTCAGCGGCTTCCATCCAAGTTTTCTAAAAATATGTTTGGGTTGACATTTTTTTTATCTACATGGACACTCAGACGTATTTCCCTCGTCCACCCACAGGCAGATCTCAGAAGCTTGATAGGGCTATTGCTACAGTCACGTTAAGTTAATCATAATTATTGATATCTTAAGACATTTTTAGCCAAAAAGATAATGAAATTACTTCCTAGACACTTTGAAAATGCTATAAAAACAGCCTCAAAAACGTGCACAGTACCAGCAGACATCAGACCACGATGAACAATTCGCACGGCAAGTGCAAATACTGTTATGAACAGGTCGATTGTACTGGTTCTTAAATTTCCTAAAGTTGGAGTATACCTTAGTATCAGTCAGGAGCACGTTTTGGGCGCAGACGAACTGAAAGTAAGCCTCTAATGGCTTGACCACATTTAAAAAGAAACTTAAAGCACATCTATTTTTTTAGCATTTAGTGGGTTCATGTAATTCGTCCTTTACGTGCTAATGCCTGCTGACATTGTGCACGGTGCCGCTAATAATATTTGCATGCAGACCCTGTGCATGTCACCCTGATATACGTTATGCTTGTTTATTGAGCATTCTAACCATTTGATCGTGCTTTTTCGAAGCAATTTAAAGTGCCTAAGAAGAAGAATGGAAGATGGAAGAAGATGATTGATTTCTCTGAGGGGGCTATATCAAATGCATTAATATTAATATTGTTATTATTAATTATTTGTGGCCTCTTGTAGGCTTAGCTGAACTAGTTTAGTTCAAAGGGCGGGAAGTACGATGCCTTAGTTGGAAGTAGTTTCGATTGATGGCCAAAAATATGGGAAAACGGATCCTAAGCTTGATTGGCAGAACATTCAACTCGACACGTTACTTGATGGAGATCCAGTAGGGGTAGATGATTAAATATTCATTACTTGCCACTCTCTGAGTCTCCGCATGCATGCTCATTCACAAAAACCTTACTCTACCCAAACTGAACGGTCAAACAAAAGCCTCTGGAAACCATGCAAGAGAAACCAGAATGACTACCAGTCACGGTCCTTACCATCCAGTATCCGGCCTCCGGTATCGAGCCGCCACCAGCGCTAAATCAGTCGAAGAGCCTTCCTGAGCCGCCCTGAGGCGGCCATTTTTTTAGGATGCAGATCGCTCAATACAATTATCTGGCTTCCCTTCATACAATAATTACAATCACTAATAATACAGCAATGAACAGTTTTGATCGGATATCTCTATTATCGCATTTAGACCGCTTCAGGAAGATCTTCATCGTTTGAATACCGAACATACCGTGCTTTTGAAGCTGCATACTAGTCAGACCTTAACGTCCGTATGAATAAACACTATGACCCCGATGTAAGTAGCTTCTCTATGCTAAGTTTAAGACCCTTAATTATTCGATAAAAAGATGACATATTAATTGTATGCAAAAGCTGCAATAATATTAATAATACACTTAATAAAGCACCCTCAGAGAACTCAATCTCTTCCTAGGCGCTTTGAATTTACTGCGAGGGGAAACACGATTGAATGGTGATTGATATCGTGCTTGATAAGCCACGTGAATAACATGGTTAGGGGTGACATGCACAGGGTCAGCATGCAAGTGTGGTTAGTGTCAGCATGCACAGTGTCAGCACCCATAAGCACATGAAGGAAGAATCACAGGGGCCCACTAAATGCTGACCTAAATAGGTGTATTTTTAAGTTCTTTTTAAATGTGGTCAAGTCAGGGGATGTTGTGACGCTAGTCAGGAGTGAGTTCCAGCCTTTGGGAGCATACGAACTAAATGCATGGTCTCCAAAGAATTTGAGGTTTATACGACGTATTGGTAAACTGTGTTGGATTCCGAAAAAACGGATGGTACGATGCTTTGCCTGGCGGGGAACAGATCTGAGAAATAGGCTGGAGCCAAATAATGAAGTGACGTAAAAGTGAGCGACAAAACCTTGAAGTCGATCCATTGCTTGACTGGTAGCCAGTGCAGATCGGTGAGAAGTGTGATGTGGCAACTGCGACGCTCATGACAGACAAGCTTAGCAGCAGAGTTTTGCCCCAGCTGTAATCGCCTGATTGCACATACCGGTAGGCCAGCAAGCAGTGAACTACAGAAGTTAAGACTGGATGTCACAAATGCATGGACCAACTTGGACGTGGTATTCTTATCTAAGCAATCATTGGCTAATTAGCCAGCAAGAGTTGTAATAAATGTGGTTAAAGTAAAGACTTGAAGAAAAAGTAGTGACATGTGAACAGAGATTTACGGCCAGTAGATGAGCCATTAAACAAATATTTAAGGTCACTACAACTCATATAATTAGTGGAAAGAGGTACGAGCATTGGCACGAGTGAGAATACCATTGCTAGTAATCAATTTTTAGACTTCCTTTCAAGCCTAAATTAAGGGCGCAGACAGAAATGTATTTCTCTTAGGCCACTATAAAAAATAATGTATGTATATTTTTCTTAGAGCATTTGTACTAGCTTGAATGTAATTATTGGTATTTTTATTATTATTATCATTATGAAGATCACTGGTAAACTCCACTAGCAAACTTATGTGCAGCCTTACATGTGAGCTCTATATAAAACATTCACTCCTTTGCTTCTCGTACACGAATGAGGGCCGCGAATGCATTTCTCAGCTTAGCCAGCGATTACCTTTTGAGCAGCCACCAAGTGAGTAGCGTTCCCACTCCAACGAGTAGCAAAGCTCCGGCAAGAACCGACAGGGCAATGATGATTGGAACGTGGTTTTCGTCCGAGATACCTTTTTCAAATCAACGCAAGCGTAGATGCAGTACTCGCCCGTCGTAAAGCAAATAAGAATTCGCACTTCTTAGAACGGTACAGGCAAGCGACGTCTAATTTACAGATAGGTTAATGAAAACGAGCTCGTGGGGAGTTTTAGGCGGACCTCGACGAGGCGCTCGCTAATTGCGAATCGAAGCCTAATGTCACTTTACCTATCAGGAGTGAGCAGAAAATCACACCCCCCCTGCCTGCTGACCGAGATAATAACATACCAGAGTAACGAAGGACTACGTAGCACCAAGTCGTCTTCTGCAAACTTATGGCCAACGCCACGCGACCTTTGAGCGAGTAGGTGGCGCCTACTTTGGGCACGATTCGCTGAGTTCCATTACCAGCAAAGAAAATGAGCTCGAGGTATTGGCATTCTCGAGTGCTTGTGGCGAGCCAAGCAAAATCGCTTCCGTCCGTAGGCTCTCTGAGATGCCACTGTACGGCGCTAGTTAAGGACACGGTGAAGACATCGCTGCTTTCCAGAAGCATCTCCTGGCTGCAGGCAAAGTCTGTTTTTGGGGGCAGGTATGCCGTTTGCCAGTAGCGCGTGGTGCCAAGAGAAACCGTCTTCTCAGAGCACAGTAGCAACGTCGGCGAGGCTGCAAGAACGGTCATATTAGAGGTGATGCAATCGACCTGCTGGCGACAGCTCGAACAATGTGCGTCACTCTAAGTTGCTAAGTCTAAACCGGCGACTGCTTAGCGATGTTCCTAAAGGAAAATATCCATCGAGCTGGTTTGGTCCAGCGCTTAAACTGCTCGCCCTAAGCAAGATCTGGCTGAGGTCGTGGGCTCGAGCTCCGAGGCATATGTGAAGCACCTGAATAGATATTAAGTTATCTTGTGGCGCTACACAAATTAATTATATATTGGAGGAAATCGAGATTATATATAGAGACAACAAACGTAGGAAACTAGATCATTGGAAGCTAAAAAGTTGCTGACTCTTACCACTACATTCAACACTACTATTCTCCCGTCTACTTGAATTAATATACGAGCTTCAATTTAAACAATCCTGGGTTTGTCTCTAACTGCCGCCTTGGTTTGCTCCGGGGGTGGTTTGCTTGCCTCTAACCACCACGGCCATTGGCTCTAGCATCCATTACTGTAAACCACCAGCATAGACATTAGGTTCTCTGAGGAGCGCTATACAAATGAATCATATTCTTGTATAACTGTATTCGTGCCACTGGAGCCTTTGAATTCTGCATTAACGGGAGGCGTCTTGTAACTTAATTTAATGTATATCCGTCTGTAACTCCACAAAGTCATAAATAATAATAATAATAATAATATTGCACTTGATAAAGCGCCCTCAGAGAACTTAATCTCTTTCTAGGCGCTTTACATTTGCTGCAAAGTGATACGCAATAGAATAGTAAGTAAAATCATGCTTGAAAAACAAACAAAATGAATAACATGGTTAGGGGTTACATGCACTGGGTCAGCATGCAAATGTGGTTAGTGGCAGCATGAACAGTGTCAGCACGCATAAGCACATCGAGGACGAATCACAAGGACCCACTAAATGCTGTCCTAAATAGGTATGTTTTTAAGTTTCTTTTAAATGTGGTCAGGTCAGGGGATGTTCTGATGCAGGTCGGGAGGGAGTTCCAGGCTGTGGGAGCATACGAGCTAAATGCACGGTCTCCAAAGGATTTAAGGTTTGTACGAGGTATTTCTAGACTGTTGGATTCCGAAAAGCGAGTGGTACGATGCTTTGCCTGATGGGGTAGTATCTCTGAAAGATAGGCTGGAGCCATAGAATGAAGAGACCTAAAGACCATGTGCGTGTTACGCAGGAGAGTTTTGTATAGCGAACTCACAGCCCAAGCGGCTTTCGGTAGCCAACAGACTTCGTCTCACGCAACAAAGAGAAAGTGGGAAGCACAGCAGAGTCAGGAGAGCAGTTGAGGTAGTGAGTAGCATGGAAGTAGCAGCTCAGGACCGCTGAAAAGGATGTGCCATAGTTGGCAGTAGGAGAGCTGTTGTCGTTGCGTAAGAAATGCATGACAACTTAATTAGGTCGCCATACACATGAGCTATTCGAAGTTGTAAACAACTTCCATTTATTGGGCTCATCTGTCTGATTGCTTATTTCTGAGCATTTATTTATTTATAGATAGCTTACTAAAAGGTTGCTTGTTCTCGCTCAAACTCTCAAACTGGCCAATAAGAAACTGGAAGCTTGAACAGACAACATCTGATGGTTGTCCACTTCTACAATGACCTATCCGTTGATGACCACAGCAGCTCCACAGTCAATTTGCCTAATCACAACAGGGTAGCAATGCAAAACTTTGGGCTTGCTAAGATAAAAATAGCAGCCAAGCTGACCCGTGCCCCTCTAGACGACATAATAGACGAAATCCCGTCTAGACTACATTACCTCACTAGTGGGAGTTCTGCCTTGCTATAAAAAACGTGACAAACAGTAGTGCAAGACTCAGCCAGTACACTCTTCTGCTGTGAACTTGATGACTGCCAGGTAACACCATTTCTCCCAGATTTGCAGTGGCTCTCTACCAGCTTTCGTCTAGACTGCGAAGTTCTGGCACTCACATCTAGCTCCTTAGTTCTGTCTTGGCTTGATTTGTGTAATTCCCTTTTGGCTAACAAAAAAGCAACTAGGCCACTGCAGCTGGCTATGAATATGGCTGCAAGGCTAGTCTTCAAGTCCCACAGGTTTGACTACCTGTCATCTTTACTAAAATAGCTAGGATGGCCGCCGATTGATCAACTGATACAGAGCAAAGTTTCTACGCTGACCCACAAGGTCTGCTATGGCTTGGCTCTTCCATACCTAGCTGTACAGCTGCATCAGTTTCTGCCTTCTCATACCCCTCATGTCCTGTATGGACGATTAATTAGCTGTTCCATTCCACCACTGAAAGACCGTTGGCGACAGAAGCTTTAGCTCTGCACGCCCAAGACTGTGGAACTCGCTTCCACGATTCTTAGGCAACGACATCTACTCTCCTGCTGCCGACTATGGCACTTCTTTTTCAGCGGTCCTGGGCTGCTACTTCTATGCTACTCACTACCTCACCTGTTCTCCTAACTCTGCTATGCTTCCCACTTTCTCTTTGTTGCGTGAGACGAAGTCTGTTGGCTACCGAATGAGTACCAAAAGCCACTTAGGCTGTGAGTGAACTCTGTAAAACTCTCCTGTGTAACACCAACATAGTCCTTATAGCTTTGTGGGGTTACAGTCGGAGACACATTATATCTAGGTCCCCTCAATCTAATGCTCAAGCGTCCGATCTTAAACACTTCCTATTTCTGCTCAGGTGGCGCCACGAGCTTCTCTGACACTGCTCTTTTGATTGTGCTGTAACGAGAATAGAACCTCTTGACGACAGCGCCTCAAGTGACTATGGCCAAATGGTAGCATGCTCACTAAACAACAAGAATAACATGGTTAAGGGTGACATGCATAAGGGTCAGCATGCGAGTGTGGTTGGTGGCAGCATGCAAAGTGTCAACAAACATAAACACGTAAAAATTAGCTGTCCCATTCCTCCGCTTAAAGACCGTTGGCGACAGAAGCTTTAGCTCTGCAGGTCCTAGACTGTGGAACTCGCTTCCGCAATTCTTACGCAACGACAACTACTCTCCTACTGCCAACTATGGCACATCCTTTTCAGCGGTCCTGAGCTGCTACTTTCATGCTACTCACTACCTCAACTGCTCTCCTGACTCTGCTATGCTTCCCACTTTCTCTTTGTTGCGTGAGACGAAGTCTGTTGGCTACCGAATGCGTACCGAAAGCCGCTTAGGCTGTGAGTTCGCTATACAAAACTCTCTCCTGCGTAACACCCACATGGTCTTTATGACTTTGTGGAGTTACAGACGAAGATACATTACCTTATATTACATTAAATTGTACAGCATCTGTAAAGTGCCTATAAAGAGATTCAGCTCTCTCTCTCTCTCTCTCTCTCTCTCTCTCTCTCTCTCTCTCTCTCTCTCTCTCTCTCTCTCTCTCTCTCTCTTCCTCTCTCTATCTCTGTCTGTCTGTCTGTCTCTCTCAGTCTCTCTGCCTTATCTCTCTCTCTCTCTCTCTCTCTCTCTCTCTCTCTCTCTCTCTCTCTCTCTCTCTCTCTCTCTCTCTCTCTCTCTCTCTCTCTCTCTCTCTGTCTCTCTTCTCTCTCTCTCTCTCTCTCTCTCTCTCTCTCTCTCTCTCTCTCTCTCTCTCTCTCTCTCTCTGTCTCTGTCTCTCTGTCTCTGTCTCTTTCTCTCTATATCTCTGTCTGTCTGTCTGTCTCTCTCTCTCTCTCTCTCTCTGCCTCTCTCTCTCTCTCTCTCTCTCTCTCTCTCTCTCTCTCTCTCTCTCTCTCTCTCTCTCTCTCTCTCTCTCTCTCTCTCTCTCTCTCTCTCTGTCTGTCTGTCTGTCTGTCTCTCTCTCTCTCTCTCTCTCTCTCTCTCTCTCTCTCTCTCTCTCTCTCTCTCTCTCTGAGAGTGCTACGCAAATGCACAAGAATAATAACTATTATAATATTAGATATGGAGTCCCATATCCAATTATTTTGTGGCTGCCGGCCAAAATTACGGCTAGCCATAGCCTTAAGAATCCCTCAATATATTCTAGGCTGCTGTCTTGCAAATACACGAGGTGACACACCTCAGCCGATGAGGGGCGCTGAGGCACCACGAGGGACAGTGTGCAGGATCAGCTCAGTATTCGCTTAGATTCTAAATCAAGAGGGCGACTCTTCAAAACAAGATTAGCCTACTCTACGACGGTCAAATTGACTACCGGCAGCCCCTCTTGTCACTATGGAGACCATAAGAGTGCTTTGCTCTTCGCCACGGGAATATACTGTGGAGCAAGTGAATCGTGTCAACCAGCTAGCCTGTCAGTTTCAAGGTCATTGTGGTGCCGCTGATCGCATCTGCATAGAATATAACAGAGGGCAATGTTGGGGTGGACAACATCGTAACGGCAAGCGCCGAGACTTCATTGACAAAATAAGCAAGCGAACATACCTCTGGTCGCTAGCAGTGTCGTCATTGCGAGCACAGTCAGCAGCAGCAGCAGTCTCATTGTAGCATATGAAAGGCTTAATACAGAGGCTTGGCATCTGCAGCAAGCGACTGACACGGAATCGTTAGCGAGTGTGTGTGCACTATCCTCACCTTCGTTTGCAAACAGTGCCCTAATGGACGGGAAATGTGAGTCGGTGCCTTTGATCTACACACTACACCTTATCAGGGGAGGATCTCGATCGATGTTCTCTCGGATGTAATTGATCGCTTGGTTTTATTTGCGGATATTGCTGTATCAAAGTTCAGTTGGAGCCGATTGGTCTGCCTTGGAACCATCGGTGGAAAGAACAGAGAGCCGTAGGTAACGTACCGGAGCTAGCTGACAGATTGATGTTCCGAGATTAGGCCTTATGATCGTAAAGCTCTGCCTGTGAGTTATTTGCTGTGCCATAAATTTTTATCGCCTTTTATCTGAAATTTGTACGGAATCGTTTTGAATATGCATCGCTGGAAGCCACTATTGCTCCGCTCGGTACGTGGACTAAGGCTAGCAGTTAGGCTCAGACCACCCGGCAGCTGGTTTGCTTTGCCAGCTGCATACCCGGTTGGTGCAGCTGAAGGTGTAGCACGGCACCAGCCTGGCTCCATGGCCCTGGCAAGGCGGGCTTGCAAGAACTGCTCGGCTGAAAAAACTGTTGTCCTCGAGCAGTGAGCAAGACGTGCAGCAGTGTGGTGAGATAGGAAGGGTTTGATGTGAGCCGATCGTCTCTAGAGCTGCAGCATCTTGCTCCCCACAGGAGTGGCTAGTGGATGTCGGCTGACCTGTCAACACTATTGTCCAGCTAGCTTTGAGAGTGCGGGGCGACGCGGGCATGAAGGTCGTCCTAGCCACCGCCAGCCGTCCGACAATTGTGTGATTAGTTTTTTCTTGGTAACGATGGAGGCGGGCATGCTGTTCACGCCTGCGATCGACGAGACAGGGCGAGTCAGCGCCAGAAGAATTCAGTGGGCGCCACCGAATACGGCGGCAGTGCCCGCAGCAGGAATCTCGCATTTTACGTTCGTCAGGGTGTATTGATGCATGGTTCCCGTGTAGGTGTTTGCCACTGAGAAGTAGATTTAGTCGGGTGCAGTGGAGGTAGGGATTGCCGTCGTAAGCGAAACCGGCCTTTTCTAAAGGTGGAAGCGTAGCCCTAGTTCTCTGGTCAGGAGTTAGGGTCCGGAGAGCTCCTGTCTTTTCAAGGGAAGTGATTCCTAGTTGGGCGTGATAGCCCGGGATGTGAGTTGCTCGTTCTTCACGACCGAGGTCGTGGGTTCGAATCCTGTAATTGGGTGACTCTTTATTGCCAACTGCAAGCGGTGGAGATCTCCCGCTGTACAAGCGATGAGCATCTTGAATCAGCTGTGCTTTTTTTAGTGATCCGGTCCGAGTTTAGTTTCCGGTTGTTCTCGCCCTCCGTCCGTTTGGGTCGTTTCGTACTGTAGACGTTGGTGACCTAAGTGCAGGGAGGTACTTACGTGGGCTTGGGGTGTCGCTACCTCGTCTCCCCGCCCTAGCCAGAACAGGGCAGGAGAGTGTAACGCATCTGCATTCGGGTCCTCACTGCTGATTGGATGAAGGCATTATCGAATGGCCTTGCCGTCATCCGATCCTTTCCCATCGGGGCTCTTGTTCATCTCTCCCGGCCACGAGCGGACTTGTCGTCCGGCTCCAGCTCACACACGTGCACTGCGCTTGGAGAGAAGAGCCTCGCGACTTCATCTCGTTACGTGCATCTTGTGGAGAGGTTTGTGGCTTCGTTTGCCATCGGTGCACGCTGCACTAAATACGGGCTCGTCAACCTGTCGAACGACAAGCCGAAGTCAACCCCCACACTTCCCCGTCGGAGTGCTTGTTTCGATGACAGCCTGCGACGAGTGAGGATAAAACTGAACTAGACTCGCTGGGACATTGTGAGCTGGCGAATAAAGTTCAGTAAAAATTCCCTATTTATGTTTGTATCTCTTTCTTATTCAGATCACGAACTCACGACCCCTTAGTAACGGTGAGTAGGCTGTCGCCAGAAACGCTCTACTGCCTGGCGACCAATTGATTAGGCGTAGACACCGAGCAAGGACTCGGGTTCGGCAGTTGGCTTTGCCGCTTGCTCGGCATCTTGATGGGATCGGGCTTCCCGCTCGGACCCAGCCGTCCATGCTAGCCTCACGTTGACTAAGGGCGGTTCATCCCCTAAAACGAGCCATGGAACGGTGGCAGCTCGGAACAACCGCAAACGCCAGCCTCGGTCGCCACACGTCTAGCAAAAGCATCGGTACGGTCGCCTGGCCTTGTTGACCCGGCCGACTGCTTCTGCAAATTAGTCCAATCCAACAGAATCCACTGTAATTAAGCTAGCCGTAGTGGCTTGCTAAGTAAGGTGGTTGCTTTTCACGACCTTGGTCCCGAGCTCGTGGGCTCGAATCCTGTGGTGGGTGATAATTTATCGATACAGCCAGCAGTGGTGATAGCCATAGAGGCTCTTCTGTCGCTATACAAAAAGAGGCTGTTGAATTAGCTAGTATTTTTTTTTAATCAACGGAGCATGGTACTACCGAGCTCCAATTTCGAGTGCACTATGTGGTGCACCTTTAATTTTATATACCCACCAAATTATATGCCAGTATGCACTCGCCCACTCAAGCAAATGGGCTGCTAAGACATGCTTATATCTTAGTACACTTTAAGCCGCATCAAAAATCATCAGCGTCAACAAAGCATCAGCAGCAAAATCTCCAAAAAGTTTGGAATACAGAGCCATGCTATGTTTAAAGTGTATCCGAAAAATGCTATGCCATTTCACTGACACAGCGGTTTTCAACCTGTGAGTCTTAACCCCTTTTTGGAGTCGAACGACCCTTTTGCAGGGGTCACTTGAGACCATCGGAAACACGCATTTCCACATTTCGCTCCGAATGATATTATGGTAGGTGGTCGCCACTACATAAGGAAATGTATTAAAGGGTCGTCGCATTAGGAATGTTGAGAACCACTGCCCTGACATGTTCTTACGAAGATCAGTGAAATAGCTTGCAGGCCGGGCCAGTTTGCAATCCACCAAATTCCGCCACTTAACTGAAGAAATCCTGTGTAAAAAGCTCCTTTTTATTGCTCATGCTATTACACTCCGTAACAAAATTTCACTGGCATTTAACCGGGCTTTCTCTACCATGCGATGCAATCGACTGCTGCAACGGCTCGGGGAAATACAACAAGCCTCTAGAATCCATCGGAAATGATTAGATCCAATAGCTCTGCTCAAAAATCTGCTTGATCTTTCTGCTGAGTTTGTAGCTATTGCTCCCCGGGGCCTTCTCGAGCACTTCTCATCACACCTGGGCATCACTGATATTGAATTACAATGATTTAGATCCCATCTCAGCGGGAGACTCGTGCCACTTGCTCTTCTGACTTAAATCATCTAGCTATGCATCGAACGACCAGGATACCCTTTAGAGACCGTGCTTTTATAGCCTAAGCTCTCCAAGCATGGAACTAAATCCCGACTGATATCACGACGTTTCCGGACTTGACAGCATTTAAAATGAAGTTAAAATTGCACTAACTTCTCGCTGCATTTCCTGTTTAATTGTGAATGTGAATGTCCTCCGTTTGGGTATATGTGATGACACTTTGCATTCAACCACTAACTACGTTTACTTATAAACACTTGGCTTGTTACCATTGATCATATGGTCGTGCTTTCTTTTCAAAATATGTAAAATACCTGGAAAGAGATCAAGTTCTGTGAGGGCGTTATACTAAAACATTATCATTATTAATCATAGCAACATGATATGGATATATTTGGTACACAAGCTAGCTGTACTGTATAAGTTTTCGGGTATCTAAACCTGCTAAGCCAGTTTATGTGCATGGCTTTCCAAAATTTTAAATCTTCGACTGCTGAGGGTTCAGAGTTATTTAGCCTAAAGTTTTGTGATAAAAACTAGTTTTCCTGAGAACAAAATCGAATCCTAGCATAGAGACAAGTATTCCGTGCTTTGGGTTATAGTACAAAGTTTAGCAGAACGATTACCTAAGTTTTGATTGCCTAATGCCTCACTGCTTACGATATTACTGAGATTGGTCAATTTAAATACCAAAAATGAATACTACAAGCCTCGAGTTATGGTAAAGAACTTTAAAATCAATTACGGTGATCGCTCCAGCTTTCATACCGTGACATCAATTAAAAATTAAAGAACTACCAGCTGATTTAACAGCCTCTTTTTTATAGCGACAGAAAAGCCTTGACGGCTATCACCACAGCTTGCAGTGGCGATAAAGGATAGCCTACTGCAGAATTCAAAACCACGACCTCGGGACCGAGGTCGCGAAAAGCAACTGTCTTACTTAGTGTGCCATCACGGCTCACCAATGAGGTGCACCCGATAGTGCTCCGTCATTGAACTTTGGTTGGTTCATATATTATTTGGCATTGGCTTTGAAAAGACCTAATACGTTGTTTTTCAATCCGAATGTTATCTAATCGATACGAGTAGTTCACTGCCTGTGGACTGGCTTCGCTGAGTCGTAGCAGTTCCGTCACGAAAGACAACGCTGCACCATCTAGCCGCTTGACGGAAGTGTACCATCTTGCCAGGTGACGGAGGGAAGGACCAGTTTTTTCGCTTTGACTAGTAGATTGCTGCCATCCAAAGCTAGCTTTTTCTAGGCTCTTATAGTCGTAGCGGGAAGTTAATAGCCGTGCATTTCTGGCTCACCAGAAAGCCTATCCAAGTTTGTGGAGGGGATACAGCCTAAGCTCTATACTGTTTCTGGAGATCTCTCAAATGGTAGGGAGTGACATGCAGAAGCTATAGCATAAAAATTCGTTTAAAGGCCCTAAACACAGATGAATAACTATTACATATGGCATATCCGGCTACTACAAGTTGTACTTCAGCAACCAATAAATATATGCAGGGCTGACGTCATAGCCTGTTTTTATACCAGTCTAACATTTGACTGCCTCCTTAGATTAAAGCCCCCGGCCTAAATAATAAAGGAACCTCGAGCACGACAGACTTAATCCATCGAAAATTCTAATGTACCGTTGTACAGTTGTACCTTTGCTTTGATCCCTCCCAGCCTTCGAGCACCTCATATTCTCTCAACTCACTAGTTGCATGCATTGATGACATCCGCACATGGATGGCAGCAAATTTTCAAAAACTAAACGATGATAAAACTAACTTACTAGTTATGGGTAAACCCAGTGTGATTCAAAGATTGGAAAGGCTGACTCTCAAAATTGGTTCTGCCAGCATATCTCCAGTTGAATCAGCTCAAAATGTAGGTGTCATATTCCAAAGCGACCTCTCGTTAGACGACCATGTCAGCTCCACAGTCAAATCTGCCTATTTTCAGCTTCATAACATTGCTAAAATTCGGGCTTGTTTAGATAAGGATACCACGTCCAAGTTGGTCCATGCATTCGTGACATCCCGTCTCGACTTCTGCAACTCACTGCTTACTGGCCTACCAGCATGTGCGAACAGGCGATTGTAGCCGGTGCAAAACTCGGCAGTTAGGCTTGTCTGTCGTGAGCGTCGCAATTGCCACATTACTCCCCTTCTCGCCGACCTGCACTGGCTACCAGTCAAGCAACGGATTGACTTCAAGGTTTTGTCGCTTACTTTTAGGTCTCTTCATTCTATGGCTCCAGCCTATCTGTCAAATATACTACCCCATCAGGCCAAGCATCGTACCACTCGCTTTTCGGTATCCAACAGTCTACAAATACCTCGTACAAACCTTAAATCCTTTGGAGACCGTGCATTTAGTTCGTATGCTTCCAAAGCCTGGAACTCCCTCCCGACCTGCGTCAGAACATCCCCTGACCTGACCACATTTAAAAGGAACCTAAAAACACACCTATTTAGGACAGCATTTAGTGGGTCCCTTTGATTCGTCCTTCATGTGCTTATGCGTGCTGACACTGTGCATGCTGCCACTAACCGCATTTGCATGCTGACCCTGTGCATGTCACCCCTAACCATATTATTCATTTTGTTTGTTTTTCAAGCATGATTTTACTTACCATTCAATTGCGTGTCACTTTGCAGCAAATGTAAAGCGCCTAGAGAGAGATTAAGTTCTCTGAGGGCGCTTTATCAAGTGAATTATTATTATTATTATTACCGACAATAAATTGTCTCGTGCAGGCTGCTATCAATACTTTAGTAGAGCAAATTAAGATCAAACGGCACGTTGATTATCAACCAGCAATCTCGGTACCTTAAAAGTAGTTTATGGCATGTATCGGACTATTTTGATCGCATTCAGGTTTAGAATGGAGTGAAGCATTAAAAAAAGAACGAGCCGCTAGGAGCTGTCGCAGAATTGTGGCTTCGGCAGCCGCGAAGGAAACTGTATGCAAGGGTTCAGGTACTTAAATATTAACATTGAGTTGAAAACCATCTTCAATACCCTGAAGTTTCAGTCCTTGGCTCCAGCCTGCCAATCAGATCTACTCCCCCACCAGGCTAAAAGTCGCAACACCCACATATCGGAATCTAACTGCTTACTTATACCTCGTGCAAACCTCAAATCATTTGGACACCGTGCATTTTGTTCGTATGCTCCCAAAGCCTGGAACTCCCGACTTGCGTCAGAACATCCCCTGACTTGATCACATTTAAAAACAAATTAAAAACGCAACTATTTATGACAGCATTTATTGGGTCCCTATGATTCGTCTTTCATGTGCTTGTGCGTGCTAACACTGTTGCCTGCTGCCACTAACGACACTTGCATGCTGACCCTGTGCATGCCACCCATAACCATGTTATTCATGCGGTTTATCAAGCGTGCAACCACTCATCATTCAATCGTGTTTCCTTTGCAGCAAATGTAAAGCGCCTAGAAAGAGATTGAGTTGTTTAATGACGCTTTATACAGATTATTATATTACTATTATTATTATTATTCATTATCAGCTACAAAATACCAGCCGATTAGCATCGGCTAGTGTTTACTCAGATACTCACCACATCGCCAGAGATCATCAGTCATCCCTTAAAACAGTTCACCAAACCCACAGCTGCATGATTTCATCGTGGATTAATAATAATAGAACAATAATAATAATACACTTGATAAAGCACCCTCGGAGAACTCAATCTCTTTCTAGGCGCTTTACATTTGATTGAATGTTGGCAACCGACTAAAGTAAGCCACGACGATTATCAGGTAGCAGACACACGCCCAGCTGACGTGCAAAATGCCCACTGGGCAGAAAAGGGGGGGAAAACGTCAGTAAATTCTTGAGGAAGGTAAACGTCTACACAGCGAGGAAGCCACTGAACAAAGTCTGGCGCCAAAGCACAGCACGGGGAAGTTTGGATTCGTGCCGCAGTACGAAAATCTACCTTCGGACGTCCGATAATGAATAGACGAAGAAGAAGAGCGAATGTGACACTACTTTAATGGCAGAGCTACAAGCACCTAGCTAGCCACAACCCAACGTAAGCATCGAGTGCCTGCCAGCAATAAACTGCCGAGCCACACAGTGGCTTTATAGGGCTTTCCTCTCTGCCAGCATCGCCAGCAGTGCAGCCGGAAGGGAGTAGTCACCCACGCGATTAAAAAACTAGCAGAGTAGACCACACTGCAAAACTTACACAGCTATCATAAAAGGAACAATCTAAAAGAGTGCCAACGAGCTGCAGAGACAGCTGAGCATCTGAGATTGACGAAGCGACAGATATGAATAGCTGCGGATAAACGAAAATGGATTGGGCATCTAGGTTAAACTAACCAACGAGAGTTCCTAGCGAGAAGACCATAACTGCGACCTCATACCAAAAAGGTATGCGATTCTGCACCAAATTCTCATAGCTTCACTACACAAGGAAATTGACTGCACCACGATCTGGGAACAGAGTGCGAACAGCTGAAGCTGGAAACGGCTGAGGGATGAGGGAGCATGGCATGAGCTGCATGACTCCTGGTCATGTGCCAACAGGACCTGTACTGTCCCCAAAGGTACGGCTCCAATGCTCGTATGCACCGAGGGCATCGACAGCAAGGCTCGGTCGAACGCGCTGCAGTGAAGCCATGAAGTCAGCTGCAGTGACAGGCCTCACGGAGGCCGGGTCCACCCGGCGCACTGCCTCGGCACTCATCTCACGTATGGGAGCCAGAGCGGCATCTCGAGCCAGGTTTGCAAGGTCGCTGCCAGAGTAACCTTCGGTGCGCCTGCAACAGAAAGCCAGATGTCACATACCACAGCTGTATGCTTTAACCGCCTTAGCAGGCTGCACGGACGTCTGATCGTGTTGGCAAAATGCAATGTTTTCAAAAATGCCACCGTGCACAACAGCTGGAACTAAGGAACCCCAAAAGGCTTGCGTGCAGAACGATGCACCGGAGCACCTGCTTTTCCCAGAACTACATATACAAGCTGGTATTATTCTATGCAATAAAAGATTTTGCACCACTACGATTAACCTTGACCAGTACACTGGCGTGACTCACAAAAATAAAGTGGGACTGGTACCCTGACGTGATGCACAAAAATAAGAGAGACTGCTGCTCCATAGAAGAACAGCCATTTATCCCTACTGTGTACAAATGAAAATACCCTTGTCTTCATCAGATTTACTTAAAAGTAAACCGTGTCGACAAATGAAACAATTTGTTATAGCAGCACTATATCTAATTCATTCGAGAGGAGATTGCCATAAGTTTGCCACCCGCCACCAATGACAACTTGGAGCATCGTGCATATTACTTGTCCCAGTCAATGTGCTATGCATCATTGGGATAATTAAGCTACGCGAGACTCAACTTGATAGACACAAGCTTAAGTATAATGTACTAACTGACACCAAGCACTTCTTGCATATCACGTATATGAAGGTCTAGATCTTGGAGCAAAAAATTAAAGCCATCGAAATCATACGGCTCCTAATATCACCAGGTTGCTTGCAATGAAGAAAATCCTCGATTTTAACAGTGAAGATATTGTAAGAGCATTAAAAATGCTTTTGTTGTGAGGCTATATACTTTTAACATATCCTCGGGCTTACTTTTTCCGGTGCATCTAACTCAAGCAGTATACTGCATCATTCTCATAATAAAGTACAGTGGACTCTGCTTACAAGAATAAGCTCGGGCAGCAAATGGCCGTTTTTATAGGCAGAATATTCCCATATGCAGAGTTAGACTATGGCTAGAGTAAATCTGGGATGCGGAACTGCTATTCTTATAAGCTGAGTATACATATATCCGATATTCTTATACACGAAGTCGACTGTATGTATTAATAGTCTGAATGATCACTATGCCCAAGGCACAGATTGCATTTATTTGCAATTTGCCCATTTTCAATTCGCTCATTCAATCATGTGGAGCGAAGCTTTTAGCATAAACAAGGATTGGCCATTTCTAATGAAAAGCCTCAAAAGCCAGATCCGACCATTGCTGCCAATTCAAATGTCGGGCCAACGGTAGTAGTAAGTGTCCTTACTTTCATGTGGCAGCATGTATTGCACAATTTAAATGAGTACCTTGCGATGTCCTGTAGCTCTCGGTCTGCAAGACGGCAAGAGGCGGCTGCAGGCAACGAATCGAGCAACCTCCGCAGCATGTCAGCTCTCGTTTTCTGCGAAGGCAGGCCGACATAGATACGCTTAGCAAAACGCCGCAGGGCGGCATCGTCGAGATCCTGCGGCCTGTTAGTAGCAGCCATGACGAGCACACGGGACATGCAACTGCCACCACCTGATTCGGTAACAGAGGCCACCTATAATAATTGGAAAATTTTCAATTACTTAATCGCAGTAGCATTCAAATATGCTTCAAGCACACATTGTCCTGCAACAACATCCGGAAACAAGCATCAGGCCAGCAATCAGATGCAACGTCACTGCAAAAAATTCAACATCTACTGATTCTGAATTATTAAGCATGTTTGATAGTGAAGTTAACATTAACGAGATGTAACTGCCGGCTTCGGATGCTGAACCGGCAAAGAACATCCCGTGCCAATCCTACGTACATGACGGCAACCAACACCAACTGCACTGTGATTGCGGAAAGCAGAGGCTATCCAATAGAGTGAACCAGCGAGCAGCCAAATACGTTTCATTGCCACCACCACCAGATTGCCATAGGCACACTACAGCTTGCAATGTGGTGTATGAGGGAAACGTTTACTGTAGGCAGTGAGACGGATAGATCATGCAGCTGAACCAGCAGTGCAGACTGCTGATCCCAGCAGCAAAGGCAGTTCTCCATCAAAAAGCGTGCTGAGCATCTTTGGGCATCCGCAAATGTGTCCCATGAACTTGGAACGTGAAATGTATTTGCGAATGCTCTGCAGCTTCAAACGCTCTTAGGGATGTACAAAAAACCATCAAAGACACAAAGCATGTAACCTCCCAATTACATGCGCATAAGCTGTCTGCTGGCTACAGGATGAACTGCAGGAAGGAGCAGCAATGCGGGGCTCAGGGCCGAGTCAGCTAATGCAAAGGTCGGCTCAGCAATTCCTCGAGCTCTACCAGTAAGCAGCGCTCAGAACTACTTCTTTGCTGGAGCAGCTAAGGCAAAATATTAAATGCCCATCTAGACAGGATGAGAAGCAGTCCTTTCTCAATGGTGAATTTGGTTTGAACTCCAAGGCAGATCTGTACCAAATATGCTCACAATGCTCAAGGGCCGTTTCTTGTTGTCAATCGATAAATGGGTGAGCTTATATGATTCCTGTCTCTCTTGCTTCGCATCACAACTTTAAAAAAAGAATAAAAAAATGAATAATATTACAATAATGAATGTTATATATGAAAAAACGACCAAATGCCTTTAATGATAATAATAATAATAATAATAATAATAATATTGCACTTGATAAAGCGCCCTCAGAGAACTTAATCTCTTTCTAGGTGCTTTACATTTGCTGCAAAGTGATACGCAATAGAATAGTAAGTAAAATCATGCTTGAAAAACAAACAAAATGAATAACATGGTTAGGGGTTACATGCACTGGGTCAGCATGCAAATGTGGTTAGTGGCAGCATGAACAGTGTCAGCACGCATAAGCACATCGAGGACGAATCACAAGGACCCACTAAATGCTGTCCTAAATAGGTATGTTTTTAAGTTTCTTTTAAATGTGGTCAGGTCAGGGGATGTTCTGACGCAGGTCGGGAGGGAGTTCCAGGCTGTGGGAGCATACGAGCTAAATGCACGGTCTCCAAAGGATTTAAGGTTTGTACGAGGTATTTCTAGACTGTTGGATTCCGAAAAGCGAGTGGTACGATGCTTTGCCTGATGGGGTAGTGTATCTGAAAGATAGGCTGGAGCCATAGAATGAAGAGACCTAAAAGTGAGCGACAAAACCTTGAAGTCAATCCGTTGCTTGACTGGTAACCAGTGCAGGTCGGCGTGAAGTGGAGTAATGTGGCAACTGCGACGCTCACGACAGACAAGCCTAGCTGCAGAGTTTTGCACCAGCTGCAATCGCCTGATCGCACATGCTGGTAGGCCAGTAAGCAGTGAGTTGCAGAAGTCGAGACGAGATGTCACGAATGCATGGACCAACTTGGACGTGTTATCCTTATCTAAACAAGCCCTAATTTTAGCAATGTTATGAAGCTGAAAATAGGCTGATTTGACTGTGGAGCTGATGTGGTCGTCTAACGAGAGGTCGCTTTGGAATATGACACCTAGATTTCGAGCTGATGCAACTGGAGATATGCTGGCAGAGCCAATTTTGAAAGTCAGCCTTTCCAATTTCTGAATAACACTAGGTTTGCCCATAACTAGTAAGTTAGTTTAATGGTGAGAAGAAGACCATAAAAATCTTGTCTCGAGTGGGATGAATCTTGAATCCCTAGCACGGCTCAATCTCTTTGGGTGACTCATATAGCAGGCTGGCGGTTCTGATATTAACTATCTACTTATTTGTATCTACTCCAGTTTCCTATTTTACAGGAATATTAGCGACCTAAGAGATCTAAAAATATATGGGAAACAGGCAGGCCTTTGGCTTCTTTTTAAATGTCATTAAGTCAGGGTAAATAAGTTAGGGGTGTCGTTGTGTCAGTCGGGAGTAAAAACCTGGCTTTGGAAGCATAGAAACTGAAAGCAGTCTCTTCAGGAGGCATACTCTCTACAGGATTTAAGTTTCGTTAGAGGCAAAGCTAAACGACTTGAGTCATAAGGTCAGGTGGCATCATACAAAGCCTGAGTAAGAAGTATTTCGAAAAAGTATTCTCGAGCAAGTGATTGTACAATGTACTATAATTTCTTAACGAAGGCATCTGTGCTCTGCCATTGACGATTAGTTGCCCAAATGTCATAATCACAAATTTCATAATCGCATGTTCACACACACTGATTTTAAGCATCTCCAAACGGTCTTCCTCCAAGCATCTACATCCGGTAGATAAAAATGGCAAGAGCCATAATTTGGAATGTTGCTTTATC
This sequence comes from Cristatella mucedo, assembly GCA_009760855.2. Classification (NCBI taxonomy): domain Eukaryota; kingdom Metazoa; phylum Bryozoa; class Phylactolaemata; family Cristatellidae; genus Cristatella; species Cristatella mucedo. The sequence goes on from WPIO01000024.1 coordinate 3,040,951, forward strand.
ATTGCTCTACCGATCGTCGGGGGTGGAGTGATCGGTAACGAGTTCAGCAATCCCACCAACTAATCTAAAATAAAGTGTCGACAAACAAATATTGGTATCAACTGAAACTATGCATTCGACCAAATTATGAACATAAATCAGCATACACTCTGTTTTATTAATTTTTGAATCTAAAGACACTGATAATGTTAATAAAGAACAATTGAAATCAAAGTTACGAAAGGCAGGATTCTAATCACTTCAGTCGGGTCCCGAAAATACCGGGATAACAGACTACAGTACAGATATTTTCTCGAATTGGCAGCACCGCCAAAGGTATTCACTAAAGAGCTACTGAAACGTCTTTGCCAGCAGCTTGCTCAAAACAGCCGGTGCTTTGTGAAACGACCATCCAGCATAGCAAAGCACTACTGACTCCTTGCAACCCAGCATTAACCAAGGACATTGCTACTGTACGGGCCGAAATCGCTTCCAAGCACATGATAGTCTAGCTGCTTGACATGTTCCCTATGCAGAAAAGGCAGCCTGGATTCTTATAATGGCTGTCGTCGAGGGCTGGTGAAAGGTGTAGGTGAGTGCGGCAGGCAGGGTCGGCCAATCTGCTGGCAAGGTAGGCTTCAAGCAAGGCAAGACAGTGCACGTCAACGCCCTAATCGTACGAAGCCTAAACTAATGGCTTGCAGTCAATGCACTAAGTATCTAGTAAGGAGGCCCAGATAGTTGTCAATCAGCCTACATGGACACTGATGCAAGTTGCGTGGGCTCAGAACTAATCCCAATAATAAGCTAGGTTTGTTAGTAAGTCAATCTGTCAATCACTGATGTCATGCTAAGACTATTCCTATTGTGATATTTATAGTGTTGCAACGAGCATATAGCAATAATGAGTTTCATGCCAAAATAGCAGAGGGGGTTATTTACTAATTTGCATGTGTAGCTGCATTCTGCCCTCTCATTATTGATTGACAATAGAAATGCTACAACTTCACAAGACAATGAAGTTATGAAAGTTTTCCAATGGCGACCATGGTAGGCATTCCAGCAGCATGTGCTCTCTGCACTACGACTTCCTTTGTTTGTGCCCAAATAAAAGGAATGGCACTCTCGGTACTTCACAGCTTTTGCTCAGACCAGCTAAGTTACATGTTGTAAAGCTGCCAGGGTGGTGTGGCCGACTACAAGTAATGATGTTCCTACCTTGGGTAAAAGACGGGTGTGAACAAATAGATTCTTGCATAATTATTTTTTGTAGAGGGCTTACTGAGCATAGATAAAATAGATTTAAAGAGAGTCAGCATGTCCTTACACTTCATAAAAAAACAAAACGCTGATTGGCTAACCAGCACTGATGAATAGATTTCATAGAATTAAATTTGTGCTTTTTATAGAAAAATTATTAAATAAAATTTTGAAAAACATTTTGATTTTTCTTCATGCATAGATTGTATTCGATTTACTAAGAATAATATAAGAATGGCAATCAGTGGGGCAGGCTCACCAGCAAGGTCACCATACACTCAGGCCTGCCTTTCATTAAGCATTAAGCTGGAGTTTCCGTGATTTCTTATGGGGGAAATCTAATTTCCATATAAAACATATGGTTTATGCCAGCCATTGTGGATGGGCAAGTTTTCATAGCAACTAATAGGAAAAAATGTAGCAAAGCAAGCAGAATATAAGCGTACCTATTGCAGACAACAGAGAAACTTTCCCTGATCATTCATGGACATAAGCAAGTAATATTAATAAAAACAAGAAATAAAATGGAGAATTTGCACGGACAGAGCAAATTCTCGCAAACAATAATGAAACATGGTGCCCAAAGAAATAAATCTCTTATTTGCTCTTTATTCGTTCGGAAAAGGAATCATGTCAATTGGTTACTAATAATTTGCATCGACTCACGTCACATAGGCACTCAGAGAACAATTCAACGGACAAAGCAAAAGTTTTGACAGACTGCTACGTTTTTAGCCTCTTTTGAATGTCGTAACACAAGGCGGTGAGGTGGGATGAGTCGATGGTAAGGTCTAGGCTATCGGAGCATAATAGCTTCAGGAATGTGATTTGAAGTTCGCCAGAGCCATAACCAAACGACAAAAGTCGGAGGAAGTAGTAATTCGACTGAAAGCCTGATAAGGAAATAATTAAGATGGGTGGTCTATAACGACAGAAAGTAGGGATCAAAAGTGATTCAAACAAAAACTTGTGAAGTCAACACACTGCTTGATAGGGAGCCAGCAAAGAACGGCGAGAAGTGTTGCAATGTGATAGTTGCAATGTTTACGGCATACAAGCCTAGCTGCCAGCTGTTGAGCGGGCAAGAAGACATGCAAGTAGCGAATTAAATACTCCACACCAGGATGCCACGAATGCATGGACCAACTCGGTTGAGGTGCTCTTGCCCAAACCGCCAGCTCAAGCTGGCAGCAAGTCCCGAGATTTTTGGTAGGTAGTAGAAAGTAGGCAGAGTTTACTGTGGAGCTGCCGTGGTTATCTAGTGATAGCAGTGTGAAATCATTATCCTGCAGAATGCAAGTACAAACTACAAATGGGGAGTTTTGGATGGAATCTCGTGCAGCTCGTCGTCCTCCGATGACGACGACGACGACGAGCTGTGCCAGTCAAACAACTTGCAAGCAACTTGCTCGACCGAGTCACCACTAAACAACCCTTCAGCAGTCCTTCTCCTAGAAGTAGGAGGTGGAAAATGCCTGAATGCCGCGCTAAGTTATACACAGAAGTATGGACGGATGATTACCGTTCAGAAAAAATTCTACTTTCAATGTATGCAAACACCCTGACACCTGCTTCACTTACTCCGATGCCTGGCAAGGTGAAGATCCCCAAAAACCGAGGAAGCACAGACTTTGCAATGAAGAATTTGTAATGAAGAGGTAGAACGATTATGTCATGCCTTGTATTTGTTAGCAATCGGCCAAAACTAATTTGTAACGTTAGCAGCCTCTGTGCCTTTGCATTCAAACGATTTACACATGTCAATTTACATCATACAATGGCACACAAAAACAGAACTCCAATAAACAGTTTCACAACCTACTAAATGAACCCTAAGAAGAGTACAGCGAGGTAACAATAGTGATAACAGCAATTATATTTATAAGAATAAAGCATTGTAAGAAAACCAGATCTCTTATCAAGGTGCTTTACAACTTATTGTGATAAAAGAAATAACCATGTAGCAATGATAAGAAAGGTGTCGTGCGAGGACGGGCACGCCAAAGCAGCCATAAAGACATTCGAGGTGTTATGCTTGCAGCACTAAAGTCACTCGGCAAACGGCTCTGATAAAGCCTGCTAATTAAACAATATTGCATTTAAAGTACACGAGTATCGTCAAAACTTCACGGCATTCTTTTCACGACATTGTGCTTCGCATTCTCAAGAAAGCAAAAAGTAGACAACCCATTGAGTTATAAAAAACTTATTGCTGAATACTACGCTATTGGGTGAGGATGACTATCGACTCAGAAGAACTGTATGGTCCACTTTCTATATAACAATTGAGCACAATGCGAAAGAATTTGGCAGACACAGTGCAAACAAAGCGTTTCGTACATTATTTTTTGCAATGGTTATCAGAGCTGCTAGTGGCTTATTTTCAGTTCTACAAGTAAATCGTGGTGGGTTACTGATGTTCGTGAGAATCTATCAAAACCACTGCAAATACTCGATTTACCACTAGCCGGCTGAATGACTATAGATCAACTCTCACCTGCGTGTGCAGGTGCATAGGTATGTATGTAGGTGTGTATCATGCAGGCACGGCGACAGCAGTAGGAAACATGGCGAACCTGAGCACAGTGAGAGAGGCCTGGCAATGACCTACCCCGTCGAACTCAACAAGGAATTCAGTCTTGAGCCGTCGGCTGGCCTCGTGCTCACTGTCTCTGCGTGAGCTCAGCAGAGAGTCCACTTCATCTGTGCGCAACATGGATATAGCGCTGGTCAAGCTTCCGTAGCAAGTTAAAAAAGCCTAATGCACGGCCGCTAATTCATGGAACATTTCAATTTGACTTCATTAAAATAGCAGCTGACAGCAGCACCACGAAGACGTAGCACATCATGTGACCTTGTACGGACGGGAAGGCGTACGAGGAGTTTGATAGAAAAGAGGCACGCCTGTGGTTAACCGATGTAAGGCCAGCACAAGGATGCAGCTTCCTAGCAAAGGAACATGAGCATTTCAGCTACGGCTTGAAATGGACTAACCGAGCTGTAAGCCTGCTGCTCATCTTATATAAGCCAGATATGGTTTGTGATTATGGATAAATGTCGAGGATATAGTGAAACAAGCAGTCCGACAAACAAATATTGTAAGGCTCTATTTCCAAAGACAAAAGACATGCACTTGAAATTTCATGCTGATCCGTCAAGTATTGGCCAAGTAATAGAATTTAATAAGGCACAGAGCTACACTGTACATGAACATGTCTAAAAGTCACAAAAATATACATCCACAAGATGCAAACATGTACCCCAATAAACCAAAGTTCAAAAAGTTAACAAAATGTCTATATGATGCACTATTTCTAAATATGTTGCTTCTTCTTTACTTCAGGGTGAGACATGGTTTATGTGATCATTTTTTTAATGTTTTTTCTTTTCTTAGGACTTTTCAAAATTGTATACATTATTTATGATATATTTGTCTTTTGAAAGGTACCCAATACAACGCAACGACATCTACTCTCCAACTGCCGACTATGGCACATCTTTTTCAGCGGTCCTGAACTGCTACTTCTATGCTACTCACTACCTCAACTGCTCTCCTAACTCTGCTATGCTTCCCACTTTCTCTTTGTTGCGTGAGACGAAGTCTGTTGGCTACCGAATGCGTACCGAAAGCCGCTTAGGCTGTGAGTGCGCTATACAAAACTCTCCTGCGTAACACCCACATGGTCTTTATGACTTTGTGGAGTTACTGGCGGAGATACATTACATTACATTACATTACAACCATTCAATTGTTGGACCAATCTACTCAGCATTTAGACAACCTTTACCATTAACCTAAAACTGGCTCAATTTTGGATAGGTACAATTAATAAATAACTGCAAACACCACACAATGCAGGCAATTTAAATAGTCATGGATTGAGTCAGGATAAGCAAATAGACAATAGATTACATTAAATCGTGAAATGATAGGGAAGAAATAAGCTACCTGTATATTTCTACCGCTCTAGCATTAAAACTCATTCTCTCTGCTTAGGATTCGGTTTCTAAGCATGTTTACGAAGTGATTAGCAAACTCGAAACACATTTGCAAGCACATATTCAACGAAGTAAAACTAATTCAACTTCCAGCCATGACTTGATAGAGCAATTTCGGTCTAGATGCTGCAAAACATGCTATGGGCAACCGCAATGAACATCTTTTCTAACAGCCCCAATCTTTCTAACCACTTCACTGCATGGACTTGCGATGTGTGCTGAAGGTTCGCTTACGATGCCAAATTCTGGTCAAACCCACTGAGAACGGAAAAATAAAGACATGTCTTGATACGGTCATAAAACTTGCAGGAAATTGCTGCAAGTGAAATGCTCAATGACAGTATCCTTTAAACCCAGCATTCAGTATTTAGACCTAAGTGTATCGTATCTTCCATATACCTTTTTGCATGCATAGGTTTATCAAGAGTATCGTCTTATCCTCCACGGAGTCTTCATCTTACCATCGGGTGATTTTTAGGGCAAAGCAGCCACACTTCCTTACCTGCATGGAGGTCATACATTGGTCTTTTCATTCTGGTTTTAAATTTAGAAGTAGTTCTCAGGAACTACTTGCAAATTGGAGAGACAGTAAGTGCTTAGTTTTGCAAAAGTCTGCAAGAAACCCTTAACTCATACTTCGGGTTAGTCCTTTCTTTGGACTGATGTATATATATATATGTGTGTGTGTGTGTGTGTGTGTGTGTGTGTGTGTGTGTGTGTGTGTGTGTGTGTGTGTGTGTGTGTGTGTGTGTGTGTGTGTGTGTGTTCAATACATATATGTGTTCAATATATATTGAACATATATATTGAACATATATATATATTAAAATATTAGAACGAATGATGGTACCTTAACCGGAGGAGCCCTGCCCTGCCGTGGGGGGGGTGGGGGGCTACCTTCGACTCCCGGTTCAGAAACCACACGGCTTCCGACCGGGAAATGGCGTCCAAGACGGAAAGCTACAGCAATGCCGTCCATTCCTTGAGCAAAATGCCGAGGTCCACCAGTCAGGCTTCATTATCTGGCCACCAGATACCCAGGGCACTGACCACGAAGAGCCACTGCTGACCGGTGGCTAGCGGTCAGGAAATATACAGCCTCATACTTATCAACCTTTTCCGAGCCACCACCACCAGGGCATCCTTGCTGCCGTCAAACCTCGTTACGTCGACTGTGACCGCATCGGTCCCATTGTCAATGACCAGGTGAGGCTTAAAACCCTGAACCTTGTGTGTGTTGAATGTGTGCATAGAGGATATTAATATAGCAATTGTAAAGCGCCTAGAAAGAGATTGAGTTCTCTGAGGGCACTTTATCAAATGCATTAATATTTGTTTATTATTGTTATGTTGTATGTACTGTATCCTAGACATGAACTATATTGATAAGCAAGTCTGCAAGAGATTTACCATAGCCAAGAGTCGCAGATGCCAGCAATAACCTCAACAGTCAACCGAAATATTAAAAACTAGAAGTATCACTCACACATATCCAGCGACTTACCAATAAACACGATGGACGGCTGCATTTCACGTGCTTTGGTGAATAGAGCCCGAACCAGCTTCTCTCCTTCGCCGAGCTATAAGCCAAGACACGATTGCATAGGCGATTGAACAGTGGCAGTAGGCCATCCATCTCAGTGTACTTACGCATTGGTTGAACAAGGATACTCTGCACACATACTTGCGAGGCAGCAGTCAACCCATATAGAAAGAGGCCAGCGGTCATGGAGGCATGTGGGCAGTGCAGAATGTGCCACTTTTTTAACGGCAAAGTCTAAGAACACGGCAAACCTACTGGCATATTGAACTGACCGGCCGACGAAGTAAAAGTGTAAGTTATCAGTGGAAGCCCTAACCAATAGCAGCCGGCTGCCCAGTGGGCACTAGCAAAGCAGCCCTGGCAGGCACACCATTAGGCTGCGTCCCCATTACCGCACTGGGACTAGGGCACATGTCACAGCTACTCGCCTCGCAGACAGGAGAAGGGTTATGCCTGGTAGGTCTCGGTAGTCCAAATCGATTCTTTGGTGCCTAAGCGCTAGCACTAAATGTAATGTGATGTATCTCCGTCAGTAACTCCACAAAGTCCTAAAGACCATGTGGGCGTTACGCAGGAGAGTTTTGTATAGCGCACTCACAGCCTAAGCGGCTTTCGGTACGCATTCGGTAGCCAACAGACTTCGTCTCACGCAACAAAGAGAAAGTGGGAAGCATAGCAGAGTTAGGAGAGCAGTTGAGGTAGTGAGTAGCATAGAAGTAGCAGCTCAGGACCGCTGAAAAAGATGAGCCATAGTCGGCAGTAGGAGAGTAGTTGTCGTTGCGTAGGAATTGTGGAAGCAAGTTCGACAGTCTAGGACCTGCAGAGCTAAAGCTTCTGTCGCCAACTGTCTTTAAGCGGAGGAATGGGACAGCTAACTTATTGTCCACAGAGGACCTGAGGGCGCGAACAGGCTGAAACTGATGCAGCAGTTCAGCTAGGTATGAAGGAGCCAAGCAGTGGCCAGTCTTGTGGGTCAGCGTAAGAACTTTGCTCTGTATCCTTTGCTCAACCGGCAACCATCCTAGCTCCTTCAGCAAAGGAGACACGTGCTCAAACCACTGGGACTTGAAGACCAGCCTTGCAGCCATATTCATAGTCCACTGTAGTGGCATAATAGCTTTCTTTGGTAGCCCAGCCAAAAGGGAATTACAATAATCAAGCCGAGACAGAACTAAAGAGCTAGTTAAATTTTTTACAAGCCACTGTGGGAGACAGCTTCTAATCTTGGATAGGGATCGGATGTGATGGCTAGCTGTAGAGGCAGTCTTCTGAATGAAGCTTTTGAAATTGAGGCAGCTGTCGAAAACGACACCTAGATTACGAGCACGTGGTGAAGGTCGCACAATAGCATCACCTATTAGAACAGCAAAGCCTTTTAATCCAGCCACACGCTTAGGGTGTCCTATGAGAAGCGGTTCGGTTTTATCGTCATTTAATTTCAGGAAGTTTTCCGACATCTAGGATCGAATATCGGCAAGACAAACATTCAGTTTCTCAGTTGCTGCAGCAGATTCCGACGGTTTAACAAGTGCAAATGAACGGCCCAGGTGTCGAGATATTTGGTAGAGTGTAGCTCTTCCTGGAAAGGAAGCGACAGAATTCAAAAATTCAAAGTGCAGACTGACAAGACTTCAGCGTCGCATATCAAATCGGGTAGACCTGCTTTTCATAATCGAAAGATGCCTGAATGAACAGGTGTTTGTAGCAACGGCTGCCTCCGAGAAGGTATGCACGGCAAGACAGCATCATGATAGCACGAAATGAGTCGCCAGTGTTAAACAAAAGACGAGTTTGTTCGTGCTTATCTAGCAGACAAGCTGCCTCTGAAAAAGTGGCAGTTTGGCCAAAATGAACTAACCGCTCAAAAATGTCACGGTTTTATTAAGGGTGTGAGATCTACAGTGAGCATGAGATCTGCAGATTGCCGAAGACTGCAGCACTAGAGAGAGTTTAAATATAAAAAAGACAAATCCGAGGTAAGGGGACCTTTGACTGTCCTAATGAGATTACGCTAAAAAGCAGTAAGCAGGAGCTTTATCGGCTTCAACATAAGCAGCCAGACTCGCAAGATCATCTAAGCCAGTTAAGGGTAAATGTCAAGAAAAACCTGAGAAGACTGGTACAACAAACGAATAGTTGTTTAGCATAACTTTCAAAATACAAACTCGCTAGAAGTAATATCTCAAGTTTTGACGATGTACACATGAAAAGAGAATTATATAAACGATTAGGCAAACATATTTAATCCGGAAAGAAAACAGAAGAAACACATCTGCAAACAACAAAGTTACCTATCTATGGATCACATACGACTTCTGTCCCAACTTATTAAAACTTGGTATATCTCGATACATGTTTTCAGCTTGTTGAGGTACGTGCTTGTGACTTTAAAAAAGCTTCAACACAGTATAGTTAAGAGTCATACAAATTCCACAACTCGACCCATACCTGACGGATCAACGCGAAATTTCAAATGCGATTCATCTCCGCTGGTACATCCTTGCTGAAGCTCGTTTCTAATTTTGATTGAATAAGTTGTGTACGATCATAAAGCAAGTCGGCGACGGTCAAGGGCAAGAATAACACATCAAAGTGCAACATCTAAATAATAGGATAGCATTAACTGGTTGGAAAGGGTGGGACATTGAGCTTTCTGTGAAGGCAAAGAGGAGCCGACAATATTGTCGCTGCAAATCAGCAACAAATCATCCACGCTTCCAATATGGTACCAGGATCACATGAAATCATGCATGCCATAGCTTACGTATTTCGATGTCAGGCTGGCAGCACTTATGTTGAAAAACGTAGAGTGGCACTCGCTGGCAACAGCCTTTGCCTAAAAAATAAGGTTGAAATGCCGTGGGCAGATTTTTGAGCCAATGGAGCCATAAAGAACAAGCATGTCATAGAAGGAAGAGATCTCTCACCAGCATCGTTTTTCCATTACCAGGCGGCCCGAACAGCAGCAATCCTTTAGCTGGAGCCCGCAGTCCGGTGAAGAGCTGAAATAATATGAGAAACTCTTACGATTCCGGCGATCGTCCATGTCTCACAAGAACAGTGCGCCACTGAGTGGAACTGAGAACCAAACGGCTACCGTGAGCATGAACTATGCTTTTGTTCAATTTAGATTGCCAACAACACAAACAAGCACGGCTGAGCAGGTTAGCAGTTCACAACAAACAGAACACACCCCAGATAATAGATGCCACCCTTGCTTGTTAGATCATATCGATTGGTCATGCCAGCTAGCGACACAAAGTTCATCACGGTCCAAAAAGACACAAACGATCGAAGAAAAAGCTAAAATGTTTGGTTCCCGGGAATTTGGAATTGTCACAGTGCCACTAGAATATCATATCCATAAGATGGAGAGTTATTTATGGCAGATGCTGAACACTGCCCCTTATCGTTTACCGAGAGTGTGAGTCTATCTCAAAAAAAATGGCGGTTCATGGAGCCTCTTGTTTTTTCCGGCAAAGATGGAGCATTATTTATGGCAAATGCTGAACACAGCCCCTTAAGTTTACCGGGAGTGGGAGTCTATCTCACAAAATGGCGGTTCGTGGAGCCTCTTGTTTTTCCGGCACCGCCCATGTTCCAAGGATGCAGTGCAATAGCACCATCCAAATAGGGCACAAAAAGATGTGCTAGCTGTGTCAAGTGAGCTGCTTTCAGAGCAGTGCCTCAAAGCTACGGCTGGAAATTCATAAGCAGCAATGAAGTTTTGAAAAAAGAAAGGTTTGCATTTCCAGCCGTAGGTAGTTCGTGGATGCAAACGATGCAAAAATTAATTACCAACAAGCAGAAAACAGCAACAATTAGTGTCCATTTCACATGGAGATGTATAATGCCTTTAAATTTTAATCTAAATCTGGACTTACTCTGAGCGCCAAAGGATAGAATTTTATTCTCATAATTTTCCTAAATTAATTTTTTACAATTAGCAAATCGCTACAGTTTTTTTTATTCTCGTGGTCATTCAAAACATGTAGGTAGAAGTTTAGCACTATCCTTTCGATTTATGTCTGACCTGTGTATGGCTGGGCACAAACAAATGGTTAACCCCGAACATTTCTGACAGAGCCCAACACGGTTATCAGATATATCTTTTCGGATGGGCCTCAGCAAAACTCCAAATCTTACTTCAAAATTAAATTGTCTATAAAAAATGGCCTTAAAAAATTGCAAGTAGGCTAGAAGAGCAGAGAGATTTCCAAACTGGCACTTCTGCTAGTTTTTCACACTTTGTAGGCTAACCGAGGTGGCAACTGGCAACAAGTGGCGTCATTTGCCACCAATGTTATTTCCTTTCATGGATCATTGTGTCGATCTAGAGTTCGTAACGTGCTGCAATGTCCGATGTTCTATCTTAATTAACTAAGTGAGTGAATGCCTGACCAGCACTACATCTACCCGGAAACACGGGTTGCCTATTCAGGTGTCACCTTCAGATCGCAAAAATACGCGAAATGTCGCAAAAGACTAAGGCAAAACTGATAATCACTGCTCAACAGCCAGTCAAGCAACTGCACTTTATTTAAACGGAATACAGTACAATACAATACAAAACAGCATAAGGCTAAAAACAAAGGTGTTTTCATATTTTACATCTAAAAGAAGCCCTACTTGAAGCTAAGTAATTGGGGTCTGAATCAACTGAAACTTTTTAGACATACAGAACTCTTTTTTTCTATTGATACTACCCTTTTATAAACACTTACTTACAGAGCAGTAAGATGGATGTTGCCATTTCGTCTATCGTGTTAAGTTTTGGCATATTGCAGCCACGGCGTCCATGAGATCCAATGTTTTTGCAAGGACGGTAAAAAATGGGAGCTCATTGCAAAGTTGCACTTGGGTTCGTTGACCACTAAATGTCTCGTCACCCACAAACTAATGCCTACGATATGGTGATCTCTGATCAAGAATATCCTAGATTTTCTCAGTAGTTTAAACTGTTTGGTCATTTTTAGAGCACAGCAAGCTTAATTTCTATATTTTTCTATATTTTTGTTCAGAGCATGTGAAACATTGCCAGATTTAGGCTGCAAATTAGCTCTGCGTGTATTATTTGAACGTTGAGGCAATGTTGCCTATAGCTATGTGAAGCTAATAACAAACTTGGACTTCAGGGTGATATGAAATTTCTTAATGCCTCTATGTGAGTAGCTAAAAACCGGACAGAATCAACTGTTCGTAACTTCCACACTGCGACAGACTAGAAAACTTGGCTGTTTTTCCATAAAATATGACTTAAAAAACAGTGGTGACCAATTCATGTCCTTCATGATGCCTTTGCAGATCTGGTCATGTGAGCATTTTTACCAATTGCCCTTTGGCAAGGCCGGGACACCACTGCCACAGTTGATCTTGTCCCAACCCTGCCCCACTGACTTGCAGTACACTGTGAGTGCCTGTTGCCAGTGTACTTCTCTGCTTCCTAACCCAAGTGTAAGACCACGCCCAGTGACCGAGCTATCTGCTGTTGCAGCACTAGACCACGATCTGCAGACAACTGATGCTTCTGCTGAACGTATCACTCGCCACTAGTGCTCTGATGTGAGTATGGCATGATTTTCTAGCACTTTATCAAAAAAAATACCTCTGGTCTTTGTTTGCAGCCACCCGATTCGCTAACAATCAGTCAAAAAACACTCAAACTCAGCCGGTTTTGGTACCTTGGGGTGTTACTGCCAAGGTTCGAAACTTCTGATTTCATGTGGGCATAGCTGCAGCCCAACAGTAGCAGGAAATAGGGCAAAAATATCGTAAGCTAACTGGGCGTAAAATCCTCCAGACACGCTTTTCAAAATACCAAGGAATTAAGGAACCTTTGGTACTGTTGCCAGAGAGTAATAGAGCGATCGAGACCAGGCAGGAGAAAAAAAGTGGATGAGTAGTAGACAGATATAGATAGAGCAAGATACAGAGGCAGAGAGAGAGAGAGAGACAGAGAGAGACAGAGAGAGAGAGAGAGAGAGAGAGAGAGAGAGAGAGAGAGAGAGAGAGAGAGAGAGAGAGAGAGAGAGAGCTCAAAAGCTGATCTCATGCTGCAAAGACACACACACACATACACACACACATACACACACACACACACACACACACACACACACACACACACACACACACACACACACACACACACACACACACACACACACACACACACACACACACACACACACACACATGCACACACAAACACATAAGGTCAGACAATCTGTTTTAAAGCTGATTTATGAAAAGAATATCAAGCTGATTTGTCCACAGAATTTCGTTTGTGCCTGACACTGGCAGCACTCAATAGATTTGTACAAGCCTCTTGGCTCTACCCGCTAGGCCACCTATGCAGGCTCTACCCTCTAGGCCACCTATGCATGCATGCACTTGATACACAAAGAAGGCCACAAAGTGCATGCCTACCTCAGGCCTAAGAGAAGGAAGAATAACCATCTCTTGAAGAGCTTGCTTGGCTGCTTCCAAACCGCCTGAAACACAACTGTCAGGTCATAGCATTGTGTTTGCTTGAAATAAAATCGTTGAACGATGGCAAGAGAAGCTTGGGCCCACAGGACTGTAAATAAAGACTCGGACACACAAGGACGGTAAATTTTCAGCAGTAAAGCAAAGTCCACAGCTGCGACTACCCAACAATTATGAAATATAATGAAGCAAAATCTATCGGCAAGGCACCTGCAAAAAACCGCAGCGATTTGATGTTCAACACCTGAATTTGTCACTTCCGTTGACAATTCTCCATCCACATAAACTGAAATATATATAGTAATGTCGAGTAGGCCAAGCTGCATGCTTAGAGCAATGCAGCAAAAGCCCGAAAATGCAAACAGCCAATTAACTTTGTCAAACAAGTAAGTGTACATATGGTTCAAAGACAGCAGCCCAAGATGGAGTTTCTAACTGAGCTAAACTAGAAACTTGGATTTATATAAGTACTAACTTCTAGGACCTACTTAAGCATATTTTACTCGTGCGATTTGAATAAAAAACTGCCCAGTAGATCATAAAATATTGTATTAAGGGCCCACATGTGCGAGAAGATATTATAAAGTGTTTGTAGGCAAACTCAATGAAAACAGAAAAACCAGGATCTAAAAAATCTTACTGCACATTATGTTGGGGCCGAAAACGACATGCAAGAGAAAATTGCCACTAATCTCAGACTTACTTAGGAAGCTGCCAAAACAGGCTAACTCTTGAGTGTTGTAAATGTCTAGCAAGCAAAACACGCCATACACCATTGCAATCCATCAATGCTGTTTTAATGGACAAATTCTTCTATTCTCTCCTGGCCCTATATGGCAAGGAATTTGTAAAATATTGAAATGCTAGGAGTTATTCCTTATCAAAAGTTTTGCTCCAGAACAATTACAACTGCACGAATCGGTCTAATAGACCCTGAGATCTAAGCACAGCCATTGAATACATTAAGCCTTGACCGAAGCAGTCAACATGGAATAGCCACTGCTTGTACTTAGTGCACTGTGTTACAAAGGTAAAAGCCATGTGCTTTCTATCGACTTGAGGTATTTAAAAATGGTGTTTCTAAGGACTAACGTATAAGCAATGTTTTGGCATTTTGCTCTATACGATATTTAAAAATGGCGTTTCTAAGGACTAATGTATATGCAATGTTTTGGCATTTTGCTGTATACGAGCTCTCAAATGCCACTGCAGCTTTCAAATGCAGTCACTTTGGGCCTGAAGGGAGGATTCCCAACCCAACAATAGAGGGCTGGCTTCGGGTGAGCCGTGATGGCACACTAGGTAAGGCGCTTGGATTCACGACTTCACTCCCAAAAACAAAAACGCACCCATTTAGGACAGCATTTAGTGGGTCCCTGTGATTCGTCCTTCATGTGCTTATGCGTGCTGACACTGTGCATGCTGCCACTAACCACATTTGCATGCTGACCCTGTGCATGTCACCCCTAACCATATTATTCATTTTGTTTGTTCTTCAAGCATGATTTTTCTTACCATTTAATTGCATTTCCCTTTGCAGCAAATGTAAAGCGCCTAGAAAGAGATTAAGTTCTCTGAGGGCACTTTATCAAGTACATTATTATTATTACATTATTATTACAAGCTACCGTAACGGCTCAGTGGGTAAGATGGTTTCTTTTCACGACCTTGGCCCCAAAGTCGTGGGTTCGATTCCTGCGGTGAATGATCCTTTATCGCCCCTGCAAGTGGTGGTGATAGCCAAAAAGGCTCTTCTGTTGCTATGCAAAAGAGGCTGTTTAATAAGCTAGGATTTATTTATTTTTTGTTCTTCCGACTTGTTTTTGCACCTACTTTAAGATGCCTAGTAGGTCACTGCTCGAGAGCACCTCGAAAGGACAAGAGCAGACCTTGCATGAAATGAGTCAAAGCAACTGAGAGGCGACACAGACTCTTAAATTCAGCCATTCAACAGTGAGCTACATTCTAGTAGACTACGCTCAAGTTGGTAGAGGAATATGGCCCAGCAGGTTGACTCTGAAAGAGCTGTTTAGCCGGCTGAAGTACTACAGGGGTTATATTAACTCAGAGACCTGTAAGGAGTTTATAGACTCTCTGCCGAGCCCTATGTGAGGAGTTATAAGGACCTTGGATGCCCGATATCATATTAAATTATTTGCACTACAAAAAATATTGTTATTTACGGAAGAATTCGAGCTTGCAATTAGTACATGGAGTGTTGAAATTAATGCTGCATGCTTCTGTATGCTTAAGTAGAGTATTTCTGCTTTTTTCCTCAATCTTTCGGCAGCCTTTGATACTATCGATCACCAAGTCCTTCTGGAGCACCTCTTATCTCGCCTGGGCATCACTGGCACAGCATTGCAAAGGTTCAGGTCCTATCTCAATGGGCAACTCCAGAGTGTTGATGTGAATGTGGATGTGGACAAAGACCATCCGAGGAACCTCTGAAATATGGGGTGCCTCGGGGATCTGTGCTTGGTCCCGTTCTTTTCACGGTCTATACTCTATCTCTCTCTCCATTTCTCTCTCTCTCTCTCTCTCTCTCTCTCTCTCTCTCTCTCTCTCTCTCTCTCTCTCTCTCTCTCTCTCTCTCACTCTCTCTCTCTCTCTCTCTCTCTCTCTCTCTCTCTCTCTCTCTCTCTCTCTCTCTCTCTCTCTCTCTCTCTCTCTCTCTCTCTCTCCGATGCAATTGCCCGGCACAATCTAGGCTTTCATTTCTATGCAAATGACACTCACTTTTACCCTTGCTTTTATCCCTCCCTGCCCTCCAGAACGTCAAATTCTCTCAACTCCCTTGCTGCATATATTGATTAAATTTGCACATTGCTGGCAGCAAACGTTCTTAAATTGAATGACGATAAAACCAACTAACTAGTTATGGGCAAGCCAAGTGTGATTCAAATATTGGAAAGGCTAATGCTCCAAATCGGCTCGGCCAGTATATCTCCTGTTTAATCTTCACGAAATCTAGGTGTCCTGTTCCGAACTGACCTTTAAATAGACGACCACATTAGCTCCACAGTCAAGTCTGCCTACTTTCAGTCACATAGCATCGCTGAAATTCGGGCTTGATTAGACAGGGATACAACATCTCAGTTGGCCCAAGCATTTGTGACATCATGTCTTGACTTCTGTAACACACTGCTTGCCGGTCTACCGGCCTGTGCATTCAGGTAATTACAGCTGGTGCAAAACTCTGCAGCCAGGCTTGTCTGTCGTGAGCGTTGCAGTTACGACATCACACCACTTCTCACCGGCCTGCACTAGCTCCAAATCAAGTCAAGTATCGACCTCAAGGTTTTCACTCACTTTTAGATCTTTTTATTCTCTGGCTCCAGCCTACCTATCAGACCTGCTCCCTCAGCAGACCACCATCGTACCACCCGTTTTTCCTAATATAATCGATTATCTATACCTCGTACGAACCTTAAATCCTTCGGAGTGTGTCTTAAGTCATTTAGTTTTCTCCCAAAGCCTGGGACTCACTTCTGACTGGCATCGTGACTTCACCAGAGTTGACCACATTTAAAAAGTACCTATTTATCATAGCATTCAGTAGGTCCATGTGATTCGACCTCTGTGTGCTCATGCATGCTGACACTGTGGATGCTGACCCTGTGCATGCCACCTCTAACCCGGTTATGCTTGTTGATATTGAGCATGCTACCACTTAATATTCCATCATGCTTCCTTTGCAGCATATGTAGAGTGCCTAGAGAGCGATTGAGTTCACTGAGGTTGCTATAGCAAATGTACTATTATCATTAATTGTTTATTTGTTTTTATTTATTTATTTATTAACAATCGGACCATAACAATCTACATACAATGTGATCTAAAATATGTTCATGCTTTGTGCGCTCTATACCACAAAATCTAACCAGAGCATTGGATTTGCATGACCTAGCAATATCGGCAACAAATAATGCATAATTGTATCTGCCTACCAGGACCAAAGGGACACGTGAAAAGATTCTGCTTTGCCGTATCTTCAACAGCTTCGAATTTCCACCACTAGCCGGCTTAGAGGTTAGTAACAAGTAAAATAGTGCTTACTAAACTTCTGGCAGTGCGACTCTTATTATTAGTTGCAACCACACTGGAAATCAGAGGAAGCTGCATGCTACAATGTGCATCTATTAATCACAGCATTTAGTGGGTCCGAGGGATTCGTCCTTTGTATGTTTATGCTTGCTGACACTGTGCATGCTGCCAATAACCATATTTGCATGCTGACCATGAGCGTGTTACGTCTCACTAGGTGAGGCTTGTTGTTCAGTGAGTTTGTTACCACTAACTATTTGATCATGCTTCCTTTGCAGCAAACGTAAGTGCCTAGAAAGAAGTTAAGTTGTCTGAGGAATTTATACAAATGTACTATTATTATTTTTATGTGCCTCACACAATGTCGCAGCCCAGCTTATTTATTACGGAGGTGCTGTACCTATGTCACTGAATTTCACCGAAGGGCTTCGGTCGACGATTTCTCCTAGGATGATGCCTGCAAGACGCTGGTCGACGTTCCTAATGCCGGCATTGGGAACAGGTGGAGAAGCCAACGGCAGCCGCCGTCTGGTGGCAGTGGTAGCAGGTCTCACCTAGAGAGAAAACAAAATAGCCAGCTGTGTCTTAACGAAAGAAAAACAACGAGCAGTGCAAGCAATTTAAAGAACTGCTAGGGATTGACACGGTACTACTACATTCATCATTACAACCTCCTTACAATCAGCATCAAACTAAAGAACATTTCCTTACTAGCCGTAGCCTGTGCAGCCCCAACTGCTCAGGCTGACAGTGAAACAGGTGCAAGTGAGCATGCTATGCCACCAAATGAATACATAGTCTCCCTACAACCGACAGCAACCTTAAGGACATTTAAAGTCAAATTTGTAACATGCTGGATGACAGGTGTTCCTTAGCCGGCAATAGAGGCTCTTGCCCTAACGTGCATCATGCCCACGTCTGCCTGAAGCCTGGACAGAAGCCATGCCAAAACTTGGATCGAGCAAGCATCTACTCCTGACGAACAGACGATACCAGTTTCAGACGCCTATCCAGCTGCATTACCAATCTAGGCCAGACTGTCATTAGTTCGCTCTGAGTAAAATATAAAAGAAAGACAGGCAGATGAAAGAACCAAGTGGCAAGCTTACTCTAGCCTTTCTCCATATATTGCAGTCCAAAAGGTCCCTTATCTGTTTCTACTTATTACGGAACAAGTGATAATTAGAAGCCATGTTAAAATCGGCATCATCTTTCAGATGATGCAAACTTTTCATACCGAGTAGCTGGCATCCCTATTTCAGCTTCAATAGCAGCCTGTGCCTTAAAATACTCACTCCTGCTCATTTCACCAGCTCACGTGACTGTGGTCGCTCAGCTGTGCCTCTCATCAACATCAACTCTCAACTCAACAACCTAATCAAACATTAGAAAATGCTATTGAACGATGTCCCAAACAATCAGCTGGCATTACAGGGTATTTTAATTAACCAAAGAATCCCTAGAAGAAAGATCCCAGACGATAAGAATACCTGTGTGCTACTCTAGTGAGTTTCCACTAACCATACGATCATGCTTTCTCTACAGCATCTTTAAAGTGCCTATAAAGAGGTTAAGCTCTCTGGGGGCGCTATACAGATGCATTATTATTATTATTATTATTATTATTATTACTTCTGAAGTGCTACTGTTGCTGGAGCAGCTTTTAGAGTGCTACAATAGCCAGCAGATTTAGCCCCACAAAATAAAGATGGTATAGGCAGCGCTTAGAAAAGAAATGTAATAAAACGTATTGCAGTCTGTAACTCCACAAAGCCACAAAAGCTAACAATAATAATAATAATGATAGACTTGATAAAGTGCCCTCTGAGAACTCTATTTATAGGTGCTATACATTTGCTGCAAAGGAAGCACGATCTAGTGAGTGGTAGCATGCTTGATAAACAACAAGACTGACATGTTTAGGGTTGACATGCACAGGGTCAACATACAAGTGTGGTTAGTGGCAGCATGCAACAGTGTCAGCATGCATAAGCACATACAGGACGAATCACGGGGACCCGTTAAATTTTGTCATAAATAGGTGCGTTTTTAATTTCTTTTCAAATGTGATCAAGTCAGGGGATGTCGTGATGCAAGTCAGGAGTGAGTTCCAGACTTTGGGGCATACGAACTAAAGGCGCGGTCTCCGAAGGATTTGAGATTCGTATGTGGTATAGGTAGACAGTTAGATGCCGAAAAGCATGAGCTACGATGCTTAGCATGGTAAGGCAGTAGATCTGACAGGTAGGCTGGAGCCAACGAATGAAGGGACCTAAAATTGAGCGACGAAACCTTGAAGCCGATCCGCTGTTTGACTGGTAGCCAGTGCAGGTCGGTGAGAAGTGGAGTGCTGTGGCAACTTCAACACTCACGACAGACAAGCCTGGCTGCAGAGTTTTGCACCAGCTGTGGGTGCCTATTTGCAAATGCTGGTAGGCCAGCAAGCACTGAGTTACAGAAGTCAAGACAGGACATCACTAATGCATAGACAAACTTAGATGAGGTATCCCTGTCAAAAAAAGCTCGAATTTTAGCAATGTTATGTAGCTGAAAGTAGGCAGACTTGATTGTGGATTGTATGTTGATTGTGATATTGATTGATGTATGTTGATTGTAGCTGATGTGGTCGTCTAACGAAAGGTCACTTTGGAACATAACACCTAGATTTCGTGCAGATCCAACAGCAGACATTCTGGCAAAGCCGATTTTGAGCGTTAGCCTTTCCAATTTCTGAATCACACTTGGTTTTCCCATAACTAGTAAGTTAGTTTTATCATCATTCAATTTAAGAAAGTTTGCTGCCATCCATGTGAGGATGCCATCAATACATGCAGCAAGGGAGTTGAGAGAATTCGACGTGCTGGGGACTGGGAGGGATCAAAGCAAAGGTACAACTGAGTGTCATCCTCATAGAAGTGTAAACCTAGATTGTGCTAGGCAATCACATCGGCAAGATGGAGAGTATAAACCGTCAAAAGAACCGGACCTAGCACGGAGCCCTGAGGTACCCCATATTTCAGAGGTACCTCGGATGATTTTTGTCCATTCACCTCAATACTCATAAGTCTCCCACTGAGATAGGATCTGAACCATTGCAATGCAGTGCCAGTGATACCCAGTCGAGATGAGAGGCGCTCTAGAAGAACTTGGTGATCGATAGTATCAAAAGCTGCCGAAAGATCGAGTTAAATAAGCAGAGATACTCTACCCATGTCTGCATTCCTAAGTAGGTCACTGTACACCCGAAGCAATGCTGACTGGAGTAATTCGCTCTAAAGCCAGACTGGAACTTACTAGCGAAGTTTTAAGTTTGAATATACGAGTTCAGCTGGTCTGTCACGATTTGTTCGCTAAGTTGAAATTGCTAAGGAGATTTTGCTATAGCACACCTAAAGCTAAGCGGCTTACAATATATATTCGGTAGCCAATAGACTTCATGGCATGCAACAAAAAGAAAATGAGAAGCATAACTAAGTCAGGAAGGCAGTTGAAGTAGTGAGTGGCATGAAAGTAGCAGTCGAGGACAGCTAGAACGAATGCGCCACAGTCAGCAGCATGAGAATAGATTTGTTTCGTAAGAACTGTGGAACTAAATTCTACAGTCTAGAAACTGCAGAGCAAAAGCTTCTGTCACGATTGGTCTTTAATCGGAAGAATGAAACATCTAACTGATCGTTTATAGAGCATCTGGGGGCATGATGAGGCTGAAACTGATGCAGCAGTTCAGCCACACACAAAGAAGCCCAGCCACAGAACTAAATAGCAGATAAGAAGCAGCACAAGACCGCTGGAAAAACAGGCTGAAAGTGTAAGCAGAAGAAATGTCGCCGTGCAAGAATTGTGACCGTGCAGTCTACAGCACAATCTAGAACCTGCTGAGTAAACGCTTGTCGCCAGCAGTCCTTATGTAAAAGATGTAGACAATTTTTACTTTTTGGGGGTAAGTGTGGTGTGACACAATAAGCATAAGTAGACAACCCCACCCAGGAAAATAACAGTGATGACAACACAATGTTTGACCGTCTTGCAGAAGTAACGGTCGATATTCGCGAAAAGCAGCATCGTGACTACAAGCAGAATAGTGAGACACTTATCACGATCAAAGTATACCCAGTTCAGATATGGTACTGCGGGTGGTGCCTTAGGACCTGGCTGCACAGTTACTGGTCGTCTGGTAGGTCTTTCAATGGCACTTTGTTTTGACCTCGCAGGCGATGCATCTGACGCAGAAGTGCCACGGCTACTAGCCGATGAAGACCGTCTTCCATCTATAGCATGTTCACGAGGGCAGCTGGAGCTGCGATAGTCGCCAGTGCTGCCAGCCCTCGACTTATGTCGAGAACTGTCACTGTTAGAGCAATCGTCGGCTCGGGCACTATATCTTCGAGTTCGCCTGGAGACAGTTGAAACTACAAGCATGCAAGGGTGCATATTGACAACCATTAGACCAAGGAGTGGTGTCTTTAAATCAGAAGTAAATACATGAAGGTATTCTCTGCAACATTCACTGCAGTGCACCATGGAGAGGAGGGGCGTCAGAATTGATTGCAAGGCACAAAATAACTGGACACGCTAAAAATCGAGCCAGCATTCAAGTAATGCATGATGTGCGTATTGTTCAATGCAGCAATATACACAAGTATGCATGCACGCACACACACACACGCACACATACAAGCACATACAAGCACACAAGCACAAGCACACATTCACACACACACACACACACATACACACACACACACATACACACACACACACACACACACACACAAATACACATACACATACTGCATGTTCATCAATCCAATGTAAGGGGGGCCATCCTTTGCATAACCTTTGCAATTACCTCTGTGGATGTATCAGCAAGAGGCAGACAGGGTGAGGGAGGAGCAGAACACGGAGTAAGCAAGAGATGTCGAGTGGTGGAGAGCAGGGTGAGAGGGGAAAGAGACAGCAAGGCCGGCTAGGAGTGAGGGTGGGAGAGAATGGAAGGCATGGGAAGCCGCCCACAACCCTCACTCGAGTGAAGCTACAAGAATATGTGGGCACGTACATGTGTGTGAGTGTGCCTATCTATCACTCCCACTAAGTCATGAAGACTTAGTGAGGGGTTGTACACTCGGCAAATGTTATATAGCAACTATTTCACAACACAAGAGCTAGCTCCTGATGTGGCATATATCTCTTGGGGGGCTACGTCGTGAAATCTCTAAAAAGATTTGATTCATGCATAAAACGGAAAAGATGCAAAGAAGCGGGCGTTGATATCTAAAGAAAAGTGTACATGAGCCCAAGAAGAGCACTCCTTAAACGCCCACTACTCACCGGCATATCGAGTAAATATCAAACGTTTGTATGACCAAAAGTATGCGCACTGGAATAAGTGAGGAAAAGCAACATGTTCTCGTGATTATCACAAATCATACTTAATTTATCGTGCTAACATGCCGCTGCAACTCCCTTATTTGTAACAACCTGTCGAATTTACCCAGGCATGGAGCTGATCAAATGCTTACAAATATCTGTCGTCATACTAGTCCAGGCTTGTTGCAACTACTAAACGAAAAGCGCATCAATAGTCGTGACGCACTAGTAATGACCAGCTGCCGTAGCTGTCGCTCGACTTAATCACACAAATGTTCGATTTGGGTTAAAGTCGGGAGACTTGGCTAGTGCATAACCGTCATGGGAAGGTGATCTCAGTGTGAGACTCCAGAAAATCGATGTGAATGGACACAGACCATTCGAGAAACCACTGAAATGTGGGATACCTCGGGGCTTCGTGCTTGGTCCGGTTCTTTTCACCATCTATTCTCTCCCTCTGGCCGATGCGATCAGCAAGCACAATCCAGGCTTTCACTTCTACACAGATCATACCACCCACGTCGGCGGCCACATTCTAGATCTCGTGATCACTAAGGATGTCCTCCCCACGGACCTTGTGGTGTACCCACTGACCCACTCAGATCATAGTTCGGTCTCGTTTACTGTTCCTGCTCCCTTGTATGTACAGGGTAATGTCGAACTTGTCAAACGACATAACTTTTAGCATTAACATAGAGACGTTTTTGAAATCTGTTTGTGGTGCAGGTTCTCTTGATCTGCATTCAGACTCGACCGGCAGCCTCGATACCCTCACTGATGCAATAAGCATGACACTCAGGAGTGCTCTTGACAAGCATGCTCCCGTTCAGTCTATCCGTGTTCAAAGTGGTGGAGACTCCTTTCAATTTACAAAAAAAGTCCTTAAGATGCGCCGGGTTAAGCGCAGGCTCGAACGTCGTTTCAAGAAATCGGGGTCGATGCAGATCTGGTCAATTTTAAAGACTTCCTCCGAGTTTACACCCGAAAACTTAAAAAAGCTGTGAAGTCTGACTCCCCAGATATGAAGGGCTCAGCCAAAAAATGTGCAGCCTTCTTTACTGAAACACTTTTGCACGTTCGTGCCTCCATTAAGCCCCCTCCGACTAAAGCAATCGCGGTTCCACAACCTGTGACCTTCCTTATAAGGTTCTCCAATATTTCTGCATGCGATGTGGCTACCTTAATAAGGTCTAGCAAAAATAGCTTGTCTCCTGAAGACCCTATACCTTCATCTCTGTAGTCGCCACTAGCAGACCAACTTAGCCCTGCCATAATCAAGACTTGATATGCTTCTCTGGGGAAAGGGGTCGTCCCAAGTCAGGGTTCAAGAGGCAGCACTCCACTGAAACTGCTCTCCTCCGTGTTAACGATGACATTCTACATGGCAACGACAACGGGAATGTCACTGCCCTAGCTCTGCTAGATCTATCTGCTGCCTTCGACACCATTGATCACGATGTTCAGCTTGAACGATTGAGAACGATCGGTCTGGCAGACGAAGCACCGGCCTGGTTTAAATCATACTCGGCTGATCGTGTTTAATCCGTGTCGTGTGGGGTCAGGTCTCACACACGAGAAGGGTCACCTGTGGAGTCCCTCAAGGGTATGTACTTGGTCCCTTGGTGTTCTCCATTCATACACAACCTCTGGGAAAAGTGATTAAGGCCCATGGAATAGGATATCACTTTTATGCTGACGATAACCAGTTGTATTTGTCATTCAAACCGTCGGAATCTGCTGCAGCAAGTAAGAAACTGAATGCTTGCCTTGCCGATATTCGATTCTGGATGTCGGAAAACTTCCTGAAATTCCATGATGATAAAACCGAACTGCTGCTCATAGGACGCCCTAAGCGTGTGGCTGGATTAAAAGGCTTTGCTCTTCTAATAGGTGATGCTATTGTGCGACCATCACCACGTGCTCAAAACTTAAGTGCTGTTTTCGACAGCAGCCTCAATTTGTAAAGCTTCATTCAGAAGACTGCTTCTACAGCTAGTCATCACGTCCGACCCCAATCCAAGATTAGGAGCTGTCTCCCACAGTTGCTTCTAAAAGATTTAACTAGCTCTTTAGTTCTGTCTCGGCTTGATTATTGTAATTCCCTTTTGGCTGGGCTACCAAAGAAAGCTATTAGGCCACTGCAGCTGACTATGAATATGGCTGCAAGGCTAATCTTCAAGTCCCAGAGGTTTGAGCACGTATCTCCTTTGCTAAAATAGCTAGGATGGATGCCGGTTGAGCAACCAATACAGAGAGCGAAGTTCTTACGCTAACCTGCAAGGCCTGCCATGGCTTGGCTCCTTCATACCTGGCTGAACTGCTGCATCAGTTTCAGCCTGTTTGCGCCCTCAAGTCCTGTGTGGACAATAAATTAGCTGTTCCATTCCTCCACTTAAAGACCGTTGGCGACAGAAGCTTTAGCTCTGCAGGTCCTAGACTGTGGAACTTGCTTCCACAATTCTTACGCAACGACAACTACTCTCCTAATGCCGACTATGGCTCATCCTTTTCAGCGGTTCTGAGCTGCTACTTCCATGCTACTCACTACCTCAACTTCTCCCCTGACTCTGCTGTGGTTCCCACTTTCTCTTTGTTGCATGAGACAAAGTCTGTTGGCTACCAAATGCATACCGAAAGCCGTTTAGGCTGTGAATGGGCTATACAAAACTCTCCTGCATAACACCCACATGGTCTTTATGACTTTGTCGAGTTACAGACAGAGATACAGACGACACTCAATTGTATGTTTGCTTTTATCCCTCCCAGCCTTCCAGTATGTCGAATTCTCTCACCTCTCTTGCTGTGTTTTGTCGGAATCTGCACCTGGATGGCATCAAACTTTCTCAAATTAAACAACGATTAAAACCAACTTACTAATTAGGGGCAAACAATGTGTGAAACAGATATTGGAGAGCTTGTCGCTCAAAATCGGCTCTGCCAGCATACCTCATATTTCACCTGCGTGAAATCTGGGTGTCCTGTTCCAAGGTGACCTTGCACTAGACAATCACATCAGCATCACATTCAAATCGTTGAAGCACCACACTGAGCCAGCTTACACAAGTTCCTCGTCTGTCGCAGAATTTTTCCAAAAACCGAAGTTCTTGCGAACATCATATATGGAAACCAATACAGCTAAGATCTTTTTGAAGCTTATTTGCTTGTTGTTTGACCGTAGCGAGTAAGAAAATAAGTACCTACGGACATCTAAATCCTTATTGCTTTGGGCTTCTGGGTGTTCCAAGCTGGCCGCGGTATTAGATATTCTGGCAGTTAGTAACCTGCATGTTAGTTATGGTCGTGCATACCTATTATCGCTTCTTAAGCGTAGTTCAAATGCATTCCTAGATGTCATTGCTGTTGCTAAGATACTTGAAATATGCATTAACAACGGGAAAGCACCCAGGAGCGCCCCGGACCACTAGCTGCAACACTGGTCGTTTGGCAGGAGCTGCGACCTGAGTACCTGCTCGTTAGGTATTCTTAGCATTGTCTCGAACCATTCAGCACTTTCTTCCCAAGCAGCTAAAATAAATAAATCTCTCAAACTCTGTCAGCCTCTAAAACTCTGTGGTCATAGAAAATACTACCTGATTAAACAGTATTTTGTATAGCGACAAGATAGCCTTTACGGCTATCGCCACTGCTTGCAGTGGCGATAAAGGACCGCCCACAACAGGAATCCAACCCACGACCTCGGGACCGTCGTCGTGAAAAGCAACCACCTTACCAAGTATGCTATCGAAGCTCCCCATCAGGCCTCTTATAACTCCGGCGGCCCAACTTAGCTCTCGTCTTTGGGATCTTTGCTCAATGTGCAATAAAACCCTAGTATTAGGCCACTTTATTTCTTAAAAAATCTCAAACTGCTCGCCTTGACTGAAACTTTGCTAAAATCGGTAAACTGACCAACAATTAAAGATGCTAAAATGGCTATTTTCTCCTTCTTTCACACTCCTAGATCGATCAAAACTGGAGACAAGCATTTTGCAGTACCCTCGAAGCAGTCTTTCGAATCTATTGACTTGGTTTCACCCGACAACAAGCTACCGATGGTGGCAGCACTCTATAGCCCACCAGATACCATGTCCTTTATCTCAGATTGCTCAGATCTCATTATGATTTTGTGAGCAAGAAACTGATCTTTCCCCATTATGGATGATTTCAATGTTCATTTTGATAACTTACCTGATGCCTTCAGCACTGAGTTTCGTGCACTGACTGACTCATTGCCTGTTGTGGCTCATGCACATAGATCTACTCACATCAAGGGTCACACACTAGACCAAATTGTATCATACAGCTGCATTTTGTCATGACCAATTACTACCAAATCCTGCTTATCTGACCACATCCAGATTCATTGAGTCTACAATGTGTGCCTTCCTCATCCTCATCAGAAATCACCTGTGAATCGCGAATCATCAAGACCCTTGACATCAATGGTGTCCGTGCGAGAATATCTGCTTGGCCTCTGCTGCTCAATCCTCCTTCCGACCAGTCATCGCGGGTATAGTGCTACAGCACGACACTAGCTGGCATGCCCGACGAGTTTGCACCACAGAATTAGACTCACTGTGTGCCCTAGCCAAAACGGCCTATTTTTACTACAGACATTAAATTAGATAGGTCTAAGCACAAGCTTGAAAAACCATACAAAAGATCAGGACTAACTGTCCATCGACAGCCATATGAGGACTACTGCAGATCGTACCAATCGATCCTTGCAAAGGCTTAGTCAAGCTTCTATAAAAAAAAAATGCTGAATCACAGATGTACAATCCAAAAATGCTGATATCGACGATCGATCATCTCCTCCTTACCAAATGGTTCATGTGCTGATCTAGCTTATCGCTTCTCTAGCTCCTTTGTCAACAAGAAAGACATCAGGGAGTCCATTCCTAAGCTGGCAGCATCCCCCTGGAATGCTGTCCCTCAATTCCATGTAGCACCTCAATGTCTACATTAAAGGAGGTCACTAGTGACCACGTCCTGAAGTTCCTATCCCAATCAAAGAAGATTCTAGTCCTTTGGATCCTATTCCCACTGTCCTGCTTCTACGATGCATTGATCTGCTGCTACCATGCATAACCAATATCATAAATAATTCATTAGCCTCAGGTCGCGTCCCGTCCCAGCACCTTTCACAAAGGCTGCAGTCAGGCCACTACTCAAGAAATCCACACTAGACCAAGATAACTTGAGCTACTTCCTTCAGTCTCCTTTCTACCGTTCTTATCAAAGACACTAAACGAGTCATGGCAGACCTGCTGAACTCATGTATTAAAAATAAGCCTTGTTAGTAAGTTCCAGTTCGGATTTAGAGCTAATCACTCAACAGAGTCAGCATTGCCTCAGGTGCACAATAACTTAGGAATGCAATGCAAACATGGGTTGAACCATCTCTGCTCATTCTGCTCGATCTTTCGACAGCTTTTGACACTATCGATCATCAAGCCCTTCTTGAGTGCTTATCACGCCGAGCTGGTTTGGTCTAGCGGTTAAGGTGCTCGCCCCGACTGAGGTCGTGGGCTCGAGCCCCGAGGCATATGTGAAGCGCCTGAATAGAGATTAAGTTCTCTTGGGGCGCTATATAAATGAATTATTTATTTATTATTATTATTTATCTCGCCTGGGCATCACTCGCACTGCCTTGCAATGATTCAGGTCCTATCTCAGTGTGAGACTCCAGAGTATTGCTGTGAATGGACTACGATCGTTCGAGGAACCTCTGAAGTATAGGTTACCCCAGGGCTTTGTGCATGGTCCCACTCTTTTCACGGTTTATACTTTCCCTCTTACCGATGTGATTGCAAGGCACGGCTCTCACTACTATGCGGATGACACTCAGTTATACCTTTGCTTTTGATTCATCCCAACATTTCAGCACCTCGAATTCTCCCCATTCGCTTGCTGCATGTATTGATGACATCCACAGATGGATGGCAGCAAACTTCCTTAAATTGAATGATAATACAACTAACTTACAAGTTATGGGAAAACTAAGTGCGATTCCGAAATATGAAAGGCTGATTCCCAATATCGGCTCTACCAGCTAACCTCCTGTCGACTCTGCACAAAATCTAGGTGTCTCATTCCAAAGTGACCTTTCATTAGATGCCCACAGCAGGTCCACAGTAAAATCTGCCTTCTTTTAGCAACATTGCTTAAATTCGGGCTAGTTTAGACTGGAATACTACACCTAAATTGGTCAATGTGCTTGTGACATCCTGTCTTGACTTCTATACCTCATTGCTTAAATAAATAAATACTAGCTGATTTAACAGCCTCTTTTGTATAGCGACAGATGAGCCTAGATGGCTATCACCACCGCTTGCAGTGGCGATACAGGATCGCCACTGCAAGCAGGATTCGAACCCACAACCTCGGGGCCGATGTCGTGAAAAGCAACCACCTTACCTAGTGAGCCATTACGGCTCGCTAGGTAAGGTGGTAGCTGTGCTTGCTGGTCTACTGGCCTGTGAACTCAAGCGAATACAGCTAGTGTATAACTCGGCAGCAAGGCTTGTCTGTAGTGAGCTTCGAAATTACAACATCACACTGCTTCTCACCGACCTGCACTGGTTCCCAGTCAAGCAAGGCATCGACTTCAAGGTTTTGTCACTCATTTTTAGGTCCCTTCATTCTTTGGCTTCAGTCTACCTATCAGATCTTCTCCCCCACCAGGCTAAGCATCGTACCACCTGCTTTTCTGAATCAAATACTTGACTTATACTTAGTATCAAACTTAAATTTTGGAAACCATGCCTTCAGTTTGTATGCTTCCAAAGTCTCGAAATCACTCCCGACATACGTTACGACATCACCTGACTTTACGATTTTTTTATTTAAAAATAAGCACACCTATTTATCACAGCATTTAGTAGGTCCCTGTGATTCCTCCTGTGTGTGCTTATTTGTGCTGACCCTGTGCAAGCTGTCACTAACCATATTTGCACAAAGTTCCTAGAAAAAGGTTAAGTTATCTGAGGGTGCTATGCAAATATATTGTTATTATTATTATTATTATTACTTTTATCAGCCCAACGAGGTGGGACACATACATGGATAGTGCTAATACAGTTGATTGGTAAAGTAAAAGGTTTCCCAATCAAGAGCTTGAACTTTGCAAGTTTGCCTGAAGACTCACACATCTGCCACGGCTGCCATCATTTGGATATCAAGCAAAAATAGAAAATACTAGGATCACAGGTGCCACATACTTAGATACTGAGCTTTTTGGTAACTGGCTGAGCTCGTTAGCAGAAGCTTGATGTCAGTTGATGGCAACTCCTTAGTTTTATGTGTTCTATTCTGGTTCTAGCTTAGCTTATGTAATTAATTGTCTACCTGAGAGGACCGAGCTGTTGTCAGGTAGTTTGGCTGTGCCTTAGCAAACCTCGAATGTATTGGAGATGAGGCCTCGAGTTTCTGTATTCTTAAAGTCTGGAACTTACTACCAGCTTACATGGCAGCATCCCGTCTTAATAAAAAAAGAAAAGCTAAAACACCCAACTCTTCCCGGCCCCATTTGCTCTATATGTGTACAGCTTCATTTTTGTGCATGTGTATGAAGGAGATAATAAAATTGGACCCGATATCTCAATCGATAGAGCACTAACCCGATAACATAGATATAGCAGGAGGTTCCTGCTCTTGGCAAAATTATTTTTCGATGTTCAGTTCCACAGCCGACTGTCGCTCAGCATTTTTTAAATTACTGAATGCTGAAATTATGTCGTTTACCAGTGGTCAGTTAGAGCA
The DNA here is from genome assembly GCA_009760855.2 of Cristatella mucedo. Lineage (NCBI taxonomy): Eukaryota > Metazoa > Bryozoa > Phylactolaemata > Cristatellidae > Cristatella > Cristatella mucedo. Next base: position 3,071,399 of record WPIO01000024.1, read on the forward strand.
TCCTTCCATCATATTAAATGAGGGTAAATTGAGACTAGATTCTCTGTCGGTGTTGGTAACTTGTCTATATAAAAATGGGCTGAGATATGTAGTATTTTGTAGTCCAAAGTCTGAAATAAAAAAAAATTCAGTGCACCCACTGCTGTAGCGGTACTCACACAGGTCACAGGTCTTTTGGTGAGGCGCGATGGCAGACTAGGTAAGGCGGTTGCTTTTCCAATCCTGCTGTGGGCAATCCTTAATTGCCACTGCAAGTGGTGGTGATGGCCGTAAAGGCTCTTCTGTCACTACACAAAATAGGCTGTTGAACCAGCCAGTATTTTCTTTTAGCAAGAGGTAGAAAGTTGCTCAATTTTTCTAAGGTTTGAAAACAAGACTTAAACACAGCCACATTTAGTATCAAACATAATTTATATTGTTTGGGAACCTTGCCAAAAAAATAAGAATAGTCTAGCCTAAATCTGATTAATTAACTAGCCTCTACTAAATGATTGTACATCAATGATAGGGTAGGATGAGAAATGTAAAATACATTTCAGCACTGCTAAAATCTCCAAAGGCTCCCCATTTAGCAAAGTATCGACTGCAAGGTCCTGTCTGTCATTTTTAGGTCACTTCATAGGTTCGCTCCAGCGGACCTATCCGAAATGCTTCCTAGTCGGGTTTTGCAGCATACCACCTGCTCTTCTCACTCGAGTCGTTTGGCTTCGCATTGAACCAACATCCTTTGGAGACCTTGCCTTTAGTTCGTATGCACTCAAAACCTGAAACTGACTCTCTACAGACATCAAAACGTCCCCTAACTTGGCGAGACTTAAAAGGAAGCTAAAACTCTATCCTTCCCTTCACATCATTTGCTCCAGCCGGTGCTATCACTACCAATTGCTATGCTTCCTTTTCAGCATTTGTAAAGTGCCAGGAAATGACTTAATATCCTTGGGGTGCAGCACAAATGCATACTTTATTAAAAATTAAGTTAGCTAAATGTTATACTTGTTCCACAGCTTCAGTTTAGAGCCTGCTACATTTGTATGTCTGCTGTAAGCCTTGCTTTTCTGAGCTTCGCTGAACTGCTGTAGCCTTATAAGTACCCTGAGCCATCTCTACGTGTATGAGATTATACTACAAGAAGAAAGTTCATTGTGCCTGTTTTTCCATTCTATCTTGTCTAGAACAGCAAAAGAGCTAACTGAATCCTGACAGGGAGCCTGAAGCAGAAAAATGTCTCCTCTTTGTGCAAAGCCGTAGTTCACGGGTGCTGGTTGCACAATTGATAAGACATCTAACAGAGCTGCAAATGGAAATGCACCCTTCGGCAAACGCCCAGGAGGAGCAACAGATATGGAATATTCATTTCCATTGGTTCGGGTGGATGTTTTTAAAATGTCCACTTCTGATCTAAACCTCATCATCCACAGATTTCTGACAAGACTCGAGTACTGACCAAGTGATAAAAGGTAACAGAAGAAATAATGTGTTCATGTGAATGTACGGTCGCATAGAAAGGTATACCGGCAATAGAACAAGTTGCATTAGAACGACAATAATTTTAAAAATTTCATTTACACGACATGATGACACGACATGACGACAGCTTTCCTTAAGCTCTCAAGCTCTTTGCAAACTAGATTAGGAAAAGAGGACATACTTCTACACTTCGCATGTGAGTGCATGCAATAAGTTTCTACATCAAAGCATTGGGGACCAAAAGCCACTTGGGCATTTAGATTTTCCAGTATAGCAACCGCTTAGCTTACCATGGCATTTGACAGTTATAGACAGACAAACATATGATACCAAGCACTTCTGCACCACTTGTAACGGCTAACCCTAGAAACATAAGTGTACCTACAGCCACTATACCAGGCTAACAGTCACTGCCAACTACCTCATCAGTCCAGCTGACTCAGCTCAGGAGAAACCCCAGTCATGATGCCTGCATTCTATGGCATCTGCCTTTTGGCAGCGGGCGAGTTGTAAAACGTGTGTGTGTGTGTGTGTGTGTGTGTGTGTGTGTGTGTGTGTGTTTGTTTGTCCGGTAAGCCATCGTTTTCATGCTAAGAAGGAAGCACCAGCTGCTACAGGTAATCTGATTTAAGGACGTGAGCTTGCATGCTTACTTTCGTGTTCAAGGGTCTGAAGACGCTCGCGAGCAAGCAGCAAATTCGCCGACATTTTTTGCTGAAGCTTCCTGGTACGCTCACTTGCCTCATCTAAAAACAAGCAGATATGGAAAGGGGGCACAAAATCAATTTTCGTATCATCGAAAGTATCCAAGCTCCCTTCAGAGACAGCCAAAATGATAAAACAGAGCCCGGGAATTTCGCCTTGAAGGTTCAAGCTCAAAAGCTTAATTACGGCTTACCTTGCCCTTCAATAGTGAGTGCTAAACCACGCTCCAACTCTTCAATACCGTGCTTATATAGCTGAGCTGTTACCTCTTGTTTATCAGCAGCTAAAAAACAGCAGTAGAGTAAAGTAAAAAGTAGAGCAAACGTCGGCTGCTTCAATAGCCTCATGTATGAAGCAGCAGACGAGCATTCGGCTATCATTCCACTTGCTGCAAACATTCATGGATTGTCTAGTGCAGGACTCAAACTCATGACCCGAGTTGTGATGTGCGAGTACCATAACCCTAGGATAAGAACCAGTAATGTATGTGAGCTTCAAAACCATTAGGCCAGTCAAAGTAAGCAAAGTAAGGTACACGAGGAGTGGCAGATAGGCACACCAACAAGCGACATAGGCAGCTCGCCTCACTCAACAAAGAGAAAGTGGGAAGCACAGCAGAGTCAGGAGAGCAGTTGAGGTAGTGAGTAGCATGGAAGTAGCAGCTCAGGACCACTGAAAAGGATGAGCCATAGTCGGCAGTAGGAGAGTAGTTGTCGTTGCCTAAGAATTGTGGAAGCGAGTTCCACAGTCTAAGACCTGCAGAGCTAAAGCTTATGTCGCCAATGGTCTTTAAGCAGAGGAATGGAACAGATGATGTATTGTCCACACAGGACCTGAGGGCGCGAACAGGCAGAAACTGATGCAGCAGTTCAGCTAGGTATGAAGGAGCCAAGCCGTGGCAGGCTTTGTGGGTCAGCATAAGAACTTTAGGTAAACAGTTAGATTCCAAAAAGCAGGTGGTACTATGCTTAGTCTAGTGGGGTAAATCTGATAGGTGGGCTGGAGCCAAAGAATGAAGGGACCTAAAAGTGAGCGACAAAACCTTGAAGTTGATGCCTTGCTTTACTGGGAGCCAGTGCCGGTCGGCGAGAAGCAGTGTGATGTGGCAACTGCAACGCTCACGACAGACAAGCCTAGCTGGAGAATTTTGCACCTAGCTGGAAGCGCCTGAGTGCACAGGCGGGTGAGTTAGCAAGCAGTGAGTTACAGAAGTCAAGACAGGATGTCACACATGTATGGACCAATTTAGATGTGTTATCCTTGCCTAAACAAGCCCGAATTTTAGCAATGTTATGTAGCTGAAAGTAGGCAGACTTGACTGTGGTCGTCTAATGAAAGGTCACTTAAGAACAGGATGCCTAGATTTTGTGCAGATTCAACAGGACATATGTTGGCAGAGCCGACTGTGACTCGTTAACCTTTCCAATTTCTGAATCACACTGGGTTTGCCCATAACTAGTAATTGTAATCGGCATTCATATCGGCAAGAGGGGGAGTACAAACTGTGAAAAGAACAAAAATCAAGCACAGAAACCTGAGGTACCCCATACTTTAGATGTTCGCCTGATGATCTTTGTCCATTCATGTCAATACTGTGGAGTATTTCACTCAGACATGACCTGAACTATTGCAGTGCAGTACCAGTACTAATTTATACCATTAAAAGGAAAGGAAATGAAAACTCTTAACTTTGGGAAGCAGGTCTGAGTGTCCGTTTATCTGGTGAGCCGCGATGGCACACTAGGTAAGGCGGTTGCACGACCTCGGTACCAAGGTCGAGGGTTCGAATCCTGCAGTGGACGATCCTACATTGCCGCTGCAAGCGGAGGTGATGTACAAAGAAGCTGTTATATCAGCTAGCATGTTTTATCTGGTTGGAGACCATGCCCAACTGACCGAAAATCTAGCAGTTCCATCTCAACTTAAATATAAATATAATTCATTTTCATTTGTATAGCGCCCCAAGAGAACTAAATCTCTATTCAGGCGCCTTACATATGCCTCAGGGCTCGAGCCCACGACCGCAGCCAGACCTTAGCCGGGGCGAGCACCTTAACCGCTGGACCAACACAGCTCGGCACTTGGCCAATCTATTTTTATGCTGCTGAGTTTGACGAAGATCTGGGTTTCTTTAACTTTTGGAAGTGCAAATGCTGAGAAGCTTCTCTGTCTTTAGTTCATCATAAGATTCCCCTATTAGGAATACTAATGAAAACTAGGTCCTGCAGTGGCACCACAAATCAAAACACTTGCAAGAAAAGCAGAACTAATCTAAGCTTACGAATATGTCCATGTTACATTTAGAAGGGTATTTTTCTCAGGTCGGATAGTAGTTGGTAGTCGTTTAATAGTAATAATTTTAATAGCATAATTCTAATTTATTAGTAGTTGTTTGTTTTCTACTATGAGAACTCAGTTTATGCATGCCTGAAGAGATCTGAAGAGATTACATCAAAAACAGATCAAACCATCCCTATTCTTTACAACTTCTTGCATTAGCCTGGGCATTAACTCATTGAGCTTTCCGCTACCACCAGGAGTAATACAGTCCAGCAGCTGCTTAAGCCGAGCAAAATGCTGCTTGTGAGACAACGAGAGTTTTCGTCTCATAGTTTTCGGCTCTAAATGAGTGCGCTAACCTGTTCCAAACATGCTCAGTAGAGTTGCGATGGTGTGACTTGGTCACTTAAGAACTAGGGAGTCTGCAAAGAATTGCCCTTGCTTGGGGTCATTATTCGTCAGCCAAAACCAAGTTCTCCCACGAAAGCTCTGGCACAGGGCAGCCCAAAACATAGGACGATATCAATGAATACGTTCCCATGCATAATGCCAGTGCAGCAAACAGTACATCAGTCACCAGAAGCCGAAAAACACGTCCTCAAAAGACTCTTCTGCCACCATACTCTAGATTAGATTGTAAGCAGTCCAGTTGGTACTCCATCCCTTTTCTATCGTTAACGACAGTGCTCTGATTGCTATTCTGAGTGGATGAAGAATTTTCTTTCGTCAGTCCACTGAGCACGGCTCCATTCATCAGCTGCTAAGTGAGCTTGATTGTTGACCCACTGCTCACTGCTTGCTTGCTGCCTCGCTAATTAACAGCTTGTATCTGCTGACCCTTCGAAAATGCTATGCTCCGATAGCCGTATCGACACTTGAAGCCTTGCTGGTGATCTCTACTAGGCTTTCCTATGGCCCAGCTTCAGTTTATTTTCTTGTCACTCTCATAGCAGGACAGCACGGTAGGAGCAGTTCAATGCATGGCCATATAAGGAAGTTCAAAAATAACTCACCTCTCACACACAAGTGCAAGCGAAAAACTTTGAGCCGTTCAGATTTAAAGTAAGATAATCGAACTGTGCACCTGCACATGCGCACACAGACAGCGGCCATTGATAAAGGTAAAATATCGTTCCATGTGGCTGTTTTTGTTTCTGACAGCTATCAACAAGCCGGCCATTGGTAGCGACTCGATTATGCAGGTAAGCAACCATTATTATGTAAAAGTCGCCGGGGAGTCTCCAGTGGCATATAGTTGCTACGTGCAAGTTAACTTTATAGACCGGTCGATTGTGTAAACATCTGATAACCCATTGGCAGGAAGTTCAGCATTAAGCATAACGTTCCCTTACACTTCAAAAGCTGCTTGGCATTAAGAAAAACTTTAATGTTTCTAGTGAGCAATAATCTTAACTCTCAGACAACAGGAGTCTGGCATAAACTTAAAAACGCCATTACATTTATACGACTGTCTGTGCCATTTGCATTGATTAGACTCTGTATCAACTGTATCTCTAAGACAATAGGCATACCTGGGTTATTAAGCAATAGGGTGGCCAAACTTTCATCTTGACCAGACAGCCAATTAGAGAGGGCTGAAGTGGTTAAAGTCAGCTGACTGCCATCATTGATGCCTTATATTCAGGCCAACCGAATGGAGGCCTCGGCCTGCATTCAACACCTTTCGGTGAGCCTTGACCTCATAACAAGCCGTCCAAGAACACTCACCAGCATCAAGTTTCTAATGCAAGATAGCACAGTAACATTATGCATAACATCCTTTGCGACTTTATGTAGTCTGCCAATATCCAGACGAAAACTGACAACGTTGGGTTATGAAGTGCATGCATGTCAACAAAGACTTCCCATAGATCAGTTCACCTGAAGCTCGTGGCCCATCTGCATGACTCAAAGATGGGTACTGACAGGCCCACTTGAGTTAATCAAGGGGGCTGAGCTTGAATCTCCGGGCAATTGGATGGCATTCAGTGCTGGCTGCTGGGCACAGCTTTAATTGAAGCTACTGAACGAATCCATGACCAGCAGCTAATAATGATTCGACAGCTGCAGGGCCATCTGCTCACTATGGGAATGAGCCACCGCAAGAAGTGATGGACAAAATGACATTCTAATATTGGCTGACCAGTCGTTCAAATAGCTGGCTACTCTAGTGTACTGTTCGTACGAAGTGCAGATCACGAGCAGCAAAAACTGAGTTGTTATCATCGCCCGCAGCACAGCAAAGTAAAGACGACTTAGGAAGTACAAACAGCTCCGAGGTCGGCACAATCTGTTTTCATTAAGTTTAGAGACAAAGCATTTAATCACACGACGTTCGCAGACTCTTGACAATCGGCATCTCGACTAACTATACTAAATTATTATTCGATCTGCTGTTTTTTCTCCGAATGCCTGCATCAAGTCTCTAGTAACCAGACGTGCGATTAACATGTTAAAAACAGGAATGTGAAGTGAAAATGGCCTGCACAGAAGATGCCTCCAGAAAATGCAGCCAGTCTCAATTACCTGTCCGTGGGATAATCGGCCAGGTCCAGACATGCCTTCCGGGCTGACTCATCGATCAGACATCCAAATTTAGCACATAACCAGCTTAGCCTAACGGAGTTTTCATCCGAATATCAATAAGCTCGACACGTCAGTGCCCTTCCACAGCTGACATGCTTGCAAAGAGACAAAGATGCCGAGAACAGTACGATGTAGGTAGCAGTCGGAGTAGCACGATGAACCCGAATCTAACATAACCAGTGTGCTCAGTACCAAAGTAAAGCAAAGGCATCTAGTCTGACAGTAGGAACCAAAATGCACAAATGATGACTGCAATGATCAGTTTTCCATCTCAGGTCACGAGTCTCCCAGAGCACAGCAACAGTCAAAAAGTGCCAACTACCACGGTAGACTATTGCAATTCATTTAAAAAAGGCTGCCAAGCGACAGTGTCGCCATACCGTGTAAGCTAACCCATAATCTGGCCCCTTAACGTGGCTTCTGCACAGGTCTCTAAATCGAGGCCAGACGTGTGATCCATAAGACATGACAGACACAGATAAGATGATAATTCAAATGAATCATTAATTTGCAGAAGTTCTCTGCCGACATCCAAACTTGCACTTCGAACTTTATAATACTTGATAGCATAGCCCTGTGTGACATAACTCATTCCAGCAAGAGCAACGGCCAGCACAATGCTTCAGGCAAAAAGACTTATTGCAAATGGGAGGCAGCAGCAACTACGGTTCGGCAGTATCGGGGCCGTGGAACTCATTTCTGCAATTGATCATACCTAAACCAAGGTGGCCAGTCACTGAAGAACTTCAACAGATCAGAAGCCACTCTGATACCTGACCTGCAACCTGGCGTGCCGATACAAAACCAAAAACCGGCATTTGACTTAGTGCACCTGCTTTCTATGCTGGCTATGAAAAAATTTGCATTTCATTTGAATAGCGCCCCTAGAGAACTTGATCTCTATTCAGGCACATCACATATGCCACAGGGTTCGAGCCCTGTGGCATATGTGATGTGCCTGAATATATATACATATATATATATATATATATATATATATATATGTATATATGTGTATATGTTTATATGTGTATATATGTGTATATATGTTTATATATATATGTGTGTATATGTGTGTGTGTGTGTGTGTGCGCGCACGTGTGCGCGCGCGTGCGTGCATCTATATATAGTTCGGCCTGCAGGGATGTCTACACTGTCGAGCAGATGGACCTATTCCAAGCAGCCCGCAGTGCCTCGTTGCCGTTTTGCCACCCACTGCCAGATTAGATGGCAACGTCGGAGTGGCAGAAAAAAGGCCGGCAGGCGCTGCTTGCCGGCCAGGCAGGAAGCAAGCGTCCAACTAAGCAGCTGTTCAAGTTACACTTGGTGAGCTGGAGGGCAGTGACCTGCTCCACATGAGCATCCATAATAATAATAATAATATTGCACTTGATAAAGCGCCCTCAGAGAACTTAATCTCTTTCTAGGCGCTTTACATTTGCTCCAAAGTGATACGCAATAGAATAGTAAGTAAAATCATGCTTGAAAAACAAACAAAATGAATAACATGGTTAGGGGTTACATGCACTGGGTCAGCATGCAAATGTGGTTAGTGGCAGCATGAACAGTGTCAGCACGCATAAGCACATCGAGGACGAATCACAAGGACCCACTAAATGCTGTCCTAAATAGGTGTGTTTTTAAGTTTCTTTTAAATGTGGTCAGGTCAGGGGATGTTCTGATGCAGGTCGGGAGGGAGTTCCAGGCTGTGGGAGCATACGAGCTAAATGCACGGTCTCCAAAGGATTTAAGGTTTGTACGAGGTATTTCTAGACTGTTGGATTCCGAAAAGCGAGTGGTACGATGCTTTGCCTGATGGGGTAGTATATCTGAAAGATAGGCTGGAGCCATAGAATGAAGAGACCTAAAAGTGAGCGACAAAACCTTGAAGTCAATCCGTTGCTTGACTGGTAACCAGTGCAGGTCGGCGAGAAGTGGAGTAATGTGGCAACTGCGACGCTCACGACAGACAAGCCTAGCTGCAGAGTTTTGCACCAGCTGCAATCGCCTGATCGCACATGCTGGTAGGCCAGTAAGCAGTGAGTTGCAGAAGTCGAGACGAGATGTCACGAATGCATGGACCAACTTGGACGTGGTATCCTTATCTAAACAAGCCCTAATTTTAGCAATGTTATGAAGCTGAAAATAGGCTGATTTGACTGTGGAGCTGATGTGGTCGTCTAATGAGAGGTCGCTTTGGAATATGACACCATGGCTTGATCGCCTTCTAGCTACATGCTTCTCCTCCTATGCAAAGCAGCCATGGCAGTAGCAGGCATGAGGCCCTGCTGCTGCTGCCGACAGCCAAGCTTACGACAGGTGGCTCAGCTCAGCAAGGCCTAAACATGGCCTCGCGTGCCAATGGCATGTGATCATAAATGGGACAAAATGGAAAGCCCCTAGTAGGTAAAGAAGCAGCAACCGAGTATCTATCCGAATGAACACGCGTGATTTAGTAGTAATAATAGTAATAATAATAATGCATTTGATATAGCACCCTCAGAGAACACAATCTCTTTCTAGGCACTCGACATTTTCTGGAAAGGAAACACAATCGAATGAATGGTTAGTGGTAGATTTTGCGATAGTCCAACGAACAGCTGCACTAAAGTGATCGACTCCAACCTGGTCGTATGAGAATTTGGCATAGAGCTGGCGATGGCAAACACGTTAGCCAGGATGGCCATCAATGCCCAGGGAAGGATACCGTGCGGTTCGGGTTTTTTATGAACTGGGGGGGTCAAGCCAAACGGCTCGCACACGTGACGTCCACAAAGTATCCGATAGGGCGAATCGCCGCGAGCGAGCTGCAGGGAGGACAACGAGGCGCCAGCAGGGGCACCAGACAGTCCTTTCCCTTGGTGCCAGCCAGCGCTCGGCGAATGAAGGGGGGGTGCCAGCGAGAGCAACGTGCAGCTGCGGCGCAGCACAGCGAGCGGAACACAGCGAGCGGTTGCTGCTCGCTCGCTTATCGCCGCCGCCGCTTACCGCCGTCCTCGTCGAGCTCCAGCGCGCGCGACAGATACTCGAAGGCTAGCTTGTGGTGAACTCGCGGGTGCGCCATTCCGCCGCCGCCGCAGCTCGCTCGGCTCGCTACTGCGAAACCGGCTACTTCCGGGTGGCTGCTCGCGCCCGCCAGGCGATCGGCCGCCGCCGCCGAAGGATTCGGCGAGAGCGGCAAGATGCCCAGCTTGCGCGGCACAGCGAGCAGAGCCAGCACCAGCTGCGCGAGTATCAGTCCGATAAAGCGCAGCAGGGCGGCGAGCCGCGATACGCCGGCGGTCGTGTCCTGCGCGCTCGCCGGCGGCACCCGCTGAGCGGCTTGCAGCGGCCGCCTCCTCTTGCTGTCGCCTAGTCGCAGCCTGCTCGCAGCGGACGGCATGCAGACCCGCGCGGCTGCGACTCCGACAGCCACCGACGGGTCAGGCGCGGACGGGCGGCGCTGGCGACGCTGCTTCGCCAGCTGCTGCTGCTGCTGCTGGGACTTTTCCGCGTGTCCGAGGCTGAAGCTTGCGGTGAAAAGTCGGCCACTCGTTCGCCAAACGGCCGGATACCGTTGCGGCGCGACTTTATTCACCGGTCGTGCGCGGCACACACTCCACCGGCACCGGACGCAGCCTGCTAGTCACGTGTGCCCGGCATTCCCATAACACGATTGGCATGCCGAGGGGGGGTTAATGTCGGTCGCGGTAGGACCGTTCCGCTACCTCCAGGGAATGGGTTACCTTGGTTAGCTTGCAACATAAGGGGCAAACTGACCTGACTATTGGAGAAACGAACATGCAGGGAACGAATAAAATATTCTAGTGTCATAGAACGTATCTTTATTCGTGATTTTGAACTTTATTTGAATACTAATAATAAGACACTTTTGTAGTGCCCTCTACGAACTAAATCTTTAATCTCTCTCGGCACTTTTTATCAACGCTTGGAGGCAGTTCTAAAGCTTTCCTTCAGAAACATCCGTGACACACAATCTGTTTTGGAGTTTCATCAATCATACCAGATAAAATCACCAAACCATCTGTTCCACAACACTGTCCATAGTTTCATCCAAAGCTACATCAATTGGCTTTCTGTGGACATTCTTGTTAAAGCAGTCGGCATAAAGGGGTCGCTAAATGGTACGTAGTCAGTCCTTTTATCAGAGGGTACTCGTACAGCAGCGCCCTGGCTTGTGTATTTTCTAACAAAGCTGTCTAATTCCGGAGCTTTCTCAAGGAATGTCTATTTGAGCGAAACGTTCAACCAGATCGACAGCTAACGTGTGGCTAAGAGCCACCGCCGCGCATGCGCACCATACGAACATCGTCCAAAGGGTGAATAAAGTCGTGGACAGCTTCTCTCGGAAAAACGCTAACGCGGCAGCGGGCATGAGCGTAGCTCAGAGTCCGAGGTTCGCTCTCGGAACTGCAGCCGCAAGTACGCAAATGAGTGCGACACTGAAAAAGCATTATTATTATTTTAAGCCGGGTGCGTTAAAGACACTAATGGTACTCGACGCGCATGCAAGTGCACATGAGAAAGCACTCAGTGCCTCTGGCACGCAGGACCGCTGGCCAGTGCCGCGGCTCCGAATCATTTCACGGGCGGCGAGCACAGGTTCACCGGGAAAAAAGATAGGCCCACTGGGGGCCACGCTACACAAAAGCTCGCTGCCGTTACGCTGACTCGCGACTTCGTGCTATGACTTCCGTAACTTGCTGTGGCATTAAAAAAAAAATAATATTCAATTAGAAAGAGCGACGGCTGCGAGCAGCTGGTGGGTGTTTGGCTTCCTCTTTGAGTGCCGTTGAATCGGTAGACGATACGATTGATATATGTCGGTAGTGAATTAAGGGGCTTTGGGAGAATGGTAACTGAAGGCCAAGTTTCTATGACATTTGAAGAAAGGAAGGGGTTAAAACCAATTTTACAGACTCGAAAGAGCGAGCGGTGCGACGGGGGTCGGAGGTGAAGGTCGTGTGAGGTGAAGTCGTTCAGGTAGGTGGCGAGAGAAGGAGGTTCCTTAAGATGAGTCACATAATCTTGAAGTTGACATCTTGCTTGATTGGCAGCAAGTGAAGATTGACGAGCAGTCGTATAATGTAGCCGTAGAGACACGTTTACGGCGAATAATCTTCGCTGCAGATTTTTTTTTACCAACTGTGAGCACGTACGGGTAGATTGACCAACGCGTAGTGAGATACGGAATACCAGTCGGTTGCAGAAATAAAGGATTCGAATTCAACCGTAGCTAGTTACTAGTGCAAGTTATGAAAACAAATGGTACCCTTGCAGCAAATTTCTTTAAATTCTGACTAGGGTAACACCAAAGCAAAAATCCGCGCTCTGCACTCGGCGTAGAAAATCCAAGCTCCGTGCCCAGATCACAAAGAACACGAATTGCCAGCACTTATGGATTTATTCTTACCATGCTCACTAAGTACCGCCTAGCTAACAGCACGCTCGTTACATCTGGAACAGCCTTCTTGGTTGACAGGTCTTTCGGCCAATATTTCTGCTTGTATTAGTTCGGCAGCACTTATCACGCGCTTGAGATTGACTTCTGACTAAGTTCCTACGGCTTCTTTCATGTACCGAAGCGTTTCAGACTTCTTAAAGGATAACTAGCTCATCTTCGACTATAGATTGTCACGTTCACGTCTGACCTAGTGCAGCTATATTCGTAAGACGTCGGAGTGAGCTGGGTGGAGCAGGATGGCAGAGGCAAATGGGGGCAAAGGTGGGAGTGAAGCCTAAGTAGGTACTCTCCTGCTGCCGACTACGGCTCATCCTTTCCAGCCGTCCTGAGCTGATACGTTCTTATTAGTCACTGCCTCAACTGATCTCGTGACTCTGCTACGCCTCTCACTTTCTCTTCATTGCGTGAGACGAAGTCTGATGGCTACCGAATGCGTACCGAAAGCCGCCTAGGCTGTGAGTGCACTATACAAAACTCTCCTGCGGAACACCCTCATTGTCTTGGTGGCTTTGTAGAGTTACAGACGGAAATGCACGTAGCTGATATCTGAGAGGGGTTCTAATCAGACTACCGGATTTGAGGTGGATTGACCAGAGAGCGGCAGTTGGAAGGCGCATAGACATTAAAACAACGAAAACCTCCAGCAGTTACTATGGGCATCGCTGTGAAAACCTCCAGCAGGTACTATGGGTATCGCTGTGGGCAGTTGTACTTCACTGAACAGTTTATCACTTCCAAACACGCCCAGGAGAAATTCTTGCAATGATAGGTAGGTCAAAACAGGCAAACTTGACTTTGGAGCTGATTTCCTCACAAAGCAACAAATCGTCTTGTAAGAAGACATCCCGACTTCGGACAGAGGCCACGGGAGATATGCTAGTAAAGCCAATTTGAAGAGTTAAGCTTTCCAGTTTCAGAGTAAAACTTGGTATAGCATTAACAATAACAATGACTGGTTTGCATTGCGTCTTAAGGGGAAACAAATCTCTACCCAGGTGCTTTAAAATCTGATGAAAGAGAAGCAACCTAGAGTTAATGATCAGCAATATGCCGTACATAGAAAGGCATCGTCCTTCAACTAAGCGACGATGAAACTGAACTAACACTCATCGGACACCCCAAGCGTGCGGCTGGACAATGAGACTTTGCTCGTCTAATAGGCGATGCTGTTGAGCGATCTACGCCGTGTACTCGGAATTTAGTTGTCCTCTTTGATAACTGCTTAAGTTTTAAAAGTTTCATTAAGAAAACTGTCTCATAGCAAGCCATCACGACTGATTCACGTCTATGATTATGAGCCGTCCGATAAGGTAGCTTTTTATGAATGTAACTAAACTCCTTGTTCTGTCTAGAGAGGACTACCACAATTCCATTTTGGCTGGGCTACCAAAGCAAGCCGTTTAATCCGTGCAGCTGGTTACGAATAGCTGCAGAGGTTAGTCCAAAAAATGTCAGAGGTTCATCCAAGAAGGATCTACTGGGTTCCTGTTGACTTGATTTCTTGAAGGCTGCAATAGAAACAACCTATTCCTATTCTTATTATTATTAGAAAATAATTGCACCTGCTTGTGGCGTGTGCACTCCCAAAGAATCCGGTGCAGAGTTTGCATCAGTATTTCTAGAATCCGTAAACGTGGCAAACATTATGCGCAGTTTCTCGGGAGGCAAAACTTTTAAAATAGCCCACTGGGCTTCTTCGCAGCGACCGTCATGGCTGCTGAGCGCAGCAAGCCTTCTGGGAACGATGGCCCTTAAGTTCGTCCGTTAGTCGCTGTAGCGACCGGGCCAAAACAAGCAACGTCCGTTTTTAACTAACCGAGTATTAGCTTATTTAGCAGCCTCATCTTTAAGCGGCAGGAGAACCTTAACGGCAATCACCACTTGCAGTTGGCAATAAAGAATCGTCCACTGGGGATTCAAACCCGTTGAGCCTCTGTTCTCGCATCGAACGCACTGGATTGCTAAAAGACGTCTACCCGTAAGACGTAAAGAGCAACTTTGGAGGCGGCGCAACTCGGCAGCGAGGACGTGACGTCGCTTTCCACAGGGGCGACCGCGTCTCTTTTAGTCGGGACTCGCACTGCGGGACTGCCCCAGAGGATTGGAGCACTTTCAAAGCGTTGCTTAAGATGTAACTATTTTTTAATAGATCCAGACGCGCTGGCCACGAGGCGCGCGTATAGACGTGCAGCTTCGGGCTCTTTAAAATTAGGGGCGCAGCTCTTCTTTGAACGTCGTCCAAATTTGGGCGGCGCTCTTTTTACTCTGCGAACCCTATAATGAGAATATTAATCGTTCGATCGTGCTTTCTTATTAGCAGGTGTAAAGTGTCCAGGGAGAGAGACCTGAAGAGAGTTCCCTGGGGGCAACTGCAGAAATGTGCTAATAAAAATATGGCCATTTTAACACGGACCGTCCGTCTTTCGCAGCAAATTTTTTTTGAGACTGAAACTGACGCTCAACGCGTTCGGTTAAAAAAACGGTAAGTGGAATACTTGTAGCCTGGACTAGCCGTCAAACGCCATCACAGCTTCTCCCTCTCTCTCTCTCTCTCTCTCTCTCTCTCTCTCTCTCTCTCTCTCTCTCTCTCTCTCTCTCTCTCTCTCTCTCTCTCTCTCTATCTCTCTCTATCTCGCTCTCTCTCTCTCTCTCTCATGCAACGCAGTGGTCCGATCCAAATTTACTACCGCTGCGTCGATCTTCGCTGCGTCGCGCTTTCAGATTGCAACGCTGGCAAGCTAATCAAACAACTTACGACAGTCGTTAAAGATTAGTCGTGGCTCCTCTTGAGTGATTTTTGGAAGTCTGTCTAGTCGCAATACATGCTTAGACTTTGGGTAAAAATGGAATCCGGAGAAATAACTCGTCAGACTCCGTTGAGTTTCTTGCCAAGGCTCGAGATATGACCGGGTCTGATGAAGATCTAGTCAATTTCAAAGACTTCTTTTGAGTCTAGAGCCGGAAGCTCAAAAAGCCAGGGCTTCTTTTTTCACTCGAAAACAGAAATCCTGCCAGTGCGACCCAAAACAGATTTATAAGACGGTAAACAATTTTCTGGCCACCTTTGCTGAGAGGTCTCACTTCCCAGATATTAACGGCTCAGCCAAAAGGTGTTCAGCCTTCTTTGCTAAAGGAATTGTGTACATTCGGGCCTCCATAAAGCCCCCTCCGACTAAAGCTATTGCTGAATTGCAACCTGTTACCTTTCTTGAAAGATTTTTCGAAGTTTCTGCATGCGATGTGGCCACCTTAATAACGTCTAGTAAAAAAAAAAGCTCATCTCCTGAGCACCCTATATCATCATCTCTGTGGTCTTCACTAGCAGACCAACTCACCCCAGGAATTACCGAAATTTGTAATGCTTCTCTGAAAAAGGAGTTGTACACAAGTCCTTCAAATCGGCAATTTGTAGACCCATTCTTAAAAAGCCTGGATTTGACACAGAGGTCATTGTAAACTATTGCCAGGTTTCCCTTCTTCCTATTTTGTCAAAGATTCTTGAAGAAATTGTTTCTAAGCAGCTGGTAGCACATATTGAAAAGAATGAAATGTCAGAAACAATTCAATCAGGGTTCAAGCGGCAGCAGTCCACAGAAACTGCTCTCCTCCGTGTAACCAATGACACCCTGTGCAGCAACAATGACGGTAATGTCACGCGTCCTAGCACTGCCAGACCTATCTATCTAGCATTTCGATACCATTGATCACGATGTCCCTACTTGAACGATTGAGATCGGTCGGGTAGATGGGGCACTGGCGTGGTTTAAATCGTTCTTGTCTGATCGTGTTAAATCCGTGTCGTGTGGGGGTCAGGTCTCATTCACAAGACCAGTCACCTGTGAAGTCCCTCAAAGGTCCGTCCTTGGTCCGTTGCTGTGCTCCATTTGCACTCAACATGTGGACAAAGTGATGAAGTTCCATGAAATAGGATGTCACTTGTACGCTGCCGGTACTCAGCTGCATTTGTCATTCAAACCGTCGGAATTCGCTTCAGCAACTGATACGCTGAATGCTTGCCTTGCCAATGTTCGATCCTGGATGTCGGACAATTTCTTGAACTTAAACGACGATAAAACTGAGCTGCCGCTCATAGGATATCCTAAACATGTGGCTGAACTAGAACTCTTTGCTCCTCGAATGGGGAAAGCTGTTGTGCGACCATCACCACGGATGCTCGGAATTTAGGTGTCTTCATCGACAACTGCATACATTTTCAAAGCTTAGTTAAGAAGACCGCCTCCACAGGTAGCCATCACGTCCGATCCCTATCTAAGATAACGAGCAGTCCTTCACATTAGCTTGCAAAAAATCTAGCTAGCTCCTTGGTTCTGTCTCGGCTAGATTATTATAATTCCTTACTGGCTGGACTGCCGAAAAAAAGCCTTTAGGCCACTGCAGCTGGCTGTGAATATGGCTGCAAGGCTAGTTTGCAAATCCCAGAGATTTGACCGTGCGTCTCCTTTGCTAAATGAGCTCGGATAGCTGCCGGTTGATAAACTCACGCAGAGCCAAGTTTTACACTCACTCACAAAGCCCACCACGGCTTGGCTCCTCCATTCCTAGCTGAAAGGCTGCACCAGTTTTAGCCTCCTCGTGCCCTCAGGTTTTGTATGTACAATAAATTAGCTGTTCCATTCCCCCGCTTAAGGATCATTGGTGACGGAAGCTTTAGCTCTGCAGGTCCTAGACTGTGGAACTCGCTTCCACAATTCTTACGCAACGACAACTACTCTCCTGCTGCCAACAATGGCTCATCCTTTCCAGTGGTCCTGAGCTGCTACTTCCATGCTACTCACTACCTCAACTGCTCTCCTGACTCTGCTATGCTTACCACTCTCTCTTTGTTGCGTGAGACGAAGTCTGTTGGCTACCGAATGCGTACCGAAAGCCGCTTAGGCTGTGAGTGAGCTATACAAAACTCTCCTGCGTAACACCTAGATGGTCTTTGTGGCTTGGCGGGGCTACAGACAGAGAGACACTACATTATATTAAATTATACGCAGAGCCAGCGACGAAAAAAGCAGGCAAGTCGACGCGGCCAGCACTCAGCGAGATTCCTCGAGATTACGACTTTGAAGGATGTGACCACTGACTTTGAACTGGCGACCGCGGTTAAATAGCCGCAATGCGGCAGTCAGCTGCGTTTATATGGAAGACTTTCATCCGGATCGACACCAATTTTCCTCGTAGTTGGAACGTTTATGCGACAGATTTGACGGCCAATTGATTACCGCCACAGCCCGTGCTGCAATCCGGGATACTGGTATGAAAGAGGGTTTCCCCATAAAGACGCCAAGCCATCATCCGCCTAAGTTGAGTTTGCCGCTTCAGTCATTATCATAAAGTAGCATGAGAAGAATAAAAATAAAACGAAGATAATCATTTAAAAAAGCTTTGTCGGGAATGTGAGCATTCTTTAAGTAATGTGAGCCGTTACGGGTGAGCGGGTTTATAGTGCTAAGTAATGTGCGCCGTTACCGGATTGTTGGCGGATTTGATAAACACGTACGGCGTCTTCTATTTCGAAAAAGCTCAAGCCTTGGCTGCAACGCATTCCATGCTTAAGACTTGCTCTGACAGCCTAAATATAGCTCGAGCCCACGAACGTCGGCCATTTCTTTTTTGCATTGTTGTAAATAGCGAGCCCCGGGTTGTTTTTGACTGGTCAGCTAGACCGATGAGGAGCCAACAGGTAGAAATGGGTCCTCCTTTCACCAGAGTCTGCAGACTCATTGGGTCCTCGCCCCTCCCCTTCCCAATGCGGCGACGTACGGTGACGCAGTAGCCCAACTCTGTGAAAAGTGGGCCCAAAATCTGTGCCGATTTAGGAGGGAAGTCCGCGGTGTAAACGCAGCAGAGTGAAATTTATTTGCGTAACCGGACCTAGCCGGCCCATAAGGTGAGACCCTGACAGCTGTAGCTATTTTGGGTGACGGCCTATCTGCCAGTGAACCATTTCGCCGAGTGCTAGCTGTTAAAGACTAGTAACGAGTCTGCCTAGGGTTCGACGAATTACCGCAATCCACTCTAATTAGGGTAGCAACGACCAGACGTATGTTTCGCTGAGCTCAAATTTTTCTCTGATATTGTAGTACACTTTCGAATTTATCTGTCGACAAAATTTCATGTCGCTGCACGCATGGGCACTTATGCAAATGAGCTTTGGCGCTGGACGCCTGTACCGCAATCCACCGAAATCCATTCTAGTTCTCGTCAAATCCACCACGAATTTGCTGCGAACAGCTCCTAAAAGTCTGGAATATCAAACTAAGCTACACGCACAATGTACCCAAAAAATGTCACGCGATTCCGTTTACGCGTTTCACTAAGTCCAGTGAAATAAGATTGCAGTGGCACAGGCCAATACCGCAATCCACCACAATCCACTGCATTCCACCATGCAACGAAAGAAATCCTGATCGAAAAGCTCCTTTTTTTGATTGCATATGACAGCACACTCTGTGGCAAATGCCTTAAATAAAGTTCACTTAAATTGTCACGGCCGTTCTCGTGCAATGCACTGCAATCGACTGCACTAGCCCGGGCCAATACCGCAATCCACTTCAATCCACAGAATCTACCGCATAAAAAAAATTGAAATACATTGCGCCGAGCTCCAGCTTTTATTGCATATTGAAGTGCACCATGCTGTGTGCACAACCACGTAAAATAAAAAAAGTGTGCAATCTCGCACTGTGGCAACGGGCGGCAATCGCCTGAAATGACCTGCAAAACTACCACAATCAAACATATTCCACTGCAAATCATCCTCAAATCGCCATCGCCAAGCTCTACTTGATATTGCATATAGGACTAGTTCAAAGTGCATTTACAAAATTTCGCTCCATTGTGCTCACGCGTTCTCATGCAATGAATTGCAATCGACTGCAACGACCCGGTCCCATGCCACAATTCACCTCAATCCACCGAAATCCGCTGCAATCTGCTATACAGTGACCAGAACACGTACACTAGAAGCTCTAGTTATGATTGCACGCTGCTCTACTCTTCGGTTATTGTGTACTTGCAAAGTTTCACTGTAATTGCCTCGGCCATTCTGCAGCAATGCACTGCAATCGACTGCATCTGCCCGTGCCAGTACGTCAATGTACCGCAACCCGCGGGAAAAACGACCAGAATACTTACACTTTAAGCTCTAATAGTGATTGCACGTTGCTCTAATTTTTGGTTATTGTGTAATCCCGAAAATGCACTGCAATTGACTGCAATGGCCCGGGCCAATACCTCAATTTACAGCAATCTGATGCAAAATGCGCTGAAATCGGTTTCGCAATGCTTCACTTTTTAATGCATGTTACAAAGCACACTAATTACTGTCAACCACATCATTTTAAGCAATTACGCTCGTACAATCTTGGGCAATGCGTGGCAATCTACGGCAACGGCTCGGCTCAAAGCAGCAATCCACTACAATCCGTGGCAAGTTGACACTAAATTGGCTGCACGAAGTGCCGATTGTCATCGCATTTCACATTTCCTTGTACTGAAAGTGAAATTGTAGGACTTTCAAGCTATTTTGCACGTTAATTGTCAACAATACACGGCAATCGACAGCAATGGCAGGGACCAATACCAAAATCCATGGCAAATCGACGAGAAATTGGCTACACCAAGCTCCAATTCTCATTCCACGTAACATCTCACTGCGTACACACATACTTTCAACCAGCTCTGATCATTCAATCTTGGGCAATGCATGGCAACAGACGGCAATGGCCTGGGCAAATACGGCAATCCATTATGGTCCATCGCAAATCACTGGAAAGTGACTGGGCCAAGATCAAATATATCTTACCTGTCATAGCCCACTGTGTTGAAAGTGTAATCAAATCCTTGAAACCAATCGCGCACGTACAATTGTGAGCAATGAACGGCAATCGACAGCAATGTCCTGGGCCAATACCTCAATTCCCCGTGAATTGAAGAGAAATTGGCAGTGCGAAAGCCTCAATTGTCATTACATATAACATTCCGCTGCGTTGAAAGTAAAATCGTGGAAATATGAAGACGCTTTTTTTTTAACTGTCAGCAAAGCACGGCAAACAACAGCAATGGGAGGGACCGATAGCGAAATCCATGGAAAATTGACAAAATTGGCTGCAATAAACTGCAACTCTCATTCCACGTAACTTGTACCTGTGTGCGCGCATAATTCACACCCAAGATGCGCGTTCAATCGACGGCAACTCGCGGCGATTGACGGCAATGGCCCGGGGAAATACGCCAATCCATAATGGATAGTTATAAATGCACCGACTGTTGCTGAGAGAAGCTCCAACTTTTCTTGCGTATTGCACTGCACTGCATTAAAAGTGCAGCCACATCCTTTTATACAATCTACAAAGGCACAATCGAGGGCAATGCACGGCAATCAGCGGCAATGGCCCGGTCTCTGCAGCAAACTGGCACAAATTTCCTGGAAATTAGCTGTTTAAGTTTGTAATTATCCTACCGCGTAACGCTCGCTGTGGGCGCGCACGCGCTGTCCTCTTTCGCGTTCAACCTTCGGGCAATCCATGGCAATCGACGGGAATTGCCCGAGACAATACAGCAATCCATGATTGTCCGTTACAATTACAAACGAAGCTTGTGGGAGAAGATCACATTTTTTTCTTGCGTAACAGTGTGCTGTATCAAAAGTACAACCGCGTCCTATCAACCAATCTTGAACGTACATGCGAGGGCAATGCGCGGCAATCGACGGCAATGGCCTGGGAAAATGCGGAAATCTATAGCGGTCCATAAAAAACAGACTGGACACTGCCGGGTGACGCTCCAATTTAGATTTCTCGTTCGTGTATACTCTATTTTTGGTGCACCTAGGAAATTCCATTGATAATGCCAGCTCTCGGTCATTGCAATTTATGGCAAAGGCCCATATCAATACAGCAATCTTTTGCAATCCGTCGCAAATCGACTGCACCTAGGCTGTGCAAAGCTAAAGTCCACATTAGGTATTACATCGCACTTTTTTAAAGTGCGATGTTACACGAACGAGAAATCTAAATTAGAGCGTCGCTCAGCAGTGTTGGGCGTTGCTGATTACCGTCGCGCGCCTTGTTTCGGGTGCGTCCCTCGCCGTCTGGCGAGGCGGGTCAGGTCTCTACACATCGCGCACGCTTTACCTCTACCTTAGCCAGCCAGTGCTTCGCGGACGCAGCAATTCCTGCAGATGGCCACCGCAACTCTGCCACCGATCAGCGAACGACGCTTTCGCAAAGACTCTCCTTATTTACCCGACCCGCTCGGCCGCTGACGCCACGTCGGCGGCTAGCTCGCGTACTGCCTACCGCTGCTGCGCTCAGAGCCAGCTCTGTTGACCTCCAAGCAGCGAGGCCCGCGGCGCGCTCTCTCCGTCGCGGCGAACGCGGAATTCTCCGTTCTACGACCTCCGACCTGAGGCCTTCGCCGGTGCCAATGAACGGCCTTTGCCGGCGGACACTGTCTTGCTGGCGAGCCGCACTCCCGCGAGAAGACCTCGCAGGCCAGCTAATGCGGCGTCGCTTATTCATATGGCGATGCCAGATCTGCTATGGGTACAGCGCTCATTTCAGGTTCAACACGGTCGCCAGCAAGTGCAAGGTCGCGATATAGTTCGCCCAGCTGCTTTAATGGTCAGAAAAAACATGGCCGCCTCAGCTCTCTCGAGTAGCTCGAGTGATAATACTTATAAACACTTGCGACTCTCACTTCGCTGGCGGCCCAACTTTAGCTGAGCCACACGACAAGCTGCCAAAAAATCTGGAAGACGAGCATGGGCGATAAGTTGTAAAAGAGCATTAAAAAAAGGACGAATACGCAAGCAATTACGTCGAAATGGAATCTCTCGACTGCTCGCCATCTCAGGTGACGGCAGCCTACCGCAGTCGGCTAGTCTATAATTGGGCGTACGGCGGCGGCGTACGATAGTCGGCTAATCTGTTGTTAGGCGTCTGCGAAGCTTTCCAGAATGATCGAAGCAAATCGTCTGCTGCTGCCGCATCGGCCTGAATCGTCTGCTGCTGCCGCATCGGCCTGAATCGTCTGCTGCTGCCGCATCGGCCTGAATCGTCTGCTGCTGCCGCATCGGCCTGAATCGTCTGCTGCTGCTACTGATGCTGTCGTCGTCGTCGTCGCTGCCGCCGCATCGGCTCAAATCCCACGGGCTACTCCGGGATGGCCGTCAGGCCTGAGCTATTTAGGCACGGTCCGGCAGGTCCAGGAAGGCAGGTCTGCTGTTCGCTGTCGCAGCTCGGGCTCGCAGTCATGGCAGGCGCCTTGTTGACACCAGCCTGCACAAGACAAAAAGCAAGTGCCGCGGCGCGACTCTTGTCACGCGGCAAGTCGCCCGAGCGAGTTTAATTCACTGAGCATCCGACGAGCATCATTCGGCTTCCGGTCAGCCGCCAGCACTATCGGCGTGAGACGTCCGCGCGCGCGCCAAATGAGAGCCACCGCTGCTGGCATTTCATCTGCGTCTTAAGTCTCACGCATCGCTAGGGCCCCCGAACGATTCGAGCTAGCTCGGGTCATTCTGTGGGACGTTTGACGCGCCACGTTTACGCTTAGTTGGACGCGCGCTCGCACGAGCGGCATTTTGCTTTCCTCAACCCGGACTTTAAAGGCTGCCGAGCGTGTTTTTTTCGGTGGTAGTTTTGGACCCGGAGATAGCAGGTTCGAAACTTCCGAGTAGATTTGCGTGGTAGATTTACTTGGCCGATCGACAGATACCCGCAGGCTGGCTTGTACTGAGCCCGTCTGACAGTTGGGCGCTCGATGGCAATAAGACAAAGCAAACTTTCTCCTAGGATGCCGCCGCCCTGCAGACGTTTAGATCGGCAAAATGCGTCCTCGCCCGCGAAGACGGCTCCCGTGCTCAAATTTTTCAACAACAAACGCCAGCGCTTCTCGGCGTGCCTAGCGAAGGCACTGGGAGCGAGCGAGCTTTTATCCTTTTATGCTTTTCGCCCGCAGGCACGCAGGCCGAAGCTGCGTCCAACCAGCGAGCTTTCATAGGCTCCTCCCTCCCTCCCGACGGCGCTACTTGGCCTTTTCTATTACGGCGGTCCGCTGTAGGGCTCTTCAGCATTAAGAAACCTCCAAGGACCATTAATAATAATGCGGCACTTGGTAAAGCGCCCTCGGAGAACTCAATCTCTTTCTAGGCGTTTTACATTTGCTGAAAAGTGAAATGCAATTGAATCGTAAGTAAAATCGTGCTTGAAAAACAAACAAAATGAATAATATGGTTAGGGGTGACATGCACAGGGTCAGCATGCAAATTTCGCCATTGCGCCCGCGAACTCGCTGCGCGTTCCTCCTCTAGGCTGCGTCCAATCAAAACCTGACCTCGCTTCTAATCCCGCGCGAACCCGCCGCTCCTCACTTCCCGCAGGCTTCGAGCTACGTCGAAGCTTGCCAAGATGAAGGCCAAAAATAGGCCTAAAGTAGCCCCGAGCTATGTTGACAGTAAACAGAAAAGGACGAGTAAAATAGCACAATAAAAATACAAATAATAAGTATTTATATATATATTATACATTTATAATCAATATATATATATTATATATAGTATATATAGTAAATATATATAATAAAAATAGCGTAATAATAACAAAATGTGTCTTGCATTGCGCCCCAAGAGAGCTACGCTTTTCTATCGTAGCACTGTACGGCTGGCTGGCTGGCCGCAAGAGAACCAGAACCGAAGGACCGAGACTTAAAGATAAGGACAGAATCGTGCTCAGATAGAAGAACGGACAGAGCGGACACAAGAGGACGCTCGGTGCCGGTTAGTAGGTTAGGTTTTTTGTTGTTTGGTTAGTAGAGCCTCTCGTTAGTATTAAGCACTGCACCGCGAACAGGGGCGAGAGAGCGCGCGCCGGTCGCGCCGCGCGAGCGCTCGAGCGCGTAGCGTGAAAGCAAAGCAGGCGAGCGAGTCCACGCCGGCCGGCCGGCAAGGTCACGGGGCAAGCCGCTGAGCGAAACAGGCGCGAACCCGCAGCCGAGAGACCGTGGGCGCCGTCGGACAGCCAACAGCCCGTGCTTGCCAAGTTTAGGAGCTTCTCGGAACCTACTGTGGCTTTACGCAGGAAATACGAGGGCTGCTCGCATCGGGAGAACGCAGTAGTGCCGCGAGTTCACGCGAATTGCTTCGGGCTTTCGAGAAAGCGTCCCGAATCCGGGTGCTTCTGCGGCATCCAGTGCGAAATGCACGTTGTCACACATACTAGATTCGATTGCAGCAACGATTTCATGAATTCGGTGACGATACAGCCAACCGCTAGTTAAGGCAAACCTAGCACTATTCGGAAACCGGAAAGCCGAGCCCTCAAAAAAAAGGGTTGCCGGACCAATACGCCTTTGGTAGGATTACCACGAAATCCAGATGACCGGTTCCGAAGTGACTTTCCACTCGACGATCACATGATCTCACGTCGGCTGCCTACTACTTTCTGCCAGTACCACTGCTGCAAATAATTCGGCCCTGCGTAAATAGGAATATGCCACTGACAAGCTGGTCCGTGCATTTGTGGCATCCCGTCTCGACATGCGGAACTTACTATTGGGCAGGTCTGCGTGGCCTCTGGACTAATAGAAGCTTTATGTGCAAATACGCTGCGATGAGACTTCGCATGCTATCACCGTGCTATATTCGGGCTATTTGCAGCCGTTTGACATGCTTCCTTTTCAGTACATTCAAAGTACACAGCAGAATAATAAATAGACATTTAGCCCTCTAAACCAATATCCTTATTATTATCATTGTTGATGTTGCTTCAATACTTAAATCGGACAGATATGCAATCTTAAATACGTCAATGGGTTGGTGCAGAGCAGTAATGTAATGTATCTCCGTCTGTAACTCCACAAAGCCATAAAGACCATGCGGGTGTATCGTAGGAGAGTTTTTGTATAGCACACTCACAGCCTAATGCTGCTTTCGGTACCCATTCGGTAGCCAACAGACTTCGTCTCACGGAACAAAAGAGAAAGTGGGAAGCATGGCAGAGTCAGGAGACCAGCTGAGGTAGTGAGTAGCATGGAAGTAGCAGCTCAGGACTGCTGAAAGGATGAGCCATAGTCGGCAGCTGGAGAGTAGTTGCCGCTGGCTGCGTAGGAACTGTGGAAGCGAGTTCCAGTCTAGGACCTGCAGAGCAAAAGCTTCTGTCGCTAGCGGTCTTCAAGAGCAGGAATAGAACTGCTAATTTATTGTCCATACAGGATCTGAGGGCTCGAAGGGGCTGAAACTGGTGCAGCAGTTCAGCTAAGTACGAAGGAGCCAAGCCGTGGCCTTGTGGTTCAGCATAAGAACTTAGGTGTGAGCAGAAAGCACACATCGCCGTGCTACTACGATGCTCGCCTTATGCTACCATCATGCACGGGAACCTATTGCCTGCGAGCACGCAAAGGTCTCGGTAGCTGGCCTCATGCTCATTCACTCACGCTTACCATACTACGCCGTCGCTGAACAAGGCGCTTTGATATAAATTTAGGCTGCTTGACTCGAGCCAATGTACACTGTATTTGTACAGGATTATGATCAACTAGACGTGGCCAGTGCAATCGTCAATGCTGTCGTATTAATAATTCTTTATGGTGCCACAAAGTAGCTTGGGCATTAAAGTATGAGCGCTATTATAATATCTCTCTCGTAACATGACCGCTTAGCCATTGTGGCTTTGAGAAGTTACAGACGGAGATGCATTCCATTGTAATCAATATGTTAAATTCTAACTATGCCGACCTACCTAGCTCTTGGCCAGCAGCTCGTTTCCAAGAAGTCGGCATTTTAGACATTCTGTCTCCTGCTTTAGCTCATTCATTCACTTTCAAGGATTGCTGTCGTGGAAGACTTAGCAGGGCGTCGGGCTCTGCATTGGAATGCCATTTTGAGGCTAGCCTTAATCCCCTTCGGCGACACCACCACCACATTCGCATGGCACTGGGATCTAGTGAGTGGATGCCCGAATGACAGGAGAGGCAGTGAGAGACCGGCTGAGTATGAGATAAAGAGACCGACAGACAGATCGAGGGATAAGAAAGGGAGGTAATCGCACTCAATCGTTGGGTTCGCATCTTTTTTAAAGCAGATACTTCGTATTTCGATATCCTCCGGTCAGCACATGAATATAATTTGGCAGATGCTATTACTGAAGCATCACACGAAACTGGCAACCATCGCCAGATGTCAAATGCACGAGCGGCCAGCTTCAGCGGTAGGGGTAGCGAGCAGTCGGATACGCACTCGAAAAAACCCACGCAGACGACAGATGCACAGCAAGCCAACTAATCTGAGCACGTAGCACTAGTCCTGGCAGCCGTTGTAGAACATTAATGCACTTATAATAAGGAAGCTTATTGCTTAGGGCATCGTGAAACCGTAACATTATAAGCGTCCCTGCAATGGACACTCAGCTTGTTTTTGGACTGTCCTTCCATTCAAAAGCAACACGCCCAGTGGCACACCCAACGGCACAATTCGTGCACTGGCACGGTACGCCATTGCATAGACGGTGCGCACGCATCACGAGCGACAGACTAGCTGCTGCTGCTGCTGATTCTTTCTAGACTGCCGCCCACTTGTCTGGAGCAACTGGCAGGCGTGCCTAAGGGTGCAGAGCCAGCTCTTGCGCTGCCTATCCTTAATTATAGGGCATGCATACAAGTCGGCTACGGTTATGGAGCTTCGTCGTTACGGATATCAAGTTCGGCATCGCTTACATACCCTTTCCCCCTCGACGTACTTAGCATTTTACTGCAACTTCTCGCTGCATGTGACGAGATGAGTGAAAAATACGAGCGTTCAGGTTCTCGAGCTAGATGCTCCCGTTATTACGCAGATACACGCTATTGCACACCTGCATTGTGTATTGGAAATAAATAGGTGCTGGCGGTGCTTGCGTCGTCGCGCAGCCAGCAGTCGGCGATGCTTCACCGGCCTTTGACCCTTTGACCTCTATGCCTTGCAGCCACGCACGTACGTGTGCTGGCAGGCCTGTCACCAAAGCCTAAACTTGCCGGCTACTTTTGCTCAGATCATGTCCGTGGCGGTTATTCGAAAAGCTCGAGCTCTCTGGACGGCACGGGAAGCGGAGACCTGGAAGCTACAGTGCTAAGCATAGATCTCGATAGTAGATGGCCTCGTCTTCGTCCATATTCTCTATACAGATCTCAGGCAAAGCATAGTTGTTGTCGTCGCGAAGGCACCCTTCGAAAGCGCCAGCACTCGGCAAATTCGTTCGCTCGTCATCGCGGGACAGCGTGTTCACTGCTTCGGCAGCTTTGCACCACGGCCAGCTGCTGGCACCTTTGCGGATGCACGAGCACTGGCCTCCACCGAGCTTCGTGGGACCAGCGCTGCCGAAGGCCATTCCGCCGTTAGTGCTGCTGCAGCTTTGGGTATGCCGCACACGGTGTGCCTGTAAGACCGCTAGCTAGCTGTGACCATGCACGCTCGAGGCAATCAAGCTGCGGCCGAAAGCCCGGGCTTCGCGTGTCGCCCGTCGCGAGCAAGCTGCAGCTGTTGATTAAGTAGTAGCCAAGCACTTGCTTTACCAGCTCGATGTTAGACCCGTTAGGGCATGCAGGACTAGAGCAGAGGTTAGAAAAGCAAGACGAATTTCAAGTGCCCGGATGCTAATGGATTCGCAAACCCATGCGTGAGGCAGCATGCTGGCATGCAAAAGTGAAGTGTGCCGAGATTACACATTGACAAAGCAGGCAGCAAGCAGAGCGCTTCAGCAGACTACCCACGCGCCACTCGTATCTCTCCCAAGCTTCAAACTGGCTACCCGTAGCTGCCTGTGGCTCACCTGCGGCCAGGTGAGCTAACGGCATGCCATATCGAGACGTGATTGAAGTGTATGTGATTGAAGCCAGAGGAGCGAAAATTTGTACAGGGTGCTTCCAGCTCGACAGTACCTTAGGCTTAGCTAGGATTAAGCCGACTTAAGCAGGGTTAAACCCTGACATTGACAGAGGCAGCCAGCAATATAAGGGCATTTAGAATATAATTCACTTGTATAGCGACCTAAGAGAACTTGATCTCTATTCAGGTGCTACACATACGCCTCGGGGCTTGAGCCCACGACCTTGGCCAGACCTAGATCAGGGCAAGCACCTTAACCACTGGGCCATGTCAGCAATATGAAGGTTGAAGCCGAATGTCAGTCGGTAAGCGACTGATACACCTTCTTGGCCCAATGGGGGGCCTATGGCCTTCCGATGAGCGAAGCTGCAGTCAGCACAGTTCTGCCTGCTCACACTTGCCCTCATCTGGTCGGAGGTAAGTAGGTCACAATGCTTGGGCAGAAACTGTTACGTAATCACGTGCGAGAAACTCCTGATCAGCAATCCACCAGGAAGTACGCAAAAAATTAAGCTACAGACTTTTCAGATTCGGTGCCCAGATGGTCCGGCATGTCATTCAATCACAGATCACCCATACATTAGGCCTCTGGCAGCGATCTGCATGATAGATCTTCCTACTTTCGGAGTAACTTTTTATTTATTTTTCTGGAAAAATGAGAGACTGAGTCATTATCAGCGCTCACTTGATCTATACACAGTACGTTCGAAGGCAATTTTTGACAGAAGCTTGCGTTATGCATGCCCTAGACCGTGAAACTCACTCATGCAATTCTTATGCAACGACATCTACTCTCCTGCAGCCGACTGTGGCACATCCTTTCTAGCCGTCCTGAGCTGCTACTTCCATGCTACTCACCACCTCAGTTGCCCTCCTGACTCAGCTATTCTACTTCTTTTCACCTTTGCTGGAAGAGCTAGGATGGTTGCCGGTTGCGCAAAGGATACGGAGCAAAGTTCTTACGCTGACCCACAAGGCCCGCCACGGCTCCTTCGTACCTAGCTGAACTGCTGCATCAGTTTCAGCCTGTTCGCGCCCTCAGGTCCTGTGTGGACAATAAATTAGCTGTCCCATTCCTCCGCTTAAAGACAGTTGGCGATAGAAGCTTTAGATCTGCAGGTCCTAGACTGTGGAACTCGCTTCCACAATTCTTACGCAACGACATCTACTCTCCAACTGCCGACTATGGCACATCTTTTTCAGCGGTCCTGAACTGCTACTTCTATGCTACTCACTACCTCAACTGCTCTCCTAACTCTGCTATGCTTCCCACTTTCTCTTTGTTGCGTGAGACGAAGTCTGTTGGCTACCGAATGCGTACCGAAAGCCACTTAGGCTGTGAGTGGGCTATACAAAACTCTCCTGCGTAACGCCCACATGGTCTTTATGACTTTGTGGAGTTACTGACGGAGATACATTACATTACATTATATGCTTCTCATTTTCTTTTCGTTAAGTGAGATTAAAGTCTGTTGGCTAACGCATGCGTACAGAAAGCCACTTAGGCTTTGAGCGAATTAGAGAAAACTCTACTACGTAGCTTCCACTTAGTCTGTTAGGCTTCGTGGAGTTACAGATGGTGACATATTACATCATATTACATCTCTAGTTCCATGACTTCGCGGCAGCAAGCCCTTACGTGAGTAACCACGTTATTTTTTACCTGATAATTGCATGGTGTCTCAGTCGTAGGGACATGGCTGGCTGCAGCTTGGTAGCACTGGCAGTGTTACTATGTTTAGTATCTTAATAAATAAAAAGGGCTGCCTCATTCAGCTGCCCCTCTAAACCATCTAGAAACTTGCATTTCCTGTTTCATCGACACCGGCAGCAGGCATATGCACTCTAACATGACTAAGTTATGGACATATGGCTCTTCCTTTATTCAGGACCGTACGGCTACTAAGAAAATCTTTGGTCAATCAGCCGGCTACCTGGGCGATGATACATAGCAGTAGATCGCATATGAGCATACATTGAAATCACTAATCATGCCGCTAGTGACTGCCTTATTGAAAATAGGCTAAACTCGATTACAAACATCATCTGAGCTACAGGCGACGGCTAGCAAACAACACACGGGTCATACAGACACGAAATCACATCGCCTGCAAGGCCAGTCCATTCTTTAAATTAATGCAACCACCAGCTAAGTGATTGTAAACTCGGCACTCTCCCGAGACGTGGTTGTATTTCACACACCCAGCCGCACTGCCAAGTTAGTCAACCGCTCAGTACCCTCATACAGATACCCACCTGGTACGGCGTTCTTTCACCATACTTGCTCCAGAATGTGACACGGGCTTTGGTGCATTTGCCAGTCCTCTCGTCAAAGCACTGGCAGAGGTCAAACGGTGGGGAGTAGAGGTGTAAGCTCACGGCAGTGTTGCTGTTACTCGGGTTTTCCACTCGGTGAAGGCCCATCTTATCTACATTTAAGAAACAATAGCAACATTGCTTAACATTCGACAGAGCAAGTTGCCAGCTCGCCGGCGCACAGTTTTTGGAGTGAGCCTATAACACAGTGAGGCATCAACAGAAACAGCTATATACTGTGTCTGCAATAATGTATGCTCGAGAGGTCAATTCACATGTAAGACAATGTATATTCTAGAATTGCATGGTCAAAAAATTTATTTTGGCTTCAGATCAAACCTTCAGCCAGGTTCTGCACCTACCCCATCCACCCAGTTGAGCAGGTGAGCTACAGTCCCCCCAATGGAGCAGGGGAACTATGCTGAAGTGGTAAATGAACGGCAACGATATGTAAGACAGATAAATAACGCCGTTGTCACATTGCACCATACGTGGCTTCTCAATGCGGCACTCTTTCACTGATAGTACGACCTAATTTGTTCAATGATACCTGTTAGAGACACCTAGATGATTTCTGGTAAACAAAGAGTCCAACACTTGGACTTGGTTAAATTTGCATGGCACTGACCCTACACGCTGCAACTGGGAGGGGGGTGGCAGCCACAGAAAGCATATTGCACTGACAGCAAAACCTGCTAACAAATACCGTCTAGTAACGCATAACAAGTAGCTATTATGAACAAATATTCCTTTAATGTAAGTTCACAAACGAAAGCTTAACGCGATCGCACGATGCACAATTTCCAGACATCAATATGTATCAGCTAAGATTGCTTTGGTTATATAACAATCTAAACAAAAATGCTGACCTATGTAGTCTCTGCTTGTTTTGCTTGATTCTTCGGCAGCGTTTGATACTATTGATCATCAAGTCCTTCCTTTTCGAGCACCTCTCCTCTCGCCTGGGCTCTCGAGGGGCACTGCACTCCAATGATGTAGATCCTATCTCAAGAGAGAGAGACTCCCGAGAATTGATGTAGAAGGGCAACACTCGTCTGAGGAGCCTCTAGTATAATGGGTACCCCAGGACTCCGTGCTTGGTCTACTTCTTTTCAATTTACATTTCTCAATTTCTTTTAGGCACTTTACACTTGCTGCAAACGAAACAAGATCGAATGATGAGTAATATCATGCTTGATAAACAACAAGAATAACATGGTTAGGGGTGACATGTACAGGGTCAGCAAGCATGCAAGTATGTTTAGTGGCCGCATGCAACAGTGTCAGCACGAATAAGCATACAAAGGACGAATCACAGGGACCCAGTAAATGCTGTCATAAATAGGTGCGTTTTTATTTTATTTTCAATGTGGTCAAGTCAGTGATGCCATGATGGAAAACAGGATTATAGTAATTATGTAATATGGCTGCAAGGCTAGTTTTCCAATCATTGAGGTTTGATCACGCGTCTCCTTTGCTAAAAGAGCTAGGATGGCTGCCGGTTGATCAACGGATAAAGAGCGAAGTTCTTAAGCTGATCCACGAAGCCTGCGGCGGCTTGGATCCTTCATACCTAGCGGAACTGCTGCACCAGCTTCAGCCTTTTCATGCCCTCAGGTCCTGTATGGACAAAAAATTAGCTGTTCCATTCCTCCGCTTAAAGACCGTTGGCGACAGAAGCTTTTGTTCTGCAGGTTCTAGACTGTGGAACTCACTTCACGATTCTTACGCAACGACAACTACTCTCCTGCTTCCGACTATGGCTCGTCGTTTCCAGCGGTCCTGAGCTGCTACTTCCATGCTACTCACAACCTCAAATGCTCTCCTGAATCTGCTATGCTTCCCACTTTCTCTTGGTTTCGTGAGATGAAGTATGTTGGCTAC
Organism: Cristatella mucedo; assembly: GCA_009760855.2. Taxonomy (NCBI): domain Eukaryota; kingdom Metazoa; phylum Bryozoa; class Phylactolaemata; family Cristatellidae; genus Cristatella; species Cristatella mucedo. The sequence continues at coordinate 3,103,972 of WPIO01000024.1, forward strand.
AGAATGCGTACCGAAAGCCGCTTAGGCTGTGAGTGGGCTATACAAAACTCTCCTGCGTAACACCCATGCAGTCTTTGTGGCTTTGTGGAGTTACACATGGATACATTACAGGTTATTATTATTACTATTATTAAGATACTCAAGGCCATTCATTTTTGTTTCAAGTCTCAGGGACCTTCTGTTGCATCCTGGTTTACACTCATCTTTCTGCAATGAATGCAGTCTCCATAAAAAAGTGTGCCGCCTATATTAACTACCTCAGTTGAAAAACACATTGCTACTACAGCACCATTAGCTACTTGTCAGGCCCAGCAAGACCACGATGCTGTAAGGAAAATCTTTGCTGTGCTTGGGAGAGATCTTCTGGTTGTCCCAGCGAATGACAATTGTGATAGAAAGTGGTGAACCCAGAAAGGTCTTACCTACTTTGGCTCTATATGTAGCTTGCACTGTGTACAGCTCCTCTCATCCTTACTAAATCTGCATGCATCGTCGGCTGCTTTTACATCAACAAACAGACTAACCTGTGCAGCAGCAGAGTAGGCTCATTAGAATTGAGTTATTTGTAATTTAGATGCTCTGTAGACATGCCATGGCCATTAATAGCACCAGATCTGGGCAGCTGACCTTGGCTGACCTTTGCTGTGCACTTCTAATTAGCTCCCCACTCAAGTATTAAAGCGACCACAGCTGCACTATAGGATGCTATACCATCTACAGTTAGGCAAACACTGTTCACCCAACCAGGGTAGGGTCAACTAACGACATCTATTTAGAGCAGGCGAACAGTCATGGGTGTACACCCATAGCTTCTCATATGTGCTCAACACAGCACTTAATTAAAGCTGATTTCTCTTTCGGCAAGCCGCAGTTCAAATAGCTGTCACAGTTGGCTTACTAAAGTGGCAGCGAATGTAAATCCCATATGACTGGGAACTGATACCCTGTAGCTTAGCGTCGGATGTTTAAAAACAGCATTGGAGTCATATGTACTACCAGTGTTGCACACAAGACACCTGTAACCAATACCAAATGACTAGTCCGTGCTAGGACGACGCCTACAGAAGCTGAAATTCAAGCCAAACGTGAACGATAGCTGTCGCAAAATGAGAAAATGAGCTTACGGCACCCACTTCTCAGTCAACAAATCCGTCGGGTATGGCCCCGTCATGTTTTCGATTACTGGTTTATATTTTTATGCGATAATCAAGAGGGTATTGAAAGAATAAGAAGATAAAGTGAGTTTGGACTTAACAGGTAAAGCATAGACGGATGACATACGGTTGGCATCTCTGGTCATCAGCAAGACGGTCACTTAGACGCCTTTCTTTTCACAAGAACAATTCCGCAGCGACCACGACACTGACGGCATGCCTCAATACAAGCTAAATCAAAGCTCAGGTACTACGAAACTCCTGCCTCTTATACCAATATTAGGGACATCAAAACAATGCAGCATATTGGGCTTATATTTATAATACAGTGGCCATTTCTTTGTTGCAGCTTGATATAGCTGCCTTACATATGCTGCTTGCATGCATGAGCATTGGCTAAAGGAATACCGGGGATGAAATTACAGTTTCGCATTCGTTCGTTGCACTTTGGTATTGCTGAGATTATGGTTTTTAACCTAGTTCCCTTAACGATTGTGGTCAGGGGAGGCTTGCGATCACGTGCATGTGTCTCGAACCAGTTTGGATCGAGTGAGCAATGCACAGCAATCTCCAGCCATGGTGACGAGCATACACAAGTGTGGCGAGTACGACCTTAGTGGCATTGGCTGGCCTCACTCCATTTTGCCATCCTTTGATTGGTTACCTCGTGGAAGATCAATATTTGATCCCTCTCTTGGTTCGGTGATGGCACTTGGGGCAAGAAGACAACCTGAAGGGCACTCCGAAAGTGTCACCATCAGGCAATCGGGTCAGAGCAATTTGTCCTGGTCTCTAAATGTCGCCATCATTTGTTTAATAGCCCCTGTCACATTTGCTCTTGATGCTGCGAGTCACACAGTGAGTGCTAAAGATGTAGAGACTCGAATGCATCTCTTTACTTATATATAAAAGCATGTTTGCCAATCACTGGGATGTGCCAGCTCCTATGCAAACACGTGTACGTGCATGTGTGGGCGTGAGTGAGTGTGCACGCACTCTTGCACGATATGCATTCCACTTGTAAATCTGCAAGGGGATGAAGCCAAACAGAGCATAACGTTGGAGAGCTGTCTGCAGTTCACGCAAAGCCTTAGCAGCTTTCGATGCACGGACAAAAATTACAAGCCTACAGAATTAATTTTCTACAAAATAGGAAAGGTGAGAAGCCACAATGAGTCTGGACAGTCGTTAGATCGGGGGGGGGGGGGCAGTGGTGCACGTGCTTTGTTATTACCACAGTGAATGACAGCAATGCTTCTAATGCAATGCACATTCAGACTATGAGACACAGTATCCTTAGTACTGTTTGGGTTATACATTTACTCTCGTCCCTGTCGGATTTTATAACGTCAAAATATTCTATATGCTTTTTCATGGCAACTATAAATAAAAATAAACCCAGAGACTTGAAAAGTTGCTCAGAGGCAAATAGCTTCGTCCCAAGTCAGATGGCAGAGCAGTCCAGTGGAAGTTTTTTGGATGAAAACTAAAAAACGAAACTGCATCAAAATAAATACTTCATGAAAGAATTTAAAGGACGGTGTGGCTACATTGGTATACCCATAACTTTTGCATAGCAAAGCAAATTCGCCAGCCTTACATATACTATGCAAAAACAAACGGTAGCAAACAGCAACTAGAATAGGCTGTTTTGCCAAATGGTTCCATCGTGTCCAATCAGAAGTTGAAATGGCTGAGAACAGGCTGGTAGGCACCCAAGTAGTTGCAGAGCTGATTTGGCCCACTGGTAAAGGTGCTCGCCCCGACCTAGGTCTGGCTGAGGTCGTGGGCTCAAGCCCCGTGGCACATTTGAAGCGCCTGAATAGAGACTAAGTCATCTTGGGGTGCTATACAAATGAACTATATTTAGTTGGCTGGTTCACAGTGCAGCTCTTGAAGGCTAGGCTTGCCAGACCTAGTGACGAGCCGGTTGATCACAGAAGAGAGGTGGATCGCCGGGGGGGGGCACAGTGCCGGGTACTCCAGTTGCTTCAATGACGGCTGTGGCCCCTCCAGTGTCCTATGTGCACTGGTCAATGGATCGAGTTCACAGGGAGTGGCATCAGATGACACACTGTCAAACATTGCCTTGCTGCCACCGTTGATTGAGCGCTTCCAGCTAAGAGGTCAAGCTCTGCCCCTCTTAGGTTGAATCATAAGGATGCTTTGACTTATGCCCAATCTGTTCCACTCTACCTGAAGGCAAGAATGGGGACTGCTAGCTTAACGAGTGTCTAAAGCATGACAAGTGGCCATAATTAGCAGCATGTCGATATGCTAATGCATCGCAGGAAAGAAAGGTTGCTGCAAACAATTTCTCAACTGCTTATCCTTCCAGCTAAAACTCTTGTTAATGCTGCTTTTTGATCACGACCAGACTATGAATCGTCTGCTGGCAATGCTGGAAGCAGCTCGAGATCGTTGCCTAGTCGAAAGATACTCAGGTAAACACGTGGTACAGTTCGGCCATCGCAGCAGCCAGCTCAGACAGGTTTGCTATTGAAATTGGCACGGTTGATAATTGGATGGAAATACTTGTGTACGCTGAAGTCAGTCTAAACCTAAAGTTCGCCGGGCATGCTCACCCCACCAGTGGGAATGCTTCTGCAGATTGGCTCATTGCTAGCCATTGGCTGTAGCTCCAGAGGGGGACCACTTGTGGTTCCACTGATTAACTGCTTCCATTTCGATCTGTGCCGATTGCTCCTGCAATCAGCAAGCCACAGTGATGCTAATCTAGAGTTGACAGACTTGCTATCCACTTGTGTCACGAATCTTGCCCCGCATTCAGTACCCTGATATGCAATGTGCATTAAAGCTCGTAAGCTCATTCCCTCACTTGTGTGAAAGCCCCATTGAGTGGCAGGCCCTCGACTATCAGAACGATGACATGGAGATTGTGATAGGAAATAGCAAGGAGTTGATTTCTTAGGACCGGATCGTGAATTTCCCTTTCGAAACCTGCTCACTATTGTGCAGGGATATATATATGTAGATATATATATATATGTGTGTGTGTGTGTGTGTGTGTGTGTGTGTGTGTGTGTGTGTGTGTGTGTGTGTGTGTGTGTGTGTGTGTGTGTGTGTGTGTGTGTGTGTGTGTGTGTGTGTGTGTGTGTGTGTGGTGTGTGTGTGTGTGTGTGTGTGTGTGTGTGTGTGTGTGTGTGTACCATTTATTCATTTGTATAGCGCCTCCACTTTTGGTTGTTTCGTGGAGGGCCAGGGCCTAGTGGCTTCAAATTGATATGCACGTATGCATTGTAAAGAGAACCAACGAACAACGGCTTCCCCTCACTCGATTTGAAGATAGATGTGCTCGAGTGGCATACTGCACGACAGCTTTCACACAATGCCCTCCAGCTTTCCTATGACGGCCTGCCTCGGTCAGGCTCAAGCTCCCCCTTACTTTAATCCTAGCCTGTATGTGCCTGGCTATGCCTATGATGAACCGAACCAGATCTTGACTGGGTAAGGCTGACGTAAGTCATTGCTCTCGGCCCTTGTCGAGTGGCAGCCATGATCAATGGCACCAGAGCCGATCAAATGGCACCAGAGCCGCACTGCAGAGCTCCCAAGCTCCAGACACACCCACGCATACATTATCAGAGCCAGACGTGTCGCCAGGTAGGGCCTCGGCAACCGGAGGTTGCTGCATGCAAAACGTCCACTCTCGGCCACTCGTCGCTCAGAGCAGCAGTGGCAACCTACCATGTATGTAAGCCACCTCATCAGTGTCATAAGTATGGACGCCCTTCAATGCCATTTGGCTCCCATCATGCTCGGGCCAGCTGTAGAGCTGCTCCTGCAGCTTCCCGTCAAGGATCTGCAGCAGAAAGTACACCCGAACGCTCCTGAGCCTGCGGCGCCATTGCTGATTCGCCGAGAGCTCGTGCAGCCACGCTTGCGGCCCTCTCTGGAGCACACACTGCTATTCAATGAGCGGTCGGTGATGCGATCGAGCTTCCTAAGAGTGCACTGGCAAAATGCTGGTAACTGAGGCTAAGCCATTTATTGAAATTCTAAAGTATCGAGTGATTTTAATACCAGAGGCCGTCTACGGTAGGACTGGAAGAACTGAAAAACATTTCACCTCGAGCATGAATCAGCTCACAACTTCTGCACAACTTGTCCAGTGTTCAGCCGGTGAGACTACACCGCCTACTCACTATGAAGCTTACAAGACTCATCATGGAATACCCTATTCCATCAGACGTCAGTTGTAAGTTACAATAGCAGCGGCAATCTGAGGGCTACAAAGCCCGGACCGATCAGCTCTAATATCTTGCAGCCTTAGATCGCTTGCGGTTTAGTAGTGAAGCATACGCAACAGGACACGTTATAGACATTTACATCGGCAGCAGACAGTCGTGAGTGGAACGAGCTGATCGGTTACGTTCGGAGGGCAAAATACTCCTTCAGCCACCCAAGGGCTATACTAGTCAAGGTTCAGCCCGTTGGGGTGAATACTAGCTGATTAAGCAGCCTTTTGTATGAATTATTACCAAATCCTGCATATCTGACCACATGCAGATCTCATTCAATCTACAGTGTGTGCCCACATCCTCCTCTAAAATAACCTGTGAATCGCGAAACCTCAAGACCCTTGACATCGATGCTGTCCGTGCGAGAATATCTGCTTCGTCTATGCTGCTCAGTCCTCCCTCTGATCTGTCATCATTGGTAGGTAGCTACAACACGACACTAGCTGACACGCTCGACGAGTTTGCACCTCTGACAAAGCGCACTGTGGGCGCCCGCCCAGACGGCCTATGGTTTACCGCAGACATTAAACTAGCCAAGTCTACTAAACGAAAGCTTGAAAAAGCATGCAAAAGATCCGGACTAACTGTCCATCGACAGGCATATGAAGACTACTGTAAGTCGTACCAATCGATCCTAGCAAAGGCCAAGTCTAGCTTCTATAGAAACATTGTTGAATCACAGATGCACAATCCAAAAATGCTGATGTCGACAATAAACCATCTCCTCAACCACTCCCAGATTAGCTCCTTACCTGATGATCCTTGCGATGATCTAGCAGATCGCTTCTCTCGATTCTTTGTGCAGAAGATAGACAAGATCAGGGAATCCATCCCTGCGATGACAACCTCCCCACTAGAATGCTGTTCCTCGGTTCCTGGCTGCGCCTCAATGTCAGCATTTAAGCAGGTCACTAGTGATCTAGTCCGAAAGTTCGTATCCCAATCAAAGAAGACAAGTCCTCTGGACCTTATTCCTACTGTCCTGCTCCTACGTTGCATTGATCTGCTGCTGTCATGCATAACTAACATCATTAATATGTCATTAGCCTCAGTTCATGTTCCAGCACCTTTCAAAAAAGCTGTAGTCAGGCCTCTTAAGAAAGCAACACAAGACCAAGAGAACTTGAGCAAAAACCGCCCAGTCTCCCTTCTACCATTTCTATCAAAGACACTGGAACGGGTTGTGGGAGACCTGCTAAACTCATATATCGAAACCTCACACCTTGCTAGTAAGTTCCAGTCCGGCTTTAGAACTAATCACTCCACAGAGTCAGCATTGCTTAGGGTATACAACGACCTGCTTAGGAATGCAGACATGGGTAGAGAGTCTCTGCTTGTTTTGCTCGATCTTTCGGCAGCTTTTGACACCATCAATCACAGAGTTCTTCTAGAGCGCCTCTCATCTCGCCTGGGCATCACTAGCATAGCTCTACAATGGTTCAGATCATATCTCAGTGGGAGACTCCTGAGTATTGACGTGAATGGACAAAGATCATCTGAGGTACCTCTGAAATATGGAGTACCTCAGGGCTCCGTGCTAGGTCCGGTTCTTTTCACGGTTTATACTCTCCCTCTTGCTGATGTGATTGCCAAGCACAATCTAGGCTTTCACTTCTATGCAGATGACACTCAGTTGTACCTTTGCTTTGATCCCTCCCAGCCTTCGAGCACCTCAAATTCTCTAAACTCACTAGCTGCATGCATCGATGACATCCGCACATGGATAGCAGCAAATTTTCTAAAACTAAACGATGACAAAACTAACTTACTAGTTATGGGCAAACCCAGTGTGATTCAGATTGGAATTGCTGTCTCTTCTCAAAATTGGATTGGTCTCTTCTCAAAATTGGCTCTGCCAGCATATCTCCAGTTGAATCAGCTCGAAATCTAGGTGTCATATTCCAAAGCGACCTCTCGTTAGACGACCACATCAGCTCCACAGTCAAATCAGCCTATTTTCAGCTTCATAACATTGCTAAAATTCGGGCTTGTTTAGATAAGGATACCACGTCCAAGTTGGTCCATGCATTCGTGACATCTCGTCTCGACTTCTGTAACTCACTGCTTACTGGCCTACCAGCATGTGTGATCAGGCGATTGCAGCTGGTGCAAAACTCTGCAGCCAGGCTTGTCGGTCGTGAGCGTCGCAGTTGCCACATTACTCCACTTCTCGCCGACCTGCACTGGCTACCAGTCAAGCAACGGATTGACTTCAAGGTTTTGTCGCTCACTTTTAGGTCTCTTCATTCTATGGCTCCAGCCTATCTCTCAGATATACTACCCCATCAGGCTAAGCATCGTACCACCCGCTTTTCGGAATCCAACATTCTAGAAATACCTTGTACAAACCTTAAATCCTTTGGAGACCGTGCATTTAGTTCATATGCTCCCAAAGCCTGGAACTCCCTCCCGACCTGTGTCAAAACATCGCCTTACTTGACCACATTTAAAAAGAACTTAAAAACACACCTATTTAGGACAGCATTTAGTGGGTTCCTGTGATTCGTCCTTGATGTGCTTATGCGTGCTGACACTGTGCATGCTGCCACTAACCACATTTGCATGCTGACCCCGTGAATGTCACCCCTAACCATGTTATTCATTTTGTTTGTTTTTCAACCATGATTTTACTTACCATTCAATTACATTTCCCTTTGCAGCAAATGTAAAGCGCCTAGAAAGAGATTAAGTTCTTTGACGGAGTTTTTATCAAGCACATTATTATTATTATCATTATTATAAGGTGGTAGAGCCTTGAAGGCTATCGCCACCACTTGCAGCAGCAATTAAGGATCACCCATTCTAGAATTCGAACCCACTAGTTCGGGGCCGAGGTCGTTGGTTAAGTGATTAATCTCTACGACCTCAGGGCCGCGGTCGTGGAGATTAACCAAGTTACGCCACCTGTACACGTAATTATAATAGTAATATTATTAATAAGAAATTTGATACAGCATCCTCGGAGAGCTCAATCTCTTTCTAGGCACTTTACATTTGCTGCAAAGGAAGCATGACCGAATGGTTAGGGGTAGCATGGTCACTGACAACAAGCATAACATCAGTGTCAGCACTCAAAAGCAAGTAAGGACAAATCACATGGATCAACTAAATGCTGTGATAACAAATACAATTTTAGTTTCTTTTTTCAATATGGCCAAATCAGGGGATGTTGTGTCGCAAGTCGGAAGTGAGTTCCAGGCTTTTGGAGCACACGAACTAAAGGTATGGTTTCCAAAGGTCTCCTAGCTGCAGAGTTTTGCATACTCGCTTAGCCTGATTGCACAGGCAGGTAGACCTGCAAGCCATGAGTTACAGAAGTCGAGACGGGATGTCACAAATGCATGGACCAATTCAGATGTGGTATCCCTGTCTAAGCAAGCCCGGATTTTAGCAAAGTTAAATGTGCAAGCATTTACGAAACTGATTCATGTATAAGCTGCTTATTTAGATAACAGAGACACAACTTGTTATCACAACGGCCAAGGATCTCACCAACTGAGGATTTCTATCTAGTCATCAAAGGCCTTCGTAGATCCAAGAAATTGGGGCCTGTCGCCTTTGCAGCAGAAGCTGCATTGCTCCCCCGCCCAACTTGAGTTGTGATGCATCAAAATCTGTCTGTCTGCCTGTCTGTGTCTGTCTGTCTGTCTGTCTGTCTGTCTGTCTGTCTGTCTGTCTGTCTGTGTTTGTCTGTCTGTCTGTCTGTCTGTCTGTCTGTCTGTCTGTCTGTCTGTCTGTCTGTCTGTCTGTCTGTCTGTCTCTCTCTCACTCTCTCTCTCTCTCTATCTATCTCCCTGTGTCACATTCTACAAGGCCCACCTGGTCTCAGCTCCTTTGGCCAGCCAACCGAGTTTCTACACCAGTATCAGCCTTGTCATCGAGCCCTCAGGTCCTCCTAGGACTATTACTTAAACCATGTAGCTTTCTTTCGGTTATAGACGGCGACTGGTGGCAAATGACTCTGCCCTGCAGATTCCAGGCTGTGGGGTCACTTCCACAGTTCTGAAGCAAACAGGCTGTGTGCTGTCCTGGTGCTGATCCTGTCACTCACTGTATCGTTGTCTTTCAGTGCAACTTCTGTGATAATCACTTTATAAATGTCCGCCTTCTCTTTTATTTAAGGGGAAGGCTGTTGGCTGCCAACTGCACATGGAAAGCAACTTAGGCTTTCTGTGTGTTAAAGAAAACTTGCCAGCTTAGCAGCCATTTCGATCATAGCTTTGTGTGGAGTTGTAGCGATACATACAGGCAAGCAATAATAATATCGATACTAATAATATATCTGTGTGGTACTCTAAGAGAGCCAAATCTGTCCGTAGGCACCCTGTATACACCAGGGATTCGAATGAGCCATGAACGCCCTGCTGATCCTGCCTTGGATAGGAATGTCGACATACGGGCGTCCTAGCTAGTACTGTAGCAAGTGTGTGGCAGATGCCAGCCTCGGCGCTAGCAAGACTTTGGCAAAGTGCCAGTCCTCACGACATTGTAGCATGCATGCCCGTCCGATGTTGGAATTCCAATCATAGTAGCTAGCTGCTGCAACGGCTGCATAACCTGTCTAGTAGCCCTATAGCACACCGCCGGTCTCTTGTCACTGGCCCCTCCCTTCCGTTCCAGCATCGATTGCTCGATAAGCTGAGCTTGAGCTGAGCACTGACGATCTCGAAAACGAAATAGGAGAGAGGCAGCAGCCTAAAATGTTCAACGCCAACCGACCGATCGATTGGGCGAGATTTCCTTCTGCCTTTACTCTAATACTAATAATCATAAAAGACCAGTGTATCGCACTCTGACAGCTGAAGAATCTCTTTCGAGGCACTTTACATTCACTGCAGAAGCATTTTTCCAGCTGCAGACAAACTTTCAGGTGAGAGCTGGATGGCCTGCCAGTACCAGATTTCGAATAAATCAGCTAGCTGTCAGCCCCCAAGCATGAGGCCCCTGATGGCCATCTCACTGGGGATCGGCAGAGCACTGAAGCAGAATCGGCAGCAGCCAGCTCCAGGTTCACCGAGCAAACCGTCGGTCCGGCCAGCCCAGCTGGATGGGTGCCTAGACGAGAAGCGGCTGTAATCTAGGCAGTTCGAGCTACCATTCGGCAGTGCATTCATCGCCAGGTTGTTTCTGGTGTTGCAATGCAGCACACAGCTTTCCGAGAAGGAATCAGTCAGGCATACCACCATATGCACAGCACAAAGGTTGCATCAGCTGCTAAGCAACTCGTCCGGTTCCAACATCCTTTATCCTTTAGCACAGCAAGCACACAAATCAAGCCGACCGGGGGGGGGCAGCAGTGCATGGAGACCGGCGCTCGGCACCAGCAGATCATTGGCAGCACGCTCGAAGGGTGGTTGAAAATTGCACTTTTCCGGCCACGCGGGCAAGGAGAAATTCGCGGGCTTCACAGAGACGCTCGATGACAAAACACAACGAGCCCACGGTACGTACGGTAGTGACGCAAGCAGTTGCCACCGCGGCTGCAGCGATCAACAATGACGGCAAGAGGCACACAATGGACGCACGACCGTCCTCGCGGCCTCAAAGGAGGCACGAACCGGCGCGAACACGATTGCTAGCACGCGGGGACCGGCAGAAGGGCCGCGAGCGGACAAGCAATCCCTCCCCCCCCCCTTACACCGCTCTAGCAAGCGAGGCGGAGCCCAAGCAGCTCGCCCCCCTCCCCTCCCGAGCCCTAGTCGGCCAACTCTAACCTTCATGAAGCAGTGAGCGTTGGCGTGATCGTGAATGCTGCTGCCTTGGCTCTCGTTCCAGCAGAGTACGATCAGGTTGAACTTGCCGTTGCCCTCGTCCACCAGGTTTCTCGTGTACCTGCAGCGCGGGAATTTTCTCGAAGCCGCTGGCCTCGAACGTAACTGCTAACCGACACTGGCGGCGGCGGCTGCGGACGTGCCGCCGGCAGCCACAGCACGCGCGGGTCGACCTAGCTCGCGTCCAGGTAACCACTTTTGAGTCACGTCGAGACGCTCCATTGTCTCTACACTGCGGAGCTCAAATGCCAGGCCGTTACAACGACCTGTCTAACCATGCCAATCGTGGCGTCCTAGTTCGTGTCGCTCAGCCACCAACACCGCAAACGGCGAACTAGCGCTGCTGAACGACGGCTCCCGCCGCGGCCGACCCGGGACGATCGGGCAGTGCGGGAGGTAGACGGCTCGGCAGCTACCGATTCGGGCCCCCTCCCGCTTCGCCCCTTTAGCTCCGCCGCACTAACGGCAGGTCTCGGCTGGCTCTGGTCGCGCACCTGTGCGGGTCGAACTTGGCAAACTTCTTCCAGTCGTTCGGGTTGGTCTTGTACGACGTCATTAGCTCCTGCACATACTCAACGCTTACGTCGTCGTCGGCGAACACCTTGTGCAGTTCGCTAATGAGCTCGCTTAGATCCTGAGGCGGTACAACGTCTTCCTTGTGGGCGTAGCGCTTCGTGCCCTCGCCGAACCTCGGCGCCTCCTCGCAGCAATAATCGACCTCCATTTTCGTCCGGACGCAGCTCGCTGCGACTGCCGACCGTTGCCGAATGAACTGCCGATGCATCGACCGCGGCACCACCTGTCAGGTGTCTAGCGGCCTAGCCTCCAAACGACCGTTGGCCAATCGTAGCTGAGCTCCTTACCGCTCCAGACCAATCACAGCAGGGTGTGTCGCGCTACTGGCCAATCGCAGCGAGCCTCGCGGGCCACAGCCCTGCTAACTTAAGTTGGTCCAGCACAGTTAGTTAGTTGTCTCAAGCACCTGTCAAATCGGTTGGTGGCGTTCCCTAGTTAACCGCCCTCAGCCGGTCTGGAGCGGCCGGCTCCTGATGCCGCCACCGCTAGCTAGCTAGGGAGTCGGAGCCGAGGCACCGGTCGGCGAAGCTCTTGCAAAACCGGAGCCCTGCCGTAGGGCGAGCGATAAAAGATGTGCGAAGGAGTCGAGGGCACCGGTCAGAGAGACAAGTCAAATCCGCCCTTCGGGTAAGCCTGTACGAGCTGGCTCGGGGCCGCGACGGCCGTACCATCCAGGTAGCCGCCCACCACGGACTCTCATCCAACGGGCCCGAACGGCAAGTTGCCACGCACTCCCGCTTGGCAGTCGAGTCGATAGCCCTAGCCAATAGCGACGGCCGTGCCGGGGGCGGGGACTTGGCAGGATCAGGCTAAGCTGACGATTTCGCAACGAACACTTATTTTGAGGGAGTAAACAGTTGGCTGCACCCTTTCGTCTTCACCAAGTGAAACGTGATATGCCAGCTTTGGTAATCAACCTAGACTAAAGCGGGTTTTCTAGCCTTTCCTGAACCGCTATTACTAGAAACATCCTATTTTATGGCCCGTGATCTTCTATAAAAGCTGCTGTCGTGGTCAAGAATGTAGGTGGACTTACAGTAATTACGATTTGCTCTTTTTATTTTTGCCTGCATGCCTTATTGTCTTGGAATGATTTTTACGACTCGCTGGCTCTGGGAGTTGATGATTCTACACATTATTTTCACCAGAAGTTCGTCTGGGCCCCTCCCCCGTTACGTGGGCTAGCATTTGTACAAAAGACACGTTAAGTTCTGGAATTGCAATATGATGCTGGAACGATTGAAGTCAATTTGCTAAATGCATCCAATATTCCGCTTGTAAACCGGGATCTGTGTCGTCTTACCGAGAGTGTGACAAGGCGCAAGACTGCTGAAATGATTGAGAATGCCTGACTCAATCGAGAAGCGACAGAATCTTTGTATAAAAATTATGAGAGTGCGCATCACAGTCTTGGGCCTATTGATACCATGTGCTCGACAGGCAAGCAAGAGATTGTAAGTTCTCGAAATCGTCTGGCTGCCTTCCCACTACTGTACTAGGGGGTCTTATATAACGTATCATCATATAGGGTGGATTTTTAGATGTTCGACTGTTGGATTGTTTGGCAGGTTTATGGTTTAGGTTTATGGCCTGCCGTTCAGCAAGTTTATGGTTTATGCATTAGCTTGATGGCACGATAGCTTATGGCTTCACAGATAATTAAGTGGTGAATGAATGTTTACAGTTTACGGTTATCGCAGAAAAGACGATCCAACCAGATAATTGCAGAAATAATCGGTGATTTCGCAATTCTTTTCTTCACAGCGTATGCAAGGTGCCTGGAAAGAGATTTAGTTCTCTTCGGGTTCCATACAAATGTCTTATTAAATTTTAAATTGTTACCCCAAATTGTTTTTCGCCAGCCTAAACAGCTTACTAATGTACGTAGTTTAATTGTCTAGCAATTCCTATAAGTGTAGGGAACCGTCGGGGTCAGCCTGAACGATCAACATGAAGCTCTGCTTTCTTAAGCTCTTCAGACGTCGTCTAGAGAGAGCGAGAGAGAGAGAGAGAGAGACAGAGAGAGAGACAGAGAGACAGAGAAAGACAGAGAGAGAGAGAGAGAGAGAGAGAGAGAGAGAGAGAGAGAGAGAGAGAGAGATAAATATATATATATATATATATATATATATATATATATATATATATATATATATATATATATATATATATATATATATATATATATATATATATATATATATATATATATATATATACACACAGACAGAGAGAGAGACAGAGAGACAGGCAGAGAGAGACAGAGACAGAGTGAGAGAGACAGAGACAGAGTGAGTGAGTGAGTGAGTGAGTGAGTAAGTGAGTGACTGAGTTAGTGACTGAGTGACTGAGTGAGTGATAGACAGACATACACAGAGAGAGACAAAGAAGAGAGGCGCCTCTCCTTCTCCCTCCCCCACGAGTTCGTTGGGCCTCGTTGCTTCACTCAGCAAACGCACAGCTCACGGCTCAGGTAACCTAGGTAACCACATCCACGAGCATCGGTAGCCACCCTGTGAAGAAAAGTTTTGGCTTCCCTGAAAACAATCGGTACATTTCGTTTTGGAAGGGCCTGAAGTTGCGCTCAGACGTGCATTGCCCACCCAAGGCGCCGCCAGGCAGGCCTCTTAAGAATCTACCTCCTCGCTAATCTGAAAATACCGCTACCCCATCCCCATGGCCAGTTGCTGATTAAGGGCGGGCCCCTCCTCCGAAAGCCGACTCGGCGCTCGCACGACGAATGCGCGTACGCGTTCGTTCTTAGCCCCACCTTATAAAGAAAACGGTCGCTTCTCTCTGTGCGGCGAAACATTGCTCGACGAAGGCACACTGCCCGAAAAACTGCCTCCGAAGCAGCTAGCTGAGCTCGGTAGCCTCCAGCTCTGCGAAAGCCCTGTAGCCACCTGCAAGGGAATGATCCGGACTAAAAGGGCTCAGCCTGTGGGTATTAGCACAGTGGTAAGGCGCTCGCTCCTAACGGTCCAGGTCGGGGGTTCGAGTCCTGCAGTGGGCGATCCTGTATTGCCCATTGCAAGCAGTGGCGATAGCCGTGCAGGCTCTTCTGCTGCTAAATCGACGAGGCTGTTGACATAGCTGACCTACAATAAGGGATGATAATTGGCAAAGGGTTAGGTTGGCTGGCGGTCACTGTGGTTAAGGCAGCCCAGCCCAGCGCATTTAGCCTTGGTGGGCTTTAGCTAGTCTTCCTACGGCTACCATATTAAAGATCGGCCTGGTCTGCAAGGTTACAATGCCACTGCTTCGATGACAAATCCAGCAACGTCTCAAAAATTGTTTACACCCGCAAACGCAATAGCTAACTAGTCGCCGGGTCTTGGCTCAGGGGAATGGTGCTCTCACTTTACTTCTCAGATCGAGTACTCGAGTCCTGCGATAAACAATTACTTTACGCGCCAAGTGGTGCAAGCAGAGCCAATTGCTTCTAACACTCAAATGAATTCTGCCGCTATATGAATGGGGCCTTTTGCAGTGATATTCGGCTGCCGTTATTTACATGTAGGCTAACCTCTTCCAAGATTTATTTGACCGTATTAAGACATTAGCTCTTGCTCGATATGCTGTGGAGCTTATGCGCACATACCTAGCTCGGCTACGACATCATTTCTTCTACTTCCGACTACGGAGCTTCTTTTTCAGCCGCCCTGCATGTCTAGTTTCCTGCTGCCTGCTTCCTTGACCTTCCTTGCTCCAGACCCTGTAGTTTTGCTTACCACTAACTTTCTGTCGGCTGCGGTATGCACACTAAAAGACACTCATTACAATGCGCACCTAGATACTAATTCAGTTAGACCACGGAACCTACGGGCGTGAACTCTAATTGCTTAGTGCAGTTAGGAACATTCTCGAGCTTCGTTAGGGTGTTTTCTAAGACGTTGGAGTGCTTCATAAAAAAATTCTTGTGTTTCATTACTCACTTTTAGATCCCTTCATTTTTTGGCTTCAGCCTACCTATCAGATCTACTCCCCCACCAGGCTAAGCATCGTACCACCCGCTTTTCAGAATCTGTAACTGCTTACCCATACCTCGTACAAATCTTAAATCCTTTGGAGACCGTGCCTGTAGTTGGTATGCTCCCAAAGCCTGGAGCTCCCACCCGACTTGCGTCACGACATCTCCTGACTTGTTCACGTTTAAAAAGAAACTAAAAGCACATTTATTTATCAAAGCATTTACTGGGTCCCTGTGATTCGTCCTGTATGTGCTTATGCGTGATGACACTGTGCATGCTACCACTAACCATACTTGCATGCTGACCCTGCGCATGTCACCCTTAACCCTGTTATTCTTGTTGTTTATTAAACACGCTACCACCAACCATTCGATCGTGCTTCCTTTGTAGCAAATGTAAAGTGCCTAGAAAGAGATTGAGTTCTCTGAGGGTGCTATATCAAATGCATTATTATTATTATTATTATTATTATTATAAACATGCACATAGTCTTAATAGGTTTATTAAGCGATTGAAAGCAATTGAAAAAGTAATAATTAATAATTAGTAATAAATAATTGAAATAAGCAATTGAAAGAGATCGACAAAGTTATAATTTAAATATATACATATATATATATATATATATATGTATATATATGTGTGTGTGTGTGTGTACATATGTGTGTGTGTGTGTGTGTTTGTGTGTGTGTGTGTGTGCGTGTGTGTGTGGGCATTTATACGCGTGGAAATAATAAATATAGATTGACAGCGGAATTTAGGAATAAATTTGTACTAAATAAAAGTCTAGACAGATATTTATAAGAAAGGTACTTTGCCTCTTACAGAAAAAGTCAGCTACAACAACTTTCTCAAATGTAACTGAAAGCGATGCACATTACAACTTTCAAATGATGTGAAAGACTTGCAAATTGTTTTGCAAAAGCTCTCTGTTAAAGCTTTGACGTCGATGCTAATACTAATACCAATAATACACTTGATATAGTGCCATCAGAGAACTCGGTCTCTTTCTAGGCACTTTACATTTGCTGATGACTACATGTCTTAAGCGAAAGTCGGCGATACTAGTAAATTCGAGAGCCCTCTTGTGTTGATCCAGCGACGACGTCTGAATTGACAAAGGGCTAGGGATAGCAAATTCCAAAGCGAGGACGTGGAGGCCAAACAACGTATCGGTGATAGAAAGAAAACATAAGGAGGAGGCCTTACCTTGCCATCTTCAAATCGACATGGTCCTGCATCCATGTCTAATGAAAGGCAACGCGATAGCCTCCTGCTGTGTGTACGTCCTCCTGGGATGTGCTAGTACCAGTGACAAAGCCCACTCTCAGCCAGCTGTTCCGAGAGAGGGACATATGACATCCATCGATCTGCACATACCAGCTTCCGCACAATCGCTCAGCGAGAAGAATTCTCTGAGACAGATACGGGTTAAAGACAATAGTATTTCAATAATTTTAAATTTGTATAGCACTATCAGAGAAGATAATCTTTTTCTAGGCATTGCATACGTATGCTTTAAGGGAAGCAATTTTAATTAGTTAGTAGTGCGAACATGCACAATGTCAACAAGCCTAACGTAGTTTGAGGTGCCGTGCACGGTGTCAACATGTAAAATATTGTTAGCGGTAGCATGCAGAGTGTCAGCAATAATCACACACAGGATGAATCACGAGGACCTAGTTAGCTTCTTTTTAAATGTGTCAAGTCAAGGGATGTCGTGTCGAGTCGGAAGTAAGTTCCAGGCTTTGGGAGCATACGAACTAAAGGCATGGTCTCCGAAGGGTTTGAGGTTCATACGAGGTGTAGGATAATGATTCGATTGAGAAAGGTAGGAGGTACTATGCTTGGCCTGGTGTGGGAGTAGGTCCGATAGGTAGGCTGGAGCCAAAGAATGAAGGGACCTACAAGTGAGTGGCAGAACCTTAACTGGAAGCAAAGGTCAAAGGTCGGCGAGAAGTGGCGGAAGCAGCTGCGGCACCTTCGCCGCTCCCGACAAACAAGCCAAAGCTTCAGAGTAATGTAGTGTAATGTATCTCCGTCAGTAACTCCACAAAGTCATAAAGACCATGTGGGCGTTACGCAGGAGAGTTTTGTATAGCGCACTCACAGCCTAAGCGGCTTTCGGTACGCATTCGGTAGCCAACAGACTTCGTCTCACGCAACAAAGAGAAAGTGGGAAGCATAGCAGAGTTAGGAGAGCAGTTGAGGTAGTGAGTAGCATAGAAGTAGCAGCTCAGGACCGCTGAAAAAGATGAGCCATAGTCGGCAGTTGGAGAGTAGATGTCGTTGAGTAATGCACCAACTGCAAGACGTCTGATTGCGCAAGCCCGTAGACCACTAAGCAGTGAGTTACAGAAGTCGAGACGAGATGTCACAAATGCACGGACCAATTTAGTTGTTGTATCCCTTTCTAAACTGGCCTGAATTTTAGCAATGCTATGTACCTGAAAGCAGGCAGACTTGGCTGTGGAACTGATGCAGTCGTCTAATGAAAGGTCACTTTGGAACAGGACACCTAAATTTCGTGCAGATTCAACGGGAAATATACTGGCAGAGCCGATTATGAACGTTAACCTTTCTAATGCCCGAATCACGTTTGGTTTCCCCATAACTAGTAAGTTCGTCATTCAATTTGAGAAAGTTTGTTGCCATCTACAGGAGGATGTCAGCAATACATGTCACAGGTGAGCTGAGAGAATTTGACGCGCTGGAGGGCTGGGAGGAATCGAAGCAAAGGTACAACTGAGTATCATCTGCATAGAGGTGAAAGCCTAGATTGTACTTGGCGATCACATCCCCGAGGGGGAGAGTATATACTGTAAAGAGAAGCTGACCGAGCACAGAGCACTGAGGTACCCGTACTTACGTGGTTTCTCGGGCGATCTTTGTGTGTTCACATCAATACTCTGCTGCAGTCTGCTAATGAGATAGGACGCGAACAATTGTAGTACAGTGCCAGTGATGCCCAGACGAGATGTAAAACATCGAGAAGGACTTGGTGATTGATAGCATCAAACGCTGCCAAAAGATCAAGCAAGGGATGCAGCGAGACTTTACTTAAGTCTGATTTCCTGAGAAGGTACATACCCGAAGCAATGATGACTCCGTGAAGCGATTATCTCTAAAACCAGACTAGAATTTACTTGCTAGGTTTGAGTTTTCAATATAAGAGATGAGCTGGTTTGCCACAGCTCGTTCCAGTATCCGTGATAGAAAGGGTAGGAGGGAAACGAGGCTTTGGCTGCTGAAGTTTGGTTGGTCTAGAGTTATTTTCCTAATTAGTGGCCGAACTACAGCCATTTTAAAAGCTGCAGAGACATGACCTGGGCGAAGGACATATTTATTATTTTGACTATGCTTGGCATCAGCAGACCAATGCATTCTAGAATTAGTTGCTACGTTCAGGAAATTTTGCAGGTAATTCTTAGGGTGTCTTTGTTGCGAGCTTATTCAGGTGAGAGGTGCAGCAGGTGAGACTGCAGATGAGACTACAGGTGAGACTGTGCTAGTGCGCGAGCCAGCTGAAGTGGCGTGGATTGATTTAGGTATTCGTTTAAGCTAGCGACACCGTGTAGTTAGAAACTTTTTGTCCTTTTAATGTGGCTATTCAGGGTCACACCTCGATTGAGAGCAGTATTTTAAATCTACATCACTTTGCTATTATTGCAATGCATAGCCACTATCATGGGACCAGAATCCCAGATAAGCCCTCTTGGTGAGCCCTCTAGATGAGTCCTGGATGCTGGTCGCTGGGCTTTAGCCCAGGCATAAGGTGCTAGCACGTCACGATCCAGGCATTGGATTTGGAGTCTTGCAATAGACAATCCTCTATAACCAACATTAAGCGAGGATGATGAGCGCTAAAGCCCTTTGGTCGCTATATAAATAAAGCAGCTAAACCAGCCGACCTTTACTACGGCTTAAAGGAGAGGCACAGACGAGATGGTGTTTAGCAGGCCGAGAAAGAAAAAACAGGTGGATGATTCTAATAACCTCTACCTTAGCGTTTAACGTGAGTAGGAAAGAAGTAAGTACAATTTCTAGGACCAATGGTTGAAAACCCATCTCGGTGACAGCGTCTTCGAGAGAAAACGGTAAAGGTTTTAGACATTGAGGCTGTAGTAAATTATTTCGGCTGACATAAGAATATTGCCATTGCGCGTCAATCGAAGAGGTGAAAACAGTTTCGATTGTAGGAGTGGCCCAAATGTAGCTCGGGGGCACTAAAAAGCGGGTCCCCGGTCTGAGGAGAACCATCAGTGCTAAGCGTTAAGGTATTTACGAGTCGGCGATGGCAAGGTCTCTGCGATTATTTCGGCGGCCAATCAAATGCGTCGAGACTCAGCGATTCGAGTCGTGCTTTGCCAATATCAACGAGGAGTAGCTTGACTTCATTGTCATTTAGATACAGGAAGTTAGCCGAAATCCAGAACTTAGTCGCTACAAGTTTGGAGTAATAGTCGACACCGTGGGTTCGAATTACATTTGCATAAAGCTTGATCTAGATGAAGAAAGCTAGGTACCGAGAAGAGCGGAAGAATCCTTCGGGTTGCAACGGATCTGCTAGACATTATCTCTAACCTTATTAAGCCTCCCAGTGGATCCTCGGATGCTCCGGAGGGATGCAAATCCCCCATCGTTTTATCATTGATCCTTCGATGAATGATAATAATAGCAATGTTCATTGGCATGGCACCCTAAGAGAATTTCCTCACTGTCCATGCGCTTTACACATGACACTTGGCTGGATCCCACTGCTTTTCAATGTAATGCATCTCCGTCTGTAATTCCACAAAGTCATAAAGACCATGTAGGTGTTACGCAGGAGAGTTTTGTATAGCGCACTCACAGCCTAAGCGGCTTTCGGTACGCATTCGGTAGCCAACAGACTTCGTCTCACGAAGCAAAGAGAAAATGGGAAGCATAGCAGAGTCAGGAGAGCAGTTGAGGTAGTGGAGCATCCATGGAAGTAGCAGCTCAGGACGGCTGAAAAGGATGAGCCATAGTCGGCAGTAGGAGAGTAGTTGTCGTTTCGATATTTAAAGGCGAGCACCATACCCTCGAATGAAGGAACTATGTCGGCATCAGTAGCGGAGCTAGAGGGGGCAGGGGGCATATGCCCCCTACGGTTGGGGGCAGAGACCTGGGCCGCTCCCTATACCTGTAGCTTCCCCACACCGACCGGCAGCAACGACGAAAATATGCGATATATAATTCTACTTGATGAGTAGCAACCGCCGAGCTCGTGTTAAATAAACACTCTGATTTTCTGCTAGAATTTTTCAATAATTCCGTCTAGCCCCGCCTACATGAACACTGTGCGGGTATTACCTCCCTACATAAAAATCCTCTAGCTCTTCAACCACTAGATGAAAATCCTGGTTTCGCCACTGGTCGGCATGAATGAGAATTTCGCCATGTAACTGCAGGTAGACCAGAAGCAGCTTCGGTGAAAAGAACGTGCGATTGAATAATATGGTGGCCTTTATATATCCCTTCAAAAACAGAGTTGCAGCAGCATGACTAAGAGGTGATCATTGAACTTCGCATGTTTGGTAAGTAGCCGTTGCGGGAAATAGTCCCTAATCCTAAGGAGAGGACACATTGTACGATCTTTATATCTGAAGCCTTGCTTTAGTTTCTATGCCTCTTAGGCTGGAGCTCTCTGCCAACTCACATCACGCATGGCATGTGACGAGTAAAACGGAACTAAATACTTACCTATTTCTCGCAGCATATACTTAGTCCATCCGGATTTTTTTATTCTGATATGCGTGCTCTAGTTGTACGATTAATTTTAATATGCTTCCCTTTCAGCGTATATAGAGCACTCAGATGGAAATTGCAATCGCCCAGGGTGCTGTAAAATTATAATGTGTTACCATTATTTCTTTGCCGACTGAAAGCGAAATTGCAACTACATGCGCTCAGTTATTGTCTCAGCCTTACAATAAATATATGTGTACTCAATTTCAATTAAACATACTAATAATAATAGTTAATTCAATAATAACATTAATGAAACGTGCTTTAAGCACTTGCGCTCCGAAGACGACTAGACGGCTAGACGATTGCAAGAACTGCTATTCCATAACGAACCAGGTGTGCTGAAACCGGAAACTAACTATTTGACAACTACGTTTTATTGGAAGGATTTAATGGAAGCATAGACGGAGCTTTTACAGCGCCAGGCCAGCTTGCGAATGAAAGACGATGTGGAAGGCGGACCTGCGTATACTGAAGCACTCAGACGGTGTCTGCACTGAGAAACACTCTCGCTGTTGTCTTGATGGTAGCACCCCATTTAATAATAATAATAATAATAATAATAATAGACTGATAAAGCGCCCTCAGAGAACTCAACCTATCTCTTTCTAGGCGCTTTACATTTGCTTCAAAGGAAACACGATTTCGTGGTAGCCTCCACATTCGCCCGGCCAGTAGGCCGCAATGGTGGTAAATGAAGACTTATAAGACAGATCGATCTTAACCTCTGCATATCAGGCAAGCAGGCCACCGCGACCATATCCGGCGGGCCCAGTCTGCGACGGTGGTTCGTTGCAGACGGCAGAAAGTACCCGCGCACAGACCACAGACAGTACTGAGCGAAGGCTAGATGCTCAGGCTCTCTCAGTAGGGTCCAGCTGGAGATGGGGTGGGTGTGCGTTGGCCACCGGCAAGCAAAAGAGTTAGCCACCCGGGCTGCTTGCCAGACGCGAGGGCGACGCAGCCTAATGTATGCATTGAGCAATTTGGCTCCCTGCCACGACAAGCGGGCGGGTGGGCCGCCTGCTGCCGTGGCGCACCTGCTTTCGTTTGTTCGCCATCCTTGCCAACCGTCGGCCCCATGGAGACGCGACAAAAGCGTCGGCGAGCCGAAGTAAGCTCGGCGATCATGCGGCTCAGATCGCCGCGTTCGCCGAGCTGTGCCATCACTTGGCGCAGGTTTTCGAAACCGAGGTTTAGCAGGCTCCTTCCTGGGCCTTTTCCACCGCCGCGCTGCTCGGGCTAGGTCACCTTACTTCTGCAGGCGCCTCGGCAGGTCTCGAGAGAGTCGGGTACACTGTAGCCGCAATCGCTCCTCGATAGGACCGCCGTGCGAATGTCTCCTACAGGCAAACAGTACATCGTGCACGGCTCAAGCGAAGCTGCCGCTGAACTCTGAACTCGCCCTGCTGAACTCGCTCGCTGCCGACGCGCCAATCCGATCCCCTTGGGTGCACTCGGGTGCTGTGGAAAGTCGCCAGACGAACAGCATCTCAACAGTTGGAGCGAGCTGCAGTGCTACAGCCGCTCGTGGATGCAAAGAATGCTCGCAGTCCTGTGACCCCCCCACCCCGCCCCGCGCGGCTTTCTAGAGATCGCGACATTTACAGACGTCGACGCGTTTACCCATTTTGCGAGAAACCCGCAGGACATGCACCGGCACCACTGGTGGGTTCGGATGCTTCCAAAGACGTCGCGCGAGGGAGAGTCTCTCGCACATCCCGACTGTGAGCGAGCAGGAGAAGCTCCGCGTCCGCTTTAAAGCGGACTTGATTCTCGCTTCAGCGACGAAGCGCTCGATACTTGAGTTGACGCTGCATAATTTGCAGCGTATTCTGAGGCTTGTCACAGGTCGGCGTTGGTGTCCTTTCTCCGTACGGCAGTGACCAACTCCCGGCGCCTAACTAACTGCTTCGGAAACCTGTATATCAGAGTCTAGCTGAGTGCGAACGGTTCGTACGCGTCGAAACACGACCACCGCGGCTTAAAACAGTGTGCTCTCACACTGATGCTCGCAGTGGGCCACCACGCCACCGCTGTGGCCGACGTCCTAAACGCAACTCAATCCTACCTCTGAAGACCGTGACTCACCCTAATAAACACAATTCCCCATAAACTGGCAAGCCCCATAAAACCCGCAGCCATAAACGATATAGGCCTATAAACTATGAATAGCACAATAATAATAATAATAATGCACTTGATATAGCGCCCTAAGAGAAATCAATCTCTTTCTAGGTGCTTTACAATTGCTGCAAAGGAAGCAATATCAGAGAAACGAGACCACGATACTGGCAAGAGCAATGAAATTTGCTGTAGAAGAAAATTGTAAAACGAGCTAAACAACCACGTCACTGGCCCAGTCTTCAAATCGCGTTATAACGTCAACCAGTGAGTTGCAGACAATACTAAAACATTAAAACTCACACTTGCGCATGGAAATGAATCCCCTGCTTTGAAATTAACCCCTCGCACTTTCGTTTCAACCTAGAGTTTACGTAGAGACCCGAGCGCGAAACAAGACACGCGGTATCTTCTGGGCCTCTGTACCTACAATGCAATGGCTGCCGCTATTGCCGATAGCTGTTGGGGTGTTTGGAAACCGTGTCCTGTCGATGTACCTGCACGTCTATAGATCATAGCCTCGACGGAGTCACTCGGGGGTCAGCGAAACGGTTGCGGCAGCGACAGCGACGGAGGTGAAGGCCGCAATGGTGACGGCGAATTGTCCTTTAGTATTTGCGCCGGAAAGCGAGTCGCAGCGACCCGATGCCGCCGCCGAGAATGCTCCGTCCGGTCAGCAAATGTAAAGTGCCTAGAAAAAGATGAGTTCTCTGAGGTTGCTATAACAAATGCATCATTGTTATTATTATTATTATTATTATTATTATTATTATTATTATTATTATTATTATTATTATTATGTGAGCAGAATGAGCAGTGCGGCGCAGTCAAGCATACAGCAAGTCTCACCTCGCTGCTGCTGCAAAATCGCAACATGGCCGACGGCGCGAATGTCGACCAGCACTCGAGCCGTCGCTCGAGACCGAAAGCTGAATTAGAAGAGGTTGTTGAGGAAGTACTCTGCTGAGCAGCTAGGCTGCTAGAACGAAGGCCCCGGAATCGACAACGGGCAGCGCGCGAAATCGTTGGGCTAAAAAAAGATCAAGGACCGACAAGGAAGGAGGGAAGTAGCTTCGCACGCACCGAAACCGGAACCGACCGGATGTGAATAACCAGTTCGACTTCGACGAGTGCGCCTCCAGTGCTAAGCACACCCGTGCTAACCTTTCAGCCGTACATGTCGCGGCCCTGTCGCAATTGCGCGCATGCCCCCTCCCGACCTGTGCGGACGCCTGAAGGCTGTATTTGAGAAACGCGATTTGGTCTCTGAGCGTGAAGCTTCTGCTCGGCATTTACGCTTACTTCTGGGAGGCTGTTAAAGTCTTGCAGTTCGATTAACACGATTAACTATAGCTAATCGTGCGCATATTGCGCCAATGAGAGCATCCATCAAGTATAACGAATGCTTTATTCTGACTAGCGCTGCACCGGAATGTCCAACTGCAGCCTTATAGAACCCTTGAGCGCTGTGGAGGGGTATGAGACCTTGCGACACAGCGTGCCGCCGCGGCCATCGCCAGCGAAAGCAGTCAAGCGAAATTACTAAAAGGCAGCAGGTTAGTGTCTGCGCTCCGTCGCCGTAGGTCAGTTTTTGTTATTGGATGAGAACGCATACCGCAGATCAGACTCGGTTAAGTCAGCCTCGGGAGGACGAGGCTGCTATCTGACTCCTCGTGAGGACCGTTTTCATCGCCGGAGAGAGATCGGAGTGCAAGCTGTGGTAGGACTGCGAGCCATTGATGTGTGCCATCGTCAGAGGAAAAAATTAGACGCAGCAGCGCTACCAGTCAGGCGTGCTACCCCAATGCCTG
The DNA here is from genome assembly GCA_009760855.2 of Cristatella mucedo. Classification (NCBI taxonomy): domain Eukaryota; kingdom Metazoa; phylum Bryozoa; class Phylactolaemata; family Cristatellidae; genus Cristatella; species Cristatella mucedo. Next base: position 3,129,410 of record WPIO01000024.1, read on the forward strand.
CATCGTCTCTCGATTTACGACATGCTGTTTAGCCCGGTTGAGCGGGAGCGAGCAGAAGGTCAAAGTGCAAGGTGAAAGTTAACGGCGGTCCCTTGCGAAAGTGGCTAGACGCAGCGAGAAGTTCCAGCACGAGTACAAGCATGCATCGTCTCTCAAGTTATGTCTCCCGATTAGGTAACTGGTTGAGTGAGTGCAAAATTGAAAAGGATAGGAGGATGCAGGGAATGCCTCAACACTGTCGAGGCAGTAACGACAGCAACCATAAATAACAAGAATAATAATGAAACAGTCGCCTGGTGCCCTAAGAGAGCTAAATCTCTGTCTCGGCACTTTAAAGCCTTTGCCCTTATCTGTGCAGAAATGGAGAAAACGAAGCGGTAGTAGCCTGTAGCGGAGCGCGGATCTCGACTGGCAGCGGAAGACCAAGTCAGGACAACCTCTGCACGATGAGCTGGGCCAGGGCTTGTACCGAAGAATAGCTATGCTAACACTTATGGAAGGGAGTTAGTAGCTGAGGAGATTGGGAACGTGTCGAAAGAAAGGCGGCATGCGAAGGCAAAGTGCAGCGACAGTAGCAGAATGGCAGTACAACTTGGCAGTCGGCTCTACCTATCGAGACCATATGAACCGAGCTCAGATGTGTGGAACCTGCTCAACTGGCCTTCTTGCTGTAGGCCAAGTATGACCGGCTGCCAACGCCGCCTACTTTGGTCGAACGGTGTCTCCATAAAGGTAAAAGGGTGTGCGAAATTTCGCACAGTTAGAACGTCGTAGCGTATTCAACCAGCCGTTATGTAGGTGCGTAGCAACAACCACTGGCTACTCGATTGCTTGCCCAGCTGCGAGGTCAATCCCAGTACAGGTCAGACACGCCCGAAAACACATCCGTCTTGTCTGAGCAGATAATGGACACTCTCCCCCTTTGCCGACGTATCGCTTGGGCTAAGCGGACCCTGCCTTTCTCTGCCTCGTCGTCGGCCTGATCGGATCTCTTCTTCTTTCTTTCTTCGTCTACGGCCGCAGCGAGCAAATGGCCGAGAACCTAAATGCGTATTACTATCCAATAATGAGCGAACGGGATAATGCATTTGGGTGCTAGCAGTCCTTATCAAGCTGGCGGTGGAAGCGGACGAAGTGGAGAGCGACAAAATAGCTCCGAAGCAGCAGCAGCATAGACTGCAGCGGATTATGACCGTCTCGCCTGCGGCGTGTCGTCTAGGAGACAAGGAAGGTTAGATCTGAGAAATGAAATTCATCAAAGCCGCGGCTCAGGGATGTGGGTTGATTGGCATGCGGTGGCAGACCGTGCTGCGGCGAACCTTCACGTGGATGCTGTCCTGAGGTCAGTGCCTCCAGAAACCTTGACTTTCGTGCTGAGCTGATCGTGCCTTTGAAGGGGATAATATGGAGGCGGCATACGAAAGGCAGGTTAGGCACTACGAGGAGTTAGCCGATCAGTGCAGGATTAAGGACGTGGACATGTGAGCTATTTGCAGTTGTGTGGGCGCTCGAGATTGTGTTGGACAATCTAAAAACTTATTTGTGGGTCATATTGACTTTCGAAGATAACGCCCGTGTCAAGCAGGAAGACGGGGCGAGTACGGCTTAAGGTCGAATTATTGAAAAAATGATCTACAATTCGAATTTTTATGGATGTGCCTTTCAAAATACAAACATTTCAGAATTGAAGTCAAAGGTTTTGATCATTTCCGTACAACAGCCTTGAAAAAGTAATTATGCAAACCATATCAAACGCAGAAGTAACATTTCCACAGATAATAAATTTACATATCTCTGCATCATATGTGACTTTTGAGCCCAATTGTTGAACGTCGGCACATCCATCGAGACACTTGCTCGAAACTAGCGAATGTATTACGTGCTTGCAACTTTCAATCCGATTCCTTTACAGCCTTTGTTTGTGCCTCATAAATTAAATAGCTTGGCCAACGTGAATCTCCGATCAAAGTAAAATTTTGACAATGAGTTGGGCTCTGCTTGTTCATCCATTATTGTCTAGTTTTCTTTTTGTGTTGGTTGTGTGTGCATTTCTATTAGTGACGGAGCAAAGAGGGACACGGGGCGTTAGACCTCCTATAGTGGGACTACCCCTCCTATATCTGGGCCCCCCTCCTATTCCCAGGCCTCGCCCGACCGTCGCTAACGACGAAATTATGTCAGGTCCACTTGATGAGCAATCACCGATTCGTGTCGAATAGACACAATGACTTTGAGGTGTCTTTTTTAATCATTTTCGGGCTTCGCTCCGCTTACACGAAAATCTTGCGGTCCTTGGTTAGCCTGCACACAAACTTTGCAGGTCTTTCTCCTAGATGAAAATCCTAGCTCCAACTTTGATTTTTATATGTGTCTTCGTGACGTGGAAGGCTGAGACGAATGACTACCGACTTTTTTACTTAAAAATAGACTAATAATAATAATAATAGTAATGCATTTGATAAGCGCCCCCAGAGAACCCAATCTCTTTCTAGGCGGTTTATACTTGCTGCAAAGGGGAACCCGATTGAATGGTGAGTAATATCATGCTTGATAAACAGCATGAATAACATAGTTAGGAATGACATGCACAGGGTCAGCATGCAAATGTGGTTAGTGGCAGCATGCACAATGTCAGCACGCATAAGCACATCAAGGACGAATCACAGGGACCCACTAAATGCTGTCCTAAATAGGTGTGTTTTAAGTTCTTTTTAATGTGGTCAAGTCAGGGGATGTTCTGACGCATGTCGAGAGTGAGTTCCGGGCTTTGTGAGCATACGAACTAAATGCACGGTCCCCAAAGGATTTGAGGTTTGTACGAGGTATTGGTAAACTGTTGGATTCCGAAAAGTGGGTGGTAGGATGCTTGGCCTGGCGGGGGAGTAGATCTGGTGAGACGTGATGGCACACCAGGTAAGGCAGCTGCTTTTCACGACCTCGGTCCCGGGGTCGGGCTTCTAATCCTTCGGTGGGCAATGCAATGTGGCCGCTGTAAGCGATTGTGATAGCCGTAAAGGCTCTTCTGTCGCTATACAAAAGAGGCTGTCGAGTCAGCTAGTATTTACTTATTATTAGTATTATCCGAGAGATAGGCTGGAGCCAAAGAATGAAGTGACCTAAAAGTGAGTGATAAAACTTTTATGTCGATCCGTTGCTTGACTGATAGCCAGTGCAGGTCGGCGAGAAATGGTGTGTGATTTGGCAACTTCGACGCGCGCGACAGACAAGCCTAGCTTCGGAGTTTTGCACAAGCTGTAATTGCCTGATTGCACATGCCGGTAGGCCAGCAAGCAATGAGTTACAGAAGTCAAGACTATGTGAGCGCGCTATTATCCGGGGTTAAATTGGCTACTGTCGGTCGGATTTGTGGCTTAATAATAATATATAATAATAATTCACTTGATAAAGCGCCCTCAGAGAACTTAATCTCTTTCTAGGCGCTTTACATTTGCTGCAAAGGGAAATGCAATTGAATGGTAAGTAAAATCATGCTTGAAAAGCATACGAAATGAATAATATGGTTAGGGGTGACATGCACAGGGTCAGCATGCAATCTCTCGGCTCTCCGCTCAATCGACCAATGGTGGCCAAAGTAATCACCAGGCATCTTCCTGGCTGAGTCATTGTAGATGGCGTGGCTCTTGACTGCCTGCCCACTGCTTGCACAGTCAGTTCATGAAACCGTCAATATTTTAGAAATGTACGAGCAGTTCTGTTGAACTGCTCCAAATTAGCTCGCTTCACAGCTTGCGTCTGCATCTAATAAATAAATGCTAGCTGATTTAGCAGCCTCCTTTGCATAGCCATAGAAGAGCATCAAAGGATATCACCACCGCCTGCAGCGGCAATAAAGGATTGCCCGCCGCAGGATTGGAACCCACGACATCGGGACCGAGGTCATGAAAAGCAACAGCTTTACCTGCTTTGCCAACTCGTATATCGAAACCTCACACCTTGCTAGTAAGTTCCAGTCTGGCTTTAGAGCTAATCACTCCACAGAGTCAGCATTGCTTCGGGTATACAACGACCTACTTAGGAATGCAGACATGGGTAGAGTGTCTCTTCTTGTTTTGCTCGATCTTTCGGCAGCTTTTGATACCATCGATCACAAAGTACTTCTAGAGCGCCTCTCATCTCGCCTGGGCATCACTGGCACTGCTCTGCAGTGGTTCAGGTCCTATCTCAGTGGGAGACTCCACAGTGTTGACGTGAATGGACAAAGATCATCTGAAGTACCTCTAAAATATGGAGTACCTCAGGGCTCTGTGCTAGGTCCGGTCCTTTTCACCGTTTATACTCTCCCTTTTGCTGATGTGATTGCCAAGCACAATCTAGGCTTTCACTTCTATGCGGATAACACTCAGTTGTACCTTTGCTTTGATCCCTCCCAGCCTTCAAGCACCTCAAATTCTCTCAACTCACTTGCTGCATGCATTGATGACATCCGATCATGGATGGCAGCAAATTTTCTAAAACTAAACGATGATAAAACTAACTTACTAGTTATGGGCAAACCTAGTGTGATTCAGAAATTGGAAAGGCTGACTTTCAAAATTGGCTCTGCCAGCATATCTCCAGTTGAATCAGCTCGAAATCTAGGTGTCATATTCCAAAGCGACCTCTCGTTAGACGACCACATCAGCTCCACAGTCAAATCAGCCTATTTTCAGCTTCATAACATTGCTAAAATTCGGGCTTGTTTAGATAAGGATACCACGTCCAAGTTGGTCCATGCATTCGTGACATCTCGTCTCGACTTCTGTAACTCACTGCTTACTGGCCTACCAGCATGTGCGATCAGGCGATTGCAGCTGGTGCAAAACTCTGCAGCTAGGCTTGTCTGTCGTGAGCGTCGCAGTTGCCACATTACTCCACTTCTCGCCGACCTGCACTGGTTACCAGTCAAGCAACGGATTGACTTCAAGGTTTTGTCGCTCACTTTTAGGTCTCTTCATTCTATGGCTCCAGCCTATCTTTCAGATATACTACCCCATCAGGCAAAGCATCGTACCACTCGCTTTTCGGAATCCAACAGTCTAGAAATACCTCGTACAAACCTTAAATCCTTTGGAGACCGTGCATTTAGCTCGTATGCTCCCACAGCCTGGAACTCCCTCCCGACCTGCATCAGAACATCCCCTGACCTGACCACATTTAAAAGAAACTTAAAAACATACCTATTTAGGACAGCATTTATTGGGTCCTTGTGATTCGTCCTCGATGTGCTTATGCGTGCTGACACTGTTCATGCTGCCACTAACCACATTTGCATGCTGACCCAGCGCATGTAACCCCTAACCATGTTATTCATTTTGTTTGTTTTTCAAGCATGATTTTACTTACTATTCTATTGCGTATCACTTTGCAGCAAATGTAAAGTGCCTAGAAAGAGATTAAGTTCTCTGAGGGCGCTTTATCAAGTGCAATATTATTATTATTATTATTATCACGGCTGGCTTCGAGCGACGCAGAAGCGGCAGCAGCACTCTCCCGCTGCCCTCGTCGCTGCCTCACTAACCCTGCAGCAGCTTGCCTGCCTGTTAATGTAAAACTGAGGAGTTTAGCCAACTCTTTGTGAAGGTCACGGTCTCTAGCTAAGTCAAGATCAGATTGTGACATTATTTTGAAGCAAATGTAAAGTGCATAGAAAGAGATTGAGTTCTCTAAGGGCGCTATATCAAATGCATTTTCATTATTATTAACTCGAGTCACTGTCAGTCAGTATATCATCATGTGTAACAGGTGGAACAGGAACTCTCACCACATTACTATGTGGTACACACAGGTTGCCTCGCTGACGGTCGATTTTGATAATCGATTGTATGTTTATTCTTCTTACTGAAGTCCGGCACGTTGGTGATGCAGAAATAAAAATCCAAAAAACTGCTAGCTATTACTTTCCAAATCATCAGTACTCTAAATGGCATGCATTTTCTTTGACCTTTAAACCACCACTGTCTCTAATTTTCCCAAGCGGAAAGCAGTCAATTCCATGGCCACGGAGACCCGAGCTCATAGCTCCAGCCATAGCCTAATAACGGACTAGCTGTACTCCGGGCTGTAAGCTAGTCAGTTATTAGGCTATGGCTGGAGCTGTGAGCTCGGGGTCTCCGTGGCCATGGAATCGACTGCTTTTCGCTAAGGAAAATTAGAGACAATGGTGGTTTAAAGGTCAAAGTAAATGTATGCCATATAGAGTACCGACGATTAAGAGAGTAATAACTAGCACCCTTAAGAGAACTCCCAAAGCCCGGAACTCACTCTCGACATGCGTCAGAACATCCCCTGACTTGACCACATTTAAAAAGAACTTAAAACACACTTATTTAGGACAGCATTTAGTGGGTCCCTGTGATTCGTCCTTTATGCGCTCACCATTCAATCGCGTTTCCCTTTGCAGCAAATGTAAAGCACCTAGAAAGAGATTGAGTTCTTCAAGGGCGCTTAATCAAGTGTATTATTATTGTTATTATTATTATTGTTAACTGAATCCCTAGCCACGGAGCTCGAGCCCACGACCTCGGTCGTCAAAAGCGGGCAACGTTCGACTTCCAGGTAAATTTTCTCGACTACAGATTATGAGATATCTGGTTCCTGCAGGCTGCGATTCTGAAACCGATAATAAACACTACGGCTGTCATAATCAGGCTGGTGTAGTAGGCCGCCGTTACCGCGGCGGTTTACCTCCCCCTCCATTCGCTTCCTCGAAGTAGCGAGGTTGCACATCCGCCTGAGCGCGACCACTCAGGTCTGCCTCGGGTCGCGAGGTCGCCGCCTCTTCGACTCTTGCCGATTAGCGACGGGTGCCGTCGAGAACACTCGTCGCGTTAATGATCTTTTGCGTCGCAAATGTCGTCGCTTAATCCAGTTCAAATTGGCACGCTCTACAGGCCCCAGCCCGGACCGCGGCCGGGCACCTTTTTGAATTCGAATGAGTACCCGCACCACAACGAGGGCCGGCCGACGGCAGCCAGGGACGCGACTGATAGTCGTCCGCCCTCTGCTTAAAGCCAGCGGAGAAGTGAAGTGAAGGCGCCGAAGACCCGCCGGCTGCAGGTGGGCACAGAGGGCCGCCGGCCAGGCGGCCAGTGCGGCGGCAGCCGACCGGCAGATCACGTGAGATGGGAGCCGTCGGCCGGCGGAGCAGGTACCGGCCGGCTGAAGCTGGGGCCAGCCGGTTGGCTCTGGCCGCGCGTGGGAGGGATTGGCCTGGACGGTACCCATCGGGTTCGGAATGTATAAAGGGCGTGGCGAAGCACTCGTCCGGTGCAAACTTATTCGTACACATGTGGGCCGGCCGCCATAAACCGCCGCTAACTGGCTGCGAATGCGATTAGTAGTCTACGTGCCTACAGAGCTACGCGACATAGCCACGTGACTGGTTGCAAACTGGAGACTGGAGGGGGCCACTGGAGGGGGCCGCTGGAGGGGGCCACTGGAGGGCACCTGCTGCACTACGGGTTGCTCGAATCGCACGCACCGTCACGTCGTCTCAGTGAGTGCCCAACTATTCCTCGCCGGCAGCGTCGAACGCAGGAGCGCGGGGCGCGGAACTCTAGCGGCTCTCTCTCTCTCTCTCTCTCTCTCTCTCTCTCTCTCTCTCTCTCTCTCTCTCTCTCTCTCTCTCTCTCTCTCCCTCTCTCTCTCTCTCTGAAACAGCGAGTCGAGCGGATGCATTTATTTGGTGGACGCCTCGCTGGGCGCTGCAGCTTTGGCTGGTGCCGGCTACTCGCTTGTAAACCCGCTGCTTAGATTTTTCTTTTAGCTTTTGCCAACGCCGACTTGCATCCTAGTTAGGTTGCTTACAATATCACTTCAGGAAACGCTGCTAACCGACTTAGTCCTGCCCGCCGTGCCCTTCTTTAATGCGGGAGGCTGGTGTGAAGAGGGTTTCCCAGAAAGCCGTCTAGCCAGCACCCGGAGAAGTTGAGTTCGCCGCTTCAGTCACCATTGTAGAGTAGTGTGAGAAGAATGTAGAGAATGAAATAATTCGCACAAAAGTGAAAAATCTTTCGGGAAAGTGTATCGTGCTAACTAATGATCACCGTTACGGGTGTTTCTGTGTATAGTCCTAAGCAATGTGCATCATTACGGGTGTGTGGGTGGATTGTCCTAAATAATGTGCACCATTACGCGTTTGTTTTTGGATTTCATACACAAACGCGAGGCGTCTTCTTAGTAGAAAAGAGTTGAGCCGCTGCTCCAACGCAGTAGCATGCCTGGTTCAACTACTTCTTCTGAACGTCTCAACAGAACTCGAGCCTAAGAGCGTAAATTCTTTTTGTTTTGGCCATAAGGATCGTAAAGACCCCCAGGATTTGTATTGCTCGACTGGTCCAACAAGGAGCCAACAAGTAGAAACAGCTAACTCCCCCATAGCAGTCGGCCAATTTGGCTCCTCACGCCGCGATTTGGTAACATATCCAAAATAAGCACCAATTTAAGTGGAAAGTCGATAAAGTAATGTAATTTTGGCTTCTGTGAGAACAAAATAAAAAATCATGCTATTTTAGATCATTATATACTTATGTTACAAGATTGATGTTAAGTCAGGATGGCCGAGCGGTCTAAGGCGCTGCGTTCAGGTCGCAGTCCACTTCTGTGGGCGTGGGTTCAAATCCCACTTCTGACAATTAATTTTCTTAATGATTATCCTAATTACCCATGGTCGGCAATTGGTTCGATTACTCTTTTCCTCGGTCTCATAATCTCTGCCTCTAGTGTTGCTATGAGGATAATTTTAATTGCTAATATAGCCAGGCATCAACTTTCGAAAACTCGGAGAAACGAACTAGGTAGGCTACGGCCTCGGAAGCAAAATTGAAAATCAAGATTTATGAAAGAAAATAATCTGCTGCGTGCGTTCAGTACATTTGGCAACGCCGCAACGCAAGCAGTATGCTGATTTTACTGCTGCAGACGAAGCTTAGCGGCTATCACCACCGCTTGCAGTTGGCAATAAAGAATCAACCAACTGCAGGACTCAAACCCACGACCTCGGTTGTAAAGATTGAGCACCATATCTCCTGGGCTATCACGGCCCAGTAGGGAGAAAACCGTGTCTGCTTGCTTGACTTGCTTGAGGTATTTGCTCCTTTTATTAGATAGTGTGCTTATTTTGAGCTGGCTGGAAAAGCGTATAAGTAGCACCTCTCCTGCTGGTGGAGAAAAGAAGCAGATGAGATCAATTTTCTTTAGGAGAAAATTACTTACGTATGGAAAAGAGAATCTGGCAATCGTCGGTGATCGTGATCTCGTGTGAAAATGGCTTGACCCTCTTCTACCGTCTCGACTGCTCTGAAGGATAAACGCCAAACAACCGATGCCGTGAAGTTTGCTGCTTTCAGCAAATCGATAATCATCAGAGCAAAGAGAAGTGAGCCTATCGAAGAGATGTAGAAATTTATGGTTGAATGGATGGAAAATTAGAATCGGAAACACTTCTGACCATCCAAGCTAAAGCAAGCCTCTTCAATGACCTCAAGAGCATGCATAATGAATTAACCTGTGATGAAGATTTTACTGCAAACCATGGCTGGTTTGATCGCTTCAGGAAACTCCATTCATTCCACAATATTGAAATCATTGGCGAAGCTGCGGGCGCTGATGCTGAAGCTGAGTTTAAGAAGCTAGAAGAGTTGATTAAGGAAGAAAATTATTTGCTGGAGCTGATTGTCAAGGTGTATAATACAGCACTTTTCTGGAAATGTGTGCCTGAGCGTATGTACATACACCAGGAAGCACATTCAATGCCTGGATTTCAAGGCTATGCTGAAAATGTTGCTTGGAGGAAACGTGGCAGACTTCAAGCTGAAGCCTCTCCTCGTTTATCATTCTCCAAACCCCCGAGCCTTCCAGAATATCACCGAGAACACGCTGCCTGTGCATCGCCACCATAACCAGAAAGCATAAATGATAGCGGTGCTTTTTGAAGACTGGTTTCTGCAGTGTTTAACTCCAGCTGCAAACATTTTCTGCCGTAATAAGGACATTCGCTTCAAAATCCAGCTGATTTTGGATAATGCTCCTGGACATCCAAATCATCTTGTGGAGCTGGACTCGAACGTGGGAGTGATGCTCATGCCATCCAACAACACTTCTCTTATTCTTCAATTCCTATTCTTATTCGAATTCTAATTCTTATTCTCTTATTCATTATTATTATTGGATCAAGGTGTCACTACTACTGTAAGGCTTACTATCTTGGTTAACGCTTGCTCTGTCTGTTACAAGAAATGATAGCGGCATTACTTTACGTGTAACTTTGGCACGGCTACAGCATTTTATATGGCATCAAAAACATCTAATGTATTTAGGATGATGTGACGGTGACGTGTATGAGCGGCGTGTGGAAAAATGTTTCGTGCATATGTGAATGAATTTTAAGGGTTTTGACAAACACTGAATTAAAAGAAATTCGACAGAAAATTGTGAGACTAAGTAACCAGCTCGAACTTAATGTTAAAACATTGTCAAACTTATTGACAAAGAAAGTGATAAATCAACTAATGAAGAATTGATATAGAATTAGAAGCTGAAACAAAAAGACGAAGCAAGTGATGACGAACCTAAGGTAGTGTCTCGAAAGTTTAGCATAAAATAAATGGCTGCGATGTTCTCCTCTATCGCTCATGGAATTCAATTGCTGGAAAATATGATGGCAACTTTGAGCAATACCTTCAAGTTATAAGGCAAATTAATGATTATCTCACCTGTTACCGTGAAATCTTTCAAAAATCGGATAGAACAGAAAATGCAATGCTCAATTCTTGTTTAATTAAAATAGAAAAGATTTATCTTCAACCATCCACTAGTAAAACAGCTGAGTTTCCACAGCCACCTACCAGTCACAGTGGTTTAGATGAAGGGGGCGTTGAAGATCCTTTAGCGAGATCGTCCAACTCCTCCGAAGCCCTCATTCCAATAGCACTAAACGTTGATTACTACAACTACCAGCTCATGTATGCCGAAAAATACTCCACGTTACGATATGTAAATATAATTACATTTACTTGTTCTTATTTGTTACGTATTTTTAAGAAATTCAATTCGTTTAACTCTCTATGTCTTTGCCAGAACGTATCGTAGTAGAGCGTATCATATGACATTCTCGACTTACAAAAATTCGACTTGCGACAGGTTTTCCGGTCCAAATCTATTTCGTAAGTCGGTGGGGCGCTTACTGTATATAAGTAAAAGACAGCAGAAGTGATGCTGTAGATTCCTTGCATCTTTAGCCAATTATTCACGATTTACAAAGCTAGCTTATTGCTTTTCTTGACGAGACAGCTGAAAATGATCACGATTGTGGCGGATTCTTAGCATGAAACAAGAGCATCTTGTAAAATGTCAAGTTCGCAATCAAAAGTGAACGAGTACTGGCCAGCTTAGGCTTCTAGGGAGCTTGGTACGAAAGCGGCCTCCGGACTACGGATATAGTCTTGCTATCTCGTTTTGGGCGCTCTTCGTTGCTGCCATATTACCAGTGCGAAGTAACACTGCACGCACAAGTCTCTGACAAGTCTTCTGATTCTAAGACTCAGGTTCGTCTCGCATCAGCTGCGACAGATCAAACTCTGCGGTACCCCTCACTCAGCAGGTTCCTCGGTAGACTGACAGCCATTTACATCCAAACTCTATGACAATGCTCACTGAGCTAAGATCGAATCCAGTTTAGCTATGTATATGCACGCGATACTGAGGGGTTCGGAGAGTCGCTCCAGCAGGATCTGGAAGCCGGTAGTGCCAAATGCTGCTGATGAATCACAGAGAACCAGCAGAGGGGCCCTACGGCGACCAGAGTTGCTCAGGTCATTATACGCCCAGAGCAGAGAAGTTACCGCTGAAACATTTAGCTTTAAATCCCCATTTTGACTTAGGGGATTTGTTTCGCCAAGCGAAATGTGAATTGATGTAACCATTTAGTCGCCGCGCCCGTTTGACCCAGTGGTTAAGGAGCTCACCTTTACCAATATCAAGGTGGATGAATTTGATAAACCCCGTCAAGGGCTCTAGCCCCGCGGCGTATGTAAAGCAAGTAATAAATTAAGCACGATGCTTAATAATTGCGGGAACACGTTGCTGCTTCTAATGGCAACCGATTCGCATACCTTTGGAGGCACCAACGTTCGTTTTTTATTCAAAGTGCAGGTAAATAGGAAGCCATCATGGCTGCTGCACCATTCGTTCAAGTACTTTTACTTTGGATGTCAGGTATTTAAACCTGTTTTCGATGCATTAGAAGCTTAAAGAGTCAAAACAAGTGATGGCAAACCTGAGATACTGTCACGAAAGTTTAGCATAAAAGAAATGACTGAGATGTTTTCCCCTATCGCTCACGGAATGCAATTGCTGGAAGAAATGACGGGAACTTCAAACGAAATCTGCTAGTTATAAGGTCAGTAAATGATTGATTATATTGCCTGTCATTGTGAAACCTTTCAAGAATGGAATAAGAACAAAGAATTCAAAGCTCGATTCTTGTTTCATTAAAATAAAGCGAATGATCCTCAGTCACGCGCTAGTAAAGCAGCTGATTCACCGCCAGCCATCCACGCTTTATGCCGTTAGACGGTTCAGGTTTATGCCGTTAGACGGTTAGGTGGTTCATCTTAACGTCACGATGGTTTAGATGAAGGGAATTTGATGATCCTCCATCAAGATCGTTCAACTTCTCCTCATCCTCATCCCAATAGTACTCGATGTTGATTACTGCTACTATCAGCTTCTGTATGCCCAAAATGCTCTACATTATGTTAGTAAACGTAATCTTATTTACTTGTTCTTATTTATCTCTTACTGGTCACAATCAGTAGTGCCAAATGCCGCTGATGAATCACAGAGAACCAGCAGAGAGGCGCTACGGCGATCAGAGTTGCTCAAGTCACTATACGCCCAAAGCAGAGAAGTTATCGTAGATTTTTTTAGCTCTGAAGCCAGATTTTAGTGGGTCCCTGTGATTCGTTCTAAATATGATTATGCGTGCTGACACTGGGCATGCTGCCGCTAACCACACTTGCATGCTGACCCTGTGTGCATGTCACCCCGAACCATGTTATTCTTGCTGTTTATTGAGCATGCTCCCACTAACCATTCGATTGTGCTTCCTTCGCAGCAATTGTAAAGTGCCTAGAACGCTGCAAGCCAAGCATTAACCGAGGGTTACTGACTTGCAAGGTATCATTTTCAGACAAGCGAGCAAAAGCAAATAAATATCGTGCGTAGACCAGCATGCAAAAGCACTCAAGAAGACACTCGGTGCCACTGGTTAGTGAGACCTCTGGTTTGTAACAAAATCATGCACACAAGTTAGCATGCCAAGCATGGTAGAACAACAAAAGAATATTTCACACTGGCTAAGAGATAGCTGGCCGGAACTGATGCGCCTTAAGCAAAAACTTGCATGATATAAATGTATTGCGAGTGGTGACGAAAGCCAGAAGCGATTTTCAGACTTTTGCTGCATTCTAACTGAAGGCCCAACCACCAACGATTTCAATTAAGTGAGGTGAATGCCCGTGTCTTTGAAGAAGCACTGACTATTTAAAACAAGAGAGCCATACATGTGCAGCCCCTGTATAAGGTCCGCAGGCGAGTTCTTTGTACTGGTCTTGGTTATGGTAACCACTTCATCAACTGGAGCTTATATAAAATGTGTTAATGAAGGTCACAAGTAGTCTATCAATCCTTGAATTCATTGGAGGTTGATTTATCGAAGCCTTCACTTATGCGATTTTTTTATCAAAGAGGACTGAGAACATATCAGCCACAAATTTATTATTCCAGAAGTAAAACCGCTCAGCCTTAGCAAAAATTACTCACGCTCTTCGCTTAGAGTTTGACTGGTCAGACTGCAGCTAGCGAGTCAGACTCTACAAGAACATTAGACTCAGGCTGTAAAAGTTAGCATGCCAAGCATGGTAGAACAACAAAAGACTATTTCACTATAGCTAAAGGAAAGCTGGCCGGAACGGATGCGACTCTGGCAGAAATTTAAATCATACACGTTTATTGCAGGTGGCGACGACAGCTATAAGCGCTTTTCAGACTTTTGTGATATATTCAGACTAATGGCATGACACGAACGCCTGTCTTCGGAAGGTCTACTGGTTGGTTCAAATCAGCACGCAAAGGGCGAAAATGGTGTGGTCGCTAGTAACGTAGCTAACACGTCGATGCATGTCAATAGCGAGCAATTTGAGTCCTGCAATGGACATCATGCCCAAATTAATAATGACGGTAGTCTTATGATTTTTTAGGTGCATATGCATCGGCAAACATGTTTAAATGTCTAATCTACACGCAAAAGTACTTGAACGAATGGCGCAGCAGCCATGATGGCTGCCTATTCACCTGCATTTTGAATTAATATCGAACGTTGGTGCCACCAAAAGTATGCCCACCGGTGCCATTAGAAACTGCCACATATTCCCCACAATTATTATGCATAGTACTTAGTTTATTACGTTGACATGACGTTATACCTTTCTTATTTGCAATTAACTGTCAAACCCGCCCAGATACGGAGCCGATAAAAGTGATAGCGAAAACCGACTTTTAAGCAATTCCAGCATTTTCCAGGTATTAAGTGGGCGAATTAGTGCATGCGATACGTACGGCCAGTTGCCTTGCCTGTCGCTTGACCTCATTCTACAAACACAACTCTCAAGTGAACTTTGCCATTTCTCTGCAGGCGCTTCGCAACGTTTTAAAATGTACACATTGCAGAAAGTTGACCTGCCACGTCGTAGCTGAGAAAGATTGTGGTGATATGGTGTCCCATACCGCATTAAAAATGCACACGCGTTGCGACCAATTGACAATTTAATGGGCAAAACATTAATTGTCAGGAGTGGGATTTGAACCCACGCCCACAGAAGTGGACTGCGACCTGAACGCAGCGCCTTAGACCGCTCGGCCATCCTGACTTTCAGTTCCGTAACGCTGATTTATAGATATCGAACAATATCTCGATTAATTTCCAAAGCTGTGTTACGAAAGCGTAGATTTGTATACGGTGCACGCAAGAACGAGCGAAATTTCAGAAGCGTGCGTAAAACACAAGCCCGCACGTGATGCAGTCTGCACTAAACCAAGAATCAGCTGAGCGGTCACCTGCAGTCGCACACGGTCAGTCATCAGTGTCGTCAGTCTGCATGAAAAATTTAGGTGTCGTGTTTCAAAGTGATCATTTCAGCAGACGGCCACATCCGCTTCAAGTCAAGTTTGCCTGCTTTCAGCTGCATATTATTGCTAAAACTTAGGCTTGTTTATACGAGGATACGACATCTAAAGTAGTAAATGAATTTGTGACATCCCGTTTTGAGTTCTGTAACTCACTACTTGTTGGTCCACATTTACCGGTCTGTGCACTCAGGCGCTTACAGCTGGTGCAAAACTCTGCAGCTAGGATTGTCTGACGTGAGCGTCACAGCTGCCACATCACACTACTTCTCGCCGACCTGCAATGGCTCCCAGTCGAGCAACGTGCCGACTTGAAGGTTTTGTCATTAACTTTCATGAGCCTTCATTCTTTGGCTCCAGCCTACCCACCGGATCTTTTCCCCTACCAGGCATTATTATCCACCCGCCATTATTATCCCATGCGAGCAAGCAAGCGACAGCCGCAAGGAAGCAAAAAACTGTCTACATCCGAGGAACCGGTCCACGTGCACCCTAATAATAATAATAATAATAATAATAATAATGCTCTTGATAAAGCACCCTCAGAGAACTCAATCCCTTTCTAGGCGCTTTACATTTGCTGCAAAGTAAAACGCAATTGAATGGTGAGTGATATCATGCTTGATAAACAGCTTGAATAACATGGTTAGGGGTGACATGCACAGGGTCAGCATGCAAGTGTGTTTAGTAGCAGCATGCGCAGTGCCAGCACGCATAAGCGCATAAAGGACGAATCACTAGGACCCACTAAATGCTGTCCTAAATAGATACATTTTTAAGTTTTTTAATGTGGTCAAGTAAGGGATGTTGTGACGCAAGTCGGAAGTGAGTTCCAGGCTTTAGAAGCATACGAACTAAACGCACGGTCTTCGCCAAGCAATATTGGCCTGTTTACAACTCCTGGCGTTGATTGCCGTCAAATGTCTGATGCGTCGAATCGTGCATTTTTAAGAGCACAACCGCTCCGGTCAAGATTATGGAGCTATCGAAACAGCCATATGTAATCCTGAGCTTGCGTTGCCGTTAATTATGAGAGGCAAAAAAATTCCGTTACACACGGTTCTATAAGCCATAACTATGTTATGCTTTTTGTCATTTAGCTTGCTACCACTAACCATTCGATCATGCTTCCTTTGCAGCAAATTTAAAGCGCCTAGTGCGAGATTGATTTCTCTGAGGTCGCTATATTAAATGTATTGTATTATTATTGTTATTATTATTATCATTATTATACAGTAGTAGCAAATGAGCCATCGTGATGTATTTACAACAGTAAGTCATTCTTGTGAATCGCGAAATCTGTGAATCGCGAAACCTCAAGACCCTTGACATCGATGCTATCCGTGCGAGAATATCTGCTTTACCTTTGCTGCTCAGTCCTCCCTCCGATCTGTCATCACTGGTAGATTGCTACAACACGACACTAGCTGACACGCTCAACGAGTTTGCACCTTTGACAAAGCGCACTGTGCGCCCCCGCCCAGACGGCCTATGGTTTACCACAGACATTAAACTAGCCAAGTCTACTAAACAAAAGCTTGAAAAGGCATACAAAAGATCCGGACTAACTGTCCATCGACAGGCATATGAAGACTACTGTAGGTCGTACCAATCGATCCTAGCAAAGGCTAAGTCTAGCTTCTATAGAAACATTGTTGAATCACAGATGCACAATCCAAAAATGCTGATGTCGACAATAAACCATCTCCTCAACCGTTCCCAGGTTAGCTCCTTACCTGATGATCCTTGTGATGATCTAGCCGATCGCTTCTCTCGATTCTTTGTGCAGAAGATAGACAAAATCAGGGAAACCATCCCTGCCATGACAACTTTCCCACTAGAATGCTGTTCCTCGGTTCCTGGTTGAGCCTCAATGTCTGCATTTAAACAGGTCACTAGTGATGTAGTCCTAAAGTTCGTATCTCAATCAAAGAAGACAACAAGTCCACTGGACCCTATTCCCACTGTCCTGCTCCTACGTTGCATTGATCTGCTGCTGCCATGCATAACCAACATCATTAATATGTCATTAGCCTCAGGTCAGGTCCCAGACCCTTTCAAAAAAGCTGTAGTCAGGCCACTTCTCAAGAAAGCTACACTAGACCAAGAGAACTTAAGCAACTACCGCCCAGTCTCCCTTCTACCATTCCTATCAAAGACACTGGAACGGGTCGTGGCAGACCAGCTGAACTCGTATATCGAAACCTCACACCTTGCTAGTAAGTTCCAGTCTGGCTTTAGAGCTAATCACTCCACAGAGTCAGCATTGCTTCGGGTATACAACGACCTACTTAGGAATGCAGACATGGGTAGAGTGTCTCTTCTTGTTTTGCTCGATCTTTCGGCAGCTTTTGATACCATCGATCACAAAGTACTTCTAGAGCGCCTCTCATCTCGCCTGGGCATCACTGGCACTGCTCTGCAGTGGTTCAGGTCCTATCTCAGTGGGAGACTCCACAGTGTTGACGTGAATGGACAAAGATCATCTGAAGTACCTCTAAAATATGGAGTACCTCAGGGCTCTGTGCTAGGTCCGGTCCTTTTCACCGTTTATACTCTCCCTTTTGCTGATGTGATTGCCAAGCACAATCTAGGCTTTCACTTCTATGCGGATAACACTCAGTTGTACCTTTGCTTTGATCCCTCCCAGCCTTCAAGCACCTCAAATTCTCTCAACTCACTTGCTGCATGCATTGATGACATCCGATCATGGATGGCAGCAAATTTTCTAAAACTAAACGATGATAAAACTAACTTACTAGTTATGGGCAAACCTAGTGTGATTCAGAAATTGGAAAGGCTGACTTTCAAAATTGGCTCTGCCAGCATATCTCCAGTTGAATCAGCTCGAAATCTAGGTGTCATATTCCAAAGCGACCTCTCGTTAGACGACCACATCAGCTCCACAGTCAAATCAGCCTATTTTCAGCTTCATAACATTGCTAAAATTCGGGCTTGTTTAGATAAGGATACCACGTCCAAGTTGGTCCATGCATTCGTGACATCTCGTCTCGACTTCTGCAACTCACTGCTTACTGGCCTACCAGCATGTGCGATCAGGCGATTGCAGCTGGTGCAAAACTCTGCAGCTAGGCTTGTCTGTCGTGAGCGTCGCAGTTGCCACATTACTCCACTTCTCGCCGACCTGCACTGGTTACCAGTCAAGCAACGGATTGACTTCAAGGTTTTGTCGCTCACTTTTAGGTCTCTTCATTCTATGGCTCCAGCCTATCTTTCAGATATACTACCCCATCAGGCAAAGCATCGTACCACTCGCTTTTCGGAATCCAACAGTCTAGAAATACCTCGTACAAACCTTAAATCCTTTGGAGACCGTGCATTTAGCTCGTATGCTCCCAAAGCCTGGAACTGCCTCCCGACCTGCGTCAGAACATCCCCTGACCTGACCACATTTAAAAGAAACTTAAAAACACACCTATTTAGGACAGCATTTAGTGGGTCCCTGTGATTCGTCCTTGTTGGGCTTATGCGTGCTGACACTGTGCATGCTGCCACTAACCACATTTGCACGCTGACCCTGTGCATGTCACCCCTAACCATATTATTCATTTTGTTTGTTTTTCAAGCATGATTTTACTTACTATTCTATTGCGTATCACTTTGGAGCAAATGTAAAGCGCCTAGAAAGAGATTAAGTTCTCTGAGGGCGCTTTATCAAGTGCAATATTATTATTATTATTATTATTCTCAGCCATTTGAGATCGGCCGACGTTTCAATGCAGCGCTCAAAAATTGCGCCACTTAGCTTGCTACCGAGCAGCGCTCGCCGGGCGTATCCTGCTCGGTGGGTTAAATCTAGACAAAAGGAAACGCATTGCGAAGATATGATTTTTAAATTGGGAGAGGTAGACCTGCCGATAACGAGAGATAAGTGGAAATCGCGAGTCTTTTATTCGACACCTGGGCGACAAAGGCGTGTACTTTGAAAGCATGAGCAATGATCTCATCACTCGTCAACATAACAGCAACCGTTTCTTTCTCAGCGTGTACCAGCATGGCTTTGTTGAGACGGTCCGCGCCTATGTCGTTCGAAGTCGTGGCGTTTTTTTCTGTTTTAGGCGACAATTGGTAGTGCACCGAAAGTGCGTTCGTCCGCAGAGGTTGACACTGGCATTG
This sequence comes from Cristatella mucedo, assembly GCA_009760855.2. Lineage (NCBI taxonomy): Eukaryota > Metazoa > Bryozoa > Phylactolaemata > Cristatellidae > Cristatella > Cristatella mucedo. Next base: position 3,148,730 of record WPIO01000024.1, read on the forward strand.
TCGCTTCGTCTTAGCCCAGGGCTTAGTTCCCGCTTTGCACGTCCTGCGACGTAGGTTCGAAACCTGCAGCAGAAGATTCTGTATTGCTTGCTGCAAGCGGGATCGTAGCTTCCGGCGGCTCTTCTGCCGCGAAGGTGGCTTTATGGGATTTATCTTTTTTCAGATAAAGTCGTGCCAGCTTGTACAGCCAGCTTGTACAGTAGTAATTTCGCTCGTTCTTGCGTGCACCGTATACAAATCTACGCTTTCGTAACACAGCTTTGGAAATTAATCGAGATATTGTTCGATATCTATAAATCAGCGTTACGGAACTGAAAGTCAGGATGGCCGAGCGGTCTAAGGCGCTGCGTTCAGGTCGCAGTCCACTTCTGTGGGCGTGGGTTCAAATCCCACTCCTGACAATTAATGTTTTGCCCATTAAATTGTCAATTGGTCGCAACGCGTGTGCATTTTTAATGCGGTATGGGACACCATATCACCACAATCTTTCTCAGCTACGACGTGGCAGGTCAACTTTCTGCAATGTGTACATTTTAAAACGTTGCGAAGCGCCTGCAGAGAAATGGCAAAGTTCACTTGAGAGTTGTGTTTGTAGAATGAGGTCAAGCGACAGGCAAGGCAACTGGCCGTACGTATCGCATGCACTAATTCGCCCACTTAATACCTGGAAAATGCTGGAATTGCTTAAAAGTCGGTTTTCGCTATCACTTTTATCGGCTCCGTATCTGGGCGGGTTTGACAGTTAATTGCAAATAAGAAAGGTATAACGTCATGTCAACGTAATAAACTAAGTACTATGCATAATAATTGTGGGGAATATGTGGCAGTTTCTAATGGCACCGGTGGGCATACTTTTGGTGGCACCAACGTTCGATATTAATTCAAAATGCAGGTGAATAGGCAGCCATCATGGCTGCTGCGCCATTCGTTCAAGTACTTTTGCGTGTAGATTAGACATTTAAACATGTTTGCCGATGCATATGCACCTAAAAAATCATAAGACTACCGTCATTATTAATTTGGGCATGATGTCCATTGCAGGACTCAAATTGCTTGCTATTGACATGCATCGACGTTACTAGCGACCACACTATTCTCGCCCTTAGCGTGCTTACTAACTTAAGCTAACCGGAAGACCTTCGTGTCGTGCCATTAGCACATCAGGCGATCAAAAGGAAAAGTGATTAAGAATATATGCCACATATTTAGGTGAGGCAGGAGTGACAGTAGAACAATCGCTTCTTATTTATCTCTTTCAATGTAGACGAACTGGTCATTATCAGCTGAGATGCACCTCATTTATTACTTGGTGCTGAAAAGTCACGTATACCTTACAGCATTTGATCCGTCTACGTGAATGGCTCTTTATGTACTTACGCGAGCTAAATTTGCATTTGATCACTAACAGATTGTCACGGTTCCTTTTCGGCATATTTAAAGTGCTGAGAAATTGATCTAGTTCTCTTAGGGCGCGATATAAATGTTGTATAATTTCTACTGTTAATGTACGCTGTGCCCACGCTTGTGCGCGGTGACGTAGTTAAACTGTTACACGGGTGCTGTAGTGCCTCCTGAAACAAGATCCCTTGGCAAAAACGCAGCTATCGTACTGAGGTTAGCACAAGCAGAGCGAAACCAATACTGGTGAAGCTTGGTTAGCAAGTCCTCGTTGCAGCACCGATTGAAGTGGAAACGCCAAAGGTATCGAAGTGCAGCAATTAAGACCGCCTATGAATCAATCAATAGTAATAGGTCGTGTATATACTGTCCTAACGAAATAGCTACATCTCTTTTCATGTGCTTGAATACTCGCTATAAGCGAAGCATTACTCGAGGGTTATTGGCTTGCATGGCTCCATTCGCAGACAATGCAGACGAGCGAGCAAAGACAAACAAATATCGTGCGTAGATCAGCATGCAAAAGCACTAAAAGTCACTCGGGAGAACTGGTTAGTGAGACCTCTGGCCTGGTAGCCTACACTGAATCGGGCTAACAAGTTCGCATGCTAATTAAGGCAGAACAATAAAAGACAATTTCACTCTGGCTAATGGAAACCTGGCCGGAACTGATTCGCCTTTAGCAGAATGGGACATGATATAAACTTATTGCGGGTGGCGACGAAATCCATAAGCGATTTTCAGACTTTTGTTGACTTCTAACTGAAGGGCCAACCACCAACGATTTCAATTAAGTGAGAAGAACGCCCATGTTTTTGAAGTAGCACTGACTATTTAAAACAAGAGAGCCATACATGTGCATCACTAGTATAAGGTCCGCAGGTGAGCTCTTTGAACTGATCTTGGTTATGGTAACCACTTCATCAACTGAAGCTAATATAAAATGTGTTAATGGAGGTCACAAGTAGTCTATCAATCCTTGAATTCATTGGAGGTCGCATTGCCGAGGCATACATTTGTACGACTTTTTTTTTTATCAAAGAGCACTGAGAACTTATCAGCCACAAATTTAATATCCCAGAATTAAGACCGCTCAGCCTTAGCAAAAATTACTCACCCTCTTAGCTTAGAATTTGACTGGTCAGACTGTAGCTAGCGAGTCAGACTACAAAAACATTCGCTTATACATAGACTCAGGCTTTACAAGCCCTGGCACTTTTTAACTTCTAGGTGTAAAGACAGATGTGGTCTTTGAAGCTGGCTAGATCGGTGTCGGCTCAGACAATGTTCTTATAGGAGCTAGGCTTGGCATTGGCTAGAATAAATTGGAATGATCTTTTATAGTTTTTTCGCTCGCCAGTTAATCGATATTCGTGCTGCTGAGAGGACCACTGAACGTGACCGGATGAGGCACCAGCATGTCAATGATTGCCGAAAATAGCTCGCGGACATTTGACGAGGTGTACAGAAAACTTAATTCAACCGTTATCATACATTTTCAGAAATGTTGCGGCAAAAGCAGAGCTCAAATCGATTTCAAATTTGAGTCTGATACAAGCAGTATTAGCCGAGTTAAAGAGTTTACAAGGGATCAAGCTACATTTAAAATGCTGCACAAAAGTCACAAGAATGCACACGAACAAGGTTCAACCATGTGCTTCGATCTCTCAAGGTTCAACAAATTGGAATGCCAGAGATCGGAAATATTTTATTTACAGAAATTTTGCAAAAGATTTAGCTAGCTCCTCAGTTCTGTCTCGGCTTGATTATTGTAGTTCCCTTTTGGCTGGGCTACCAAAAAAAGCAACCAGGCCACTACAAATGGCTATGAACATGGCTGCAAGGCTAGTCTACAAATCCTAGAGGTTTGACCACGTGTCTCCTTTGCTAAAAGAGCTAGTATGGCTGCAGGTAAATCAACGGATACAGAGCTAAGTTCTTAAGCAGCAAATGTAAAGCGCCTAGAAAGAGATTGAGTTCTCTGTGGGCGCTTTATCAAGTGCATTATTATTATTATTATTATTATTAAGCTGACCCACAAGGCCCGAAACGGGTTGGCTAGTCCATACTTAGCTGAACTGCTTCACCAGTTTCAGCCTCCTCATGCCCTCATGTCCTGTATCGTTGTAAGGTTGTACATGCAAATCTCGATTAACTACAGATGCATGCTACTTATTACACCAGAATCGCATCACTCATTTAGAAAATTCCTACCTATGGTGTGAGGTAAAACTTGCTCTCAAGACACGGTTTCATCGAATAATATGATATTATCAGTCACCCACCCTACAGCCGGTCATGTTGATTCAATTGATTAGCTGCCCATTGCAAAGCACCTGCACAATCGATCAGCCTAAGAAATCGGGAGAGGAAAAGTATGGCCATGGCAGATGTTTGATAGAGAATCAAGTCTCCACAAGTCCTTATAATAATAATAATAATAATGTACTTGATAAAGCGCCCTCAGAGAACTTAATCTCTTTCTAGGCGCTTTACATTTGCTGCAAAGGGAAATGCAATTGAATGGTAAGTAAAATCCTTAATACAATCCTTAAATATTTCCTTAAAAAAAACATAGGGATTCCAACGTTCGGGCTACCACATAGAGCTTGTAAACTTCGAACAAGGATACGATAAAGAGCAGAACAGCAGTCCCAATGCCAATCAACAGCTGACACTGTCTCTGGGCAGAGCTCGACAATCTGAAAATTGCAAAGCCTATTACAGGCAAGCTGAACCTTGACAGCAATCCTTTGAACGGACGTCATAACCACAGGTCTAACAAAAATGGCCTTAAACGATTCAATTGGTGCAGCACACAAACACTGCTTCCCACGAGTTGAGCATGTCGTCTTTAATCATTGGTAATAAGATGGCACCCCATATATATACGTCGACAATGTAGAAACCCTAGGCTGAAAACGGTTTCATCTGGATTTCCCAGCAGCTTCTCTGTGCACGCTGCTGCTGCTGATTCTCAAGTGCAGCCACCGAGTCCCATTGGCTCAGATAGTCGGTCTAACAATGCCACGTCGACTGCTAAGCATCACCACTCACCGACAGTGGCAAAAGCGGCCATGAAATCGATGCACCAGCAGATAAAAGGGACATGCTGCCGTCATGAGCTAGGCCAATGCGGCCAGATGACCCACGCGGCATGCGGGTGCATCAATCATGCTCCGGCTCACTCCGCCTGGACCTCGGCTGCTGCTGCGCGAGCTGCATCCCATTCGAGCAGCCTTCCTACCTCGCACCGCTGGGAGCCACGAGCCGTGCACCGGGCACGAGCAGAATTAAATGCAAGTAGGGATAGCCGGCTGATAGCACGGGTGAGCGAGCTCACGCAGCCGCGCACAAACGCAGAGGGCGGCTGCTTGAGACGTCTAGGCTCCACTGCCTTGCCGCTTCGGTTCCAGCTCCTCCTGCTGCTGCTGCTGCTTCGCCGGCTCGACCTTGCCGCTCGGCTCGCCGCTGTCGGCGAAGCCGAGCTTGGACCACTGCTCGGGAGCCATCAGGTTCTTGTCCATGCGGCACTGCAGGTAGTCGCGCGACAGGTCGCGGCACGGCTGCGTGCGCATCTCGTTGCTGCGAAGGCAGATCATGTAACGCACCATCGACTCGCGACAGTCGCCGTCGTGGTCCAGCGGGAAGCTGCCGCGGTCCGGCGCCTTCGGATTGAGCACCTTCTGGCTCATCTTGTACGACGACATGGCGACCGACAGTCGGCTTCCCCGCCGGCCGGCTGGCTGGCGACGTTCAGGTCGAGGACTTCCGGCGAATGCAGGACGCCGGCGCCTCGGCCTCTAGCTCGCACGAGCCGAGAGCGCGCTTTCACGACTGTCGGCGAGCCCGGGCTCAGATCGATCTCGGCAGGGAGCGGGCGCTGCGTGCAGAAAGCGATGCCGGCGCATGAAAACGAGCGCCTGCCGCCAGCCGAGGCGAGCCCGGGGCGCGGCGTGCAACAGCGCCGACAGCCGAAGAAGGTGCCGAAGCCACAATGTCCGGCGCAGAGCGCGAGCGCTGGCTAATGCCGGCACTGCTTAAGTTGCCGCTCGCGAACGCACACGCTGACACGCACGCACTCGGCATCCAGGACATAGGCCGCCGCAAGGCGGCCTAAGAGCTGCGCCCGTACAAACGGCACCGCAACAAGGACTCAGCAGAAGCAGCACGACAGCAGCGCGATATCATTCAAAAGTGGCTGCTCAATACTTCACTTACCAGGAACGCGACGCCGCTCACGACGCTAGCCGTTTAGCTAGCGAAAGCACCAGCCGCACGCACGACTTCCGCCGGCGCTCGACTTCCGCGCTCACGCATGCGCAGTGCCCGGCTCTTTCCGGTCGGCGGTCGTCAGTGCTGCTTGCTGGCGCCCGTGTTGTTGCTGCGCGTGGGTGTCGACCGTCTCCCGACTCGGCGGGCATCTGCAGCCTACGCTTCCGTTCGCGTTTGATGGACTCCCTTGCGCTCACCGATCGTGAAGTGAATTCCGAGCCCGGCTTCAATTTTTGCAGCTCACTTTCTCAAGCTGAATAAATAATAATAATAAGAAGAGGAATACACTTGTATCGCACCCTGAGAGAGCTTGGCCGCTTTCCAGGAACTTGGCATTTACTGTAAATTACATAACTCAAATCAGTGGTGGAGCCGCGTAACAGGGGAGGGCATTACCCCCCCCCCCCCCCGTAGCGAGGCTGCGACCTGGGCAGACCGGAGACCAGAGACCGAGGCAGCAGCCCCCCCCCCCCATCCCGCTCATCACCAACGACGAAATTACATCCTACTTCCACTCAATACCGAAACCGCCGAGTTCGTCTAGAATAAATACCAAGATGTTGCACTACATTTTTTGATTACCTGGAGGTCTGCTTGATTTATCTGCTGCACTTCCCACTATTGATCACGGCATTCCAATTGAACGATCGAGGACAGTGGTCGGTCTGGCAGATGAAGCACTGGCACGGTTCGATGGGTACCTGTCCCGGTTTAGCCCTGCAGTTAAGGTTCTCGCTTTTAATGTCAATATGAAGGTATCTGATGACCGAGGTCGTGGGCTCGAGCCCTAATAATATATAATAATTCACTTGATAAAGCGCCCTCAGAGAACTTAATCTCTCTCTAGGCGCTTTACATTTGCTGCAAAGTGAAATGCAATTGAATGGTAAGTAAAATCATGCTTGAAAAACAAACAAAATGAATAATATGGTTAGGGGTGACATGCACAGGGTCAGCATGCGAATGTGGTTAGTGGCAGCATGCAGTGTCAGCACGCATAAGCACATGAAGGACGAATCGCAGGGACCCGCTAAATGCTGTCCTAAATAGGTGTGTTTTTAGGTTCTTTTTAAATGTGGTCAGGTCGGGGGATGTTCTGACACAGGTCGGGAGGGAGTTCCAGGCTGTGGGACTGGGGCATATGTGAAGCGCTTAAATAGAGATTAAGTTCTCTTAGGACGCTATACAAAATAATTATATTTTTTGTACAAATTAATTCAAATCTGCGTCACGTGGTTATCACATCATCCAGTTAACCAGTCTTCTGTTGAGTCTCACAAGGGTCCATCCTCGGTCCTTTGCTTTTTTTCATTAAAACTCAACGTCTGAGAATAGGACTACGGGCCCGTGGAGTAGGCTTGCACTGGGGCAGCTCTCAGGCTAGCCGCGATATTAGCCCTTGCCTTAGTGGGTCTGACTAGGGCACCTAGAGCAACCCGTAGCGGGCGGACTAGCCAAGAAGAATTGCGTAGGGGGACACATTAGTTAACCGGGAGCGGAGCGAGGCGTCAGCTTGACAGCGAAATCGGCTCAGGTTAGAATGGAGCTTGGTCAGACAAAGAGCGGTCAGGATGTGGACCGACTACTTTACTCGATTAGACAAAGAGCGAAGGATGGCAAGCTGGCGCATGAGCCATCTAATAAATTACAGGCAGAAGCGAATAGGTTAGAGGACGGACATAGAAGATGGACACCGAGAGCTAGGGTCCGACAAAAATAGCAGCTACGCTCAAGGTCAATAGGGCAGAGAGAGAGTATACACGATATGGCTGACAGAGCTCAAGGCTGCAGCTTCGGTAGTCAATGCGAGACTACGCCTCGAGAGCACGAGAGTCGAACCTACGGCGACGAACAGCTAAGTGCAACTTAGACTGCACGGTTGTGTTCTGCCGGCTACTCAGTTAGCTGCTCATATCTTGAGGTGCTGTAGCGGTCCGCCTTCGGGGACGGGACCACTGCTAGCGACGCAGGTGTGTGGTGGCTTATTGTAGTCGGGCTTCGGGAGTTCTCACGCAGTTAACTCCGTCGGTTCGGTGCGCGCCGCGTAAACGCGTAGGGTAGTTTATTATAGTCTGGCTTCGGGAGTTCTCACGCAGTCAACTCCGTCGGTCCGGTAAGCGCCGCGTAAAGCGCTTGCGCCGGCGCGTAACCACTACTAACAGGCCCACAATAAACTGTTGCTTTCGGCACCCAGTTGTGTTGCCACCTGCGTTTTAACCGCGCTGCAGCGCTGCACTACACCGTCCACCGGTAGAGAGCCGGGGGACGAGCTTCTTCGCGGTTACGGGCTATCACTTTTATGCTTGTAGTTTGATTCGCACAGCAGAGAGCCAGCCGATGCCCAAAACCAACAGTTTATTACGAGGCACGGAGCTGAAGGGCGCACGGCTCCCTTCGGCCCCTCCTCCCACTCGACTCCCTTCTCCTCGACTCCTCTCCTCGACTCCCTGGTCGACCCCGATGATTCATCGAGGACCGCAACTGTGCACAGGCCGACCCTGACGGTGAATCCGCCATCTGTCCACCAGGGGTTACCGGCCTGTGTCCATGCTACATCACAGGCGGACCACAGCTGTGCACCGGCCCCTCTCGGTGATGCTTCTAACAGCTGTTCGCCAGCGGCTTATCAGAGGAGCCTGCATGCTATACATGCATACATAATGCTGACGATACTGTATCTGTCATTTAAACCGTCGTAGTCTGCTGCAGCGACGGATAGAACTGGATGCTGGCTTTGCAGACATTCGATCCTGAATGACGGCTAAATTTCTTAAACTAAACGACGATAGAACCAAATTCCTACCCTTACGCCACCCCAAGCGTGCAGCTGGACTGCAAGACTTTGCTCTTCTTACTTGGGATGCTTTAGTGCGACCACCGTCGTTAGCCTGGAGTTTAGGTGTCCTAAGTTTGCAAGCTTCACTGCGACGACCAATCCACAGCTAGCCATCACGTTCGATCCACGTCTAAGGTTAGAGACTGTCTACCACGGCGGCTTGCTGAAAATCCAACTAGCTGACTGATTGTGTCAATGATAAACTGCTGTACTTCAATTCTGAGCGGGCTACTAAAAAAGCTATTAAGCCTCTGCAGCTAATTATGTTTACGGCTGCAATTTTAGCCAAACAAATCCCACACGCTCAGCCGGATATCTCTATTGTTGAAGGAGTTGCGATGGCTCTCGGTCGATCGACGAATACAGGGCACAATTCTTACTCTGACCAACGAGGCCTGCCATGGCTTGGCTCCTTCATACCGAGCTGATCTATTGCGTTAGTTTCAGCCTCATCGTGTCCTATGTATGTATGTATGTATGTATGTATGTATGTATGTATGTATGTATGTATGTATGTATGTATGTATGTATGTATGTATCTCCGTCTGTAACTCTACAAAGTCATAAAGACCATGTGGGTGTTACGCAGGAGAGTTTTGTATAGCGCACTCACAGCCTAAGCGGCTTTCGGTACGCATTCGGTAGCCAACAGACTTCGTCTCACGCAACAAAGAGAAAGTGGGAAGCATAGCAGAGTCAGGAGAGCAGTTGAGGTAGTGAGTATCATAGAAGTAGCAGTTCAGGACCGTTGAAAAAGATGTGCAAAAGTCGGCAGTTGGAGAGTAGATGTTGTTGGGTAAGAATTGTGGAAGCGAGTTCCACAGTCTAGGACCTGCAGAGCGAAAGCTTCTGTCGCCAACGGTCTTTAAGTGGAGGAATGGAACAGCTAATTTATTGTCGTCAGTTACTCGATGGACAAAAAATAAGCTGTCTTATTCATTTTCTTAAAGACCGATGGCGAGAGAAGCTTTCGCTCTCTAGGTGCTAGACTGTGAAACTCGCTTCCACAATACTTACGAAAAGACATGTGCAGATGTAATTATCATCCTGCCGACTGTGGCACATGCTTTCCAGCCGTCATCTGCTGTTACTTTCGAACTACTCACTTCCCAGATTTCCCTCCTGACCAAGCTATGCTTCTCACTTTCTCTTTGTTCCGCAAATGAAGTCATTGGTGCCGCAAGCGTACCGAAAGCCGCTTAGTCTTTGAGTGCACTATAAAAAAAACTATCCTGCGTAGCACCAACTTTGTCCTTTAATCTTTGTGGAGTATAAAGGCGGAGATATGTGATATGACCTCACATGGCGTGCTATTTGGCTATTCGAAAAGCCATCACTCGCTCTGCCGCGTCTCCTTGTGGCTTTAAGAAGGTAAAGGCCACAGTGAAGAGCGTAGAACAGGCTGTGCAATATGGCCGCAGATTTTAGATATACATTCAGACTACACAGATAACTCAGATTCGGTCTAAAGTTACTCGAATGGGCATACCGTTATACTGCAGAATTGATGATCTGACAAAATGCCTGAACAGCTATCTATCTAAGCCCAGTCGCATTAAAATCTGAAGAGCATAATATATTTTAGCGAAAACTCTTTGGGATATATATACCAAAAAGTGCACCGTCTTTACACTGAGCCTAAACTGTAGCGCACTTTCGGCTGGCTCGCCCAGTCCTTGCTCACCTCGACCGATGCGTGCTGATCAACCGGTTGAGAGTGGCATAGCTGAGCTCGATAAAAAAAAAGTGTTTTTAGTTTTCTCCTCAATGCACTGAAGGTGAAGCTCTACGCATGCGTCGTGCCTACTCGTCACCTACTCGCGCGACCGTTTGGTTGGACAAGAAGTGAACTGAGCCACTGCGAAAGTGCAATTCATTTCAGCTTGAACCTTGAACCTTGAACCTTGCGGCGCGCCTCATCATGGCAATCTATAAAGATCGGAGATTGTAGCCGCTGACTACTGCCTGCCTCCGCGGGCCGTCAATTGACCGAGCCTTTCGAAACCAACGCCGAGTCTCTCGGCTGGCCTCAGGCTTGTCCTGCGAAAGTAGACGCCTATTGACATGTGGAATCTACAGCAACAGCTCGTCTTATCACTGCACACGGCACGCAAGACGCATCTTGGTGGAGACTGGTAAAGTTTGAGGAAAAATATTCTCCAGCGTTTTTAAGCTAAAAAGAGAAATAACTTATGCATGCACGATATTTATTCAGACGATACCCCTACACATCCGCATACGCAGAGCTCCGCTCTTTCGTACGCTGCACAGCGCACGTGAGAGCGCTTGACCTCAAGGCCGCGCAGCAGCACTGCGAGAAACGAACAGCCGCAGGCGATCAAAGCTTGGGACATGTGGGTAGGCCTCCGGCTAGTGGGAATGAAAATGACATCACTCAACGCGGTCATTACGAGCCGGCGAGTCGTAGTAGTGGCGTCCGTACGTAGCAGTCGACGCACGCCTGTATGACTGCAGAGCACCGAGATCAGTCAAAATCGTCCCAACCTTGGCAATAAGTCCGTCCGTCTGCTTTCCGGTCCATTAGATATTTCACACAGCAAGTGCCACATCCTTACATGCATGGACAGACAGCGCCGGAGCCAGGACTTTCATGAAGGGGCGAAAGCTGCGATATTTTTTGCACGGCGGAATGGGCAAAATGTCGGCAGGTTTTTATGTAGGGGCAAGGCCGACAAGCGATGAAAAATTGTAGCGCGCAATTGCAACGTTTATTCGACGCGAACTCGGCGGTTGCCACTCGAGTGGAAGTAGGACATATTGTCGTCGTTGGTAACGGTCGGAGGCGTAGGAATAGGGAGCGGCGGCCCAGGTCGCTGCTCCTCTACGTGGCGGCGGCGGCGGGGGGGGGAGCGCGGCGGTGGTCAAATGTCTTCCTACCCCTGGCACGCCACTGTGTAGTGAGCTAGCAGACGACGAAACTTGAAAATAGCGACACTTTAGACACCATATATTATTGTGCGTGTGGTTCCTATTCACTGCAACGTGATTAGCTTGTATCGGTGAAAAATCAATGACAACTCCAGCTTTGCTAGGGCAAGGCCAGCCGGAGTGAACAGTGACCTCGGTGTGCTGGCGGTCTATCTGTTACCAATTCCTTGCTTTGAAAACTAGCTGGTCCACAATTTTGGGCGGAAAATACGGAAAAAGCTGTATAGGATGACAAATGAAAAATATTTAAAAATAATATTGTATCGTTGTCTTGTAAAATTAACATAAATCTAATTTCTATCAAATGTATTCGTCAGGCCCGGATAGCGACTGAGCACGGCGGAAAATCCTGACATGCTGACCATCTTTGAATTTATATTAAAACTATAGTGGGCCCCGTGGAAAATCAAGGGCAGATTTTATAAATGCATTCCCATCGCTTACCGGTGGCAGGTGTAGCACAAGATCCGGTCGGTCACGCGAACTCTCTCAGGTTTCTAGTATGCCAACTCAGCTGGTTCAAGCGGAAGCTGGGAAGCGCCAGTCGTCACTTCGGGCGACAGCAAATAAGGTATGAGTGCCGCGTCGGTTTGGCCCAGTGATCAAGGAGCGCGAATCAAAGTCAAGGTGAACGTAATTTATAACCAAGATCGTGGGTAGGTGCCCCGTGGCATATCTGAAGTGCCTGATTAGAGATTAAGTTCTCTTGTAGCGCTTTACAGATGAATTACATTTATTTATACGAGCAACGAATTACCGGTGGATTTGCTTGGTTGATTCATAGAAGTTCCATCACGGAAGACAGCGCTGAGCTACCTTGGCGCTTTAGGGAAGTTCGCCATCTTGCTACGAGACGCAAGTGCGCCGTCTTGCGGTGTGACGGACTTTCTTGATTCAATTAGTAAAAATTGTATGTACGGAGAGTGAAGGCTGCTAGAATGCCATGGTTACCTTTATAAATAATGATAATTTGTTGTTTATTTTCCTTCAAAGTTCTTGCATTTAAACGTTCAATTTCAACTAGGAGAGTGCGTATAGCAGTTATTTTTGCAAATTAGAAATGTATCCCCTCCCCCATCTGACGTGACACTCATCATGACATTAATTCTATGCCTTCGTAGGAGTAAAATAACTATTACAACGTAAATTATGTTAGTGTTACGTCAATAATGTTACGGACTGACTAAAAAACTAATTAACTTACCAACTTGCTAACTAGATCACCAAAACATTTAGCTTATTACACTCACTCAATGCGCTCGATCCTCGACGACAATTTTTTCCTGTTTGCGTTGAAATACATGGGAAATCGACTAATTTCTCGACCATAACCTACGTCATTCCGATAGGCTTCTCTTTATTTTATGCCCATTCAATCATCAGTCAAAACAGGCGGAGGAGTCGCGATTATCGAACGCTACTTCCTCAATTTTAAATCGTTTGCAGTCCATTTCAAAGCAGTATTTTGGATCTTGTTTTGAGTCCCTCGGAAGACAAGTTGCAATAATGTATTGCCCCCAAGCACCATGTCCTCGTGTATATTTCAGATTTTTCTGATCTCATTTTAGTTCCTTAAGCTGCAAGACATCGTCAGTTCCTCGTTCGGGTGACCTTACCATTCGTCATGGCGACTCAAATGACACCCAAACTGCCGAATTCGGTGCACTGACTGACTTATTATACCTTTTGGCTCATATGTACGACCCGCATCTAGGCCAGACACTCGATCAAATTTTCTCCCACAGCTGTCTGCTCTCGTCCCATATTATGACAAAAATGTTCGCACATGACCACACGCGATTCTCACCGAGTCTGCAGTGCGTGCTCTCCTCCGGATCCAGAATCATCTCTGTTAATTGTGATACCTTAAGACACTTGACATTGATGCTTTCACATGAAAACATCCTCTTCGCCGCTTCTGATCAATCCTCCTTCCCATTTGTCATCGTCTGTAGAATGCTACAGGTCATTAGCAGACATTTTTGACGAGTTTTCACCTCTGATCAGGCACACCGTGCACCCTCTGCCAGATGGCCAACGGTTCATCGCAGACATAATTCTAACAAGTTCTACTAAGCCCAATAAATAAATAAATCCTAGCTGATTAAGCAGCCTCTTTTTGTATAGCGACAGAAGAGCCTTTTACGGCTATCACCACCACTTGCAGTGGCGATAAAGGATCGCCCACCACAGGAATCGAACCCACGACCTCGGGACCGAGGTCGTGAAAGCAACCGCCTTACCTAGTGTGCCATCACGGCTCACCAAAAATAACCCCAAGCTTGAGAAAGCATACAAATGATTGGGAGCGACTATCCATTGGCAGGCATATGAGGACTACTACTATGTCAATCCTATCAATCGATCCGGGCAGAGGCCGTCTATTTTAATATATTTCTATAAAAAAATATTATTAAACAACAGATAAGAAATCCAAAAATGCTTATGTCTACGATCAACCATGTCCTTAACCGCTGCTAGGTTAGCTCCTTATCTAAAACTCCTTGCGGCAATCTGGCTGAGCGCTTCCATAGCTTTTCTGTCAGCAAGATAGACAAGATAAGAGAGTCCATCCCTAAGGTAGCAGCATCTCCACTGAACTACACTCCCCCAATTCCGCGAAGCACCTCAACGTTTGCGTTCAAGGTGGATACGAGTGACATCCTGAAATTCATCTCCCAGTCAATGAAGACTATTAGTCCTTTAGACCATATTCTTACTGTACTACTTCTGCGATGCACAAATCTGCTGCTGCCATGCATAAATAAGATAGCAAATATGTCCTTAGCCTCAGGTCTTGTCCCTAAACCTTTCAAAAGTATTCTCGTTGAGCCAACAATTAAGGAAGCAACATTGGACCGAAAGAACTTTGTCGGGAAGATATGTAACCTAAAAGACTTCATCCCCACGATAACATCCACACGGAAACCTGACTCTCCAATTTCCTCACTCTACCTCAACGTCCACCATCAAACCTGCCACGTGTTACCTCATCTCGAAGTTCACCTGTAAATCCAAGGAAACTACTTGCCCTGGACTCAATAGCTACTGTCTTTTTTTCAAGATGCTTTCGGCTCTTTCCTGCCGATGCGATCGCCAAGCACAAACTAGGGTTTCATTTTTTGCAGATAAAATGCGGCTTCGCGAGCGCGCTTTGATCCCTGTCTGCCTGACTTCGAGTCAAACTCTCCCAACTCGCTTGCTACGCGCATTGTCGAAATTCGCATTTTGATCGCGACAAACGTTCTCAAAAATTGAATGACGGTAAAACCAACTTACTGGCTATGGAAAAACCAAGCGCAACTCAGGAACAAGACAGCTTACTGCTTACAGTGACCTCTGTCATCATATCTCCTGTTCCATCTGCATGCACTCGAGGTGTCTTGTTCCAAAGTGATCTTTGGCTAGACGACCACATCAGCGCCACGGCAAAGTTCTGCATTCTTTCAGACGTGTTCTTTTAGCCCAGAGGTCAAGGTGCTCGTCTTTAGCGACTAAGGCAAGCTGAATGTATTTGACAACGAGGTCCTAGGCTCGAGCCTTGCAGCTGGCATATGCGGAGCGCCTGATTAGAGATTAAGTTCTCCTAGGAATCTATACAAATGAAATATGAATGGCATCGCAAAAGCTTGGGCCTGCTTAGACAGGGCTACACATCCAAGCTGATTCATGCATTCGTGCTTCCACATTCTCACCACGTCTAACCTTTGATCTGTCCTGCCTTCCTGACGAGCTGCCATCGACTGCTATCATAAATTGATATAATAGTAGTCGATATCGACATGTCATAGTCGATATGATAGTATCATATACCCATACTATCGACTTCTGATGATTCGCATTTACGTCCATTCCTTTGCTTGTTCCGATCTCCGTATCTGATTCAGCTTCACATCAGGCCTCCCGTTGAACCACTCTCTCTTCTAACTACGCCTCGAGTCACTTTTATAGGTCTAAGGTCCTCGCTCTCCATGACCCAGGTAACGGGTTCGGGTCGTGCAATGCACGATCCTTTATTGCCTATTGCAAGCGTTGTTCTGCCGCTAGGTAACGAGGCTTTTGAAGCAGCTAACCTTTAACTTTACGGTCCAGTAGTTGTGGCCCAAACTAACTTCAAATCTCTTGGCAGCCGTATGTGGTTTATTTGTTCCCAAAGAGCGAAGATCTTTACCGACTGACTGACATCACTTCATCTCCTGACTTGAAGAAAATCGATGAGAAGCTACAGACGCTCCTGCTTCACCTTTGCTCCGTCCTTTCATCGCGTGTGCAACAAGAGACTCGGCATGTCTTGACTAATGTAAGAGCGAATTTCTTTTCTACGTAGATTTCACCGGCGATAATTTATTTTTCCTCGGACGCTTTGGATGCACTACTTGTGCATGTGGTCAAGGTGCTCGCCCCGACCAAGGTCTGACTGAGGTCGTGGGCTCGAGCCCCGAGACATATGTGAAGCGCCTGAATAGAGATCAAGTTCTCTTGGGGCGCTATATAAATGAATTTTTTTTGGATTTCACCGGCGATAAGTTCTTTTTCCTCTGACGCTTTGATTGCACTACTTGTGCATGACTCAGTGCCTATTGCTACTACATGAGTCCTACTAAACAGCGGCCACGTAGCGTCTTCCCGTTCGCATTCGCATGCTTGTCCTAGCACGATACTTCGGTGCTTTTTGCCTGCTTGTAAAGCATGCTCTCTCATGCGCGATGCTCGTCGCTAACTATTGGCTATCTCTTCTCTCACCGCGAGTTGTAAAGCACCCGATTAGCTTATATTTTGCAAATGCCATTCTGAGTTCATAAAAAAAATACAAAATTTTACTTGTGTGAGTACAGTAAAAGTCATCTGACTGCGAGTTTCAGGGCGATGGCGGTAGCGATTGCCTCATTTTCGACCTGTAGCGAAATGTAAGTGCGGTTGCATTGCTGATTCGAAGAATGTGGTGGAAAGGGTTTCCGAAGACCGTGCGGTATGAGGGCATCCAACCCGTAAGTGCAGTTTTAGCTAAGACTCATTAGATCTAGGCTTGATTGAGATCCTATATTAGCATGCAGGCAAGTGAGTGATAAATAAATATAATTTATTTGTATGGCACCATAAGAGAACTTAGTAAGCAACCACAAGAGAACTTATTCAGGCGCTTCACGTACCCCACGCGGCTCGAGCCCCTAACCTCGTTCACCAAATGCCTTCACCTTTACCTTGGCCGTTAAACGCGAGCACCTTAACCACTGAGCCAAACCAGTGTGGCATTGCTAAACTGCTTTTAATCCGCGTTGCTTACACTTACTTCTCGGCTAACTGCATGCATTACAAGCATTTTTCAGCACTCCTTGTGGACGTTAAGTGGACACTTTCAGATGATGGCTCGCAGAGAGAGAAAGAGAGACAGACAGATAGACCGACAGACAGAAGAGATAGATATAGACAGACAAGAGATGACAGGGACATATAGAGAGACAGAGACAGACACACAGACAGTCAGAGTGACAAGAGAGAGAGAGAGAGAGAGAGAGAGAGAGAGAGAGAGAGAGAGAGAGAGAGAGAGAGAGAGAGAGAGGCAGAGACAGACAGACAGGCAGACAGACAGACACTGAGAGAGTGCCAGCTCCTCTGGGAAATTTCCACGGGATCGCCTCTGCGACTGCATCTTTGCTACCTAACTGTTACCCAACATTCAAGCAGCTGGCTACTACAGCACGGTTACACTGCCGTTCAAAATTAAACGATGTGCGAATAACAACCCAGCGACAACTGCTGCCACAAAAACGAGCACTTCGCGAAAGCAGCGACTACTTCGTGCTGCTAGAATGGAATTCCTGTGGCACAGTACGACACGGATGTATCTCGCAACAGGAAGGTAATGACGGAAAGCTCAGCAGCTGGCCAACGCCGTTAACATATCAGAGTTTGCCATCTCCCGACGCCTGCCGGCGATCTCTTGCTGCCAGCGGCCTCGAGCTAAGACGAGCTGACATGCTAAGCCCTGGGCTGAGGTGCTCGAAGTTAACGAACCAGGCATTGGCTTCGAGTCCTTCAACAGGCAATCCCTTGTTACCCACGTCTGGGTAAGGTAATAGTAGCAAAAGCTCTTCAGCCGAAGAACAAGTGAGGCTGTTGAATCATGGCTTTAGGTCTTGCAAAATGTCACTCACTTTTAGGTCCCGCCATTCTTTGGCTCCAGCCTACCTATCGGATCTACTGCCTCACCAGGCTAAGCATCGTACCACTTGCTTTTCGAAATTTAATTGTTTACCTGTACCTCATACAAATCTCAAATCCTTTGGAGACCGTACCTTTATTTCGTATGCTCCCAAAGCCTGAAACTCACTACCAACTTGCTTCACGACATCTCCTGACTTGTCCACATTTAAAAGAAAATAAAAACGCATCTATTTATCACAGCATTTATTGGGTCCCTGTTATAAGACCTTTATTTGCTTATGCGTGCTGACATTGTTGCATGTGAGTTGCAGAAGTCAAGACGGGATGTCACAAATGCATGAACCAACTTAGACGTGGTATCCTTATCTAAACAAGCCCCCGAATTTATTTTGGTAATTTTATGTAGCTGAAAGTAGGTTAATGAGTTCTCTGTGGGCGCTTTATCGAGTGCATTGTGTAAGTGTGCGAACACCTTACACGGAAACCGATACAGCTGAAGCCTTTTTAAAGCTAGATTGCTTGTTGTTTGACAGTACCGAGTAAGAAATTACGCGCCTGTGGACATCTAAGCCCTTATCGCTTCGGGATGCTGGGTCTCCCACGCCGGTGGCTAGTAACCTGAATGTAGTTACGATCGTGCGTACTTACCATCGTTTCGCTATCGTAGTTCAAATGCATTCCTACGTGTTAGTTCTGTTGCTATGATTCTTGAATTATGCATGAACAAAAGAAAAGCCCCACGAGCCGCCGCGGTGGCCGGGGCCGCCAGCTGAGACGTCGCTCGTTTGGCGGGAACTGCGAGCTGAGTACCCGCTCATTTGGTATTACTGCTAACATTGCCTCGAACCGCCCAGTACGTTCTCCCTCAAGCGTAATAGTAATAATAATAATAGTAATGCACTTGATAAAGCGCCCTCAGAGAACTCAATCTCTTTCTAGACGTTTTACATTTGCTGCAAGCGTAACTGTGAATCTCTCTAACTTAGTGGTCATCAGGCATGTTATAACTTGGACGGCCCAACTTTTCGTTTTGTCTTTGGAATTCTCACTAAATGTGCAATAAACCCCTAATAATAAGCGACCTTTTTATGAGAAAAGTCTCGACAAGCTCGCATTGACTGAAACTTGGCTAAAATTGGCAAACCGCCTGATAATTAAAGACGTAACCCCGGCTAGTTTCTCCTTCTTTCACACCCATAGATCGATCAAAGCCGGAGGTGGAGTTCCTATTATCATGCGCTCGAAATTGTACTGCAAGCCATTTGCAGTACCCTCGAAGCAGTCTTTCGAATGCATTTTCTTTATTTCATCAGAGAATAAGCTACTGATGGTGGCAGTAGCCTATCGCCCACCAGGTACCAAGTCCTCCGTAATCTTAGATTTCTCTGATCTCAATTAAATTCTGTGTGCAAGAAATCGACCTTTCTGCATTGTATGTGATTTCAACATTCATTTTGATAACTTATCTCACGCCTTCGGCAATGAATTTAGTGCATTGACTGACTCATTGTCTGTCGTTGCTCATGTGCATTGTGCTAATCACATCAATGGTCACATACATACTCGACCAAATTTTCTCATACAACTGCACTTTGTCATCTCCAATTATTCCCAAATCCTGCTTATCTGACCATATGAAGATCTCATCGAATCTACAATGTGTGTCCCCTCTTCCTCCTCTTCCACCTCATCTAAAATCACCTGTGAATCGTGGAACGTCAAGACCTTTGACGTCGATGCTGTCCATACGAGAATATCTGCTTGGACTCTGCTGCTCAGTCCCCCTTCCGAGCTGTCATCATTGTTAGGTTGCTTTAGCACAACACTAGCTGACATGCTCGAAGAGTTTGCACCCCTAACTAAGCCTATTATGCACTCTCGCCCAGACGGCCTATGGTTTACCACAGACATTAAATTACCTAGGTCTACTAACCACAAGCTTGAAAAAGAATGCAAAAGATAAGGACTCGCTGTCCATCGACAGGCACACGAGGATTACTGTAGATCGTATCAATCAATCCTAGCAAAACCAAATTTAGCTTCTAAAAAACCGAACATTGTTTAATCACAGGTGCACAATCCAAAAATGTTTATGTCGACGATTGTAATAATAATGCACTCGATATAGCGCCCTCAGAGAACTCAATCTCTTTCCATGCGCTTTACATTTGCTGCAAAGGGAAATGCAATTGAATGGTGAGTAATATCATGCTTGATAAACAAACAAAATGAATAACATGGTTAGGGGTGACATGCACAGGGTCAGCATGCAAATGTGGTTAGTGGCAGCATGCACAGTGTCAGCAAGCATTAGCACATGCACGACGAATCACAGGGACCCACTAAATGCTGTCCTAAATAGGTGTGTTTTCAATTTCTTTTTAAATGTGGTCAAGTCAAGGGATGTTCTGACGCAAGTCGGGAGGGACTTCCAGGCTTTGGGAGCATACGAACTAAATGCACAGTCTCCAAACGATTTGAGGTTTGTACGAGGTATTTGTAGACTGTTGGATTCCGAAAAGCGGGTGGTACGCTGCTAGGCCTGGTGGGGGAGTAGATCTGAGAGATAGGCTGGAGCCAAAGAATGAAGTGACCTAAAAGTGAGCGACAAAACCTTGAAGCCAATCCGTTGCTTGACTGGTAGCCAGTGCAGGTCGGGGAGAAGTGGTGTGATGTGGCAACTGTGACGTTCACGACAGACAAGCCTAGCTGCAGAGTTTTGTACCAGCTGCAATCGCCTGATCGCACATGCCGGTAGGCCAGCAAGCAGTGAGTTCCATAGGCCAAGACGGGATGTCACGAATGCATGGACCAACTTTGACATGGTATGCTTATCTAAACAAGCCCAAGTTTTTCAGCTTCATAACATTGCTAAAATTTGGGCTTGTTTAGATAAGGATACCACGTCTAAGTTGGTCCATGCATTCGTGACATCTCGTCTCGACTTCTGCATCTCACTGCTTACTGGCCTACCAGCATGTGCGATCAGGCGATTGCAGCTAGTGCAAAACTCTGCAGCTAGGCTTGTCTGTCGTGAGCGTCGCAGTTGCCACATTACTCCACTTTTCGCCGACCTGCACTGGCTACCAGTCAATGTAATGTAATGTATCTCCATCAGTAACTCCACAAAGTCATAAGGACCATGTGGGTGTTAAGCAGGAGAGTTTTGTATAGCACACTCACAGCCTAAGCGGCTTTCGGTACGCATTCGGTAGCCAACAGACTTCATCTCACGAAACAAAGAGAAAGTGGGAAGCATAGCAGAGTTAGGAGAGCAGTTGAGGTAGTGGAGCATGGAAGTAGCAGCTCAGGACCGCTGAAAAAGATGTGCCATAGTCGGCAGTTGGAGAGTAATTGTCGTTGCGTAAGAATTATGGAAGCGAGTTCCACAGTCTAGGACCTGCAGAGCTAAAGCTTCTGTCGCCAGCTGTCTTTAAGCCGAGGAATGGGACAGCTAATTTATTGTCCAGCAACGGATTGACTTCAAGGTTTTGTCGCTCACTTTAAGGTCCCTTCATTCTATGGCTCCAGCCTATCTCTCAGATCTACTCCCCCACCAGGCCAAGCATCGTACCACCCGCTTTTCGGAATTCAACAGTCTACAAATACCTCGCACAAACCTCAAATCGTTTGGAGACTGTGCATTTAGTTCGTATGCTCTCAAAGCCTGGAACTCCCTCCCGACCTGCGTCAGAACATCCCCTGACCTGACCACATTTAAAAAGAACTTAAAAACTCACCTATTTAGGACAGCATTTAGTGGGTCCCTGTGATTCGTCCTTGTTGTGCTTATGCATGCTGACACTGTGCATGCTGCCACTAACCACATTTGCATGCTGACCCTGTGCATGTCACCCCTAACCATGTTATTCATTTTGTTTGTTTTTCAAGCATGATTTTTTCTTACCATTCAATTGCATTTCCCTTTGCAGCAAATGTAAAGTGCCAAGAAAGGGATTGGGTTCTCTGAGGGCGCTTTATCGAGTACATTATTATTATTATTATTATTAAGCTGAAAGTAGGCAGAATCGACTGTGGAACTGATGTGGTCGTCTAACGAGAGGTCGCTTTGGAACATGACACCTTGATTTCGAGCTGATTCAACAGGAGATATGCCGGCTGAGCCAATTTTGATGGTCAGCCTTTCTAACTTCTGAATTACACTGGGTTTTCCCATAACTAGTAAGTTGGTTTTATCATCGTTTAGTTTTAGAAAATTGCTGCCATCCATGTGCGGATGTCATCAATACATGCAGCAAGTTAGTTGAGAGAATTCGAGGTGCTCGAAGGCTGGGAGGGATCAAAGCAAAGGTACAACTGAGTGTCATCCGCATAGAAGTGAAAGCCTAGATTGTGCTTGGCAATCACATCAGCAAGAGGCAGAGTATAAACCGTGAAAAGAACCGGACTTAGCACGGAGCCCTGAGGTACCCCATATTTCAGAGGTACCTCGGATGATCTTTGTCCATTCACGTCAATACTCTGGAGTCTCCCACTGAGATAGGACCTGAACCATTGCAGTGCAGTGCCAGTGATACCCAGTTGAGATGAGAGGCGCTCTAGAAGAACTCTGTGATCGATAGTATCAAAAGCTGCCGAAATATCTGGTAGGTCGTTGTATACCCTAAGCAATGCTGTCTCTGTGGAGTGATTAGCTCTAAAGCCAGACTGGAACTTACTAGCAAGGTGTGAAGTTTCGATATTTGAGTTCAGCTGGTCCGCCACGACCCGTTCCAGTGTCTTTGATAGGAAGCCGATCATATATCTTTTCAACCGCTCCGAGGTTAGCTCCTTACCAAATAGTTCCTGTGATGATCCAGCTGATCGCTTCTCTAGCTTCTTTGTCATCAAGATAGACAAGATCAGGGAGTCCATTCCTAAGCTGGCAGCATCCTGCTGGAATGCTGTCACTCAATTCCATGTAGCACCTCAATGTCTACATTCAAGGAGATCACTAGTGACCTCGTCCTGAAGTTCTTATCCCAGTCAAAGAAGATACTAGTCCTTTGAATTCTATTCCCACAATCCTGCTTGGTCCAGTTCTTTTCACGGTTTATACTCTCCCTCTTGCCGATATGATTGCCATGCACAATGTAGGCTTCCACTTCTATGCAGATGACACTCAGTTATACCTTTTCTTTGACCCTTCCTAACTCTCGAGCACGTCGAATTCTCTCAACTCTCTTACTGCATGTATTGATGACATCCGCACGTGGATGGCAGCAAATTTCCTTCAATTGAATGATAATAAAACCAACTTACTAGTTATGGGCAAACCTAGTGTGATTCAGAAATTGGAAAGGGTAATGCTCACAATCGGCTCTGCCAGCATATCTCGTTGAATCTGCAGGAAGTCTAGGGTGTCATGTCCCAAAATGAGCTTTCGTTAGATGACCAACTCATCTCCACAATCAAATCTGATCAAAGACACTTAGTTGTACCTTTGCTTTGATCCCTCCCAGCCCTCCAGCATGTTAAATGCTCTCAATTCCTCAAGGCAAGGCCGCTATGCTGTATCCTTTATCAGAATTCAAGTTCACAGTCGGTGAACCAGCAAGGTGAGCCGTGATGGCACACTAGGTAAGGCGGTCGCTTTTCACGACCTTGGTCCCGAGGTCGTAGGTTCGGTTCCTGTGGCGGGCGATCCTTTATTGCCACTGCATGCGGCAGTGATAGCCATAAAGGCTTTTCTGTCGCTATACAAAAGACTGTTAAATCAGCTATTATTATTATTATTATTGTTATTAAGGTGATGCATACACCCAATGCAGAGACCAAGATCAAACACGGTATCTTCTCCATTGGCTGCTGTGCACAGCGACTGACAGTCTAGCCAGCCTACCGAAGTGGCAAGCAACCAGGGACAGCCTGCTCGGCCGTCAAAATAGGCCGGGAGAAGAGAATTGGCTGACTGGCTGGGGGGAGTTATCGCTCCTGCTAAACGCCAGCCAGTGGTGGTGCCTGCCCACAGCTGAGCTCACTCTCTTTCGGACATTACTCATCGGAGGATAAAGATAAGTTGAGTTTCTACTACTAAACAGCCACGGGCAGAGACACTCCAATCATTCACCACTTTGGAGGCTCAGTGTGGCTCTTAGACCTGGTTTCGTTTATTCACAGATCCCACGACGCTCCGCCCTAAATTCTGCTCTGGCCACATACACGCTCTGGTGCTACGGCTACTTGCCATGCAGACAAATCTCGCACGCAGGCGGCGGGCCGTTAAGAAACCAGCACGTTTTAATGCCCACAGTACACGATCAGCCCATCGGCGGCAGCAGCAGAGCCGTCGAGACAGCGTGTCCAAGCCGATGGCAAATCCGGCTAGACGTCCGCATCGATGGCCAGCAAGAAAGGCTTCGGTGGCTGGGCACGTAGGGAAGCCGTTGGTGGCCGCTACAGCAACCTGTGTCTGTCGCCACGTGACATCCACGAGGAAGTGGCTCCTGCTGCCTCGAATCGAGCCTCAACCTCAGCGCCGGCGGCTCGGCACCGGACGCAATAAATAGCCACTCCAGAAGAAGACGACGACGACGAGGGCCGAGCACCGACGGACTTGGCGCGAAGCCTTGCGCTGCCGCCGCAGCAGAACTCGCTGCCGCTCAAGGGCGCATCTTGAGCGCGCCTACGCCTGCAGCTGCTGGAATGACGTCAGCTCCCGAAGCGCAATGTCCAGCTCAGACAGCTCCAAGCTACCTTTGGCACCGTCCTGCTCGGCGTCCAGCTTCCGGTATTTGGTGAGCACGGGATACTTGTTATACAGGTCTCCGCCCGAGCCTCTCCAACCGCCGCCGCCGTATGCCACGTCCGGCTGAAGCTCGGTCTCAGGCAGCCAGCTGCTCGCGTTGCCGGCCGCCGCGAGGCTTCCGTTGCGGTCGCGTGCAAACGCCGGCATTGCTGGCGCTGCCGACGAGTGCCAGAGTGGCGGCCCATCGAGCAGCGGAGCCTCGTCGGGCTGCAATGCCTGGCCGTGCCACTCCTGCTGCTGCTGCTGCCGCGCCGGCGCACTGGCCAGCGCAGCAGCAGCTGCAGCAGTGCTGAACGTGCTGAGCACGTGCTGCGACTTGCCGTTGGCCGTCGCCGGGGCGCCGCCGTCGGCCAGGTCCCGGGGCCGTGTAGCGGCCACCGCCGGCTCAGCCACCAGCGGAATCGCCTCGGCCGGATGCAGGGCAGTCTGGCCGCGGCCGGAGGAGGAGGAGGCCGCCGCCACTGCCGCTACGCCTGCTCGATCGAAGTCGCCGCTGCCGTCGCCCCCGTTCTGCGCAGCGACGCCGGAATCGGATCGGCCTGTGGCGGCATGAGGCCTGTAGCGCCGGCGCAGGCGGGGACCGAGCGGCACGGCGACCCAGGAGAAGAGGGCGTAGCCGAGGCAACTCGAGCCGAGCACGGTGAGCAGGAGCCACGCGTTGCCGCTCATGACGGACAGCATGAGAACGTAGCCGAGAAGCGCGTCGACGGCGAGCAGCAGCGTGGCGAACGAGTGAAGCAGTAGCCTCCGGCCCCTGCAAGAGAAAATTAGAAGAAATTTAAATGAAAACTAGGCAGCCCCGACATCGAGAGAGCCGCTTCAAGACAAAGATATGCAGCCGGACGACGACGCCACTGCCGAGCTGGACTGATGCTCCGAGCTCGAACGGCTGCAGCCAAGCGTCAGGAGAAAGTGCTTCGGGAATAAAAGGCTTCTCGGCCGGCGGATGTGTCTCAAATCGAGGCTAAGGCGTGAGAGCTTTTTTGCTTGACAAATGCATGCTAGCCCACGTGAACTCGGCCAGCAGAGCCAGCCAAGAAGTGCGCGCGCACTAGAGCGCTGCTGCCCGACTGTCACGGCAAAAAAGCAAGGGTGCAGCATCGTCATTTTCTAACCATTTAGGCTGCATGAGCACGAGAGCCCCTCCCTCTCCAGTCCGGCCACGTCCACGTTTAGAGGCCATCTGCCACGGCCTCTAAACGTGGACTGCCTGCTCAGCCTGCTACGCTGCTTTCGAGCTATGCACAGCAATCACCAGCAACTTCCCTTCCCATTTCACATGAGAATAGGCTTATTATGTCACGCGGCTTCTTTAATGGTCAAGCAACAATAAGCAGAGACAGGCCGTGGCTAGGTGATGCACAGGCATCTGCATCTACTACTATTTCGGGGCAGGTATGGGGGCGGCAGACCGGCAGCCTATGGCTTGCCGATAGCCAAAATAGCCGGAATTCGCAGTCACAGAGGTCGCTGAAGAGCCCCCTGCGGGCTGCACGAAAGAGCTGCCGAAGCAGCAGCTGCTGCATCCCGCAGCTGCGGCTGCTCCTGCCTCCGCCCCGACAGACAGCTGGCAGTACAACTAGGAGAGCCGTCCGTCGGCAACACGGTTCCAAGGGCTGTGTGCTACAGCAGACGGCCTAAACGTGACCGGAACTGGTAAAGTCGTGGGCTAGCCACTACCTCCTCACAATAGATGCAAGTGACACTCGGTGACGACAGCTCTACCTGGCTAGCTGTCGCCCAGGTCGGATTGATGCTCGCCTTCACTTATTGATGGGAGTCATTGCATCTGTCTCTCTCTCTCTCTCTCTCTCTCTTGCTCTCTCTCTCTCTCTCTCTCTCTCTCTCTCTCTCTCTCTCTCTCTCTCTCTCTCTCTCTCTCTCTCTCTCTCTCTCTCTCTCTCTCTCTTGCTCTCTCTCTCTCTCTCTTGCTCTCTCTCTCTCTCTCTCTCTCTTGCTCTCTCTCTCTCTCTCTCTCTCTCTCTCTCTCTCTCTCTCTCTCTCTCTCTCTCTCTCTCTCTCTCTCTTGCTCTCTCTCTCTCTCTTTCTCTCTCTCTCTCTCTTTCTCTCTCTCTCTCTTTCTCTCTCTTTCTCTCTCTCTCTCTCTTGCTCTCTCCCTCTCTCTCTTACTCTCTTGCTCTTTCTCTCTCGTGCTGCTGCTGCAGCCAGGCAACGAAATGCATGGCAGTTCGCGATGTATCGTGGAGGGGACAGTGATGTCAAGAAGTGACCTTGCCTTTGGTAAGCCACATCCTTATGTGGGCTAGCAGGTAACTCTCAACTATTCACTCTCCCATAATCCTCCGCCAACATAACACACACACAAACGTGGGCACACTCACACACACACACATACATGCGCGCACGCGCACACACACACACACACTATACCACACACACGCACGCACACACAAACACGCACGCACCAGTCACACAACAAAGTACTGTCCTATTCTGTTAGGAGCACGGATGTCGACCTTGCACACGCTGCTACTAGCTGCACAGATGAGGCAGCGAGACTAGATTAGCAGGGGCGGCTGCGGCCAGTGACGAGCCGAGTGCTCGAGATCTGCAGTGCACTTTAATGCAGTGACAGAGCGTTAACAAGGTACTGCGGGTTCGCCCTGAGGTCGTACTGAAGCCGAAACGAAACTCTATGCAGCTCCATGTGCTTGTGGCTGGCGTCTAGGCCGGCCCACCTGAGGCCTCTCCCCTCCTCCTCCCCCCCCCCCGAGCAGTGGGAAGTACTGGCTTATACTCATCAGCTTTAGGGTGACCTGAAGCTGCTCAGCCAACTTAGTAGACTTAGTGATGTCATCTGTCTGCACGAACGCACCCCCCAACAGCCTCAGCCCGAATGGACCACAAAGCTAAAGGCCCTTGGCTAAACTCGCCGGGGACTCTGCGGGCAACATAGCGTACGTATCCTGTCGCTTGCTCTGAGACAGACACCAGGGAATTGCTGCCAGCAATGGCAGCAGCACGGTCCAGCTGCTGCCTGTGGCTGCCCACCATGCAAGGCTGTTGCTACTGACAGGGCAGGCAGGTGTGCACCGCAGCTTTCCACGAGGTATCCATCCACATGTAGATTGCTTTCCTTTTGCCACAACAATGATCTTGTCCTTTTTGTAACGATGTACTTTTGAGTGCATACCTGTGGACGATTCAGTGCATGTTACCTGCCAGAGGTCTCACTAACCGGTGGCCGTAACTGTCTTCATGTTTGCTTTAGCATGCCAAGGCCAAGGAAAGATGCAGGTCTTGCTTTTGCATGCTAGATATCATGCTTGCATTGCACTAACCCTTGGTTATGGATCCTCATTCAGGGAGATGTAAAGGCGCTGGATCGAGTTCAAGTTCTCTTAGAGCACTACACAAACGACGAATCATTCTTACGATGACTTTTTCTTTTTAGTTTTTTCCTGCATCCTCTCGGGCTGCTAGGGCACTTCTTCACTAGTCTGGCAGTCGGTTGGTTCGGCGAGTTCTACTCATTCCGTCGTTCGGAGGCTGCCGAGAAGCGACAGGCAACACGGCGACACTGCACCGTGCTGTGTGCCCTATCCCTCGCCAACACCGGTACCCGTGGCAGGTACTGGCCACATAGGGTAGTGCCATCACGCTACCACTTTTTTCGAAAAGCGGTTAGGGTTTGAGTCGAAGTGACACGGTTCGAGATAACTAGCACGAGATTACTTACTGGGTTCTTGAATTGCATTGGTTGAGAAATGCATGTGCCATAATCTATGGTCTAGGCAAAAAAAAAGCACAATTCGAGAGATTATTAGCGAGTTGGACTGCGATCTTTGAAGTGTCTGCTACATGCTATTGCTAGGGCTGTAGGCATACCTCTCTGCTTCGGCTGAGGAATTGATTGCTCTTGAGTTAACCACACGGACTTGTTACATTAAGGTATTTCGGTATGGGGATCTTGATTGCTACCGGGCAAGGACCAACCACACTGCAAGGACTGGCACTGCTCAAGTGAGCACTGAGTTTGATGCCGAGGCTACAGCTCCCGGCGGCCAGCGAGTAGAGCACCGGCACAGACTGAGAGACGTGAGATGTTTGGACGAGGCGCAGCCGGCCACTGCTGCTGCCGCCCAGACCAGGCACTTGGGTGGGCAGGCAGGTGGGTGCACACATAGGCCAGCAGTACAAGCAAACAAGAGGAACATACATTGTGCCCTACTGAACGGGCACAGCTCGCTCGACTGGACAGCGTAGTACACATCACAATGAGCTGCCCAGTAGCTGACAACCAGCTGAGATCCCTCTGTCGAGCCGAGTGTCAAGCTGAGTCTGCTCGAATGCCCGTTGGATTGCACAGTCGATTACTGCTAACGGCACCGAGTGAGCATATCCGGAGATCTCAAATAGCCTTTGTTATTCTCCCCCTC